>OX940794.1:28655332-29905957 GCA_954870985.1 Trifolium fragiferum
GATTGTGAGTCCAAAGCTTTGTGCCCACTATGCAAAGCATTAGTAGCTCCTTGTATTGTTCTTGATACTTGGTAGCCTTGAGTCGTTGAATGCTGTCATTCAACTAAGTCTTTAAACTGCAAAGTTTAAGTTTCGTCACTTGGGATTAGTGATTAGAGGGAGTTGGGTAGGTTCTCATATTAGGGGGAGTTAGCCCTTGGGTAGAAGACTGCTAGGATTAAGAAAAGGCGTACATGCCAAAAGGTGTTTGGTGTGGTTGTAAGACTAAGTAATAATTCGGAGTAGTAGTGTTCACTTCCTAGATTGGTATCCTCCAGAGTAGGGCTGTTTAGCGCCGAACAAGGTTAACAAATTACTGGTGTTATTTATTGCTTTTATTTACTTCAGTACTGCAATAAATCATGATCCTCATAACCAGTTGTCTAGGACATCTGGACTGAAGACACATTGTCCTAGACATTGTGTAAGATAGGGGTGAGCATCGGGCGGTTACGGTCGGATTCAGGCCAAAAAAACCAAAACCGATGATAACCATTAGAGGTAAAACTCCACCCATTTCCGACCGATTTCATGCACGGTTTAGTCGGGTGTCAGACAGATCGGTTGTCGGATAGATCGGGCGGATCTGCTCGGTTAAAGACTAGATTGATTTTTTGTTGGGTTAGAAAAATCATGAACAAAATAGAAAAAGAAGAAGCAGTAGAAGAGGCTCGCAATTTTTTTTTATTGTTAAAAAATGTTGACAGAAGAGAGAAGAATAAGTTTGGAGATGCAAGAAATGAAAACATATAGAAAAAACTGGAACCCATCTGCTGCGATATATTTCAAAGTTTGGATGGCGTTTGGAGTTGTCACCAATACCAGTAGAAGGACATATCTGTAGGTGGAGAGAGAAGTTCATGAAGAAGATTAGAAGAAGGTGTGAGAATGTAAAGAAGAGTAGTTGATAATGATGCAGTAGTATATTGAATGCTTTTAGTAATAATAATTTAATATAAGTATGTATAGGAACTTGAACTTGTAACGTGTCTTGGTGCAAAGTCATAGTTTGCAGTGTAATAGGGGTAGTTTTCTTATGTGGGTCTCACAAAGTATGACAAGTAGCTCTAGATTAAGAGGTGTGCTTTTGCTTTTTGACGTGATAAGGCACTGCAACTAGACAGTGTAGCTGTATCAGTATTTAAACTAATAGTATATGAATATATTTCGGTCGGGCTCGGGTATAGAGAAATCAAATTCTCACAACCGCATTCGACCAATCCAACTCGTGTGAGACTGAACAGCAAAACCCGTTGACCCGTTAAACTGAATTAACCCACCCGATTGCTTCAAATTTTTGCGGGTTTTTCGGGTTTCGGTCAGGTGGAACATTTCTGCTCACCCCTAGTGTAAGACATCTGTCCTGCAAGAGAACAGAATTTCACTCTTGTTGATTGACAGTTGAGCCTGAAACCCTAGCTGGATCACTAGGTGCTTCGCCTTTGTTGATTGCTTGGTTGTTTGCACTCATTGTGATTTTTTGACTCATGTTTGTTCAGAGTTTCTTTGAAGAAGATTTCTTTTGAGAGGTTTTTGAAGGATGTCGGACCAGATGTTGAAGCGTGTGTGATAGCACAAGTGATGATCTAGGTGGCTTTTTATAGACGAAACTAGGTAGTATGTTACCTTGTTTATTGTGCAGAAGTAATGATGATTAACGTTTGTCGCGGTGATTTTCGGACGTCAAGCCATTGATTAGCTTTGACTCGCAAAAATATGATTCACCACCGAGCTTTAATTTATCCAAGGGAAGGGAAAAAGATCGAATAAACCCAATTAAAATTTAGAGATTTTAGGTTCGGGGGTTGGTTATACGAAGGGAAGGTATTAACACCCTAAGTATTCGTAGTACTCTACGAGATCCTTTTGTAAATATTTATTTTGTGCTAAAAAATGTTTGTTCACTTATATATCATTTGCTTGTAAAAAATGTTTGAAGAAACAAGAAAAATAAAGTATTTTTGTTAATTTTGATATTAAGAAAATATAGGGAAAAATAAGTTTATTATTAATTTTGATTTGGGAAGACACAAAGTCTTTTGCACTACGTACCATTAAGGATCAAAATCCCGTAGTTCGGGGTAACAATTAAAAAAGTGTTGATTGATTGATTTTAGGAGAAGAGATGAGTTGTCATCTTAGTTTAAAACTCATTTTATCCGCCACAAACATACTGAAAAGTTGATCTTCCTTTTCTGCCATATGTTATGGGGAATATTGAAATTCTTGACTAGAGATTACTCATGTCTAAACTCTTTGAGAAAAATGTTTTAAATTGAAAAGCCAAGCGGCGAAAAGTGTTTGAATTTGTTTTTGTATTTTTTAGTCTTTTGAAAATATTTAAATATGCTTAAGTGTTTTAAAGCATTTATTAAGAAAAAAGTTTGGAAAAAAGTTTCTCGACGAGAGTCGAGTTTTATTATGAAAATATTGTTATTTTTGAAAAAAGAGTTTTAATTTTTTAAGGTTTTTTGTTTTATGTATTTTTTGGTATTTTTAGAGTTTTAAGAATGACAGTTATTCGAACGCAAGCTATCCAGCAGGAATTCGAAATAACCGGAGAGCGGAAAGCCATCCGTCAGACCACCCCTTTTTCATTCTTTTGTTATGTTTACAACGAGTGATTTATTTTTAAGCAACAAATAACAAACGAGAGGTTAAGCAAACGATCTTCTACTCCCTTGGACTTAAACAAAATAAATAAATAAATAAATCATACACAACTTATATTTTTTTGAATTTTTAACATGTAACAAAATAAATACATAAATAAGGACATTGTGTAAATAAATGAATAAATAAATAAAGACATAACAAATATTTTTGCATTTTTTCATATTGTATGACAAGAAATGAATCATGACAAAAAAAACATGAGTAATAAAAACGACAATGATAAAGGAAAAATAAAATTAAAGCAACAGGAGTGCAAACAGTGGTATAGGGGTGAGTGTAGTAAACTGAGTGTGAAGAGAGTTTTTTCTATGTTTGGGTTTAAGGGTTCAAAACAGTGGGATTATATATTGGCTCAAACAGAAAAAATAGTCATTTTTACACTCAGTTTCTCTCTCTACTCGTTAATCTCTCTCTGAATGCTCTCTCTCACCCTTAAAACTCCGGCCGGTGGCAGCCAGGCCAGACGGCGGCGCCACCGCGCCGGAAAACCCAAAAATATCCAAAATCAAAACTTTCTTTTTCAAATCCCCTTATAAAATCCTTTTAAACAGAAATCCGAACCCCAAAATTTCGAAAGCCTTACCAAACGTCTAGATCGGAATAAAAAAAACGGTCGGAGGTGAAGTTTGTTTGTTGTGTCGTTCTGAACTCTTCTTCTTCTTCTTCGTTTCTCTCGTTTTGAAAATCGATTTCAGTTTGTTTTGGTTGTGATGAGTTGCGCTTGATGTTATTGTCGTGATTGTATGTGTGTGTGGGTTTGTGTTTGTGTGTGTGAGTTTTGATTTATGTGTTTTCGGATTGTGTTGGTCTTGGAACTGAGAAGATGAGTAGAATGTTATTGATGATGATATGATTTTCTGTTTGTGTTTGAGGTTCTGAAAAAGAAATTAAGGGTTTCAAGTTGTTTGGTGTTGTGCGGCCGCTGATTGAATTTTTTTTTCCCCTTTGCTCTGATAAATAGCTCAAGGATTAGGGTTTGGCTTGACAATTTGAGTATGGCAGAATTGGACTTTCATCCTTGAGAAAATTGAATCACAAATTGAGGAATGAGACAAGCTCCATCGACAGAAAAATAACGTGACCTCTGTTGTTAGTGATCCCTTTCCTTTTGATTTTTTTAATTAATTTTTTAAAAAAGAAAATAATAATAATAATAATAAAAAGAAGAAAGTAAGAAAGAGGGATGGGGGGAAGAGAGCACGTGCTGCTCCTTCTCTTTTTTTTAATATTTTTATTTTATTATTTTAATAATAATAATAATAAATCACAATAATGATAAATAAAAAAGGAAACAAATAATATGATAATGATAACAATAATGATAAAAAAGGAAAAATTGAATACTTAATATTTTTTGGGACATTTTTCAATGATATAATTAAGAACCAAATTGACATAAATTTTTTTTAGATTTTTGTGAAGAAATAAAAAAGGAAACAAATTATATACAATAATAATTAAACATTTTAAAATATTTTTGATAAAAAAGTTCTATTAAATTAAAACTAGTAAAATTTTAATGCGGAGGGAAAATACAAGACAAAATTGGGGTATGACGAGTGAGAAAGGATACTCTCAATTTGAAAAAAAATTGAGGAAATAAAGTGGGGTTTTAAACCATTAGATTATAAATATAAAGTAATATTTAAATTGAAAAGAAATGAAGAAAAGTTGATTGATGGTTGAGATGTGAAAATTGAGGAAAATTGAGGAAAAATAAATTGAGAGGATCCATTCTCATGGCGAGTATTTAAAAATACATCTCCGTCAAAAAAATTTTGAAGAAAAGTATCGATTATTACAGATAAAAATATAGTCAATGAATGTAAAAATTTAGGTCAAAAAATGGGGTACGACAGATGCCCCTATTTAAGTTTCTTCTATCGGAGAATTGAAAAGGGAAAAAAGATTTTGAGGTTTTTTTTTTGTTTTGGTTCGACGGTAGAAGAGACTTAAATATAAAGTACACCATTTTTTGACTGAGTTAAAAGAAAGAAAGAAAATGCTATGGATGTAAAGTTATGAATTGTATGCTATGAGTATTTGAATGTAGGACAATGAGAATTATCTGACTGAGAATGAAACAAGTTCACTGGGGAACAAAAGTGATGAAGACGGAACGCAGTAAAATCCTGTATGCGGACAGAAAGCAGTAAAGACCTGTGAACAGACAGAAAGGAGTAAAGTCCTGTGAATGGACAGAAAGCAGTAAAGTCCTGTGAACGGACAAAATTAAAGACAGAAAGCAGTAAAGTCCTTTGAACGGACAGAAAGCAGTAAAGTCCTGTGAACGGACAAAATTAAAGACAGAAAGCAGTAAAGTCCTGTGAACGGACAGAAAGCAGTAAAGTCCTTTGAACGGACAGAAAGCAGTAAAGTCCTGTGAACGGACAAAATTAAAGACAGAAAGCAGTAAAGTCCTGTGAACGGACAGAAAACAGTAAAGTCCTGTGAACGGACAGAAGCAGTAAAGTCCTGTGAACGGACAGAAAATAGTAAAGTCCTGTGAACGGACATAAAGCAGTAAAGTCATGTGTACGGACAGAATTAAAGACAGAAAGCAATAAAGTCCTGTGAACGGACAGAAGCAGTAAAGACAGTGTCTACCAACATTGTGGGATGGTAAGGACACAACAAGGGGATAAAATGTCTGATGTCATTGTGGAAGAGCGAGACATGAGGGGGACATGGACAATCACAGGGGAATGACGCAAGTGACTCGACTGGTGAAGAGAGATAAAAAGGATAGCCAAGTCTATAAAAGAAAGGAGTTCCACTCCACTAGGGACATGATATAGTTTCACTTGAAGATATTACCTACTATCATCGAATGATAGCTTAATGAAGGCAAATATGGAAGTATCAGACATTATCTACTATTAAGAAGGGATAGCGTATCGAGACAATGACTGAATATTACCCACTACCATACAAATGATAGTATATCGAGGCAAAACAAAAGAAAGAACATTATCTACTATCAAAGTGATAGCGTATCGAGATAATGACTGGAGATTACCCATTATCGTGCAAACGATAATATATCGAGATAATATGAAAGGAAGGACATCATCTACTATCAAAGTGATAGCTTATCGAGACAATGACTGAATACTACCCACTATCATGCAGATGATAGTATACCGAGGTAATATGAAAGAAAGGACATCATCTACTATCAAAGTGATAGCTTATCGAGACAATGGCTGAATACTACCCACTATCATGCAGATGATAGTATACCAAGGTAATATGCAAGAATGGACATCATCTACTATCAAAGTGATAGTTTATCGAGACAATGACTGAATACTACCCACTATCATGCAGATGATAGTATACCGAGGTAATATGCAAGAATGGACATCATCTACCATCAAAGTGATAGCTTATCGAGACAATGACAGAATACTACCCACTATCATTCAGATGATAGTATACCGAGGTAATATGAAAGAAAGGACATCATCTACTATCAAAGTGATAGCTTATCGAGACAATGATTGAATACTACCCACTATCATGCAGATGATAGTATACCGAGGTAATATGAAAGAAAGAACATTATCTACTATCGACAACGTGGTAGCTTATCGAGACAATGACTGAATACTACCCACTATCATGCAGATGATAGTATACCGAGGTAATATGAAAGAAAGGACATCATCCACTACCGACAACGTGGTAGCTTATCGAGACAATGACTGAACATTACCCATTATCATGCAAATGATAATATATCGAGGCAATATGAAAGAAAGAACATTATCTACTATCAAAGTGATAGCGTATCGAGATAATGACTGGAGATTACCCATTATCGTGCAAACGATAATATATCGAGGCAATGTAAAAGAAAGGACATTATTTGTAAAGTAAATTGATAAACATCTCTTGACCAGATACACTGGGGATGACACCACTTGGGGAAATTGAAAGTTTAATCGTTTGTAAGCAAGTTACTCAAATAAAGAGACTGCCACTTGCTTATTGGAATTAGAACTCGATCCAGGAAAGAACTGGAGAGAAAAAGTTAAACAAGACCCTATATCCAATGAGGAATGAACTCAATTGGGAATCTTCCTGTCCGTGTATTTGGAAAAGGGGACAACTGAAGCAACCTTCTTCCACGAGGATTAGCTCGGTGGGGAACGTAGAAAGGATATACACTTTCTGCTAATGACTGACAATCTACTTAGAGAGAGTGACACGCCAACCCTTATTTCTAGGGATAAACATGACCAAGATAAGTGAAGTAATGAAGATATAAAAATGCAATCATGCATGAATTGTGTAAGTATGTATGTTATGTATTAATGAATGTCATGCATGTATGAATGTTATGTATGCATTGAATGTATGACTCTTGTATTTGTATGACTGTATATGACTTGGATGAGACAAGACTGGATAGGTAAGATAGGAAGTGGCCCGACATAGCTGTACAACCACTCGACAGTTCTTCATTAGAGATAACATCGTTGTAGATAAATCAAAGCATCGGGGCGAGGCCCGGTACACAGTATCAACTGATGGTGAAACAACAGTTCTTGGAGATACAGCCTATTAATCAGAAGTTTGGCAGAAGTCGCCATTTGTAAACCGAATCGAAATGCTTTCTCATGGTCAAACTTCAACAGTTATGCTTTTTTGCTTTTTGTTTTGTTTGTATCTTTTTGAAATCCCTAACTTTTGCCTGGATCGTCCTTTCAGGTTTTCAATCCATCAGGATGCTCATTTTTTGTCTAAGCCGCCTTTTCAGGTTTTCAACTTAGCGAGCTGATTTCTTTTTTTTTTTGTAGCAATGACTGTGTTGTTGTATGCTTCTATGACTCATGAGTTGAAGGAGAATGTGCTTGTAGTTCATGCTTAAAAGATATGAGAAAAGTTTTGATTAACAACTTGAATCCCATTGTTTAGGATGCTTCAAATTGGAGGTACTCTGACAGCTAAGGTGCCCCAAGTGAGTGAAACCTTGTCTTTAAACCCTCGAAAGGTATGCCCCTAGATGTAAGGACTTGCCCCTGTTTGGCAGAATGATGAGGTAACTTGCCCCAAGTTAGTGAAACTTTGACTTTGAATCTTTGAAGAGGATGCCCTTGAGCGTAAGGTATTGCCCCTGGTTGGCAAAATCATGGGGTAACATGCCCCAAGTTATGAGCATTTTGAGTTGATCCGCCCTTGATTTGACCATTTGCTTGAATTTCTTTGATGCCAAGAATAAATTTGCAAATAAAATTGTTTCTTTTGAAAAGAGTTTCTGATGTAATGTACATGCAAGTTTTGGAATCGAAAAAGATTTTATAGAAAACACGTGTAGTGTGTGTAGAAGATAATTATCCAACAAACAGGTGGAGTCAGTTTTAACAAGATGTTGCTGATTATACTTTCATCGTGACCCAATTTCAATTAGGTCTTTTGAGGGTTATAACGTGGTCTGGTTCATGGTTTTGAAAAAAAGATTTTTAGGCTCAAATTTCTATTTTTACCCACCCACTCTTCTTTGATGTCCTTCATTCCTAAATATTCAATCAATTCATCAGACACGCCTTGGTCATCCAGAGGATTTCTTTGACAATAAACACTTGAGATCGACACATTGGTCGTCAAGAGGATTTCTCTGATAATAATGCTTGAGATTGACCCTTTGGTCGAAGCTTTGATGAGATTCTTGGAGTGGCAGTCACTTATTTATTCACAAGCTTCCTTTGATTTTGATTTTTTTTTTTTTTTTTGCTTGTCGTTTTCTGATGTAGGACGAATGTGACTGCCACATGCTATTTTGAGCTTTGTCCTCTTGATTTCTTGTATCTCAGACAGATTGATCCTATTGTATTAGGATGTATCATTGAATTCATTGAAATGCTACCCTGCCCCGAGTCAAGATTTAAGGGTTGTATTATGTAAAGAAAGAACACCATCCTCTGGCTCAAAGGGGTTGAATACGGATTCTCTCCTTATTTCTCCGGTGTTTGGGAAGTGAAACAATGCCTTACATCGTCAACCGGGTCTTACTTAATGAGAGCATGTATCAGCACATATAAGCAATTTTAAATCATTTTATTTACATCATCCTCCCCTCAATGTTTGTTAACGTGATAAGTGAAAAAAAAACCACAGAAAAGAGTGAATACGAATGGATGGATTCCAAAATATGCATGTTCATTGTTTTTGGAAACATTAATTAAAAGATACAACTTTAAAATGCAGACAAATGCTTGGCAAAAAAGAAATTGTAATAAAAGGCCTAGTGATCTTAGGGACAAGCTCCTTGATAATCTTGAATTACGTTGACAGAGGATCCATTGTTAAGCAGAGGGTGAACTTTGGTCGTTCAAGCTTGGATCATTGAAAGATAACATGTTGGTGCGGACAAAATTCTAAACCTCTTTTCTGAGTGCATAACATTGTTCAACATCATGTTCGGGTGCCCCTTGATGGAAAGCACATGTCAGGTCAGCACGATACCAAGCAGGCAGCTTTTCAGGCACAGGAGGAGGTGGCTTGGTATGGATAAGGCTTTTTGCAAGTAGAGCAGGAAGCAAGTCTGCATACTTCATTGGTATAGTGTCAAATGACTGCTTTCTTTGAGTACGAACTGATCGATTGAAGGGTTGTTGAGGAATGGTTGAGACAGCAGCAATATGTGGGTAAATAGGGGTATCTTCCCTTGTTAAACGTCCTTGACGGACCCCCTCTTCTAAACACATTCCTATCTCCACTATTTCGGTGAAAATCTTTGACACACTGCCAACCATCTTCTCGTAGTAGAAAGGATTAAGGGTATGCAGAAACATCTTGCACAAATCTTTCTCTTCCAAGGGTGGACGAATTAGCGCAGCAAACTCTCTCCATCGCTGGGCATACTCTTTGAATGATTCATCTTCGTTTTGAGTCAAAGCCCGTAGTTCATCCCTATCTGGGGCCAAGTGTGAATTGTAGTTGTATTGCCGAACAAAAGCGTTAGCAAGATCATTAAAAGTGCGGACATTAGCACTGTCCAAATCCATGTACCACCTTAGTGCTGCACCAGTCAAACTGTCTTGAAAGTAGTGGATGAGCAGCTTATCAATGTAGCTATTTGGGCACTCATCCTTTCAATCTCACCCCTAAGCGTTGTTACCTGATCACGGAGTTCAACATTCTCTTGCTCCATTGTAGTCATTTTCTTTTTCTGATTTGCCCGAGTGTTGTACTCGCGAGTTGGCTTTGGACGAGGTCGACGGGCCACTTTGAGACAATTTTACCTTTGAAGAAGGAGTAAAGAGTGAGGCTCAACTCTAAAGACCATGAATGCAAAAATGATGCATGATGCTCTATGCAAAAAGAAAGTTTTTATTTTTTTATTTTTTTTGTCAAGGACTTTAAGATGATAAGAAAATTGTGAACACCATGAAGAACAAATTTTCAGAATAAGCTTGACAAAATAGAAGGTGTTTACAATGTCATCCCCCTAAGTCCTTTGAAAATTAATGGAAAGAGAATTTTCATGGATGCATGAATGCATGATATGCACAGGTAAAGTCCGGGATGGTTCAAGTTCAAGTTAACTTTGAAAGTATCTAAGCCCCCCATCCTCACATGTAGGGATTCTAAACAAAAGGTCCCTAATAACACGTTTCAGGGTGCTAGACCGGTTTAAAAGGTCCCTAGAGTCGCTGACCCAACAAGAAGACATTATTGCCAATGCAAATCCTCGCAAGACAATAACACCCCCAAGAAGATCTACTCTAGGCGGGATTTTCATGCCAACCTTACGAGATATCCACCAGGAAGGTCAACAATCAAACCCCTAACTTAACTTAGATTTTCTCAAGTCCGGGTATAAGACTTATCTCTCAAAATAACAAACCCATAATCCCAAGCAAATATATCAGAGAAAGCAATATAAACAATATACAAGTAAATAAATATATACAAACAAAATATTATACAATAATAGCACAAAAACATATATATACAAGTTAGGATTAACCCTCTTGGGGGTTTCCCCAGTGAAGTCACCATTTCTGTCGCGGTAATTTTCGGATGTCAAGCCATTGATTAGCTTTGACTCGCAAAAATATGATTCACCACCGAGCTTTAATTTATCCAAGGGAAGGGAAAAAGATCGAATAAACCCAATTAAAATTTAGAGATTTTAGGTTCGGGGGTTGGTTATACGAAGGGAAGGTATTAACACCCTAAGTATTCGTAATACTCTACGAGATCCTTTTGTAAATATTTATTTTGTGCTAAAAAAATGTTTGTTCACTTATATATCATTTGCTTGTAAAAAATGTTTGAAGAAACAAGAAAAATAAAGTATTTTTGTTAATTTTGATATTAAGAAAATATAGGGAAAAATAAGTTTATTATTAATTTTGATTTGGGAAGACACAAAGTCTTTTGCACTACGTACCATTAAGGATCAAAATCCCGTAGTTCGGGGTAACAATTAAAAAAGTGTTGATTGATTGATTTTATGAGAAGAGACGAGTTGTCATCTTAGTTTAAAACTCATTTTATCCGCCACAAACATACTGAAAAGTTGATCTTCCTTTTCTGCCATATGTTATGGGGAATATTGAAATTCTTGACTAGAAATGACTCATGTCTAAACTCTTTGAGAAAAATGTTTTAAATTGAAAAGCCAAGCGGCGAAAAGTGTTTGAATTTGTTTTTGTATTTTTTAGTCTTTTGAAAATATTTAAATATGCTTAAGTGTTTTAAAGCATTTATTAAGAAAAAAGTTTGGAAAAAAGTTTCTCGACGAGAGTCGAGTTTTATTATGAAAATATTGTTATTTTTGAAAAAAGAGTTTTAATTTTTTAAGGTTTTTTTGTTTTATGTATTTTTTGGTATTTTTAGAGTTTTAAGAATGACAGTTATTCGAACGCAAGCTATCCAGCAGAAATTCGAAATAACCGGGGAGCGGAAAGCCATCCTTCAGACCACCCCTTTTTCATTCTTTTATTATGTTTACAACGAGTGATTTATTTTTAAGCAACAAATAACAAACGAGAGGTTAAGCAAACGATCTTCTACTCCCTTGGACTTAAACAAAATAAATAAATAAATAAATCATACACAACTTATATTTTTTTGAATTTTTAACATGTAACAAAATAAATACATAAATAAGGACATTGTGTAAATAAATGAATAAATAAATAAAGACATAACAAATATTTTTGCATTTTTTCATATTGTATGACAAGAAATGAATCATGACAAAAAAAACATGAGTAATAAAAACGACAATGATAAAGGAAAAATAAAATTAAAGCAACAGGAGTGCAAACAGTGGTATAGGGGTGAGTGTAGTAAACTGAGTGTGAAGAGAGCTTTTTCTATGTTTGGGTTTAAGGGTTCAAAACAGTGGGAGTATATATTGGCTCAAACAGAAAAAATAGTCATTTTTACACTCAGTTTCTCTCTCTACTCGTTAATCTCTCTCTGAATGCTCTCTCTCACCCTTAAAACTCCGGCCGGTGGCAGCCAGGCCAGACGGCGGCGCCACCGCGCCGGAAAACCCAAAAATATCCAAAATCAAAACTTTCTTTTTCAAATCCCCTTATAAAATCCTTTTAAACACAAATCCGAACCCCAAAATTTCGAAAGCCTTACCAAACGTCTAGATCGGAATAAAAAAAACGGTCGGAAGTGAAGTTTGTTTGTTGTGTCGTTCTGAACTCTTCTTCTTCTTCTTCGTTTCTCTCGTTTTGAAAATCGATTTCAGTTTGTTTTGGTTGTGATGAGTTGCGGTTGATGTTATTGTCGTGATTGTATGTGTGTGTGGGTTTGTGTTTGTGTGTGTGTGTGTGTGTGTGTGTGTGTGTGAGTTTTGATTTATGTGTTTTCGGATTGTGTTGGTCTTGGAACTGAGAAGATGAGTAGAATGTTATTGATGATGATATGATTTTCTGTTTGTGTTTGAGGTTCTGAAAAAGAAATTAAGGGTTTCAAGTTGTTTGGTGTTGTGCAGCCGCTGATTGAATTTTTTTTTCCCCTTTGCTCTGATAAATAGCTCAAGGATTAGGGTTTGGCTTGACAATTTGAGTATGGCAGAATTGGACTTTCATCCTTGAGAAAATTGAATCACAAATTGAGGAATGAGGCAAGCTCCATCGACAGAAAAATAACGTGACCTCTGTTGTTACTGATCCCTTTCCTTTTGATTTTTTTAATTAATTTTTTAAAAAAGAAAATAATAATAATAATAATAATAAAAAGAAGAAAGTAAGAAAGAGGGATGGGGGGAAGAGAGCACGTGCTGCTCCTTCTCTTTTTTTTAATGTTTTTATTTTATTATTTTAATAATAATAATAATAATAAATAACAATAATGATAAATAAAAAAGGAAACAAATAATATGATAATGATAACAATAATGATAAAAGGAAAAATTGAATACTTAATATTTTTTGGGACATTTTTCAATGATATAATTAAGAACCAAATTGACATATATTTTTTTTAGATTTTTGTGAAGAAATAAAAAAGGAAACAAATTATATACAATAATAATTAAACATTTTAAAATATTTTTGATAAAAAAGTTCTATTAAATTAAAACTAGTAAAATTTTAATGCGGAGGGAAAATACAAGACAAAATTGGGGTATGACGAGTGAGAAAGGATCCTCTCAATTTGAAAAAAAATTGAGGAAATAAAGTGGGGTTTTAAACCATTAGATTATAAATATAAAGTAATATTTAAATTGAAAAGAAATGAAGAAAAGTTGATTGATGGTTGAGATGTGAAAATTGAGGAAAATTGAGGAAAAATAAATTGAGAGGATCCATTCTCATGGCGAGTATTTAAAAATACATCTCCGTCGAAATTTTTTTGAAGAAAAGTATCGATTATTACAGATAAAAATATAGTCAATGAATGTAAAAATTTAGGTCAAAAAATTTGCACGCCACCCCGTCATTTAATGTTCTACACGCTTTTGGACGCGTGGAACTCTAGAGTTCCTTTTCCACGTTCAGGTTGAAGTGATTCAACTTTCTGACGAGTGTACAAATGTTGGGACATCTGGTAGAACATCTTGTCATTCTCTTCCTTGACTGTCAAGCAAGCTATTTTTGGACTATTGTTGGGAGGAGTCCATTTATAGCATTTGTCCTTTGCCTTGACACCTTTCATCACTACCTTCTGATTATTAGCAATAATGCACTTAGAGTTGTTGAAGTACACATCTAGTCCTTGTTCACATAATTGACTGATGCTTATCAAGTTTGTAGTGAGTCCTTCAACTAGTAGAACCTTATCTAGGTATGGTGAGCTGGGATCTCTTAGCTTGCCTACACCTTTGATTCTACCTTTAGCATCATCACCAAAAGTAACACATCCTTTGGAGTAAGGTCTTAATTCCTTAAGATATTTCCTATCTCCAGTCATGTGTTTGGAGCATCCACTGTCAAAGTACTAGTCTTCAAATGAGGATAGCCTGATACAAGTATGAGCCTTTAGTTTTGAATCTTCTTTTGGTCTTCATACTTTCTTGACTTGAGTCTCTTGGCACTTTACTTGTTGAGCAAGAATCTTCTTTTCATCCTTCCTTGGTGATCTTGATCTTTGAGGATAGCCATGAATTTTGTTGAGCAAGCATTCTTTCTAGGTATGTGCTTCTTCTGCTGCTTGTGAAGCTGGCCTATGATCTCATTCCTTTTGTGTTGAACAGGATGTTGAGACATGTGGCTTGACATCTTCCTTTTTGTTTAGACAGATTGTTAAGACTGGTAGTCTATGATCCTGTCTTTGTGGTTAAGAGGATGTTGAGACATTTGGCTTGACATCTCCTTCTTGGTCTGAACATAGTACTGAGATGTGTGGTCTATGATCCTATTTGTGTGTTGAGCAGGATGTTGAGACATCTGGCTTGACACCTCTTTCTTGATCTGAACACAATGCTGAGATGAGTGGTCTTTGATCCTGTTTGTATGTTGAACAGGATGTTGAGACATTTGATGTGACATCTCTTTCTTGGTCTGAACATAGTGATGAGATATGTTGTCTATGATCCTGTCTTTGTGTGGGGCAGGATGTTGAGACATTTGGCTTGACACCTGGTCCTTAGGTTTCTATAGAGGAGGAGTTACCTTTTCTGGAGCAGATTCAGCCTTTCTGAATGGATGATCGAATCCTAATCCAATCATGTCTTCAGCTATTTTTTCATATTCAAGGAGCTCATCCTCTGAGTCAGAGTCATAGTCTAGACAACTCAAAGATTCAGTCATGCTTGTGAGTTTAGACTTTAAGAAGTCGCGTTCTCTCCTCAGAGCTGCTTGTTCCTTATGCTCCCTGATAAGCCTTTCAATGATCTCATCTTGCTCTAATATTTTAGCAGTGTATCTTGAAGGGTGGAGAGGTTCTTCATTGTTATCATTGCCTTCAGTGTCTGTGAGGTTTTTGAAGCTATCATTGCTGCTTGTTTCACATATCCCCGAGAATGCATTGTTTATGTCTTCATCTTCACTTTCATCCTCAGAATCAAAGAGAATTGCAGTCAGTCCTTTTTTCTGTTTTCTAATAAAGTTGGGACACTGTATTCTGATATGCCCAATGCCTTCACATTAGTAGCACCGTATCTCTGTTTCTTCTTCAGAGTTTGTCTCTTCTTTTGAGATGCCTTGTTGTTGGACATCTTGTCTGGGACATTTGTCCTCCACTTAGCTCGGACCCTGTTCATAGAATTGTTGAACTTCTTGGTCAATAAAGCTACTGCTTCTGATAGACACTCTTCACTTTGGCTTTCCTCGGATTTGAATGCCAAATTCTTTACATTCTTTTCAGGTCTATCTTCAAAGGTCATCTCAAAAGTTTGTAATGAGCCAATGAGTTCATTAACCTTCATCGTGCTCAAGTCTTGTGATTCTTCAATAGCAGTTACCTTCATAGAAAATCTCTTAGGAAGTGATCTAAGAATTTTTCTGGCTAGTTTCTCCTCAGGTATCTTCTCTCCTAGAGCAAAGCATGAGTTTGCTATGTCTCGAACTCTAGTGTTGAATTCTGATATTGTTTCATCATCCTCCATCTTTAGATTTTCGAATTTGGAGGTGAGGAGTTGTAGCTTTGACATTCTAACCTTGGAAGTTCCTTCATGTGCAGTTTGTAGAATCTCCTAGGCTTGCTTGGCTTCTGTACATGTGTTGATCAGTTTGAATATGTTTTCATCAACACCATTGAAGATAGCATTGAGTGCCTTAGAGTTGTTATTGGACTCAGTCTCCTCTACTGGGGTCCAATCTCCTTCACCTTTTAATATTGAAGAACCATCTTCTGCAGAGACTATTGGGTGATTCCAACCTGTAATAATTGCCCTCCATGCCTTTTGATCCATGGACTAGATGAAGGCAATCATTCTTGCTTTCCAATAGTCATAGTTTGATCCATTCAGAACTAGTGGTCTGTTTATTGATCCTCCATTCCTGTCCATCTTGAACAAGATTTTGTCTCCCTGGAGCTCACCCAGCAGGTTAGGGTGCCTGCTCTGATACCAATTGAAATTATGTTCTCTGGCAGGACAGATGTCGTACACAATGTCTAGGACAATGTGACAGCAGTCCAAATGTCCTAGACAACTGGTTATGAGGATCACGATTTATTGCAGTACTGAAGTAAATAAAAGCAATAAATAACACCAGTAATTTGTTAACCCAGTTCGGCGCTAAACAGCCATACTCTGGAGGATACCAATCCAGGAAGTGAACACTACTACTCCGAATTATTACTTAGTCTTACAACCACACCAAACACCTTTTGGCATGTATGCCTTTTCTTAATCCTAGTAATCTTCTACTCAAGGGCTAACTCCCCCTGATTATGAGAACCTACCCAACTCCCTCTAATCACTAATTCCATGTGACGAAACTTTAAACTTCCTCAATTTAAAAGACTAAGTTGAATGACAACATTCAACGACTCAAAGCTTCAAAGTATCAAGAACAATACTAACAGCTATTAATGCTTTGCACAGTGGGCACAAAGCTTTGGACTCACAATCTTCAGTTATTGTGGGTTGAGTTTTAAGCTCTATGTTGAGTCCTTTATATAGGCGTGCAAATCTTCAGATAATCTTTAATCTTTCAGATGCACATCAATAAGAATTAGTTTTAAAACAAACTTGTTTTAAAACAAACTCCACAAAGATAAAGAATTAATCTCTATCCACAAATTAAATACGAATCTAATCGTATAAACACATAGGATTAATAACAAACTTTATCATTAATCCTAATCTCAGCTTGTTACTAAAAGATTCGCGTTTTATTCAAATTAAAACAAACACGCGTGCTTAATGGATAAACATTATCTTTTAAGCTGAACTGGGTCAAGATGTCCTATCCACATGTCTTCGGACATCTTGTTCGACATGTTGCCTAAACATGCTCTGAACCCAGTGACAAGATGTCTAGGACATCTTGTTCAACATGTTGCTTCTGCACATCTTCAATATGCACAAGTGGTTTAGACTTAATTACTTCAGCATTAGTGCTTCAGTAAAGTCACTCTGACCAAGTTGTTTTAACCTTATGATGCAGCCAATCTTAGAAGAACTACAGAAAGTTTACCTAGGGAGAAGCCAGTTTGTGGGAGAAGATGAAAAGGGAATCGCCTTTTTTGTTTGTGTACAAAGATAGTTGACCGTGAAAAGGATTGAAGGGAGAAAGAATCTGATTCCTTTTCCTTTTGGTGTGGGATTTCGGGTAGGTTATCCATTGGGCCGGGTCAATAAAGGCCCAAACCACATAACTCTTCTCCCAATTGGTTGAATTTGAATTTTTGGCTAAAAACGGCTAAAAATTTGGATTGTTGTGAAAAAGAATATATGATGTGGAGGGCTTCATAGATTGGCACTTGTAAAAAAAGACCCTAAGTGCATGTTCAAGATGTCTAATATTAAGATTGTATAAATTGCTTAAATTTTTTGTGAAAATTTAAATCCACAAATAATAAATCAAGCAATTTTGATAAACTCTCTCCATTGTAGATGACTTAAGTAACTATAATAATTTTTGGATTCAACCATTAACTTAATTTTTTTCACGTGTTTTATCAATAATGACTAGAATATTTAACCACTTTAGAGAGGATAAATCACATTGGATGAAATTTGATTTGGTGATTTCAAAAAAATTCTCCTCCACTCCTATGCCTTTTTCTCGAAAACCAAAACAAAATAAGTTTTTATCCAAAAATTGCTTCTCTTAACATTACTCAACACACAACACTACTTGGGTTTTTGTGGAGTCTAATTTGATTTTAGTGGTTGCTGATGATGCCATCAATGTTAACTCCTTTGTGTGTTTCAAATCTACTGAATATATACATTGCATTTCATTTATCCTATAAATGATTATTGAATGAGACATTTTAGGATAAATCATATTGTTCCTCCCAAAAAAATGGAGTTGTTTTTAGTGTTCTCTTAAGAAGAAAAACAAAGATAATGATGTTGTTGGGTCTTGGAAAAATCGTACAAATGAGCTGCTGTATTACTTCATCTCTGATGCTGTATCATTTCAGATTACATATTCTTGCATGCGACTCCCATGAGGCTACATTGCATGTAGTAGTTAAAATTTAGGTGTTGTAAGAGGGTAAATCAGGTGACCATTTGGATTAATACATCACTCTCATTGCATTGAATCATGATGATGACCATGTGGGGTGGGGATGGAGCAAATAAATTCCAAGATTCCATGAGACATTAATTCAAGAACCAAAACATACAGTTACACCTTCAACACATTGAATGTCTTGATCAAACTGCTGTAAAACATCGTTGGACCTATTTAAGATGTAATGACTTCATCTGCAGTATGAAATGAACATATCACTAATGATTTAATAAATAAAATAAAGTTAGCAGAAAACGAAAACGAAAACATGATGATAAAAATGATTTTTGAGAACCCTTTGGCATATCACATTAGCCATTATGTGATAATAATAAACAAGAAGCGGTCCAAACTATGCAAAACAATATATTCAAAATTTGCATTCCTCAATATCAACGATCCAAAACATCATTGCAGTCCCTATGCACAATAATTCATGACTGTCTCCACATTGATTCAATGGCTTTCTTTGTGTAGATTAATAATTTTTTAAATTATATTTGGTAAATATAAAAAAAATCTACAGATTTATTTATGGTAAATATATTACTAATTAATATGCAGTATAAAACTAAAAACAAAATTTGCAGCGCATTTTTTTTTAACAAATAAACATTGCAGTACTTTTGTAGTCTTGTTATTTCAATTCTTGGGTTTCATACTCCACTATTTTCAGCTTCATTCATCAACAACAACGAGCAAGCAAATTTTTATCCAAATTTTTAATAAAAAAATTTTAATAAAAAAAATATAACATAAAATGATGAATAAGTCATAGCTTATGAAGCCTAGATACTTAATACAGCACATATGCAATATGATACGACCAAGATACTTTAATAAAAAATTTAACATATAAATGCAAAATATAAAAAAACTAACTACAATTAATAATAAAGAAACATTCAAATTACTAAAATTATCAAAACAAGTGAACTACATATTTCTTTAACAAGAGTCGAAGATTTGTATGCATATAAATCAAATCTTCAACACTTAGATCCATTTTTTTATCTTTTTCAAAGAATGGATAAAATTTAAACACCGGACACTTCTCTGATACATATAGGGAAACATCAGACAAGTATCGTATAGATGTTGGTGTTTTTTTATTAAAAAAATAAATTTTAATCATCTGATATACTTCTTTACTACGTATCAGGAAGTATCAGACACGTATCGGGTATCAAATATGTTTCTAACGCGATACTATGGCAATTTTGGAGTCCAAGGGCTATGGAGGTCATATGATTTACAATGTAGATATTCTATTATTTTTCTGTTTTACCATTAAAATTAAAGTGTCGCATTAGTAATTAAAGTGTCGTATTGCCAATATTTTTCTCCAAAGGAATACCTATTTTGACTTTGACCCAACTTCAAGTACAACAACCCTCACTATGAGTTAGGGGGTGCTCGCGGTTCGATTTGGATCGATTTTGGGACCAAAATCCATCCAATAGGATATGTTAGATGTAACATGAAAAGGTTAGTGGATTGATTGTTATAGAATATAAGAAAATAATTAATTAAACTTTATGTTGAGCTTGAATTATCAAGTTCAACATCTTATAATAGCACAATTGATATATTAATATTTATTCATATCTTGATATCTAGATGTTTTTAATTTATAAAAAAAAAAGGATGAGATTAATTATCTATTTTTTGTTTGCTATTAGTTTTACAATTTTATCTGTCAATACTTTTTGTTTAGAAAAGTTGATGGTTAATATTCAATGTTTATATCCTTGTAAAAAAACAAGTATAATGCCCCAAAATAATTTATCTAAAACATTAGTTGGGATATACATAACTCAATCCAGACACAATAAAATTACAAGAGAAATTGGTTCGTTGACAAGTATAATTTAATTAGTAAACCGTACATCACAACGGGAAGGCATCTAAGATAATCTAACTTGATTATTACATATAGAAGGTAGGAAACTAATATTACTATCTTCAGATAATCCAAGCTCCACCTTAATAATCAACTTCCTTTTTATCCCTATATTTGTTAACCTGATTATCTAAAAGAAGAAAAAAAAACCGAGTGGATTGAAACTCTAAACCTCAGTAAATTCTTACTACACCAAGGGTATCAGTAGTGACAAGGCATAATAATTGGTTATCAATTAAATTTATATGTTGCCTATTAATTAAAATAGACTAGTGTTATTTCTGGCTAATTCTCTAATAGTTAATTAGAGGAGAATCTTATTGTATTTTCTTATCCCCAAATGGTGATCCAATTACCTTAGCATTGTTACAAATCGAATTTATACTAGGACTATCACTTGCATATATAATTGGGGAAAAACTAATTAACATGCATGTGTAATGTTCTTCAAAATATTTGAAGAATATTAGGAATACAATGAGAATCTATAACTCCAATTCATTATTATATCCAAACTTATATAGTGAACAATTAGTTTTACATTGGCCAAACTTAAAAAGGGTATGCTAATCTAAGGAACCCACCTCAATGTTTTCTTCTTTACAGTGGATTAAAAATCATTATCACACAAATTTTTAAATAAATCTTTCTTCTTTCATATGAACTTGCAACCCAAACATATACAGTCTACTAATAACCAAAACTAGTCCATTTTAACTTATAAAATCTTTTTCTCCATCATCTAGGATTTTAGGGTTTGGTATAAATGTGGGATGGGGTTTTGATTATGATGATCACTCAACAATAGTTTGTAATTCGTCTTAAGAGTAAATTGATCGTGAATGGAAGGAATTCAATAAGGGAAGTAATGATTATCACAAGCAAGGGGATGAATGAGCTACAAGTACGTCGACGATTATCAAGTGAGTTGTTAAACGAGTTGATGATGAAAGATTTGTTGAACACTCGAAAGATTATAGAAATATAACCGTCCATCTTTTGTTATTATATTGATCTGCTCCCCAGAAATATCAATAGCTAAGAAAATTATATATATATATATATATATATATATTGATAATTTGCCATTTTATCGTAGAAAAAATTAATTAGGCTTGGTTGTCGGCGGAGTGTCGTCGCGGCCAAGTCTTCCTGTTGGGTCATTATTACATCGCCGAGTGGTTTGTTCTGCCATTGTGAAACTATTCGGTTGTTGTAGAATTTGATTGACTTTCTCATTGTGAGACACTTTGATAGTTTTCCAGATTTGTTGAAATTAATAAATTTCGATGTTTTGAGTTTGTCGCAGTACTGATTAATATTGGTATCATCATTGACTCATTGTTTCATATTGTTTTTACTATCCTCTTCATTCTCTGAATTGACAATAGACTGACTAGCTCGAAAGATTTATTATTTGTTGCTATTGTAAGGAGTTGTAGCTTATTGGACTCGTTTTGTGTTGGTGACCGGCTCATTCATCAATTATTATACTCCATCCGGTCCTTAATATAAGAAACAAACTACTTTTTGGATTCATTGGAAAAGTCATGTATCTAGAGGACTAAATACATTAGTTTTTGAATGAACCTTAAAAAATAGTTTGTTTCTTACATTACGGATCAGAGGGAGTACTTGTGTTTATGTTAGGCTTAACTAGAGGTTGGACAATTGTTGTCCAATATATTTGCATGATATGTTTGGGTTGACCTACACTCTATGTAGTTTTACCGGGTTAGACGATTTTTCATCTACAGAATTCGATAGACGATGAATGTCTTTGTGCGTGTCAACCTAGTCAGTATATCTAACGATCATTTGATACCCACTATTCTCTTAACTTATCTAAAAAAAGGGAGAAAATTAATTAAAATTGAAATATTTTAATTAAAAAAATATATTCATTATTTGAGAATAAATATTAGAAAATTAGTAGAAAAGAAACAAATCATTACTTCTTTAGAGGAAGACGCAGGGCAAATAACTTTCTTGTATATATATATATATATATTTTTTTTTTTTTTTTCTCTTGGTATTTATTGAATTTTTACTTGTATTTTACAAGTAATTTTCTACTATTTTATCCCAATTTATTGGTATATTAATTTTTATAATTTTATAGTATATTATTATCTGTATTATGATTATTTTTTTTAAATAGGGGATAAAAATTTAAATTTAGTTAAAATTGAAGGGTTAAATTTTAAAATTACAAGGTTAAAATCGAAAATCCATCAAAATTGGAGAATAAAATTTGAAAATATAGAGATTAAAATATAAATTCAATTGTCTCATGAAAGAATAGTTTAAATAGCGAATGATGCGTAGCAATGTGGTGTCTTCTAGGTCCTCAAATGTAATGTTTAAAAGGATTGATTTTGCCATTTAAAAAAAATTAACGGCGCAACTTGTTGTCTATTTGTCTTCCAACGAAGTGTAATTATATATATATATATATATATATATATATATATATATATATATATATATATATATGTGTGTGTGTGTGTGTGTGTGTGTGTGTTTTTTTTTTTACATTTAATATTGGTTCGCATCTTAGATAAAAAAGAAATTGTAATGAATATAATTTTATAAAATTGACTATTTAATTATCTTTTATTGTAAGATTTTACTGTTGGTTTGAAAATTTCTATTATATAAATCATTTATATAAAATCGTAGAAAAATTAAAAATTATTTAATATATTATTAAAATCTATAAAATTTAACGGTTTATGAGTTTTTATCGAATAAAAACAAATGAAAATTTGTCTTAAATCAAAACTCGGTTGCTTGCTTGTGCTACGCACGGGTTTCTTGCTTCTGAAAGTGTTGTATTCTGCACTTGACCAACACCATTTCACATCAACATAGAACAAACCATGGCATTCTTTTTGAACAAATCAACCCTTGCTTCCCATTTTCGATCTACCTCTCAGGTATTATTTCTTCCTTATTTTTCTTTTAATTATAATCATTATTAATTTCGCTTTGTTCTTTCCATCTCTGATTCATTTCTCTCTTCAATTGAAACTAGAACTCTCAAGATTCCGTTTCCCTCTCGCGCCGTCAATTCCACGTTCAACCTGGGACTCGTGAAAAAGCTGTAAGCCTTAATCTTCTTCTACTTTTCCATTTTTATTATTTTTGCTTAATTTTCTCGCGATTTAAATAATTTAGGGATTGTAGATTATTTTTTTCATTTAAGCTTATAATAACTTGTCAATTTTTCAATCTTAATTTTGGTGAATCCCAAACACATTAATCATATACTTACATCTGGAGTTATGATTGATTTTGATTAAGAGTAAGTTTTTTTTTTTTGACAAAAGATTAAGAGTAAGTTAACAAACAATAAATTTGAGGTTTTTTTTTTTTTTTTTTTAATAAAAAGTTGCAAATCCCAACTTTTAGAATTTTTTGTCATAATTGATTTTATGGTTCTAAAATCACTTGGTAGGCGTTTTTTGTGTGTTTTCTTTCATTTGTTTTTGCATTAAATTGTACTGCTTTAATTATGTTGCAGCTCTTGGCAGAAGATTCGGCTCTCAAGCCATTCAAATCATATAAGCAGAGTGTGAAAAAGCTCAGAAAAGTTGGGGATGTTTTAACTATTGTTGTTGTTGCAGGTATACTATCTTATAATTCTGCTTTTGATGAAATGAATGTGGGTTTGGGTATTTGTGAATTGTGATAGTAAGTTGAATGATTTTGATGTCGAGTAATGAAACCGTGAGGGGTACTTTATTATCTCTCAATCAAGGCTTCAAATCACTTTTAATGGGCTGAAATATTTTATTTGTTTGAGCCTAGCTTTGGTTTGTTTATAAAGTTTTGTAAAGCAGGCAAAATCTGAATCTAAAACATTAAAGTATGGCAGTTCATGGCCAGAGAAGATGTTTGGCATAAGCAAATTATTATTGATTTGGAAATTCCGTATGCCTCTAGTTTAATTGCTGATACAAGATTATTTCATAAATAAATTGGGGTTGCTGAATCTCGTAGATCATGAAAAGTGCACTATTTGGAAATTTAGTTATCTTTAATACCGGGGGTTGGGTGAATTCTTGATACATGCATATTGTCATGGCCAGTTTGTGGTTGAGTCAATTTGTCATTTTTCTTACCAAGTATATCTTGTGTATGTTTTCTTTCTGCATTGATAATTTCCTCATATCTTAGCAACTTTAACGTTGGGTTATATAATCACTTAATGCACATCTAGTTGGTTTTGAAGGTCTACAATAGGGACTTGGGTATTATATTATTATGGGTTCCCCAAGCCCAACATCAAGTGGTATGAGATATTAAGTGGAGTATTTAAGTAACTTGGTTATTCTCCCTTGATAGCTAATTTCTAAGGGGTGGTTTCCAAGTGCTTGTTGGATACTTATAAATTGGTATGAGATCCGGTTGTTGGTGGCTCTGAAAGGGTTACTTTTGGAGGGGCTTGCTGAAAAGACTGAATAAAGTGATGTAGGAAGTAGGATACAAGTGCTAGAATGTTGGCTTTCGGGGCAGTGCTATGATAGGCAGTTGCTTTGGGCATTATGGGGTTTTCTGGTTCGACATCAAGTAGTATGAGATGTTCGGTGGGGTATTTAAGTAGTTTAGTTCTTCCCCCTTTATAGCTATCCTTTAACAGAGCAAATGTTTGGACACTTATGAGTGAATCCATATAATCATGGCTTCATCCTTGACAGAATAATCTAGTATTTACTGCCAGTTAGCATGTTTCAAATGTTTGTTTTTTTTTTTTTTAAGAAAAAGTTTACCTTATAGTTGAATTCTTGGATTCTCAATTACTGCACATTGATGGACACCTTTCCTGTATTTGACATTGTCTACAACATAATCAGTAATAGATGTTATTAATAACATCAAAACAGCGTTCATAATTGACAATTCAGTACTGACTGGGTATTCTGTTTTATTTATCTGGGTTATGTCACTTCTATGAAGTAAGCAATAGTTAATACCTTTTCGTGTTAGTCTAATATCAACCATTTTAGTTCCTATCCCGTTGTAGATTACCAATTATACTTTGAATAGGAACTGCCTCTATATTTTCTAGTTATTGCCAGATTATGGTTTAAATATGAGAAAATGTGTTAATTTAGATTAGATTTGAATTTCTGTGACCTAGTGTGCAACAATTTTTATTGAAATTGTCTTGTTCCATTTCTTTAATGTTTTTGTATGCTTTTATGTGATGTTTCAGGATGCGTTTACGAAATATATGTCAAGGCAGCTGTGAGAGAAGAGTCTCGTAAACAGTAATGCTCTGAAAGTGCAGAATGAGATGAACATTTGGATGCTAGTTTTCTTTACATTGTATTTTTGTGGCAATAATTTGGATGTTATTGATAACCATGTTAGAATAAACTGAAAAAGTTTGAACCCAAATTCCTTGTGCATGAGTAGTTTTTCACCATTCAAGATTTGCATGCTTTGATTATAATATTGATTGCCAGATCATAAATTTGTGACTAGAGATCTGAAATATATGGAATTCATTCTACCATCAAAAGTAAGATAGTCGAGACAATAGTTGTGGGTTGTGTTATTTATTCTGATTCTGTAGTGAAGGTTTCACTTAAATAAATGTTCTATGAATCTGCTGAGCAAAGATCTTCTGCCAGTTTATTTATTCTCACTTTTCCAATGTTTAGGAGATTAGATGTCCATTAGGATGGCTGTTCTTCATGAGAAAGACAAGTGAATGAATAATGATGCTTGTTATTACATACTTGTTATATACACATCATATTTACAGTTTTTAAAATTGATTAAAGATGGCCCCGTTCTGTCCCGTGAGCTTAGCTCAATTGACAGGACAAATGCATTATATATCTAGAGGGCCGGGGTTCGAACCCCGGTCATTCCACTTATCCATCTTATGGGTGGAATTTCTAGCATACTAGGCTACAAAAAAAATATGGCCCCGTTCTGTATTACTACTACTTGTTTGTTCACATCGTGTCTCTTCATTTGAGTTGATGTGTTTGGTGTTAGTAAACACCAAGCATTTTTAAACAGATTAGTTCGATAATAATTTTTAAGCAGATTACAATATATTATTTATTACAAAATATGCATTTACTTTGAAATTGAGAATATTACGAATATTAACATGTATTATTTTAGAGGATGATAAAGTAGACTAAAGTTACCAGGTTGGATCTAGTAGAAGGAGCTATACGTAGTGAACCAAGAGGTGGAAGAGGTACTTTCATTCAATGATCAACAATATGCAACTGCTCCTTTTTGTCTTTGTTTAGAGCCTTGGTTGTATATCCCTCAAAAACATACTCTTTTTGGAAAAAAATAATAAGAAGAAAAAAGAATAGGGTGAGCACGATACTTAATTGTATTTTGTAACAAAGAATGAAGAGTTTTCTTCTCATTCAAAGTCGAGAGAAGATTCTGAGTTGTTAAAGTTGAATGGCATCATTTACAGGAACTAAATACACAGACGTGCAGGGCATATGAAAAGACGGTGAACTTGGTAGATCAATTCACTGCTGATAACAAGGTCTATCACAAATCTTGCTTCAGATGTCACCATTGCAACGGTACCCTCAAGGTTAGAATTAGGGGTCTTGATTCACTTCTATAACAAAATCATGTTGTTACACACATTAATTGATCTCGATCGTCGATTTAATGGTCGCCATTACACCTTCCCAAAATCAAGTTTATAACACTCACACATACTTGCTTAAAAAAAAAAAAAAACACTCACATACTGCGCATCAACCACTTGTATTAGACTCTGATGGCAAATGATGTTACTATTGACTTGAGACCACCAAAAACACTAAATTTGTCAGACACTTGCTACATTTAATCCAAATCCAAGAATTATATCACCTTTTTTTCTTCTTCAAAAGATATAGCCTTTGCTTTCACCCCAACATCTTTGTTGTATAGTTTTGGTCATTCACTTAGTTTTTTTGTTTTTGTTTTTGTATTATGATTATTTATATATGCTTCAGTGCATGGTGGTGGTATTTTCATTGGGAAATATGACATGAATATCAGGCAAAAACTTTGTTCCATTTCAAGTGATCAATCATAGTGTTTCATGCATTATTTTAATTGGATTTGATGTGAATTCCTATGAGTCACACCAATAATATGATGTATGGAGCAAAATTAATGGCAACCAAAATCAAAAGAATACAATAATAATCACAAATAATAAATTAAGCAACATGATGAAGGAGAAGAAGAAACACAAAATATTGTTTATTCAGTTCGATACAACAATGACCTACAACATGAGGATAGAGCAACCCTCCTTCAATAATTCACTAATAACTTAGTTTTTAAGAGAAGGATGTCTTGATAATTCGAAGTAGACTATATAAAAGAGAAGATTCTCTCAATTACAAATCTCACCACATAGGATGCAGTGATCAATCTCCACCCTTAAAACAGCACATCTCATGATTTTTTGAATTTTTAATTTTCAAATCAACGGCCCATGTTTCACTGCATGGTAAAGTGATAGGAGAGGATCCTCTCTCGACTATATACAGATGCTTTGCAAATTAGTAATTGTTTTAGATTTTAGTTGATGCATTAGGCCGGATAAAGGATTTCATAATGAATGGCATGCAAGTTGACTTCATTGCCTGATGTCATAGATCCTTTTTTTTTACTGTAGTCTTTAGCCGCTGGTTTTTACTTTTTTGTGAAACAGTAAGCTCTTTTGTATTTGATTGATTACACATTCAATGCTTCCATGCTTTTTAGTCTAAGTTGTGCTGTAAAAGATAATGTTAAACTCATCAATTAAAACAGTTATGATAAGATATGCAAGGTACCAAGGCCTATGTACAATGTACATTAATATGTGTTCTTTTTAAAAAAGAAAACAAAGAGAAACAGTGTCAAATTATTTTGTAACTTGAGACTATGCTTAAGTTCATAAAGTTTTATGAATACATAATGTAATGTTAAAAAAGTGAAACAGTGTGTGTTGCGCTGGATTATGTATTGGCATATCTTCCATGATTGCTCATCATATAAAGAAGGGATATATATAGACAAACAAAAATAAAAAATGAAATGACGAATGGCCTCATGTTGTTGATTTTTAAGGCACGACGAAAAAGAATAAAGTGATAAGGAATTCTATGCATTGTTTTGAGACAATATACTATGAAATGGGGTCTCTTCGTGTAGTGAGTGAAACAAACTTTCATGTGTAGGAAGTGCACGAGTGGTGTGAGCTGGCTGCAAGCAATTTCCATTTTGTCTTGTTCTTTTTTCTTATATATATAATAGATATAAATGAAAGTTTAGGTGAATTACGTCGCAAAACTTATAAGGGCTAGAGCGGGTTTTTTATAAAGTACCGACATGTTAAGAGTTACACATTGGTGGTAAAATGACTTGAATATATGTTTATAAGTATGGATAATTCTCATCTTACAAGTCAATTTAGTAGGGTTGAGTTATATCCGACTCTCAATTATAGCTTCTAAGATTGTATCAGAGCATCATTCACGATCCGTTAGGCCACCTACTATTAGATTTTTAATCGGATCACCCACCATTTATATATGTGCACCAAGCAGTAGTCCTACTTCGATTGCGAGATGACTTTCATATAATGTTTATATGTGAGCAAAATACTCACTTTAAAAGTCGATTTTGTTTTGTTGAGTTATATTCAACTCCCCATTCTAAGTGGACAGATACTTGCAGATTGATTGTCAAACAATAACGAAGTTCTAATGCTAATCGGGAGTTGAGCACGCATCTTTATAGAATATAGGTCAACTCGTTACCAATTGGATCAACCTTTAGTGGTGCATTGCTTGAATGATAATTTTTTTTGGTGTGCTCGTGGCTAGACTTAATTTGGTGCAGCATATTCAATATGGCGTAGTGAATAAGATGTTGATGCTCTTGCTAATATTGAATATAAACTTAATCATAAACTACTAATCTCCCTCTAAGGAGTAGGGAGATGTTACTTGCCGTTGTTTTGGGAGTTTCTACTTCGCGTAAAACTTATCTATAGCTTATAAGAGTCCCCATTTTCATTTAAAAAAGAAAAATAGGATTGTTTTTCTCCTGCAATAACTAAAAGAGGAAAGTCTCTTATTTGAAAAGAATAAAAATATATTTAAGCTTATTTTATATAAATTGATCCAAAGCCTATTCTCTTATATAAAATTAATTTATTTGAATCTTCGGTCTTTTTAATCTGCTGAACCATTAAAACACTGCAGACACAATTTGTGATGACAAAGATTGATTCATTCCATTAAGAGTACTAATAACTAATTACATTAACTCAGACATGGATGTGTCAACTTTACAATGCACAATTATGCATAAACCAATAAGACAATAATTTTATCATCTCTGAGTTGTTTCTGGCATCCCTTTAAGCTCAATGCTATATATTTAATTTCTGCATCATTTAGCAATCATGGATGAAGGGATTCTGTTACTGGCTGATTTTAGTTCTTTGAGTTGCTTGCTTCTCTGTCTCTCAGCTGGCTACTTCTGAGATACTTTGTAAAGATGGTTGCCAAAATCTTGTCTTAGCTGTGACACTGGCACCATTATATGTTGATGAAGTTGTCCTTGTTGTTCTTGTTCTTTCGGGTTTGGTTGCCTGAAAAAAACACAACAATTACAGATAAGCATATAATCAATAGATCTCTTACAATATAGTATTAGTTTACATCCTTGTGAATCAAAAAACCATATGCGTGTTCATGTTCTATTTATGTAAAGTTTCTCATATGAATGTTTAACCATTCTGAAGGTAAAAATGGATCAAGTAAAGGAAAATTATGCCCAAAGAAACTAGTCAAATCCTATTGAGTATTTTCTTTTTGTTAACAAAACCCCTATGAGTATTAATAGATTTGAATTCAATTTACAAATCCAATCATTTTAAATATTCCAATGATAAAATTCACTGTTTGGAAAAATGATGTTTATTGACCCAAATATCTAGCCGAAATAATAGACTAGGGATTCGTTTGGATTGACTTATTTTGGACTATCAGCTTATCTACTAGCATAAGTGTGCATAACTGTTTGGAAGAAAAAGTTATAAGAGTTGATCAAATTTACAAGCTCCCTAAGTGCATCTAATGGACTCACATTGAATTTGATGGAATTACGGTGTGCCAATGTGATTTTGGCAATAAAATATATAGATGTCAAATGTAATTTTATCAAACACGCTGTGATTCGAAATATGCACTAATGCTACTTGCGAACTTGTAAAAATAGAAAATCCTAAAAAACACATGTTTGATTTGGATTTACCATATTGTCCTGTGTGTCAAACCTCCTTGATTTTTTCTCCATCTCTAATCCCAAATTTTCCTTCACCAAATCATGCTTACTAGCTGATTCTAACATGTTCTGTTTCATCTTTGCTTGTTTCTTTTCCCTTAGACCCTTCATAACCTCTGAACTCAATAAACATTTCAAAGAGTCAATCTCAAATTTGGAATGAAAGCCTAAAAATATCAAACCAAACAAGAAATAATACACAAATAATTAAAGGATGTACATGTACCACTAACCTTGAGTTGTAATGAGTCTATAAACATGGCCAAGAAGAAGATCATCGGCCGGTTTAAGAAGCTTTATGCGAGTTAATCGAACGGGATTGGTTTTGGTGTCACTATTATTATTTTTGGGACAATTTTCAATGTTCTTGTTTGGATAGATTGTGGTTGAGATAAGAAGAGCAACACAATGACCAGGATTCATTTTCATAACTTGGTTTGCATTTATAGATGAATAAAACTTCTCAGTTTTCCCATTTGGATGTTGTATCACTAGAGTTGCAGCATCAATTGCTTGGCAATTTCCCATCTTTGTTTTTCCTATAATATTAATGGAATTCAAGAAGAGGAAAATGAAGAAGAGAGTGTTGAAGTACTTGGACTTGTTAAAGACCCTTTATAAATAGCACCCCTCAATAGTCAATCCTACTTATTTTTTTGGGTACATTGTCAAACCTACTCATTAATCATTATCATGGCCCAAACTAATTGATATTAAAAATATTAAGTAATTGATTATTAGAGTATTTTTATGCCAACAATTAATATTTTAATATTAATTTGAAACACATTTAAGAAAAATAATTGCTTATCAATACCACATCACTTTTGTATCAATTAATATTATGAAAATATTAATGCAAAAAGTACTTAAAAATTGTTTGAAATTTCATATTATCATTACGTTAACTTTTGAAAAATAAAAGATTCATCAGCGATTGTGATCTAATTGATGTCAGTTTAAAGATAAAACAAATATACATTCTTTAAAATTCAATTCATATTTGTGTTTTCCTATATTTTTATCAAATTGGTGTCAATCGTAGAGAATGAAACATGTATAATTTAACCTTCTACTTATTAGTTTTTTATAAAAGAAGTTACATCGAGAAATTAAGGAACACTACGAAAGAAAAATATGGTCTCTATGTACAATCATCATCCAACAAGAAAAATCAATGAAGGCAAGATAGCAAAAAGAATTTTGACTAGGTTTAAATCGCCACTAAAATCAAAGTTTGACAAATTTGTAAACTGCTTCTAAATGTCGCTAGTGTTTTAACCAATTCTTTCCCTAGATGTAAAACAATTTTTTAATAAATTAAGTACATCTGTGTATAACTATAAAGACTAATACTTCAAAACAATTGAGATTTATTTAAAAATCAATTTTTCGTCCAAATATTTTTTCATATATACTAAATATAAATCAAATCTTAGATCAAATGATTAAATACCCAAATAATATAATATGTCATGTTGTTAATAAATTTAAATAATTTTTATATACCACTATGGTGAAAGTTAATATACTTTTTTTTCTTGAAATATTAACCCTCAACTCTACTTCTAAAAGGCACTAGCAGTCATCTTAAATATATTGCAACCAACTTTAATGTATCGGTCCACTGTGGACCAATTATAATGATGATTCAATGCATAAGTTGTCTTAATATTTCAATTTTAATTAATATGTCATGACATAAGAGGCTTATATTTTCATCTTTGATATAGATAGGGGTGGACAGAAAACCCGCGGCCCGACCTAATCTGAAAAATCCGAAAAAAAAATATTCGAAAATGAGCGGTTTGGATCGGGCCGCGGGTTTGCGGGTCTGAAAATTCGGTTTGAACAGAGTTGACGTGGGCGGATCCGGGTGAAGAGAACTGAACCGATGAGACCCGAAATTCGTCCGTATAGTGATTTTTTTTTTTAGTCTACTACACTAGTAATCTTGATGTTAGTGGAAATCATATATATCATTTTTTTTTTCTTTTAAAAAATGCACAAATATCTAATAATTATATTATTACTATTATTTATCGAATGAAAGTAATCAATGCATTTCAATTTACAATACAACTTTTTACTATCACAATAAAATAGTACATCTGCATATTTTAGAAACACAAACTCTTTCATTTCTTGAGAATACAAAAGTTGTTTTTAATCTTTGCATTTCATCTAGCATTGTAATGAGACAACCAAGTACAATGAAAGTTATGAAACTGGTTAAGTAGATGAATCACTTCTTCCTCCCCCTCTTTTCTCTTCTTCGTCATTATAGTATTTTTTGTCTTTGTAAATATCAATTTTTTCTTCATTTTTGTTATTTTTTATTTTATGTTTTATTTTTTTTGTTGGTTTGGTGATACATATAAGATATGCAAATGATATTTATATTTTAATTTTCATGTTATGAATTTAAGTTTATTTTTTTTTATCTTGCCTTTTTTTATTGGAACCGAAATAATCCGTCCGCGAACCCGCAACCCGCACAATCCTAACACATTCAAACCGAAGGACGAAAAAGGATAAAAATGAATCTCTACTTATCAACCGCAGTTTGAAATGAATGAGCATTTTGAACCCGAACCCGCTCATATCCACCCAATGTCCACCCCTAGATATAGAGAGTAGAAAGGAACAGTTAGACAATGTGATTGGAATTGTGTAACAGAAAGACATGGGTATGGTATGTCAATTACAGTACCAAATTTGACCAAGACAAACAAAGAAGAAAACTATAGCACGATATCCAAAAGTGGGAGCACGTGGCAGGCATAGATTGGATGAATGATGGAGTGAGGGAACAAAAGTGGGACCATGGTTGCTGAAGTGATGTGATGTGCACCTCTTAAATGTTACATTCCCTTGAGTTAGGTCCACCATGTTTTGAGTAAATGATCGACCCATATATATTGTCATGCATGTGATCAACCCATTTTCCTAAGATATCTGTTTGTTGTCGGTTCCGTTACGAAGTTATCATGTTTTCCATGGGTGTTTGTTACCACATAGCCTCTTTAATTCAAAATTCCAACTCCTAAAAAAAATAAAATTGATTTGAGGTTTTTCTTTAGATTATTATCCCTTAAAAGAAGAATTGAAAATATTGTTGAAAAAAAATAGGCATAGAATAAATAAAAAAAACACAATCAACAACATAAGAATATAATGTGAAAATTTCAAAATCGAAAAAAAAAACCACCATCGTTGTCTAAACCGACAACAAGAGAATAAACACTATATAAAAATTGTTACAACATATAAACTTCACTCTCAACCATCCCATGACACCAATACATTCACACTTTTCAAAGTAAATATTTGAACTACATCTCAAATACTCTAAAACAAGAGCATAAGAGAAAAAGAAACAAACACAAATATAAACTTAAAGTGTTTACAAGTGATACTGTTTAATGTGTTGAAACAAAAAAATTGAGTCTCTATATATAGCATTGAACTCCCCCACTATTAATTTCTCTAAGCAATGTGAGACTTCTCAAATATAATTTTTTTATCTTTTTTTTTTCATTAGCATTGTGGGACTTACAATGTAAGTATCAATCCCAACAAATATTTATTTAATCGCGAATAAGAACAAATCAGATAAATAAATTTGCATGTGAAATAAAAATTAGTTAATAGTAAATTTTTGGGTAGCACAAATTGTTTTTATTATTCTCTATATTAAATTAGTGGTCTTTTTGAGAAAAAAAAAGTGCTAAATTGTAAGTATTGGAAAGAGTGATGTATATGTTTGTCAAGAGTGTTTTAAAAACCGAAACGGCGGTTCAATCGGTTCAACCGTGAATCGAAGGGTTACCGGTTGATTTGTTGTTGGACCGAATATGCAATTGAACTGGTAGGAACCAGAGTGAACCGACCAGTTCAATGCATATAATTTTTTTTATTGGAAAAAAAAAACTGAAACGACGCAAATTTTAACATTTTTTTTATAAAAAATTATTTAAATTGAAATTAAAAAGTCAGAGAGTGAGAACAGATACGATTCGTACAAATACGGGAGTCATATTTTGTTCAAATTTATTTGCATTTATACTATTTTGTATGTGTGTGATGAGATGACTATATTTAAAATTTGAATTTAATGAATGAACTATTAATTTTTTTTACATTTTTTATGTGTTATGATTTTTTTTGAGACCGAGTCATCCGGTTCAACCCGATTTAATATTTATCTAGTTTTGTTAAAGAGATCGAGTCATCCGGTTCAACCCGATTTAATACCTATCTAGTTTTGTTATAGAAGCCGATTTATTCAACCGAGTTATCCGGTTATATCCGGTTTAGTCATGTGGTTCGACCAGTGACTCAGTGGTTCGACCAATGAACCGGTAACCCAGTATCCTTACCGGTTCGATATCCGGTCCAGTTTTTAAAACACTGTTTGTCACCTTAATTTAATTTCTTTATTATTATTATTAAACAACATGCAAACACCAATAACATTTTTAAAAATGATATAATTAACAAGTGCCCCCGGGGCACGGGGGCCATTGTTAAGCAAATTAATAAGGAAGTTTCATCTTGAAATCTGTGCATTCAATGTCTCAAAAGTATAAAAAAATTATCTTTTCTAGCATTAAATTTTTTTAGTTTCCATTTTTAGTATGATTAACAAGTGCCCCGAGGACACTGTTTAGCATGACCCTATAATTAAATATAATCACATTTAGACCTCGAGAATCGAGATACGTATTAGAAATGTTAGTTATTATATATGTGTAATTGATATATTTATCAAAATACGAAAATTAAGAAAGTTGATTGTGATATTAAATTTGTTGGATAATTAGTATTGCTTTTCCAATTTTATCCTTCGAGAGTTATTAGTTAATGTTTTTTAGTGTATTTATTAGAGATTATAGAAAAAGATGCGGTTTATTAGGGGTATGTTGTGGTAAAAAAATATTTAATGCTTTTGAAAAAAGAAAATAAAAAAAGAAAAGGGATCTTATAATTAGGGAGAAAGGTAGTAGTAGTTTTTATTAGATGAAATATGTATACTTGTCCTGGGAAACACAGGCAATTGCACGTAATTTGAGATATAATTGATGGGGCTGATTTTGATTTAACTTAGATTTTCAATTTTATATAGTTGTTAGAAGTATTATAGTTTTTCAAAAGATTCCAACATGGATACATAAAATATTGGCACTATCAATTGCTTACCGCTTTTGGTCTCATAAACTTGAGAACAAGGATGGTGCATCAGTGGTCAAATAGCTATTATCAGCCGTGAGTTGCATCCCATGTTTTTCAACCACAACCACCATTGCCAATGATTATCACTAAATCTGGGATTGCATGAGGATTCAGAATTTCATCACTATTGTTTAGACTTTAGAGACTATTTTCCATGTTTTTATATAATCATGCTTGCTAATTGGAAACGGAATCGATATAAGTGAAAATAATATAAATATCTAAAGGATAAGGTATATTATTGCATGGCATATTGTATTGACAACATGTACAAATTATTATATTAAGGAAGCTTAGTGCTTAGGTTCATTTTTTGAGTTGGGATTCTTTTCATTTTCTCTTTTTATTTTTCCTCTCCAAATATTATTGTTTTTTTTTTTTTAGGTTCTTTTTTCTATAGTTCTCAACAGAAAAAATCGATATAAAATACACTCTGTGTTTATAATTAATTTTGAAACAATTATAGATTTGAGAAAATCATTATTGATTATGCTAAGATTCATACAAAAAAATATCTAAGTAAATGCACATAAGTTTTGTACTTATAAATAATCACCAAAGTGAGGATCGGACCACAAGAAAATTTATCTTTATGAACAAAAAAATTCGGAAAATGTTATTCGAATTTTTTTGAGAAAAAAATTCGAAATGTATTTTTTGTTTGTCAGGGAGGTGAAAAAGACATATGGGGGGTTTGATGAGAAATTATCGGACCACAATTGCATGCTTCTCCTTTTGTAACATAAACACAATTAAGAACCCAACAATGCAACACATGTGTGTCCTCTCTTACAATTTCGGTGACGGTCTCCACCGGGCCCATGGATACTAAATGATGTCTTTTACATTTTCAATGAATTAATAACTAAGGGTCCCCCTTTTTTTTTTTTTAATGGCAAAGATAAGTATATTATATTACGAAAAAAATAGCAGTACAAATAAGAGAAATAACAAAACAAAATAAGGAAGTGTACTAGAAATATACTCCTAAAAACTATAACCACATGAACCAAGACACTTGAAAAAGGGAAAAAATAAGGACGAAGAGAGGACCGACAAAGAACAGGTCGATCACCACCAAGAAGCAACGAGACCCATAACCAGCAAATCACCTACTGCTATCGGTTCCAGCACAAGATAGGTTGCACCTCCCACTCGTAGAAGGAGCAGGCGATACCAGGATTTTTAGCCAGATATCACTTCCACGATGAAAGTTTCACATTATCCACCAAAGAATCGACAGAAACAGTTCATCTCGCAAAGATGACCTCATTCCGAGAGTTCCAGATAGACCAAACAGTAGCATGCCAAATTAACAACCACTCTAGCCTATTCTTTCTACCCCTCCCAAAGCCTATAAAACCTTGAAAAACACTACTAATACTTATGGGAGACACAAATCGAAAACCCAACCACCTAAAGATAGAATACCAAACAGGAGAAACATAAACACAAGTAACGAGAAGATGATCAACCGTTTCGATTGAAGACCCACAAAAGGCGCATAAAGCATCATCAGGATCCATAATCACCCTACGCTTGAGAAGATTTTCTCTGGTCCACACTCTATCCTGAAGTAATTGCCAAGAGAAAACAATCACTTTAGACGGGGCCCAAGATTTCCACACCTTAGCTAAGAGAGCATCTAAACCGTTAGGAACCACACCAGCTGTAAGCAATAAGTAAGCCGATTTAACCGAAAAGGTTCCAGTGGGATCATGTCTCCAAGACCAAAAACCAATAGCCCCTACTAAAGGATGGTTTGCCACCGCAGCCAGAAGGACCTGAAACCGATCAAATTCCTACACTGAAAGCTCTCTCCTCCATCTAAAATCCCAGTGCCACTCTCCGTTCAACCAGTTTCCCATCTCCCCTACCAGATTCAATTGTTGATCAGACACTTGAACCAAACTGTGAAACTGAGATTTTACGGGAACACCCCCCCACCCAAGGGTCAAACCAAAAAGAAGAAGAAGAACCATCACCCACCCTTTTAAGGACTCCTTCTGCAAACCAATCAGAGCCTACCTCGGCAGATGTCCCTAAAAGGGAAACATCTTTCCACCAGAACCAAGGGTCCCGGTTAATTGTATGTTTTCTGTAACGCCCCAGACTGCTTTCAGGATGATCGACTGGCCCCACAAACCAACACGGGTCTTTTCAGCGAGCTTTGTCCTCACTTGCACGCTTTCCGAAAAACTTCCCAAAAGGTCACCCATCCAAAGACTACTCCAAGTCAAGCACGCTTAACTATGGAGTTCTTATGGAGTGAGCTCCCGAAAAGAAGATGCATCTTGTCTTGTTGGTATAGGTAGTACCCATCAATGCTTATAAGCCTTCCTTCAACCATGCAGTCCCATACATGCACAACCTCAGGATCCCTCTCATTATGATGTGATTCGGTTTTCCTAGAAGCTCCAGGAGCCGCACATTGTCATGCCTCGTGCACCGGCAACGTCAACCTCGGGTATTACATGCCCACCAGCTTCCACTTGGTTCGTCTCCGAACCACATCGTACTAGGAGAGGTCTGCTCTGATACCATTTGTAACGCCCCAGACTGCTTTCAGGATGATCGACTGGCCCCACAAACCAACACGAGTCTTTTCAGCGAGCTTTGTCCTCACTTGCACGCTTTCCGGGAAACTTCCCAGAAGGTCACCCATCCAAAGACTACTCCAAGTCAAGCACGCTTAACTGTGGAGTTCTTATGGAGTGAGCTCCCGAAAAGAAGATGCATCTTGTTGGTATAGGTAGTACCCATCAATCCTTATAAGCCTTCCTTCAACCATGCAGTCTCATACATGCACAGCGTCAGGATCCCTCTCATTCTGATGTGATTCGGTTTTCCTAGAAGCTGCCAGGAGCTGCACATTGTCATGCCTCGTGCACCGGCGACCACTCCCCGTCCTCGTCAGCCTCGGGTATTACATTTTCAAAAACAAAAAGCCACATTTCTAGGATTTTTTTACTCATAGAGAAGTGAGAAATTCAAAGTTCGTATTCCGACCTTTTTAACAATGTCTTTAGCAGCTATCGAGTGAGTTACTATTAAGATACTTCTAAGAAAATTTCTAATACAGACCATCTAGAATTAGAAGTGGTCCAACATCGATTAATAGTTAAAAAATATTTAAAAGTATAAATTTATAGGTATCCTTATTTTAACGAATGAAATAATTTTATAATTAATATCAGATCAGTTTGATTAAAGCGGCAAAAAATAAAATGTAAATTGTATTTACGTCAATCATTTCATTAAGATATGATATATCTAGCTTGCGAGCATGGAGGGTTGGGTGTGCATAAAATTAGGGGATTTCATTTATCATTATTAGGGAAGTGTTGTTGAGAGTTGGTGGTGGACCGTGAGGGGTTCGTATAACTATGGTGTAGAGGTTGGTAAAATTAAGATATTAATTTCTTTTTCAAAAGATATTCTAATTGGATGTTTTGATCGACAAGGTGAAGATCCTATTATAGTGTTGGTTGAAGGCTCGTAAGAAAGAATTTTGTTTTGAGTTGGCATTATGGTGGTTTAATCCTTTATTTTTCCTAGGGATGAGTATTACCTCTTGTTTAAGAGAAATGTTATTTGATCAAACTGGGTAAATAAACTTCTCGTGTGTTTTCTTTTTTGTTGTTTATCTTTTGGATTATTATCATTATCTCTATTATGCTTTATTATTAGTTGTTTGGTTACTATTGCCGCACACATCAAGTTTTCATTGGTGTGATTTTTGACGAATTCATAAAAGAGCTCAAATTTAAGTCCAGCTGAAAGAGAAATATATATATATATATATATATATATATATATATATAATATTGTTGTGCAAACCATTTATCATCTTGATACCATCCGGAATGGTAAAAAAAAAATGGAAGGAATCAAAAAAAATGAACAATTGGATCTATGTCCAATCGATCACAACTACCAAGAAAAAGTATTTTGTTTTGGTTCGACCTGTAATTTTATATGAAATACCGGACCGTATCCATTTTGTAAAACTTTTTCCCCAAGATCTATTTCAGGAAAGGGATAATCTGGAACTAAAAGTTGTCAATTATATTCTTTATGGAAAGGGAAAATCCATTCGGGGAATTTCCGACACAAGGATTCAATTAGTTCGGACTTGTTTAGTCTTGGGTTGGGATCAAGGCAAAAAAAATTCTTCTATTGACGAGGCCCCCGCCTCCTTTGTTGAAGTAAGTACAAATGGTTTGATTGAGTATTTTCTAAGAATTGACTTAGTGAAATCGAATACTTCATATATCCGAAAACGAAATGACCCATCTGGTTTAGGATTGATTGCAGATAATGAATTGGATCGGATCAATATCAATCCATTTTTTTCTATTCAGGCAAAGGCAAAAAGTCAACAATCAATTAGCCAAAATCACGGAACTATTCGTATGTTATTGAATAGAAATAAGGAATCCCGATCTTGGATAATTTTGTCATCATCTAATTGTTTTCAAATGAGATCATTCAACAATGTAAAATATCACAATGGGATAAAAAAAGATCCTAGAATTCCAATTAATAATAAGAATTCGTTAGGCCCTTTAGGAATCGCCCTTCAAGTTGAAAATTTGGATTCACTTTACCGTTTGAAAACTTATAATCAGATCTCCATAATTAAAAATTTTCAACTTGACAAATTAACGGAAATTTTTCAAGTAATTAAATATTATTTAATGGACGAAAATGATAAAATTTTGAAACCGGATCTATACAGTAATATCGTTTTGAATCCATTCCATTTGAATTGGTATTTTCTCCAGAATTATTATTCTGAAAAAACGTTTCCAATAATTAGTCTTGGACAATTTATTTGTGAAAATATATGTATAGCTCAAATGAAAAACGGCCCACACCTAAAACTAAAATCGGGTCAAGTTCTAACTGTTCAAATGGATTCTGTAATAATAAGATCGGCTAACCCCTATTTGGCGACTCCAGGAGCAACCATTCATGGACATTATGGGCAGATCCTTTATCAAGGAGATATTTTAGTTACATTCCTATATGAAAAATCGAGATCCGGTGATATAACACAAGGTCTTCCAAAAGTGGAACAGATATTAGAAATACGTTCGATTGATTCAATATCGATGAATCTAGAAAAAAGAATTGATGTTTGGAACGAATGTATAACAAGAATTCTCGGCACTCCTTGGGGATTCTTGATTGGTGCTGAGCTAACTATGGCGCAAAGTCGTATTTCTTTGGTTAATAAAATCCAAAAGGTTTATCGATCCCAGGGAGTACACATCCACAATAGACATATCGAAATTATTGTGCGTCAAATAACATCCAAAGTCTTGGTTTCAGAAGATGGAATGTCTAATGTATTTTTACCTGGCGAACTAATTGGATTATTGCGAGCAGAACGAACGGGACGTGCCTTGGAAGAAGCTATTTGTTACCGAGCTTTTTTATTGGGAATAACAAAAACATCTCTGAATACTCAAAGTTTCATATCCGAAGCGAGTTTTCAAGAAACAGCTAGAGTTTTAGCAAAAGCCGCTCTTCGGGGTCGTATCGATTGGTTGAAAGGTCTTAAAGAAAATGTTGTTTTAGGGGGAATGATACCCGTTGGTACCGGATTCAAAAGAATAATGGACCGTTCACGGTCAAGGCAAGATAAGAAGATTACCCTGGAAAAAAAGAAATTATTCGAAGTAGAAATTAGAAATCTTTTCTTCCATCACAGAAAATTATTGGATTAGAAATCTAGGATTTAATGCTTCCTAAAAGCAGATTTGATTCATCCCTTTAAATGCATTCATTTGATTTGGTAATAAAGTATAATAAAAAAAAAAAATAGAACTAAATGAATGGCCTGATTATATATTAAGGGCCAATCGTCTATAAAAGAGAAGGTTCCATCGGAACAATTATTTATTGCTATTTCAGGATACTTGGTCTCTTTTTTTTTCAATAAAAAAAGTGTGGGGATAAATGACAAAAAGATATTGGAACATAACTTTGGAAGAGATGCTGAAAGCTCGAGTTCATTTGGGCCATCGTACTCGGAAATGGAATCCTAGAATGGCACCTTTTATATTGGGAAAACGGAAAGGCAGGCATATTATAAATCTTATTCGAACTGCTCGTTTTTTATCCGAAGCTTGTAATTTGGTTTTTGATGCAGCAAGCAGAGGAAAACAATTCTTAATTGTTGGTACGAAAAAAGAAGCAGCCGATTTAGTAACACGGGCTGCAATAAGAGCTCGATGTCATTATGTTAATAAAAAATGGCTCGGAGGTATGTTAACGAATTGGTATACTACAGAAACGAGACTTCGTAAGTTCAGGGACTTGAGAACGGAGCAAAAAACGGGGAAAATGAACTCTCTTCCAAAAAGAGATGCCGCTAGGTTGAAGAGACAATTATCTCATTTGGAAAGATATCTGGGCGGCATAAAATATATGACAGGGTTACCTGATATTGTAATAATCCTTGATCAGCAAGAAGAATATACGGCTCTTAGAGAGTGTATCACTTTGGGAATTCCAACGATTTCTTTAATCGATACAAATTCTGACCCAGATCTCGCAAATTTTTCGATTCCGGCTAATGATGATTCTATAGATTCAATCTGCTTCATTCTTAACAAATTAGTTTTTGCAATTTGTGAGGGTCGTTCTAGCTAGATACGGAATTTTTGATTAATAATAAGATAAATTGTGAAACCTAAATAGGTGGAAAATTCTCTAAGAGTTTTAACGCTGCTGCATGACAAAGCTAGGAATCAAACACAGAACCTTGATTATGATAGTAGTGGTCCGTGCCATATATCATCTAAGCGCTATTGGATGGCGAAAGAGGTATATTAACATAACATTTGTTTTACATAAAAATAAAACACTTAATAAAAACAATAAATTGCATATCATCTCAAGGTATTTGGTGTTAGAGGAAATTATGATTTTTAATTCTTTATGTTGTGGGTTCATCTCTCCAATATTGATTCAAAATTTGAGGTTTTGCTTGCATGAGGTTTGTAGTGTCAATAATTCGTGCTATTATTATATGTAAAAAAGAAAAAGATATTATTTGTTCATCTCCTTCTCTTTTCACTTTACTCCTATTGATATGTAAAATCAACATGAATTTTATATAATTTTATATGATTGCCTTTTCTACATTTGTTGGAGTGAATAACTTCTATGTGATTTGATAACTATCCTTATTCTTCATGTTAAAGTGTTCAAGTTTTATATTTTTTCCTTGAAATATATAACATGAAGTGGGATTTTCTAATGATGCAATTGGGTGCCGTCTATTGAAGCCAAAATCAAAATTTGTCAAAGTTGATTTAACTGGGTTCGAAGCTTATGCACCGTGCATAATTGCTATGCGCCCCCCCCCCCCATATTGCTACGCGCGCCCCTCACCTGCTACGCCCCCCCCCCCCCCCCCCCCCCCCCCAGGTTTTTTTTTTTTAGATTTCTAGCGTACCTCAGATTTTTTTTTATCACGCTTTTAATTTTGATTGATTGAATTTTATTTTATTTTATTGATTAGGGATAAAATTCAGAGTATTATGTATGGTTAATTATTTTAGTAGTTAGTTTTAAACTAAAATCATGCCAAAACCATTTCTGTTGTAGAATGGTTTCAAAGATGTGTACTCCTAAACTATTTGTGCTGTGGAATGGTTTCAGAGATCTGTACTACAAAACTATTTAATTAAAATCATTTTAATTTAATATGATTTTAACCGAAACCATAAGTATAACTTAATGGTGTCACTAGTGTTGTATCTGAAAACCAAAGTAGCTCCTTTATGGTTTCAAATAAAACATTTATATTTAATTTAAAATAAATATTATAACTGAAACCATAAGTATGACATAATGGTTTCATTAGTTTTGTATCTGAAACCAAAATAGCCCTCTTATGGTTTCTAATAAAATATTCATATTTAATTTAAAATAAATATTTTAATCGAAACCATAAGTATAACTTAATGGTGTCACTAGTGTTGTATCTGAAAACCAAAGTAGCTCTCTTATGGTTTCAAATAAAATATTTATATTTAATTTAAAATAAATATTATAACTAAAACCATATTTTATTCATATTTTATTCATAATGATTTTCAAAATAACATTGCATAAATAACCAATGATTTTGTAACAAATCTAGGGGAGAAAAAGAATAAAATCTGGGGGTGTAAACTGGGTAAAAAAAAAAACCAACAAACAAACAAAAAAGGAATTGGGCTTTCAGGCCCAGTAGGCTAAAAAAAAAAACAGAATGTGTGTAATCAGCAGAAAAGGGGTGGGAATAGCGAGTCTGTAGGGGGGGACTGGGGGGCGCGCGCGAGTAATTTTGGGGGGGGGGGGGGGGAGGGCATGAGTAATTCTGGGCTTATGCATGGTGCATAAACATCCCCCTTATGCACCATAACCTTGGCCGATTTAACTAATGCCATCAACTTGCAATTCATTTTGGTAGTCCATTGATGTCATCGTGGTCAAAGAATTACAACCCAACAAATCTATTGTCAACACCCAAATCGTAGAGTTTAAGTCAGATACAATATTGTCTATACTATACTTAATTCAAGAAATCTAGATATATATTAAAAAGGATTATTATGTTATGAAATATTATTATAAAAAATACCAAGAAAAAAAAATCATCAGTGCGCTTGTTTGTACTTTGTTGTAGTTTCTGTAAATGTTTTATTCGTCTATATAGAGAATAGGAACTCTACTAACAACAACATGTCGTTGTAGTATAGTGGTAAGTATTCCCGCCTGTCACGCGGGTGACCCGGGTTCGATCCCCGGCAACGGCGTATTTTCTCAGTTTTATCGTTCATTCATAGCCATAGGCCCATAGATTAGTCGCTACAAAGCCCACTAAATAGAGGAGTTGCAGAAACTTTTTTTTTTTATATTTTGATAGAATTTTTTTTTTTCATCATTTTTAATTGCAAAACAAATTATTATCATCACATTAAAGATCTTTTTCGTCCATTTTTTTCACTGATTTTTTTTTTTTCATTTTGTTAATGGTTTTATTTTGGTTTTCAAATTTATACTTGTATTTCTATTTTTTTGGTAACATACTTGTATGTGTCTATTGTTATCAAAATCGCCACGGGCTTTCTGCAGTAGAAGTTTTTTATTATTGTTTTCTCATACATTTTTTTTACAAACTATATAGACATTAAAGTTGAAATATTTAAGTCAATGTTATTTTATTTTTTTCAGTGTGATTGTGAAATTTTGATCTCAAAACTAAACATGGACTGGATGCAGTGATAAGTGTGTTTGATTTTAGAAAATAAATCAAATTTCAATAATGCGATTATGAACTACTACATCGATTTTTTTATAGATTTTTTTATCATCAATATCAAATTATAAGACTGTTTTGAGATTTCTTTTTTCCTTATTTCGATTTTTTTATAGATTTTTTTATCATCAATATCAAATTATAAGACTGTTTTGAGATTTTTTTTTTTTCCTTATAATAAGACTCCTTTCAAATTTTTTAGGATATTAAAAATTTCTTTGCCACACATATTCCTAATTAAAGTGTATCTTTTTCTATTATCTCTAATAACACTAAAAAAAGATTAATTAATTCTCTTTCCTAAAGGATAAAATGTAAAAACAATATTAATTATCAACAAATTTAATATCATAATCAACTTTCTTAATCTCCATGTGTTTCTTAAAGAGGTCTTATATTTAGGGACAATTGTAGTAATAAAAAAACTACGGACCAAGAGCTTTATGTCAGTTAAAAAATCTAAATTTTTTTTTATCATAAATGTATTTTTCTTCAATTGATGTATTGGTGGTACTACTGGATTTTTCTTTGGCCGTTCTCCTGCGCGATTGGAATTGTTTTTCATTTTTCGGTTACGGTGGTTCTGTTGTGTTTCCATCAGTTCTGGTTCTTGATGTGAGCTATTGGTTCTGTTGGTGTCTCATTATCCTTCAAACTCTCCTAATTCGTTTTTGGGTTTCCTATGTTTGGACAGTTTGACTCGAAAGGGTCTCTGGTTCTTGCTGTGATTTATCGCAGGGAGTTGTTGGTACGTGAACTGGTTCGTGTTGGCAGCCAGCTCATTCACCGTTTTGAGTTGTAAAGGCTCACGCAACACGTTTCTTTTGTTATTTGGTTTCACGTCCGTACGTGGATTCGCCGGATAGTCTTTGTATTGTGTGCGCATTTGCTTATGTTCTTTTTATACCACTTTTGTTGTATTTTGAATTGTTTGTATACCCATTGCTTATGTTTATTTTAATCTATCTAGTGTTGCAGAAGGTTTCCCTTATGCACCCCATTTGCTTAAAAAAATAATCATGTTTGAAACATTTTTCTTTTGGGTACATATGTGAAACACACTTCTGTTTCTTGATAAATTAATTGTTTCCATTGATTTGTTGCAAGGGATTTTTCTTCTTTGAATTGTAAGGATATCCCTTCAATTAATTACATATGGTTTTTTAATCAAGTTAATTACATGTCATTAACATAGTAAGCACACCCCATTCATAAATGTTTTTTAAAAAAACTATATTTTCTAATAATGTATAACCAATATATATCGTGACCTCTTTACAATAATTTTTTTATTAAACGTAATTATTTTTGGACAATTATTAAATGTAAATTTTTAATATATTATGAATTTTTTTTTGTCCAATTCTTTTTTTTTTTTTTTTTGAGGGAATTGTACAATTCTATTATGCATATTAAAGGAATTAAATTCTACAACTATCTCTCTAAAATAAATAGTTAAATGAATAACATAGTAACCGATCTAATGAGATTAGTAAAGGAAAAAAAAATGTAAATAAATGAAAAGAAAATGCATTGCAGGATGGGGAGGAAATTCTGAAGTAAACATGACATAAATGAAAGGAAGGAAATTAAGCATGCACATTTAATTACTAAGTCAATCCATTTTCTTGATCAGAATTTACATAAAGAAACAAGGGCAAGAAAATAAATGTATTATAAATAAAATGCTATAATAGAGTGGGAGAAGAGACTACTCATATGGCTATATATGGCGTGTAATAAGAAGATTGAATCTGATATTAGAACTAGACTCTGGTGTGAAGATAAAACCACCTTATCTTACTGCTCTGGTGTGCTGCACAATTAAACAGATGGAAAATATTTGTTTAGATTGAAAGGCAGTGAATAGAACTCCTCACTTCTTGTGTCACCCTTGAAGGATTTGTATTTGTCCCACCAATGTTTGCCTCTGTCCTTTCTAATGGATGAATCCTTCTTATGTAATGTATTGTCTAGGAAATATGCCACAACACCCGCAACAAATGCTTTTGATTGAAATGGGACGTTAATTATATCATTGAACTGTCATGTGCATAAAAAAAATATGAGTGAGTAAACTCATCCGAAAGAACAAATTCTAGTTTATGTATATTATTACGATGAGTTTAGTTTCAATATATCGTCAATAATATAATATTATATATATCTTATTCATACCCATCTTCCGCCTGTGTGGACTGGACCAAAGCCGTTAATTGCTGTATACTCATTGAAGTACTGTGGTATAGACAATCCCAAGAATATAGAGAAGCCTAATATGAACTTTGTTCTAAAACTGTTAAGGTTGCAGAACTGAAGAAAACTAATACCTCCAGCACCTACAAATGATAATGAAAATGGAATCATTATATGGTTGTGTTTCTTCTAAGTATCATGATAAATAAAAGTATCTATAACATGTATGAGTTTATCTTAAATCAAACATACCAACATAAGCAAAGAATAAGCAGTAAAGGGCAGCAATAATTGCAGGTGGGATAGAGGCGAAAACTGCTCCAAATTTTCCTGCATGGTGAAAGAAATGTTAGCAATTATTGTATCAAATTACAAATCTATTGATTATGATCCTATTGTGTTGGCCTTCGGGATAAAAAAAAAAGAACAAGGCTATCATGGTTAATTGACTTACCGAGAATTGAAAAGAAAATCATGAATCCAGCAGATATCTGCACAACTCTTCTACTGCCAACACGCGTCAAAGCCAAAAGACCTGCGTTTTCTCTGTTGGGGAAACAAATAAAAATCACTTTCATTCATTACATTAACAAAGTAGTGTTTGATTGCTCTTAGTAAAGAATGCAAACAGAATAGTTTGAGCCTTACACAGACACGGAAGATCCGCTAATTGTTCCAAACAATCCTGATAACAGAATGCCGACTCCCTATCAAGTATAAATCAGATGCATATGAGGAATTATACTTGAAAGTGAAAGTTCAACTTGATTAATTGGTGAAATAATTATCATTACATTCAAATCAATTATTAACTTGTATCATTATTACGATTATCATGTATAGACGAAAGATTTAGTCATATCCGTACCTGCCAACCAATACCCCGACTAAGAATAGAAGGCGGTAATGGTGTTGCACTTGCATACCTATATACAGCAATGAAAGCTCCACTGGACTGTGAACCAAAAAAATAGAATATACAATTTAAGAAAATCATTTTCACAAGAAAGAAAAACAATTAATCAGAAACCAAATCCAATTCCAATTTAAAAAGAGAATATCTTCATAAAGAAATTACCTCTACAAGAGCAACGAAAGAAGCCATCATCATAGCAAATGCTTCGCCTGCATCAAATGTAGGTGCTCCCCATTGAAAGGGATATGGAACTCTGATCCTGCAAACTCAAAATTCAAGAGAAAATCTTCTGAATAAGTTTCAACTTTCAACTCACAAAGCTAAGCGTAGAAAGTAGATGCCGAACAAGAAAATATCAATATGTATGTGCTCTAAGGTTTATAATAGTTCCAAGTGTTACAAAAGATTGAAAAGAGATAAATATGACATATATCCTCTTTAGTGAGAAAAATCATTCCAATAAGGGCAAAAATGCACTCTAGTCAAAATAGTACTACATTATACACTTGAATTGAAATAACAAAAACATATTTGAAAAAGAGAAAATCAACAAATGGATATAATTCAATCTCATTTGCTAAAGTATAATTTTACAAAGCATTAGATTCTTTTTAAAAAGGTTAAGTTTTTTAGTTGAGATCATTTTGCCACAGTGGATTAGATGGTGGCGAATCAATCCAATGATCACATCACGTTTGCAAAAATCCTTACAACCATGGCAGGTGACCAATCTGATTCTTTTAAACTACAAGACCAATATAAAAGCTTGGTAAAACCAAAGGGGTATACACAGTTGCAATAGAAAAAGTGCCGTTAATGGTTAAATGTAACGAAATCACACAACTAACCAAGGAGCAGCATCGATAAGTCCAGCACGATCAGTGCGGCAGGATGCCTGTGTTTTTGGTGCAGCTCCCTTATAGGCCCCTCCAACAGTGAGTAGATGAGCATATATCCACACAATTACAATTGTAAATAAAACAGCAAACCGGTCAAAGATATTTTTCCCGGAATGTAACAGATGGGGCACATACTGCATGAACACCACTAACTAGTTAGGAAAAACTCATACTCATAGAAACCATAATGTTAGAAGAGTAAATAAATTAAGATCATAAGGTTGAGATTTATAAACATTAAAAGACACTAGGTGTATGCAACTTGAAGGAACTCTACCTGTGAAACAAATACTAGCAAAATAAGCTCCGGCAGTCCAATCTCTATACACTTAGCAACCTACACCCAATACAAGCATCAATGTTAAAATTTTAGTCGATCAATATTGACATTCTAGTCGATCAATGTTGAACATGACCAGTGTAAATATGTAGTAGAAGGCTTACCCCAGGAAAACCTAACTCGTACAACCCAAAACCAACAAGAGAAACCAATGGAACTGCTGAAAGTGGACTTAAGAACCTGCAGAAAAAATTAAACTTACATCAGATGGGAAAGTTTGGCAAAAATCCAAATCTAGTTTCAGAAATCACTCATAATATCGAGCTCAAAAAACAGTTTATCATGGTAGTACAATGGCAAATAAGCATGCAAGTCAAAGATATTCTTAAGTATGACTAAACTTCAGGTTTCACTCACATTTTCAATAGATTTAAAGACAGAAAGATTTGAAAAGGAAACAAGTCTATCCTAATTAGTAATTAGTTTCTCTTCACAGAACTATATTACAGAATAAACTTTACGCCAAAATAAAAGAGGGGCAAATGAGTTACAAATCTGCACAAATAATAATAAGGAATAATGATTCTTAACAGAAAGTATAATGCCCCTTAGTAAGAATGTGAGACGAACCTTGCAACATTACGCCAAAGGCCACTAAAGCCTAGTACTATTTGAAGAGTTGAGGCAACAATAAGAGCACCCTGGACTGCCCTCATTATCTTCTTGAATTTCTGAATGGATTTAAAATTAATCCAAAAAATCCAAAAGAAAAAATGTGTTACCAAGAAGTTCCAATCAAATTAATGCTAAGAACTTATTGAGACATTTAACACAAAAAAAATTGGCATACAGTATGATTGCAAATCATAGTCTCTATTTAGGTTAAGTGTCATTTGACTACAAAGTAATACAGTAAGCATATCAACATGCATCATTTAGTACCTCTATCGGATCTGGTTCACCACTGAATCGACCAGCAAGAATAATTGAGATTGTGGTTGGCACATAAGTATAAGACCCTCCGATCACCGCAGGTAGTCGAGATCCAAAGAGTGTTTGAACCAATGTGTTAATACCGGCCACAAAAAGTAGTGTTTCAATAACTCTAGCCTTCTCCGCCTGCAACAAATGGAATATTACTTTAATAAAGCTTATTTTGGTTGGATTTTCATAATGTTCGATTTTCATAGCAAATTTTATAAATTTCTTCCTTAAGTATGTTTAATTTGTTAGTCCTTACATTTCCACCTCCCATCTGAGGAACAAGAGCAGTCGGAATGAGCACGGTTGTACCAAGCATCACCAGAAAATGTTGAAAACCAAGAAGTATGGCCTCCGCTGCATCAAAATGTCCCCAAATTGAAAAATAAATATACATAGAAACACAAAGTGAATAAGATAGGCCTGTTTGGATTACCATATTTTTGAGCTTATGCAAATAAATAAGCTTGTATGTTAATTCATAAGTTCTCGCTAGAAACAATTATATCTTCATAAGCTATTATTTCACAAAATACTTTAACAATCTTATAAATAATACATTAAAACTTATTGATTGATTTGTATAAGTTGTTTTGCATAAGTTCAAAAATAAGTCAATCCAAAGAGGCCTAAATTACATGGAAAAGTTAATAAAACTTTCCCCTTCCCCAACTTTTTTTAAAAAACAAAAAGAAAAATCTTATGGAAAAGGGATTGCATGCAGATTCTTAAAAGTTTCAACACAAACTACAAATAATCAAAGAATATGTCATTTGACTTAGCCAAATATTCCAATTACTTAAAATTCCTTTACAGCATATTCAACCAGAAATTCTTGACTTTATAATACCCTCAACCCAAAATATATTGTTATTTATTTAAAAAAGAACTTATCAATAGCTAAAATATTTAAAATTAAATTCCATCATGGGGCAAATTTGGAAGTAACAAATAATAATCAAACTGTTCCTAACCTAGATCTAGAAAAAACTGAAAAAGAACCTTAATATAAATGCATAGCTAATTACAACAAAGAAAAGAAAAACAATAAATTAAAAAATCTCAATCAATCGGGTCCAATGACACATAAGAAGTAAAAATACTAACAAAAAAGTATAAAAACCAAATCCAAACCAAAAAAATAAAAAAAAAATTCCAAAGATGCAAAAAAATGCAGCAGAGAATTTTCCAGAATCTAAGAAAAGCGAGAAACTAACGCCATGGAGGAGGACTAGTAATGCAGTAAGAAATATTTGGTAGTTGATCCTTTGGTGGATGTGGTTGTGGTTCATCTGATTTTGATGGAGCTCCACCTCCTCCTGCCATTTCTGAACAATGAAAGAAAGAATGAATCAATGAATTTATAAACCAAACCAAATCTGAGAAAAACTCAGATCCTTAATAAACAAGATTAGTGTTACTTACTAGCTTACAATGACTAGTGTTGATTATGATTATTAAAAGTAGAAAATGATAGTGTATTGTTTAGTTGAGAGTTTAAGAGAGTGAAAAAAGTGATGAGAGTAATAATTGTTCTGAATTTAATTAAAAAGGTTAATAAAAGTTGCTTTTGAAACAATGTATGTTTTGAATGATGAAAATGAAAGTTAATAAAAAAGTCAAAAACAAAATCAGGTGCCCCCACCCTTAAAGGAGGAGAAAATGAAAAGAAGGTAAATATAAATATTTCCTCCGGCTTTATTTATAAGTAAAAGTTGCTTTTTAAGTTCATTGGAAAAATAATGTATCTAATCTTAAATATAGATTAAATACATTACTTCTTCAATGAATCTAAAAATCAATTTTTGCTTATAAATAAGACCGGAGGAAGTACAAGTGAAGTTGGAGTGAGTGTATACTGTGTGTGGAGTAAAAGAGACTCCAATGCTAGAAGAAATGATAAAGGTGGTGGTGGTGAATCTGAATGGAGACTCTTTCTTTCTCTCTCTTGTAACAGAAAAGAAAAGTTTGTTTCTCTCTCACTAGGGATATACTAATTTGCTTTGTCCAACAAACATTAGTAGTCACATTTATTGATTTGTACAGTGTAGTGCTTTTTTTTCATTTCATATGTGAAATGAAATATTTGTGTGAGAATAGGAATGTTTAGTTTAGGTAGGGACCAACCAAACCAATTATCTCATACCATACCCATGTGTACGTGCTACATCGTTTATTCATTCACAGCTAGCAAAAATGTGTAACTATATAGACTATAGTATTTTAATGTAACACAAATGTATAAATCGTGTCTAATACAGACGAAGCCAATCCTGCGGTGTGGTAGTGGTCCTTCCTTATGGGTGTTCGCGGTGCGGTTTGGTTCGGTTTTGAGGCTAAAAGTCATTCTAACCGCGAGATAAAATTGCATGTGGTTCGGTTTGGTTCGGTTGGTTTTTAAAAAGTCATCCAAACCAAACCAAAACAAACTCATGCGGTTAGGATCGGTTCGGTGGTTGCGGTTTACACCATAATTAAAATGTATCGAAATTAAATTAAATTAAACACAATAAGTGATTGTGGTTTACATGTATGCTTTTATTTTCCGTAGAACAGCAAAAAGATTCATTAAAATCGGGAAACATCCAAACCCACACTCACTCAACTCGGGTTTTTCCCGTCAAAGCGGGTACGATTTAGACGGGTTCCCACGAGTGTGAGTTTTATTGTCATGCCTACAAATAAATAGTAAATAATTGAATAGTGAAATTATCAAAACTTGTTGTGAATTTTGTTTCGATGATATATTTGTCCATTGTTATTGGGCTATGTATATTGGAATATAATAAAACTTAATGTGATTTTAGGGGTATTGGAATATAATAGAAACTTAATGCGGTTTTAGCGGTTAACCGCGGTGTTTGCGGTTTTTGTGGCTCGCGGTTTTACGGTTCGCGGTTCAATAAAAAAGCCATCCAAATACATCCAAACCAAATGCGGTTTTTGCGATTTTCGGTTTGGATTGGTTCGGTTTACAGTTTTACTTTTGGATTGATTCGGATATGATCACCCCTACTTCTTTATTGTATGTTTTGCTACTATTGAGTAAGGAGAGAAAAATATCAATAAGTTTTGGACTTTTGGTGGATAAGAAAGAAAAACAAAGTAATATCATTCAATGAGAGTTGAATAATCAAAGTTATTAATTAGTTAAGTTCAAATTACATTCAAATGATGTTCCAAGGAATATTCATCAAATGACTAATTACTTGGCTATCTCCACGGGCCATGGCCTTTTACATGAAAAATAATTAAAGATAAAAATTGTGGATAAATATTATAATAAAATACTCAGATAAATATATTGTTTGATTGAGTGTGTTTCATAAAGATTCTACCTATAGTGAAAAAAGATAAAATTTTGTCACATTTATCACTAACTAGAACCGGCTTTTTATCCAAATGCCATGGTTTGAAACAAATAATTCCAATATGTCATGGTTTGGAAATAAATTTCTCAAATATCATGGTTTGAAAATGGGGTGGACTATGTATTTTTTTTCTTATTGAGTGTTGCTACATAGTGTGGCAATACTCTATTGCAAGTTTTAAATTTTATCTTTTTTTATCTGCATGAAATTTCGTGTTTGTATTTTTTTTACTTTTTTTTTGTTTTTTTTTTTCTCTAACCCCTTTTCTTCTAACCCCAACCCTCTCTAACCATAACTCAAACCCTTTCTAATCCTAACCTTCCTCTAAACCCCAAATAAAAACTTTATTATAAAATTATTTTTAAATTAATAAAAATATAAAATCATAAAAACTGAAGAAAAAAATTAAAAACTCTCATTTATTTAATAATTTAATTATTTTCATACATTAATAAAAGCATATAAAAAAATTATTTTACATCGACATGGATCTAAGTGCTACATGGTGGAGGATTACAATTTCGATGGGGTAAGTAGCGGGGTGCTTGTAATTGAGGAACCGGTTCTTCTTTTTCTTCTTCTCTTCTTCTTCATTAATTGGGGTGTTTTGATCAATTCTCGAATTTTGTCCAGAAGATTGTGTTTGTACAGTCAAAGGACTATTTAATACTCGAGCCATTGAATGATACCAATTTGGACTAAAATCCTCATCATCGACAAGTTGTTGGAGAAAGTCATTGTCACCATAATTCCCTAATTCGACTTGGGATGGCGGGAACCCAAAATGTTGTTGTTGTTGTTGTTGTTGTTGTAGTGGTGGTGGTGGGAACCCGAATGGTTCATATGATGATGAGTTGTTGTATTCTTGGGGTGGTGGGAACCCAAACGGTTGATATGTTGATAGGGGTGGTTGAAATGTTGATGATGACGGTTGAAATAATGATGAGGACGCATAGTGTTGTTGGGAAGTTTGAGGGTATGTGTACGGATTTGATGTATCTATGTCGTATTGTGGCTGAGATAAATGAAGAGAGGTATGGAAAGCTTCTGTGTGTTGTTGGGGTGGTGATGGATATGTAGTTGGCATTAACTCAACGACACGTGGATCTTGAAGTTGTTGATTTGATGAAATAAAAGAAGTGAAAATGGCTCTATACCAAGACAGATAATTGTAGTTTGGTTTAACTTAAACTTCGAAGCGTATTGCGTCATTTAAAACGCGTTCGTGTCGAAGATCCCAATTTGCAATCTCATTTGACCATTTTGATCCCCAAGAAGTGTCCACAACTTTTCTCAAGGATAATTTGTGGTATCCTCGCATGTCCATTGGTTGTCGTGGAATTTCTTGCGGGAATCCAAATTGAAGTTTAACTCTGTCTGTTTGGTGCATTTCCACGACTTCAAAACATATCAGAAAAATAGTTGCACTCCAGATCCAACTTTGTGCTAGTTGAGGTTGGTGATTGAGTAAAAGATAGGGCCTCCAAAGTGAACTGATATGAAATTTAATAGTTAGCCATAAATATTTATTGAAAAAAATTAAATTAAAAAAATTCAATGATATATAATATTACATCATCCTCGAGCATGTGATCAATGCGTGTTCAGTAGTCAAATACTTTGTGAAGAGGACTTTTAAGATAATTGTTACCCTTTTTACACCACGTAAAAAAATAATTTTTTTTTAAGTTAGTATAAGGTAGAATAAATTTATAAATAATTAAAAAGTATTTGAAATAAGTAATATTAATAGTTACATTCCTGCGAAAGGAAAATCTTGTGGGTGATGAAGAATGAGAGCGATAAAAGACATTCTAGACCATGCCCACGTTTGTAGCAGAATCAAACATGCTCTAATTTATGTAACTTTTTTTCTCTATGACGAATTATTTAAGAAAAGTGAGTTCAAGTTCTGATAAAAATAATATTTGACTAAACTTTACTTGTCTTGGCCAAATTCTAAATTATTGAAATTTCATTCATTTATCAAAACTTGATATCTTAAAAAAATCAAGTGACGGAGACACAATACAATATCTCCGACCAAAATTTTAAAATATTAAGCACATAGACTGTGACATATGTTATACATCCAACATTTAGCTAAATTGTAGTCAATATTAATATTAATTTTCACATATGGAATTAAACCAATCAAAATTGAACTCAAATCAAATAACAAAATATTGATATTACCATTATCACATTTAAAAAGATCAAATGGAAAAACAAAGATTGAATCCAACGAATTTTATATAATTTTTGGGCTTTGGGTCCCCTAATACGCACCTTCATTAAAAGAGATATCCTTTAATTGAACTAGCTATATTAGGTAATCGTACAAAAAATAAGAAAAAGTACCGTTAACAGAATACAGTATTAGTATGCATGGTATACTAATGTCATGTGCTCTTTATGAACAGGACCACAAGACCAAAAACCTCCAACTTTCAATGGTCCTTTCGCGAGCCACCCATTGCAGACCTGTTACAAACCTCATCTCAACCACAATATTAAAACATTTTGCCAGAATAAGGACTGAGGTTATATATGTGACCGTAGGTGTTAGGTGTAACTTATTTGATTGATTATAATTTTTTATTTTTTTGTTTTCATCATCGGTTTAATATGATTTGGTGATCAGTTTTGGTTTCTATTAAGTGGTTTTAGTTTCTTCCCAACCGTAATTATAGATTGATTATAACTTTAACAAATAGTGTCTGGTGAGCTTCACCGTTAGTAGAACATACACTTACATATATTGTTGTCCTGTACATGATTCCTTGATATATTATGCTTGAAAACTATTTGTCGATCATTTTGAAATAGAGGGGATAGTAATGGGGACTAAAAAGAAAATTTGAACATGAATACAAAACTTATTAAAAAAATGTGAAGAGTACACATAAGTTGTTTAAAAGCTTGGACTAAAAGTTGTGACGTCAATTTGAAATATTTATAAGGACCAAGAACTTATCCAGCCTATAAAAAAAATAACCTTTTGTAAGAGAGATTTTTTTTGTCAAATAGCCTAGTGGCTAGAAACTTCACCCGTTAAGGTGAATAAGTAGGGTGTCCGAGAAGTTTGAATCTTAATCCCTGTATTTATAATACAATGTCTCTACCAATTGAGTTAAGCTCATGAGAGCTTATAAGACAACTTTATATAATATAGTAAACATGATCATAGAAAAAAAAATTGAATGATACATATGAATTGATCAAAAAACATAAATCAAAAGTTGTGACATAAAGTATTTAGGGGACCTATACTTTAATTTTTTTTTATAGGGACTAAAACGGAAATTTGAACATGAATACAAAAATTGATTAAAAATGTGAAGAGTACACATGTAGCACTTAATGACATGATAAAATATTTTGTCATAAACTATTTGATAATTTGCTAGTTCAAGAAACCATTCTACCATACATGAAATTGATGCACTCACTTTGATCTTTCACTCCAAGGGTTTTTTAGACCACGATAAGGATCACAAATACATTTGTGGTTTCTACATATCGAAACCAGTGGAGCCTTACACTTAACTTTGTTTACACATTGAGCGTGGGTATTACAGTAAAAAATTGCTGTAATTAAACAAAAGTAAGCATATAAACTGTTACTAATTAAAGGGAATATAGGATTATATTAGAAATTAAGAAAATTTTAAAAGAAAGAAAAAATTGGTTACCGTCAAAGTTCGCTGCAACAAGAAAAAGGGAAAGAAAGTAACAACATATACAAACTTCATAAGTTTAACCATATTTGCACTTTGGTGGTAACCAATACAAAATAATTTGATCACTTCATAATTTATAATGCTCAAGCTTTCTTCACAGATACTATTAAATTAAATAGTTTTTCACACTTACACTAAAACTGTCGTAAAATAAGAATCATTACTATAAAATATCTCTTAACTACGTTGAAAGTGTTTTGTTTGTCCCTTTAATATACAATAAATACACCGTAGAAAAAATTCCTATTATAAGAAATAATTTATATTTTTCTACATATCAAGGGTCTTCGGAGTTTAGTTCTATCATTTCTAATATTAAATCTTTGTTATTAGTAGTTTCTAATTTTGAGATTAAGTTTGTCAAGCGGCAAGCAAATATGATCGCTCATACTTTAGCAAGGGCGGTCTATTTTAAGACTAGGCGCTGTATCTTTGAGTTAGTTCCTCCTAGTATGGAATAATTTTTTATTAATGATATGAATTGAATTTTGCTCTTTTAAAAAAAAAAAAAACTTTTTAATAATTTGAAAATTGTTGCTTTTTTTTTTTATTTTAGTTTGTGAGCATGACATGTTGATCAAAATTTATATGACATGATTCAGTCCGAGTTAAACAAATGCCCATTATTGGAGGTGCTCTCGTAATGAATCTCACAATCACCGTGATATTATCTCAATCATGTAGTATGATAAGATTAGAAATATTCTTAGTTTCATATGACGAATACAATATTTTCTTTAAAAAAAAAATGATGATTACGATTGATATAATTCTTTTTTATTTTTTTGTTGATGAAATTATAATTCTCTCTTTTGAATTTTAGCGAGTAGCTAAGGAATAATGTAATTTTAGTTTATTAGCATGATGACAAAGTACAGAAAGGAGCAGAGAATCTGGCGAAAAAAGTTCTTTTCTACTTATTCTCTCAAACAATTGTTATATTGGTAAATTGTTTTGCGAGTTGATCATATAAAATTGTAATTTGCTCTCAATAAAAACCGGTCCTAATTTTTTAGAGAGATAAGCTCTCATTTTTCTCTAAGTTTTTTCATCTTCTTTCACCTAAAAGGATGGTTTTGGATCGTTTTTGACTCGAAATCACCCATATGCATCTCTTTTATTTTGTTTTTAATCTAAATAAGTGATTTTCTCATAGAGTTGTTGGTGTACAAGGTGATGAATCAATGAAATAGTAAGAAGAGGACAAAGACAGCAGCCACAAAATATGAAAGGAAGAAATTAATTGCATTGATAAAAGAGTAGCTATTTATACAAAGAGTAAAGTTTGCCACATAGGCCCTAAAAATAAAAACTTAACAGACAAGTTCAAAAAGTACTTAACATAGTAAATACTAAAATACCCTTAAATATAAATTACTTCTAACAAGAGTAAATCTTTCTTTTGTGTTTTTTCTTTTTGTGTGTGATTTCATCGTCTCAATGCGACGTTGTTTGATATCTCGTCTTGGTGTGGTGTTGTTTGTTGTCCCGTCTTGTTGCGGTGTTCGTTTGATTGAATCGGCAGATCAATTTCGGTCAACTACTGATTCAGACAGTGATTAAATTCGTCAACGATGCAGATCCGGAGGCATATGTATTCCGGTTACTTTAGTTTTATCACATTATTTGTAGGCATGAGTATGCCGTTTTATGCTATTAACTTGGATGTTGTGAGCTTGTTCGCAGATTCATCCTTTTCGTTTTTAGCGGTATTGAATTTGTATTTGAATCTGATGTACTCTACTGATTTGAATGAATGAATACCTTTTATTTTGATAAAAAAAATATATTCAAACTTGAGTGAACCGAGTTAATTGTGCTTTTGCCGTTCAGCTAGCGACCTGCATAATTTAGCAGGTTAGACCATGTCTAATGATAGATATTTATTTTTGGTTTAAATAAGTAAATATTTCAATAATTTTTTAGAATTTTGTTTTTAGTTTTTAACGATTTTTTTTCACATTTTTTGGTCATGAAAATTTTTTTATCATAACTTTTGATTCTTACTTTTAATCAAACTCTTGTATACTATCATATTTTTGTATGTTTTTATTATTCATATTTATAATATTATAAGAGCATCTCTGATAAAAATTTAGAATTTTTCAACGTAAGATAAATTATTTGTGAAATTTTTATGTGTAAAAAACTAAAAAAATTCATATTTAATTTATCGCTTGATAAAAAAAAATTTAAACTTTTGCAAGAGAGATTCATATAATAAACTAAACATGACTGCATTCAAAATTTTAAAATTTCAAATAATATAAATAAGTTGAATGAAAAGTATAGACCAAAAATCATGACAATAAATACTTAAAGGACCAAAAAGTGCGAAAAACATTTAGGAATTATAAATAAAATTATGAAAAATTATAGGAACCATTTACTTATTTAACCCTTTATTTTTTAAGTATCTGTATTTAATAGGCACCCCTTTGGAAACAATATTGAGTACTTAATAGATATTGCTTCTTAAATGTGTCAATACCTTTTTATTTATGCAAGACTCTTAAAATGATATAAAATTATTATTAAGATATAGAGTTATTAGCATAACCCATTTAAAACTTTTTGAGATATGCTAAGTTGAAGGAATTAAATACTTAGTAAATATTATTATTGAAAAATTATAAATTATCTTGTAAAATAAAATTATAAATTAAATGAGTGACGCTTACATGTAAATTCAGTTAAGTATTAAAAAATAAAAAGCTTGTAAGATATTGAGAATCCACCTTGTATTTTGTGCATTTCATAGCATATCTTATGCCAAGGGTGTTTGTCTAATACTATATTTTTAGTTGTTTGCCTCTCAGAAAAAGAATAAACGATTTCATAGTAACTAACTAAATAATTTAGATATTAGTAAGATGTAGTATTTTATATTGTAAGTTGGGTTTTATTTTATAGTAACTAACTAAATAATTTAGATATTAGTAAGATGTAGTATTTTATATTGTAAGTTGGGTTTTATTTTAGGCAAATGCTAACGAGTGCTCTCGGGCACTCTTTAAGATTATATATATAGTAAGTATTTTATAGAATTTTTTTGAGAATGTGTAAAGTCAACGTATTGGAAATTATAGTGTTTAATTTTTTAAATAAAAGTTTCGTTAAATGGAATACTTAAAGAGTATTCCGGGAGTACTCGTTAGCAATGTCCTTTATTTTATTTGGTTGTTTTGTTGGGCTTTAATCATGACCTTTAGGTTCTTTAATTTTTATTTTTTTTTAGGATTTAATTTATTCTATTATTTTCTAGTTTTAGTGTAGAATTTCAAGTTTGATAGGTTTAGCTTAATATAGCCTATCAATTTGGTGCTTTCAGTCTTTATAGAGCTGATGATGTCTATTAGTATGTTCTTTGCACCGAAAAATACTTCAAGACATAAGAAATTTCAGAGGATAACTCGAGACCCAATCTTATATTGGTGGCAATTTCACGTGGTCTCCTCGTCAACCACAAGTGACTTGGGACTCATTCACAATCTTATTTCTTTGACGCTTCAAGGTTGAATATGGCATCACATTTTACCGATATTAGACCAGCAATATGAACACATAGATGGCGAAAAAGACCAAAAAGAACAATCAAAAGAAGCATATAACTTTGTTGATGGAAGTGGATTCTTCCCTCCTACCAACTTTGGTTATCAAACTGCTAAATAGCGTTTTTCTCCATCTTTGAACAATTGAACCTAACAAAGTACTCAACAACGCACACAACCACAATAAGATTTGCACTAGATTGGGGGTGGGATGGGTAGCTCAATTGATTATTCTAGTTGAGTTAAGAGTAAAAGAGTTTGGAGGTCCAGGGTTCAAGTCCTGACAATGAGAAAAATTAACAATATTGTAATATACTAACAACTAACAATTTGCTATTAAAAAAAAATAATTTGCACTAGATTGAGCCCAACCCCCATATAAAGAGAACACAAAAATATATACAAAGTCTAAATGAACCCACTTAATAACACTACATGACAATACCTCTATCGAAACTTCTATGTTAAGCACTGTTAAAAAAGTTTCACATCGCTTTCGAGGTAGCCTGAATAAGTGTTTATAAAGTAGGAGCAATCCCCACCTTACAAGTCGGTTTTGTGAGGATGAGTTAGACACAAAACTCATTTCTGTTAAAGAAGTCTCACATCGCTTGCGGGATGATCTGAATAAGTGTTTATAAAGTAGGGGCATCCTCACATTACAAGCCAGTATTGTGAGAATAAGTTATGCCCAAAACTCATTTCTAAGAAGCACATGCAATGGAGCCGTAGACAGGTAAGTGAAATCTAATTCACGAAATTGTTTAATTTGGATCCAAGCTCAACGCGACATGTTCCGGTATTGCCAATATTGTCTAGTAAAATGCTAGAACTATGAAGCCTATATCCTCATTGATGAATTCCATGGAATCGAGTATAGGAAATCTCGTCTGAAGATCTCCGAACAAATACATAATTTATTTTTTAGTATCCTAATTATAAAGATGTCTCTTCTTGTTTGTTTAAGACTAAGAGCATAATTATCGGTGCTTTTTACACCGTGCCTTATCTGCAAATAATACTTCTTGTCCGAACCTAATGGATATTTGGGTACAGTATAGCGTTTCTACATTAATGGGCGATGCTCTGCACACCAACGCTCATTAAAGCCACATAGTCATTCTTTCTCCTTTTTTTCCAAACAACTAACATACTTTTGCTTTTTTTTTTCAACCAGTTTACATACAAGTGGGACCCATTTTAGAATATCTGATGGGTTGTATGAATATTTAGAAAATATAGTTGAGTTTTAACTAATTGAGAAGTATAAATTAATATAAAATATTAAGTGAGATCTATTTAAAGAACCTAAATGGATTTGATGGATGCGGATAAGTATATTACCTCTTCCGCATACGACGTATCCTCTAATAAGAGCCTGTGTGCACATTATCACCATTTTGCAAATTTACTAGTAATTTCTTATCCCAAATGATTGTATCAATTATATCATATTGAAAGATTAGTTTTACATGTTAATTGGTCCCCAGACAACTTGTCTGTATTAGCTAAAAGTAAAAAAGGGGTTTGCATTTGATTTGAAACTTGAGAGCGAGTTAATAGGATTTTGAGATGCCTAACATTGTCTTTTTCGTAGCAATATCGATATATGTCTATATCACCTTTCTATTGCACTTAAAGACATGTCAAAATCATATAGGTGTGGATTATTACATTTCTATGGTAATCATACAAGATGGATAATTAGGATGATAAAGTAGTCATTAAAATTACCAAAGCTTAATGAAAAGATTAATTGTTTCTCAAAAAGAATGGTATGCATGTGTGATGTGTCCAATTGGTTAGTTAGTTACTACTTACTATACAAAACAAAACAAATGAGAGAACATTTTGAGCAATAAAAGTAGAGGTCCGTGATGATCATCAAAGGTCACGAGTCATGAAACCAATGTGAATGTGTGACCTCACAGTATTGGAATAAGGAGATATGGTTGTTGGTGCTCACCATGTGCTGAGGGAGAACATTCTCAATCGATGTCCAATTCTTGTTCTTTATCTACATCTCATGATGTAAAGATTGGGAGGATCCAATTTCCTCTTGCGGTTTAATTAAAGGTTGTGAAATTAAATCCAATATTTTGAAACTATAGTAGTAGTTATGATTTTTTGAGAGAATTTGTCATTATTATCGTCTTAAATAGTTGAGAGATAGTCTCAACAATCGAGTTTATATAATATTTGTGTCGAATGAAATGTCAAATATCTCCCTACAATCTTAAAATTCGTCAAATACTCCATGCAATTTGAAAATAGACGAATATTTCGTTGAAGTTGTAAAACGTCAATCAAATACCTCATCTTATGTTATCTTCGTTTGTTTTAATGACGTGAGCGTTAACTGAATACGTGGCAATTGTTTTGATCGGTGTTTGTACGTTTTGATCTTGTTCTTTTGCGTTTTGTATATTTCATGTTTGTGTTTGTCAGAGGAGGTGAATGGTTGATAGGAAAAAACAATTATTTTAATAATTTAGTAACTTTTTAATTTCAACAAAATTGTCCCCTTGTGATGTGGCATCATAACTCTGTATAGATCATCATGTCACGTCACTCTTTATTAGTCATATTATTGCACTTGATGGAACAAACTAACGGAAAAGATATTTAATTGACGTTTTACAATTTCGAAAAATATTTACCTATTTCCAAATTGCATATGATATTTGACGAATTTTAAAATTGCAAAACAGTATTTGACATTTCATTCTATTGCGTCACTGGGAGGGTCGATTTTTAGTACTTTATAAAAAATTATAAAAACATGGATTTAATGTGTCACTCAAGAGTTAATTTGTATGAGTGATGAAAATTACACCTATTACGCTCCAATTATATTCCTATCTTATACCCTTCAAACACCTGAATTTTTCAACATATTCTAAATGTAAAATTTTGTGCAAAACTTGTGAAAAAAATAAGTGCAATATATTTGATATAAATTATAAGTTTTTTAGCTAGCTGCGGTCTTGCTAGTAGCAATTACAAGTGCGAAACGTGTTTTTTCAACTATAAAATTTGAGAAGTATTTTTTTAAACCACACCAATAAGTAATGTCCAAAACCTCCCCTTATTACAGCCAATTACAAAACAAACAAAAAAAGTTTTCTCAAATTCCATGTATCCAACCAAAGAGATGATACACCTCATACTTTTCAATTATACTCGTAAACTCAACTTTGAACATAGTCGATTTAAGAGTAATTAAGGTGGTAAAAAAAAAGAGTAATTAAGACTATCAAGAAAATTGTTTTGGGGTCTCTAAAGAATATTAAAAAAATAATAATAAAAGGCTTCATAATTTTATTTTATTTTAGTACAACAAAATGTCTTATATTTTCATAATTTCAAAACTAAAATTAACAAAATGTCATCTAAAATTAATATCACTTCAACAATTATTAACTCACTTAACTATATTATCAATTGAAAAATAAGTAATAAACGAAATCTAGTACATTAATTTGATTAACTCACTTGACTTTATTATTTTAGTAATTTTACTAAAATATTTGTATGGTTTTTAAAATGCCTCATCATTTTGTCAAAAAAAAATGGCCTCATCATTACATTAAGGGTCTGTTTGGTAAAAATAAGCTATAAACTAGCTGATAGCTGAAAAGCTAGCTGATAGCTGATAAGCTAGCTTTTAGCTGATAGCTGAAAAGCTAGTAGAATGAAATTAAAGTGTTTGGTAAATTTTATTTTTTGTAATTATAAAATGACATAAAAGTACATGGTTAGTTTATGTGAGTGGGTAGTTATTTTTTTAGTGGGTAGTTTATTTATTAAAAAAAATAAAGAAATTAAAAGACAAAGATTAAAAATGGAATAAAAGGTAAAAAGCTATAAGCTATAAGCTCGTAAAAAAAGCTATAAGCTCGTAAAAAGCTATAAGTTCGTAAAAAAAGCTTATTGCCAAACACCTCTAATTTTATGAAACAAGCTTATAAGCTAATAAAATAAGCTATAAGCTAGCTTATTTGTGTTACCAAACACACCCTAAATTTGCCTTAGGTAGTCAGCCCGCTACTAAACTACCCAACCCAACATACTCTTATTCTCTTTTTTGAGTTATCATGTTATATACGCGCTGTGTTTTCACTACTGATATTGGTAATTAATATATGTCGAAGAACATGTATGTAAAAATGACAGTGGGTATGGTACGAGTAGAGTACTATAGTCCTCATACGTGCAGTGTGAAAAAATACACGTACTCATCCTCATACTCGTGTGGATGACAATCTTTGTCCTCGTGCCCGTACCATATGACTATACCAAATTAAACTAAATTATACTATATTAAATAAAATAAAATTGAAATAAATTAAATAAATTCAAGTTTACCTGCAGTGGTGTCATGTACCCAGCCACATACTTTTAGTTGGGGGTTGTGCCATGCGTCAATTCCTGATATAGGAATGCAAGTGCAGCAGTGCTCCATGAATATGTGGGAACCCGATCGATGTCTCTGAAGTAATCCAAGTACGTCAAGTCGACGTAATTCTTTGTCTTGTTGGAGAATATAGTGGTTCCGACCAACAACATCTGATAGGCCCTCATCACATACAACTTACTCTTGTCCTCAGTCTCCTGGTCCTTCTCCTTCCGCGCATTCTTCATTCGATTAGGGTGTCTTGTAATCGGTACCTTCAAAAAGCGAATCTAATGTGTGCATCTTTAATATTCCTGACCTCATCCTCAACTTTCTTATATGTGGTCCCAAGCAAACTGATTATCCAATCAACACTGGTGCTCTTGCTGGGAATCCTTGCATGATGGAGAAGGCGTCCCTCAACGGGAAGATGTAGCACACATCGCACGTCATCCAGTGTCACTGTCATCTCCCCGCAAGGCATATGGAAGCTCCTAGTGTCCCCATGCCACCTCTCCATAAATGTAGCCAACAGACCAGGATCAAGAAACATGTATCCCGTCTGTGCCAGCCCCCAAAATCATGTAGCCCTGAGTGCTAGTTCCCACTAGTCTGCCTTCCACTCCTCATGCTTGAAGCAAACTAATTTGCCTGAGTTGCTTACGGGGGTAATCAACTCACGCTACTGCATAATTAACAAAACATAACACAATTAACTGACTAGTAACAAAAATATAGATAATTATACAACAGTAGATGGAGAAGCAGCATCGAACTGAAATCTAACAGGGTGTTCGCTGCCTACACAGCGAGCAACCCTAGTCGCAAAAAAAATAATCAGAAAAAACGCAAAATACATGAAATTGGTGGATGACCTTGTATTAGTCTACATTTGTATGAAGATTTCGGTCCCACACGAGCAACAATCTACAACTTTTGTGCACTTTAGGCGTATTATGGGTTTTTGGGGAGATTTTTCATTTTTTTTCGTTCTTGTGTTATTGTTGGAATGGGGGAAGAAATTCATATTTTGCTTATATAGGACACACGTTCGCTGCCTAGGTGGCGAACGGGTAAGTAATGTTTCACTGCCTAGCTAGCGAATATATATATATGTTTTTAAACTTCATATCTAGGGGTTGGAACCATTTCAAATGGTCATGGAACTAACACATTCGCTACGTAGGCTGCGAAATGTGCTCGCACTCTAGATGGCCAGAGAGGGTAATATGATAAATTTAGGGGGTGCCTGAGGAAAATGAGGGGGTGCGAAAAGTAATTCTCTTACATAAAAGTGTCTAGTCGTTTGATGAAAAAACAAATCTCCAAATATGTTCTTGGTGGCCACATACTAATTTTCCATTTGTAAAAGAAAGATACCTAAACTTTGGTAAGGCTTGTAATTTGTGGCATTTCGGTCCATACTTTATTTCACGAGGATTACTTTTTGTGCCCCTATATTTTTTCATGCACTCTTTGAAATTATCATAATAACTTTCCCGCTATCTAGAAAACGTTTGTGCCTCCATGAATGAAAAAATCATGAAAAAAAGAGTTCACATTTTAGAATGCGAATTGAGTTTGCTATCTAGAAAGCGAACTTTTTTTTTATGGGTTAAATATGTTTTTAATCCTTACATTTTACTCTATAGTCAAAAATAATCCCTACATTTTTTTTATAGTGTAAAAAAACCTTACATTTTTTTTCATCATCAAGTTTGGTCCTCACATTTAGTTTTTTTTAATAAAGTGCTGATGTGGCACACTTGGCCAATAATACAGGGACATGTGTCGTTTTCCACCTTATTTGTTGTGCACCTTATCACACCATATATCTCCTTCTATCTCTCTTCCTCTAACCCAACCACCTTCAGCCGCACAATAACAACACCAAAAATCCAAGCTTCCATTTTGCACCACCTCAACAACAACACACATTAACGACAACAACAACACAGAATCCAAATCCCTAATTGCATTCAACTTCTCCAACCTCTACTTCACAGTTCATACTAACTCAGAACTTAAAATCCCAAAATCAAAATTCAATTCAACAAATTCCATACCAAATCAAAGTCAACCCACCACAACCCCAAATGAAATTGATTAAATTCTTGAAAACCCAAATCATAAATCAACGTATAAATCCACAAAAATCTAAAACGAAGTGAAAGATGAGAGAAAGAGAAAGGGAAGCTTAAAGAGATGATATCGTTGAAGCTAATGTTTGAGATGAAGATGGTGAATGAGATAGAACGTGTTGTTTACTTTATGAATGGTGCTGCAAGACCAGATTTTGGCTTCGGTTTTTTTGCTGTTCGTGGTGTTGGGGTGTGGGGGGACTGTGTAGTGGTGTGTTGGGATGGGGTTTTGGTGCCCTTGTTTGTATTTTTCGTTTCTTTCTTTGGCCTTGTTTGTTTGTTTGTTAAGCACCCCTTGTACCTGTTTCTTTTGATTAATAATATTCAGTTTGCCTTTTGATTTACTATGTATAGTGGTGTGGTTTCATGGCTGAGACTTTTCTCCTATGCATAAGTGTTGTTGTTGCTGTATTGTTGTTGTGATGGTGAAGGTGGTAGTTTGTGTTGGAGAAAGAGAGATGCAATAAAAGATTTAGTGCGATAAGGTGCACACTAAATTTGGTGGAAAACGACACGTGTCACCGTATTATTGATTAACTGTGCCACATCATCACTTTGTTAAAAAAACCTAACACTGAGGACTAAACTTGATTACAGAAAAAAGTGTAGGGTTTTTTTACACCATAAAAAAAATGTAGGGACTATTTTTAATTATAAGGTAAAATGTAGGGACTAAAAACATATTTAACCCAATTCATTGGGACGCAGACGGTCAGTTTGAGTATAAAATCTTGTCATTCGCTACTTAGAGTGCAAACTTAAACAAAATTCACTACTTAGAGAGTGAATGGAAACCCAGTTTACAATCTAAAGTGCGAACTTTGTTTACACTTTTACACTTTAACTAATGAACCTTATAAAAATGTGTCCACTATCTTATATCATATTTTAATTTGTCACTGGAGCGGTTGTGACATTATTGACTGATCACACACACACACACACACACACACCGTAAAGATAACTATACTGAATTGTTACTTTATTTGATATGACCAAGTTTACATTTATACTTACAATATACATTTATGAAGGCTACAAAAGTTGATAAGTTTGACAGAAAATAAAAAATTAGGTGAATGAATGATTCACACTTTAATTTGTGAACTGTGTTTCATTCAAAGTTATTTCACGGAAAATGAGATAAGAGTGAAGAGGACAAAAAAAATAGATTTTTTTTATAAGGTTTGCATTTTAGAATACAAACTCAGTTTGCAGTTTACTATCTAGAAAGCGAATTCTTTTTTCCACAATTTTTATTATTTATACATTCGTTTTCTAAGTAACCAGAGGGGTAAATTGGGAAAGCCAAGGGGTGCGTGAGTGTAATAGGGAGTGCGAAAAATAAATTCCTTTCATCATGGACCAAAAACCTCCATTTCTCATCCCTCCTAAGCACCTAGAAACATTGCTCCTTGCATACCTTATATTATTCATAGGTTCCGGAAATTTAAAAATAAATCGGGATCAAATGACATTAAGGTGTCAAACTTAGTAATATGACACCTCTGATAATTGTTTACTGGATAATTGTATTACAAAATTGACCATTGGATTGAAAGATACCATAACATAGATCATGTCTATAAAATATAACATTAATCAGAAATCATTTGATACAACAACGAGAGACATCAAAATGAACTCATTTTTTGAAAGTTCATTAGACGTTAATTTTGATGTATCTCATTAACGTATCAAATGATTTCTGATTAATGTAATATTTTATAGACATGATCTATGTTATAGTATTTTTCAATCTAACGGTCAATTTTGTAATACGATTATCCGGTAAAGAATTATTTGATGTGTAATATTACTAAATTTGTCACGTTGATGTCATTTGATCCCAACTCTTTAAAAATACCCTTAAACACTAAATGAAAGATAACTTTTAATATGTTCTCAAGTTTAAAATAGACTCGAAGATTTTTTCAATATGTTCTTAGGCTTAAAATGGAATTGAAAGATAACTTTTGAAATTCTATGATATTCAATAGAAACAGCTGAAAAACAAATACAAATCATTCTTATTCTCTTTTTTTTTTCCGCATTCTAACCAAATGCAAACCATTTAAAACTTAAATTACTTGCAAACAAATTAAATAAAGTTATCATAAACAAAAATTAAAGTATCCACTAACATGTCCAAAATACATTTTAAACCTAAGAACATTGAATATCACAAGGGTTCATAAGTTATCTACCAATCTATTTTAAATCTAAGAACATTGGAAACTTAAAATGCTAATATAAACTTCCTTTTCCTCTTAACTGCACATATACTAGTATATACATAATATTAACCTGCTGCATGACCAAAGTAGTTTTGACAGCTGATAACTTTCTAAGCTTGTGGTTGATGTAATATATATGTAGTATCCCAGTATATTACATATTTAATCTTTTAACTATCGTAGTATCAGCAGTGCATTCATTATTACTGGAGGGGGAGTGGTATGTTATTGTATGGAGATCAAGTTCAATACTTTATAACGCCCAACTTCCAAGTCATTTGCCAATACTACCTTATTAACTTCTACTACTCAAGTTACTACTGACGCAGAGTTGATCATTACCAACACCCGTGAGGAGACTAATACTAACTTTGTTCTTCAAAGTTGGTGGCAAGTTCAACAACGAAAGCTGCAGAATATCGAGTATCAAAGCGAAGAGGAAGTTTCATTTGGCTGATGATCAATATAGCTAGCTAATTTAACTTTTGAAACTTCATTGACAGTACTGAATTGATGATATTGCAGACTGATCATGCAAGTTAGATGATATTGCAGACTGATCAAAATAAGGAACCTATTATATGCTCTTCGTTAATGACAATGAAAATAATATTACATATTCATCGAACATGTCACGTTCCTGAGATCAACCAAATGGCCAAAGAATTTCTTAATTGAAAAGCTTGCAAGATATTAGGTTGTCTGTCTGGACCAAACAATTGCTAAGTTTACAAAAGGGACCTAAAATCTCAAATAATGCCCGCTCATGTAAGCTGTATGTACATACTAATAACTCCATCACATGCAAACAAATTGGTATGGCTAGCCAACAAGTTGTGTTATTTCTCTACAAAAATATAATAAGCTGCAAATATATCATAACTCCTCAAACCATATAAACCTATCAAGAGACTAAATTGAATACTGTCAAATGTAAGTAGCTAATAGCTATAGTTCTATACTATACTGCAAACTCCAGCAAAGTGATTTTACGTCATGTTTAAAATTTCTGCAAACTGCTTCCCTGAATACTGACAAATTTCATTTATGACGAACGATATTCCTTCCGCAAAGGATATTTCTGCATTTTAAATGAGATAAGGTTAGTTAGACCCACAAAAATAGTTATGAACTAATAGTATTTACAATTTGCATCTAAAAGGTATAATATGGACCCGTGATAGTAACTAAACACTGAAAGCAAAGTGTCATCTATCTTGTATACAACTTTGTTGGTATTCTAATGTTGATATTATTTTTTATTTTGAGTGCTAGACAGCACACACCACAACTGCCACTTATATGAGTATATAATATCCCACTTTTGTCAAGGTTGTGGTATAACTAATGGGAGTTGCTACCGTATTCATGACTATTTTTTATCAGTATATCAATTTCCATACCTAATTAGGTACTATTAATCATATCATACTAGTTTGATTAAAAAAAATAAAATCATATCATATTAGTGGCTATTCCAACAATGGTTGTTTTACCAAATGGCAAACAACTAATAAAATATAAACTTGGGTATGTTCCAACAAAAATATATAATAACTTATATATGGAAAAAATGAAGTGTGCATGGAAAGTTGTAACATGTAATAACAAATACAAAGCAGTTGATATAATATATACAAAAAAGTGTACTGACAGGAAACAGCCTTGACGTGGTTTTTTCCTCTTCTCGTGTTGCTTTTGTGGAGGTTTGATGACCATCCTGATCGCAGCATCGAAAACACCCTTCACATTCTGCAATTGTATTACGACTAAATTAATTTCCAAGAACTTTTGATAAAACATCAGTTGGTAAAGAAACAATGAGGTGAACACTGTCATCGAACAAAACTGAGACACCAATGAACAAAAACGGCATTTGGCATGGGCTTATCGTTGAATGTTCACCTATTCTAAAGAATAAAATTTAAAGAAATATTGAACATTACACAGTGACACAAACAAACACATAAATATCGAATTTCGTTACATTTTTCTTGCACAGGGAGGTTGGTGGTCTGGGCACAAAGAAGACGTGTAACAGAGCATGATACTTCGTAGTACTATTAACAGGGAGTTTCTTTGGTGACAATCAGTGGCATAAACAACTTGAAACAATGAAGAATTTCAAGAATAAAATGGCAGAATAAACATGCCTGCTGAGTTTTTGAGCTGCACTCAATATAATATATAGCTCCAATCTGCTTACGGAGTTCCTCACCCTGGATACGAACAAAAACCAATGGTTTCAGAAAACACTGAATGTTGAACTCTATAGACAGCTAATAAAAGAAGATTCGTACTTGCTCAGTGGTCACCGGCACCAAGCCAGGATGATCAGCCATATAATGTCTGTCTTCTCGGAGATCTGCACGCTCATCATAAATACAATATTACATGCAGTGGTCAGTATACACATCAAAACTAACCTTGCATAAAACATAGATTTCAATTTTCCAAAGTATTATTTTAATAAAACAATTTGCGGTCATTATTTCCCTGTCATGCTAATTTTCCATTGTACCATGTCTCCGGGAGAAATATTATCTGAAAATAGAAGCTACATTACTTCATATTTTGTGATATGATGAAGTTAAAAATAGGGAAACTATCTAGCTAATAGTGGACACGTGCCTGAGATAGCGAAATTTGTTTAAACAGACCACTAAGGTCTTTAAAGTAACAAATGAATCAAGAACAAATTTATTATTTGCAGTGTTCATTATGATTATCTCGCTTATGATTGCTATACTTTGTCTCTCGACTCTAAAGTAATCTATTTTCCATTCAACAGAGTGGCAATATTACAGTTGATGGTCAACATTCTGCATTACGAAGCCTCACTCAAATTGAGTCCTTTGTGAAATCTTTCTCTAATTTTACTATGAGCCTTCCACCAGATGATCCAACTTCCATCTTTGTTTTTTCATTTAGGTGAATAAGCTTACACCTCCGTTGTGTGAGGAATGGTCATACAAGCAATCAACGGGATAAAACATTGTTACTCTTAAAAATTTGAATTGGTCCTAACTCAACCCTACAAAACTGACTTTTAAGGTGATGGATACCTTCCACATATAAGCATTCTTTCAGGCAATGTAGGATTCTCATTTCCCAACACACCCCTCACGTCCAAAACCAGACATGTAGATCGTGAACAAAATGTCCCGATAACGGGTAGTCAAACGAATCTTAAAATTTGGGTTGGGTCTAAATGTCACAACTAATGTGGTAAATATCTTCCACCACTTAGAAAAATATTTTCAGGTCATATTACACCATTTAACATGAATGGAAACCGGAAACCTTTAGAAAAAATTCTTTTAAATAAGTTTGTAAAGTTTTACAGAGTTATATATAATTTGGATCAAAACTTTGCAAATTTTAAAGAGTTATGTTGTGAAAATAGATTAGTAAATCTATGCAGAGAGAGCACATGTTTCACTATAATAAAACACCAGTTTAAGATTCTAATCTAAGAATATAAGTCAGTTACTATGGCTCTTGTATCGAAAGAGAATAATCGAGTGCCGGATTCTAGTCTCCTTGTATCACTCACATTGCATCATATCTAGATCATGCTATACGAAGAATTTGGCAGAAAAACAACCATAATCAGAAGGCAAATCAGCATGACGCTGATACAAGTGACTGATGACTTACCTAATTTGGTTCCAACCAGTACAATAGGAACGCCAGGAGCAAAATGCTGGAGTTCAGGTATCCACTGAAGAATGTATACAAAATTAGGGAACAAAATTGAAATATGCAAGACAAATACTAATTCAGAGACACAAGCCTAATAAAAGCATACCTTCTTGAACACATTCTCGTAGCTTGGACGACTAACTAACGAGAAAGCCAAGACAAAGACATCTGCCCCCCTGTAGCTCAAAGGCCTCAATCTATTGTAATCCTCTTGCCCTAAGGAATACATTAGAAACAAACACACCATAACAAACTTTTCAATTTGACATAATCAAATCAGTCACGCCATAAATTGAACTTTTAAATATCAAATATATCATTTTTTATATTATATCTATATAATAAATTTTGTTATCATTTGAACATCAAAATACAGACATCATATATGTTTATCACTATATCTATCTAATTTTTTATCTTCTACTACAACTCACGCATTTCTAAAATACACATAAAAACCAAAGAACATCACATTTGACATCAAAATTTTAATGTCAAAAAATCATTTTTCTTTAAACATAAATAAAAAGACACTTTTGAAGTTTGAACAAGTTTGAGTGAGTAAATATACCAGCTGTATCCCAGAGGCCTAAATTAACGGTTACGCCTTCAACAACCAAATTTGCACTAAAATTATCGAACACCGTAGGAATATAGTCCTGAATAACAAAAAAATAATCAGAGAAAAAACAAAAGCAGAGTAAAACACATCATAAGCAAAAATTAGGTTGATTTTACACTCAACATACTCTATTGTGTTTCCCCCAAACATAAACACATAACAAAAAGTTTCTATTAGTCAAATTATGATAATCCTAACAAAATTGAGAATTAAGGAAGCAAATAAGCACAAATATTGGTCAATTTAAAAATAAAAATAATAATGCTAAGAAAAAGTCAAAGAGTTAAAAATTGAAGTTTTGAAGATGAAATATAAGTAAATAATGAAAGAAAAAATGTATACAGTGGGGAATTTGTTGCTAGTGTAGCAAATGAGCATACAGGTTTTGCCTACAGCTCCATCTCCAACTGTGACGCATTTGATGAACCTTGAGGCTGTTGTAGCCATTGTTGGAACCAACACAAAAAACAATAATAATGATAGGAAGAAGAAGAGTAATTTTTCTCTCGCAGAGTATATAATTGTAAAACGCAAAACAAATTGAAAAAGAGAAATGGGTGTGTTTGTTGAAAAGTATTTTTTGATTGAGAGAAAGGCGAGATTATGAGAGAGAGAGAGAGAGAGAGAGAGAGAGTGTTTCTTTTGTGTGTGTGTGGCGGCACTTCACATGATTCTCACTGTCACTTCTCGCGCTGTACTGTATATGTACTAATTGCTTTTCTTTTTCCTTTTTTAATTTTTTATTTTAGGTTAAATAAGTTTTTGAATCTGTATATTATGACAAAATCAAAATAAGCAGTAATAAGGAGAAATTCTAATATAAACACAAATATAAAAGATAAGTGGTAGGCATACTCACATAAATAATTAAAAATTAAATAGAAAAGAATTAAATAATATTGATTGATATGATTATATTATTTTTGTTTTAAATTTTTAGTTTTTTGTGTGTGTGTGTCCAAATATAAATTATTTGGAGTTGTGCACGTAGAAATCTTTCTCAGGTAATAAGTATGGACAGCAAGCAACAGTTTTTGTTTTTTAAAAAGGAAATGCCATTCCTATAAATGTAGAAATAGAAAATTTGAAATAAACATGGACATTCTTAGCCACAAGGTTTTTTGGTTAATAAAAAAGGAAATATCAATTTATATTATTTTTGGTAAAAACAAAAGGAGAAAAATTAAATTAAAAGGAAAAATTATTCACAGAGAAATAAAATTCGCATTGCATCGTTTTTAAGAAGATCACATACGCATTATGAGGAAAAACATGAATTAAGAAGTTGACATATGAGGAATTTCCAATTTTAGTGAAGAAATCGACACATTGATTAATTATGGCAAATTCTAATTCAAATTAATGAATAAAAATAAATGCTCTAAAAAAGCATAAATATTATGACAAATTCAAAATAAATACTAATATGAACAGCTAGCAACAGTTTTTTGTTTTTTAAAGAGGAAATGCCAATCCGTATAAATATAGAAATATAAAATTTGAAATAAACATGCACATAATTATGACAAATTCTAATTCAAATTAATGAATAAAAATAAATGCTTTAAATTTTTTTGTCGTTATGGAGCTTCTACGGTATATTCCAATAATGTTTGGCATATATTAAAGAAGCATATATTGATCTAAATAATTTTTTATATTGTAAAGAAAAGATTTTTAATAATGTTTTTATTTATTTTGTCAAAAAAATAATGTTTTTATTTTTGAAATAACTATCGATACATTAACACCTATCTACAAGACATGTTTTTAATAATACTTTTTATTATTTTTTTTTCATTTTTGAGAGGTGTCGACGTCCAGTTTGATTATAAAATATTGACACTCACTACTTTAGTGTGCAAACTGAAACTTAGTTTGCTACTTAGAAAGCGAACGAAAAAAATTTGACAAAAAATAAAAGAAGGATGTAGAGGACAAAAAAACTGATTTTTATAAGGTTTGTATTTTATAAAGCGAACTATTTTTATTTTATTTTTCAATTTTTACTATTTACACACCCGCATTTTAAATAGCAAAAATAAATTAGATATGTCAGAAGATGCGTGTGAAACTCGAAAGGTGCAAAAAAAACTCTCCATTTATTATGTGTGTCATAGGCGTGCTTGGTGGTCCAAATCCAAAGAAATGCATATTGTATAGTACTACATCGTTAATTACAAAGTTTCTCTTCCTCCCCTCGTCCCTTTTCTTCCTCATGAAATTTCATTTTTTCGCAGGCATAAAATTCGAAAAATATTTTTTGAACTTTTTCTAGTATAAAATACTATTTTAAATGGCAAAAATAATTCAGAAAATATTTTCCGAACATTTTATACATAGACAAAAATGGAATTTTAGAGGGATAAAAGAAACATGGAGAGGCGAAGAGAATTTTTTTTGTTAGTTACTTTCATACTCAGTAGATCCCATGTCCATGTAGAATAATTCTCATCGAAACATAACTCCAAATCAATTATATTTAAGCGAACACACCAATAAAAAAATAATTTAGTTATGCCGTTTCATATTAATCAATCTTTTTATTTTTATTTTTTAAACTTATATATGTGCATCCAAACATATTTAATTTATGATTATGTCTATCTAAGTATTACACCATCGTGCACTATCATTATTATTTATTATTATAAAGAGTTATTAAAATTATTATTATTTTATATTTTTGAGTTTATTTAACATTGTATGTAATATACATTGAATTGAAAATTTGGCATATCCACTTATTTATCTTAAAAGATGACTTTATAGACACTAACTACTTGAACAAAAAAATTATTATTATTATTATTAGTTTCATTAACAATTCTTTTTAGTAATTTTTAGTTATGATTCAGTCAGAAAAATATTATAATTATATATAAGATTATTTACTTTAATATTTATATTATTTTAATTTATCAAAATTTTAGTTCAATATCCATATCCTTAGTTTGAAATTTAAAAGTTGGAAAATCTGCATTGTTAAAAGAAACATTGTAGAAAATACTTACGAGCGAGTTTTAGAGTTCCCTGGTATTAATTTAAATAGCATTTTCCTTAATTTAAATTAAATTAGGACAGGAACTTTTGTTGTTAAGGACAAAAGAGTGTAAACATTGTCTTTAAAAAAAAAAAAAGTGTAAACATTGTGTCACACTCCTAATAAAGTGTGAGAGCTCTATTTAAAGAGAGAAATGGAAAGGAAATACTAAGAAGTAGGAGCGAAAGAGATAGAAAATGAGATGTGCTAACTATGGATGTAATGGTAGGCTAATGTTACGGTGTACCACCTTCATAAGTGGTTCACCATGGACAAGTGATATACTGAATATGAATTTTACAAAATTTATTGGTAAATTGAAAGTTTATATCATATAGAGCATCTATAAAAATTTTAGAAAAATTGAAAATCATTTGATATTTTATTGGGATTTATCAAGATTTACAGTATTTAATAAACCGTTAATTTTGATGGGTCTCAATAACATATCAAATGATTTTCAATTTTTCTAAAATTTTCTATAGATAATCTATATGATATAAACTTTAAATCCAACGGTGGATTTTGTAAAATTCGTATTCGTTATATGGTTTTTTATGAATGGTCCACCATAGACCACTTGAAGAAGTGATCCATGTTAGAATTTTCCTGTAATGGTATCATGAAATATTGATTGAGCACAGTTGAACAAGGTACAAACAAGATATCGTAGCTGTGTAATTAAAATTAGATAGTTGAAATTTAAATATTATCTTCATTTATGTTTTGAAGCAGTATAGTTTTAATTTATTTTTTTTTGGTACATAGAAGAATTGACAAAGTAAATATAAAAAATTCTCACACAAGTGAGAGAACCGGGGTTCGAACCCCGGTCATGACGTTCATGTCTTGCAATTTCGACAAATTTTTACCAGTTGAGCTAGGACTTATAGGACATAGTTTTAATTATTTAAAATATAAGAATTTTGATATTTAATTCGGACCCATTTAATCTTAATCATTTTTTTTTTTATTGCATGTAATACTCTTTCTCGCGCTTCCTCCATCATAAAATATAATAAAAAATTGGTCAACAAAAATTTATGCATTTGATATAAAATTTAGACTAGCTAGATATAACTTTTGTTGTCATATATATATATATATATATTTTATATTTTGAAACGGAAAGAGGACTCTATATTTTTTTATATTTTTTGCCGGTTTTTATTAGTGTAATTGAATTGATATGTAAAATTAATGTATGATTATTACTATGTTTTTAGTCTTATTTTTTTATTTAAAAAATAAAATCAACAAAAATTGATGTATTTAGTTCAAATTTTAAATCAGATACATTAATTTTTGTTGAGTTAATTTCTTTCTTATATTTGAAGACATTTAATATATATATATATATATATATATATATATATATATATATATATATTCAATATGAAATTATTAGTAAGTTGCAAAATAATGGTTTTTTTCCAAGAAATAATGTCTTTCAATTGGATATCATCGTAAAACTTACTAACTATGACTAGAATTAGATATTCCGCCTTTAAGGTGGATAAATGGAATGACCGGAATTCTATCTCAACCCTATATATATATATATATATATATATATATATAATGTATCATCCCTACTAACTGAGCTAAGTTTACGGGACAATTATATCTATCCTTTAAATCCTATTAATTAGAGAAATATTTTAAAAAAGAATAAATGAATATATTTACAAACAGTTTGATATTTAGGACGATAAATGTTCTAAAGGATGTTATAATTAGGGAGGAATGAAAGATGAAAGAATGGGAGATAAAACAAGGCTTAAATGGTCTTTTGGTCTCTATATGTTCGTGATATTTTGGTTTTAGTCCCTGTATCTTTTTTTGTTGCGAATAAGTCCTTCTATGTACGTGTTTTTTTGGTTTTAGTCCCTAAAGTTAAAATCCGCAGGAAAATTTGATGGAAAATCTGCACGAAAACTGCAGATTTTGAATTTAGGGACTAAAATCAAAAATTCGCGAACATACATGGATTTATTTGCAACAAAAAAAGATACAAGGACTAAAACAAAAAAATCGTGAACATACAAAGACTGAAATGATATTTAAGCCATAAAACAATTATGTAAAAATATGGAAGCAAAACAAAAGTCAGGAGTAGATAGCTTAGTCAATGAGCTAAGGACATTGGAAGAGTTTTAAAGAAAAAGGTCCCGTGTTCAATCCTAAAAACTAACATAATCATTTACTTCACTAGCATAACATAACACTTGCCTATTAAATAAAAGGGAAGCATAGTATAAACGAATGAGAAATACAAGGGATAATGTGAAATAACAATGAGACACACATAAGATAAAGAAGTGCAAAAATATCAAATTTGTAATTAGTTGCCCATTCTATATGATTAAATTAGAAATTTAGAATTAACTATCAACGCAATAAAATAGAAACCTCTTGTTATTATTTTTTAATTGGGTATCATTTGCACGCAAGTGCCGAAAGACTAATTCATCGAGAACTCTCTCTAAGAGTTAGCGTTCTTACATGCCTAAATTTGGGTTTAAACTTAAAACTTAGATTAAAATAGAAAAAACTTGCGTCGACTCATCTGAGACCATCATCGATGGAAGAAACTTAACTCAATAAGTATACTATCTGAACCGAATTATTATTACTATAAATACCGCTTGTAGTATTGAAATCATAGTGCATTCATTCATCTAATAAAAATGTCTTGTAGCAAATTTTAAAGTTGAAAACATACCCATTACTTGAAGAACTGTGTTATCATGCTTTTTGTGTGTTAATTATTATTTACATTTATTCATCCCTTCTTATTTTCTTTTATTACAACTTTTAAAATGATCCTAATTATCAATGAATTTTTTTTGAAACATAATCACCAATGAATCATATATATATTTAGTAAAAGACTTAATAGATCTTTTAGTCCCTATATATTCGCAAATTTTTTGTTTTAGTCCATGTATCTTGTTTTGTTGCAAATAAGTCCCTGAATGTATAAATTTTTTTGGTTTTAGTCCCTAAAGTCAAAATTCGCAGGAAAATCTGCACGAAAACTGCAGATTTTCTTGCGGATTTTGACTTTATGAACTAAAACAAAAAAAAAATTATACATTCAGGGACTTATTTGTAGCAAAACAAGATACATGGACTAAAACAAAAAATTTACGAAAATACAAGGACTAAAAGATCTATTAAGCCTTAGTAAAATAACATACTATTGAAATTCCAATATTGCCCTTAATGAAAAGTTGACACATATTAATTTCATGGGCAAATTAAGTAATTTTTTATTAATATTTTATTAAATAATAATTCTTTATTACTTTTATATTGATTGTATGCTATTATTTATAGTTATAATTTTTATAGAAACTTATATATTTCTAATTATATAGTAAGGCACGCGTCTATTTTTTTTATATAATTTTTATGCGAAAATTTCTACTCATGAAAAATCTCAATAGAATTTTATATTTAGGGACAGAGAAATTTTGATGAGAACCTATATTTTTACTTATATATTGATTAATAAAAATATACGCGTGTATATTTTCTTATAATTTTTATGAGAAAATTTATACTCATGTAAAATCTCAAGAGGGACGGAGATGGTCATTTTTATAGGGAGTTATATTTCTACTCATAAATTGATATACATATCTATTTTTTATAATTTTTACACGGACATATATTTCTACTCATAAAGAGACCGAGAAAAATCTCAAGAGGACTTATATACAGGGACAGAGACAATAATTTCTATAGAGACCTATATATATATATATATTTCTACTCATATATTAATTAATACAATTGTTAATTTTTTATAATTTCAAAAAAGACCTATATTAATTAATACATTTAGAAAGAGTACTCATTTACCGGTGAAAATACCAATCTACCAATCGACCCATATATATTTAGAAAAGAAAGATACTGGTGAGAAATTTTTTTTTCCTACCCCAACAATCTTTTCAATACCCCAACATTTGAAATTGAAATGACTAAAATGCCCTCATATATAAATTAAAAGAGTGAAAAATTTATCACTTTTACCATTTGCAAACAAAGTGTACCGAGAGAGCAGAGAAAGTGAGTTTACCGGCACACTTGTGTAAAAGTATACCGGTATGTAAACTTGCATACCGGTACAGTTGGTTTGAGTGTACCGGTATGAATATTCATACCGGTACACTTTTGTGCAACTGTACCGGTATGCATATTCATACCGGTACACTTTTGTGCAACTGTACCGGTATGCATATTCATACCGGTACACTTTCAATGACTGTACCGGTATGTATGTTCATACCGGTCCAGTTGAAGATTTTTTTTTTTTTTTTCTAAAAATTAATTTTTTTTTCAGTGGTGCGCACCAGAGGACGAGACGGTAGAATTCGACGTATGGGAGGGACTAGTCGTGATGATCATCGTGAGCGCCAGGCAGAGGATCAGCCTGTGCCGGAGCAGCCTGCGGCTGTGGGCTGGCCTGGAGGTCCCATTGATACCAGACTTCTGACACGATACGAGCAGCATGTATCTCGTCATGTATGGTTTGATCAGGTAACTAATTGTTTATTTTGTTATTATTTGTTAAGTTATATTGATGAAGTTATATCAACAGTAGTGTTAAAATATTATTGATAATGTTTTTTTTTTAAATATATGCAGGATCGTCCACTTTTGAGGATAGCATCTTTAGGAGCAAAGTTAGCTAGTTGGGTTTCTGATCAACGTCCACCAATTATTAAAAATTGGTTGGAATTGTCTGGATTGAGCTGGCTTGAGCATACGAGTTTGACAAAGGTTGATCCAAACCTTTTAGCAGCATTTATTGAGAGGTGGCATCCGGAGACATCGTCATTTCACATGCCATTTGGTGAAATGACGATTACACTCGACGATGTGTCATGTCTGTTGCATCTGCCTGTTAGGGGTAATTTTTACACTCCGATATTAGTTAGCATGGAAGAAGCTGCATCACTTGCAGCAGAGTTGTTGGGGGTCAGTATTGAGAGCGCATTGGTAGAAACTTCAGAGCAGAGGGGTGGATATTTTTCTCAGCAGTGGCTATATGAGTGTTATAAGAATAATTGCCAACACGGGAGATTTGTTTTTGCTGGTAGGGCGTGGATGCTGTTGTTGGTTGGATGTACTATTTTCACGGATAAAAGCTACACGCGCGTGGACGCAAAATGGCTGCCTATGTTTAGAGATTTATCTGCATGCCATACATATTCTTGGGCCAGTGCTGCGTTAGTTTGTTTATATGATAACTTGAATGATGCCTCCATGTTCTCCACAAAGGCTTTTGCAGGGTACGCGACACTTCTACAGGTAACATTTCTTTTTCGGTACTGTAGATGTTATTTAATTTTGGACATTTTTGTATGCATATTGCATGTTTAGAATGTAATTTAGTATGCGATTTTTTTTTAATATTTAATATTTTTTTTCGTTGCATAGACATATTTTTTATTTTTGTTGTAACAGTGTTGGATTCACGAGTATTTCCCTGGCCTTGGTCGGCGGGCGGATGCGGATTCCGGGTTTTCTTGTAATGCACCCGGTTTCCCTCGAGCTATGCGATGGAGATATAAGCAGGGGAAACTGAAGGTTCATGAGTATCGATCGATCATGGATGCACTGACCCCGTCTGATGTGATTTGGCGTCCGTTTGAAGATCACAGGGGTATTAGACCTTATGACCCGATTTGTATGTATAGTGGTTATCTGCGTGGTTGTGCGGTAGTTCCTCATTTGCCTGAGAGGTGTGTTAGGCAGTATGGATTCTTACAGTATATACCACCACCACCACCTTCAGCTCCTGCCACTGCTGTCATTGATAGCGATTGGATCGGTTATAATATTTCTGTTGATCAGATCCTTCAGGCGACACGTGCAGCGACATATCCTGCTGAGGCTACAGATGATTATCTGCCGTGGTACTATACGGTGTCACATCCTATATTATGTCGCCCTGTTGATGGACCACATGGAGTACAGCCAGTTCCCCAGTATGTGCCAGTACAGCAGCCAGCACAGCAAGATGATCCGATATCAGAGGATGATCCGATACCAGAGGATGCACCACGAGGCGAGCATTATTGGAGACATGAAGCTGCTACCGCGCTTGAGAGATATATCACTCAGATTGACGCTCAGAGAGAGGATGACGCCTTTTATGATCTTTTTATGGCATTGGATATTTGCCAAGGTGTAGAGGTTGATCCTGATCATTATATGCCTTGATGCATTTGCTTCTGTACTTTTTTTTTTTAGCATTATTGGATATTTGCTTGTGATCTTTTTTGACAAACATTTGCTTGTGTACTTATATATGTACTTTTGTGAAATTTTTGTTACAGTTATTTCTTGCACTTGTTTATTTACGTAAATTATTTTCATGTCCTAAAATAATCACACGATTCAAACCAAAAAAGCAAATAACCACATGACGCTACGTGTAATAATCTTTAATATAAGTTTACTAAAACGATTGATGATGTGTATATAAATTATGTCATCTATCATAAAATTAAACAACTAAAAGTATCAAATTTAGATTCAAAATTAAACAACTACGATTCGAAATCAAACATCCACAACATCACGAGGATGATTAACCGGAGGATTTAAAAGTTGCCAAAATTGTAGTCGTCCAGTTAATCTTTTGATCCAAGATTCTGCCTCAGGTGAACAATATTTTTTCCAATCAGGGTTCACATCGGGCAACGGAAATCCGGGATTCATATTTACCTATAAGAAAAACAAAATAAGTTCAGGTTCGTAGAAAATAAAAACATAATAATTATTTTGAAAATTGATATGTTTAAGTTTAAATTCATATTTACCTGAACCCAATGATTTCCATCGACATAACCGATACAGAAAAACCTTGCTGAAGGGGAATATGATCTCATCATAGGAAAGAAAGTCGTGCTAGGTTTACCCAAAGTGACCAAAATGACATTATACCTATTTGCAACCAAGTAACCCATGGCAGGTATGGTGAACCATCTATCTTTTGACTGAGCGCCTAATCCTGATATCTGCAACGATTCTTTCACGAGTTGTATACGTTCGCCGAATAACTTTTCGTACAAACTGATATTACTTTTCAATTCATTGTCTAACTCTCGACGGACCATGGGCCAACCATCCTCTGTGTAACCAAGTAAAGATGCAATAGCTCTAAAACCACAATTTCCATCTGCAATGACTTCAATAATGTGAGCAACATGTGGATGTATATGCTTTGGAAATTGTGACAAATACTTTTGAAATATATTTTTTTTAGATGTCTGAGATAGTTGCTTCTGAGATGGTTGCTTCTGAGATGACTGAGATAGTTGCTTCTGAGATGACTGAGGTGGTTGCTTCTGAGATGGTTGCTTCTGAGATGATTGAGATGGTTGCTTCTGAGATGACTGAGATAGTTGCTTCTGAGATGATTGAGATGGTTGCTTCTGAGATGACTGTGATGGTTGTATACACAACCTCTTCGATGCACCTTGTGATTCACGCTCTTCTCTTTCAACATGCTCAAAGAATGACGGATCACGATACACATCATAACCCACTGGTGCTTTGCCTTTATCTTTGTTCTTTACTCCACCTCTAGTTTTAATTTTTTCAGGCGGTGGAATCAAGGAACTTGTATTTGGATAAGCAAGTTCAAACATTTTACTATTTAACGCACTTTTACCAACAGTATCAAGTGATCGAAATCGACTCCATATTGCATCTATTGCACGACTCATGTCTAACTCATATATATCATCTGTGTCATCCTCTAATGGTTCCTCCATAGTTAATTTCTTCCAATGACCATGAACTGCCTCTAATGGTATCGATTCAGCGCTCTTTGTATACCCACCCAATTCACATGCACAAGGCAACTGACATGTTGACCTAAGTATACAACCATAAATGTCCTTGTCGGTTCCAACAATGCCAACTCTCTGAAACTCCTCAGAAATTAGATTCATAGCGGCTCTTGACACAAAGCTTCTTAAATTCTTAAAAAACGGACTGCTATGTAGAGGCTCCGTATAATAAAAACTTTTTTGAAATGATGCCTTCACTTTGCCAACTTGAAGAATTATATTGTCATTCATGGATGTCAAACACTTGAATAAGTCACCTTTGCTATTTCCCAACATCTGCTTCAATTTCCAATGCGATGACTCGACTCTAAATATTAAATTCCACACAAAAGTCAATTAAATGAAGAAAAAAAAATAGAAAAAAAATTCAATTTTGAAATTGACATAATCATACCTATTAGTTGTTGTGTTTCCTAAATGCATCACTTTATTAGTCCATACTGCAACAAATTTTTCCTTGTGAGGGGTCAACCAGGTCTTACTAACATAGTCAAAAAACGTACTTGAGTTAACACATGCTTGCTCAAGCGCATTCAACTGTTGATGATACTCCGCCTCATTTGTACTACGTACAACATTTTGCCATAAATTTTTCACCAACTCTCGCATATCCTTAATTACATGTACGCCGCATCTTCCAGTCACATTTTTGTTTATGTGCCACGTACAAAGCAAATTTACAGTACGTGGAAATACAATTTCAATTGCTTTCATCAAAGCAAGCTCCCTGTCGGTCAAAATTACTTGTGGAACATTATTTTGCTTAATAAACAACTGTTTTAACTTCTCTAATGCCCAACAATAATTGTCCGTCTTCTCAGCTTCCAAGTAAGCAAATCCAACATTGAATGTCAATTTGGTTGAAGTTATACCAATAATTTCAAGCAATGGTTGTCTGTATTTATTTGTTTTGTATGTGCAATCCATTTCCAAAACAATTGGAAACAAACTTAACAACTTGATTGAATCTGGATGTGCCCAAAAAATATCACTCAAAATATCAGACCCATCATCTTTTCTTCTATTCCACGTGACATATTTTTTATCATCTAAACATTGCAGCACGTGTTGCATCTCTGATATAGAACCTCTTTCTTGTTTTTGCAGCATGTGTCTTTTTCGATATATTTGGTTGGCATCAACAAGAGAATCTGGATTAATTCTTTTTAAGTCTAAAACGATGTTCCTTGGTGCTACATTACACTTTGACAGATCTTCAACACGTTTATTTTCTTCCACGGTTAAACGCGCCTTACGAGGATGACCTGCATATTTATTTATTTATTTTTGAATTGCAAAGATAAATATAATATATTATGAAAAAAAATAACATTACAAATAAGAGAAACAAGGATGACCTGCATATTGATCAGGTAGTCCGTGATTGTGAACTCCACATTTAACCTGAACTTTCCATCCCGAACCATCTGTTGAAGGTGTGGCTCTAACTTTGAATGGACAATTACATTTTTTTGTTGCTGTTGACGTAGAACTTTTCGGAGAGTCATATTTTCCACCTCTATCACAGCCCAAAATTAATTTGTCATTTCTTCCTCTTATTCCATTCTTTGTATCTGATCTAGTAATTATTATACTCACTTTATTGGCAATTCCAACATCTTGTGCCCATGTTATAACATCATCTCGTGTATTAAATTTTTCATTGGTCGTAAAAAAAGCTGTGGTATCTACTGATATTTGATCTGCATCGCCAGTTTGAGCCATATCTGTTGTACAAAAAAAAATAATAAAGTTTTAAAAAAAGTGAATAATAATAAAGTTTTAAAATTTAAAAAAAAAAAAAAACCTGTACCGGTACACTTTTCCAAAGTGTACCGGTACAGTTTTCGAACAACATACCGGTACAGTTTTAAAAGTGTACCGGTATGTTCTTCTAACTTAACTACACCGGTGCTCTTTTTAAAGTGTACCGGTGTGTTCTGGAAAATTTAAAATACCGGTATACTTTTAAAAAGAGTACCGGTGCATTATGGAAATTGAGAATACCGGTATACTTTTAAAAAGTGTACCAGTAAATCGCTTACCGGATCGCTTTAACTCTGAAAAATACCCAAAAAAAATAAAATTTTAAAAATAGTAAAATAACAATATTATATAAATAGTAACATAAGGGTAAAATAGGAATATTTAAAAATTTGTAGGGGTACAGAAAAGATTGTTGGGGTAGGAAAAAAAATTTTCTACTAGTGAATATACCAATCTACCCACTCTCTTTTTTTGACACATCCTTATATATTAATTTTTGTTTTGACAAAATTTTATTAAATTAATATTTTTATAAATAATATACACTCTATTATACATTAATCTTACATTATTATTATTATTATTATTATTATTATTTATATGATGGTACCTATATTTATACTCATGTATTAATATTGTTTTCTTTTTTTGATAATTTATACTAGAGTTATATTTATACTCGATACATTTATAATGTATTGGTATCATATATATTAAGTGAAAAATGTTGAATTAAGAGTTCTAAAAGTAAAAATTGTTATATGATACTATTGTAAAAAATTGTATTAAAAATTGAGTACGTCAAATATTTTGAAATAGAATCTCAAATTTCATCTTTAATCCTTATGAATTTTTTTTAGCAAATTTCAATCCTCCAAATAATTTTCGTCACAACTTTTGGTTCATGCTTTTAAATCAACTCTTGGTATCATTCAAAATTTTAAAGTTGTTCCACATTCAATAAGTTGTCATCAATATTTTGTTAACTAACTATTATACACAAGATAAAATATTGTTGATAAAATTTTAAATTAACTATTACACACAGAGAAACAAGTGGCTTCTAATGAAAAATTTAGATAACTATAATAACCGGGGAACCAATTTTTGCTGATAAAATATTTAAATAACTATTATATGTTAGAATTTTTGGGTCACAAATGTAATGTTACATGTGTTAGGGCCATTATGTAATTAGCCAAAGTTGTGGTGGCCTAATTAATATTAAGTCTATGGCTAAAAGTATAAATATCATCAAAGGTAATATTATTGTGCAGATATCATAAGTCAATATCTAATTTGATGAGGGGCCGAATTAGAATATTGAAAACTAAGAAATAACCTAGGTTATTTATAAGGGTTATGGTCCCTAATTGTAGATAATGTGAAAACGACGCTCATCGGGAAACTCTCTTCATCCCCGTCGAAAGAGATTCAGGGAGCCCATAAGGAACTCTACAGTTGGAAGATCATATCTCTGATGACCTTCAATCGATTTCAATGTCAAACTCTCAGGTACGCTTCCGCTTATGTCTACGATATTTTTTTGATGATTAACATGATTGGATTCTAGAGTTTACGAATTATGTTTAATTCCGACAAGTGGTATCAGAGCTCCTATCATACTTGAACGTTAAGAAAATAAGTTTTATGTGGTCTTTGAGTTCTTGGCTTGAATTTGTTTCCCCCGCAAGTCCTTTCGGTTTCGTTTACGGATTTGATTTTTTATTATAAGTTTAAGCTTCATATATACATGCTGGGGACTCTTAAAATATTTTTCGGTAGACGTATCAATTGGCTATGATGAATATGATTGTGCTTATGCTTCCGCCATAATTTCCTTTTTGTATTATTTATATTAAGCTTTTGTGATAGCCATAACCAATGCTTTACTTGTGTTCGGCGTTTATGCGACCTATTTGTTTATTTTTGGCTATATGGTATGTATTGATTTTGCTTTTATTCATCATTAGCAAGGGTTTATTTACTATTCATATATTTTTGCTAATTCTTTGGAATATCAGTTAGCACTCACGTTTATGATTTAAAGGGTAAAATCAAATTGATAGATTTTTCTTATGTTGCTGTATGAATTGGCAAAACAAAATCTTATTATTTCGGCTCTAATTTGTGATATCCCTCTGTTCAGAATATGACATTTTAGTATTGTTCATATATTTTGTTATCTGGTTTGAATTAAATACAAAGGAATATCGGTATTGTATAAATCTTTTGGTTTATTTGTTCCATTCCAAAATTTTGGTCTATAAGCGATTTCAGTTTGGTCTCAAATTTATAATGAGATGATTTAAACTTTGATAAATTTTCGATTCTATAGTTTTATGGTTTCAGTTAATTAATTTTCATAGAAGCTTATGGATTCAGTTTTGCAGAATGAAACAAATTGATTATCTGTTAAGTTAAAGCATTCTTTAGTTTTGTTTCATATTGATCCCATATATCATGTCATTTGATTTCAATTCAGTAAGAAAGGACTTCGGTTTTCAGTAACTATTTTTTAAGTTTCAATTTTTCTTTTACTGACATATAAAAATCATGTTCTGTTAAGATATAAAGGAATTGGAACAAGACTTAAGTACCGTTATGGGAATTGCAAGTTACATATGCAAATTTGGTTACAATTTTAGTTAAGAAATTTGCAAGTTGCATTGCTATACTAGCAAATTTGGTTGCAATTTTGGTTGAGTAATTTAAATTCAAACATTGGACGGTTTAGGTATATATTTTGGGATGAATTGATTGAAACACTATGTTGCCAAAGTAACCTCTTTTGTGGATGTTAATTTATTTTGAAATATAGAAGGTTGTGTGCTTGTAACTTATGTGAATATTAACCGGCCTAAATGAAGGTGACTATTTTACAGAATTACAAGTGCACCTGTGGTGATAAACGCATGATAATTATTCGGTTTTACATGTGAATAGTAAATTGGCCTAAAGGAAAATCTATTATTCGACATGTTCTTTTTATTAGTGTTTGATTACTACGTCAAGGTATCACTGAAAAGTTAATATTTTATCCAAAGATAAAATGTTAATGGATTCCCGATATCTTGTAATTGAATTTACCTTAATTTGAATTTAATATTACTTTCAAATTGAGACTTAATTTTTAGCATGTTTTGCTTGTTTTTTTGTTCTCTCTTCGGCTGTTGAAGTTTACGTCCAACATCAATTTAGTTAAATGGCTCAAAAGTCAAGTTCTAGAAAGTAATTCTTTTGATAGTTCTTGAAGTATGGATCTCGACGTTATGTTAAGGATTGATTTTCCCTCACCTCTTATGGAATTAGAAAGGTGAGAGAGGTCAAATTGCATATGTTTGATGATCATAAGGAAAGCCATTCTGGAAACATACAAGGGCAAACTATCTGAAAAGATAAATATAGTAACATGTTTTGTTGAGGAAATTGAAAAGAGGTTTCTCAAGAAGGAAAAGTGTTATATACGCTTTTGGGAAACCTTAATTCAATAAAGTATAAGGATAAGCTGCAGATAGAGTGCATCAAAAGGAACAACAACATAAATAATTTAAATCAGGTAACAATAGTTGTTACTTTTGTGGAGCTAAAGGATAAAGAATCATTACTTTAACTGTCAAACATGACGTGTTAAGGTAGAATACAGTTTCTTAATTTGGTTTGTTTTGAGGTAAATTTAACCTTGGTGCGTAGACACACATGTTGGATATATTTTGGTGCTACAACTCACAACAGTGTGCCTATGCAATGTTTTATGAATTGTCGGAAACTAATTGATGGTGAAAGATACATCTATACGGCCGAAGATAAAACAGTTCAAGTTGAGGCAAAAAAAAAAGATTATTGATAAAGACCAAATTTTATTTGGATTTTGATGAAACTACTTTTTTTATTTGTTTTTCAGTCGAAATCAAATTTAATTTTTACTAATGTTTTGAACCTATTTGGTTTTTCTTGATCATTTGAGAATGGAAATTTAAATGTTTTCAGAATTTAAAATTAGTTGGTTTTGGTTCTTTGTCAGGTAACAATAATCTCTATTTATTTGACACAATTGCTTCATTTAATTGACCAAATGAGAATTCAAGTACATTTGACACAAGAGATTGGGCGACTTCTCCAAACAGAGAATAGAGAGACTTGTGTCAAATGAAATCACATAATTAAATTTTACAGAAAAGGAAAACAGACCAATAAAGGAGATATGAGGCCAATAAGACTTCAGATGTCCTTGAGCTTATAAATATTGATGTTTGTGTGCCATTTTTCCGGCTATTTGTAATGGTAAACAATATTTATAATGTTCATAGACAATTTTCTATATGGCATCATTTATCTCATTAATGATATAAGGAAATCATTGGACGTGTTCAATTTTTATTCAGGCTGGAGTTGTGAACCAACTCGACTAAAGCATCTAAAGAGTTTAGTTTAACCGTGGTGGTGAATACTATGGTAGATTTAACAATTCGGGTGAACAATGTCTGATGATTTTATTTTTTATTAAAACTGAAGCATTTGTCCTTATAATATGGTTCCAATTATAGCAACAGCAAAACTTTATGGCTATTTTATGGGATACTCTAAAAAACTCTAGGGGTATGATTATGTTATGGCAAGTGGACCAGTTTGTCATCGAGCAATAATTCACACTCTAGGTGTCTAGAATGAGTTCGTATCCACAAGGATCGTGTCAAACCTTCGATAGTGCTATTCTAGTTCGTGAGTTTTTGCATTCGCTTTGGTTTTTGGAAAAAATATTTTTAATTTATAAAAAGAGCGATATGCTTGCGGGAAAATAATGTTTTAATTCAGAAACATAGAGGATAAGTATGGTGGTTGAACTTACTCCCTCCCTCATACTTGGCATAATCGGTGTATAACATAGTCATTCGTATTATTATTATTGGGCGTCGATTCTATCCTTGTTTTAGTGGCACCTTACTGCTACACTATGTAAGCAAAGTCTCCCTATGTTTACAACTAAGGCACCTACGAGAGTCTAACCTCGCTGTGTCACATACCCTAATTACTATACAGAGTTATTTACATACATGCATTATGACCATCGACCATCCAATGCCCCTAGATCTTAGTTTCGGGCTATTCAGCTTCTAATTGCTATGTCGCAAATAGTTTCTGATTCCTCCTCTAATTGCTAAGTCACAACTAGTCCAGGATGTTTACCGTATCTACACATCTAGTGTTATTTATTATTAGTTCCGGACAAATAATAGTGATAACTCTAATATGCTACTATTAAAGTAAACCCTAATTATTTATTCTAAAGGCGTTGCCGTTTACCCGGCCAGATTCCGAGCAACGTTGTTAAAACAAGAAAATAAAATAACAATAATAATTTATTGAATTTCAATTATTATAACTTTGACTCAATTACATGACCCAAGTATTTATCGGGGAGTTCATTTTCTCCACCACAACCTAAGGAATTAATTACAAAAGACTAAACATAATTAAATTACAAGAATCTAATAGAAAAGCCTAAAGAATCCATACCTTGCTGAGTTAGTTTTCCCATAAGGGGAGAAAACTATGCCCTTAGAGCTCCTCCGAACCACTTTCCAAAAGGAATAGAAAGTTCTTCTATTTCTGAATGAAAAATAATGAATTATGGAGGCTCTATTTATACTTTTCGTAATGGTTCTCAGCAAGCCATCGTGACACGATAGGTCCATCGTGGCACGATGGGAAGATTCAGTTACAAAATATAACTGATCCTGTGCATTTCATCAACGTGGTCACCAAGTAATGTTATCGTACTGCGTTGAGGTCCATCGCAACACGATAATAAGATTTTCTTCAAAAATATAATTTCTGATGTCTTGGCGAGCAAGTAGTTCTCATCGTGTCACGTTGGGAGCCATCGTGAAACGATGGGCTGTTTTTCTTCATTTTTGGATTTTTTCTTGTCTTTTGCGTGTCTTCGCTTTGTCTTGACGCTTTTTCTCGATTCTTCAGGTTTTTGTTGATATTTGGGCCTGTCTTGGTCAATTTACTACTGATAATACTACCTAAAATACTGCAGAAATTCCTGTCATCACAACCCCAAACTTAAACTGTTGCTTGTCCTCAAGTAACATGCTGTCAGACAAGATCGTTAGCGAGTTAAGAAATAAATAAAGATGATAGGAATTTCACACCCTTACTTGTTCAGCAATTGTACCCCTGATTCTTACCGCAGCGTGCAATGCTCAGTCCTGCTTGGTTCAGGAGACGTTGATAGTAGCGAGTCGGACAAGTGTCTGCAAGAGTCTGTGTTCAACCTTTTCTCTCTCTCACATTTTCGCTCGAAATTGAAAGGGCTACTCTCAATCATCACACAACCTGCCATTTTACCATAAACTTGGAAAGATTCTAAGCAACCTGTAATAAATATGCATTTTTGGAGGTCTTCAAGGGTTATAACGTGGCTAAGGTCAAGGTAGGACATTTTTGGGGTAAGTAAGCTAAACTTGGAGTTTTTGTTTCCTTTTTGTGTTCGCAACCTTCATCCATAGGGTACCTTTTTTATTTTTGGTATCAGAGAATAGAATCTAAGGCTATTTGTGCCTTTTTGTGTATGTCTTTCCGGTTCTTTTTCTATCACTTTTTTTGAAGAGACTATTTTTTAGGGATTTTTGATGTTCTTCCGTCTCTTTTTTTTTTTTTTGAAGAGATTATTTTTTTAGGGATTTTTGATAATCTCCCGTCTCTTTTTATTTATTTATTTATTTTTTTGTAGTGATAGTTCTCTGTACACCCACCCCAAACTTGAATTGTTGCTAGTTCCATGAGCAATCTCAAACTTATATGTTGCTATGATCAGAGAACTATTACCTAACTCCAAAAGAGGGTAATTTATTGTTTTTCTGGTCGATAGGCTTGTAACATGGTTTGTCATCGAAACAAAAGGGATATTATTATTTATTTTTACGGCTCAAAATTGGCTAGCAAATGATATAATAATATTCATAAGGTGGCTTAAAAAGGCTCTGAGTTATAATAAACAATTGCCTCAATGCATAATTTAATAAATCAACCAGTTGCAGAGAATTGGAGCAAGTTCTGAAAAATAAATCGAAGTACGAAACTCTCATAGATCGAAATAAATTGGTAATACCTGTTGGAAATATTTGGCTCAAATCCTCACTTGGCTTAGGTATATGAAGGTGTGAACATTTATTTGCAGACACCGCTTCTTCACTCGTCTCATTGTCTCCCGAACTTCTGCATTTCGGAGCATTCACCTTTGGTATTTGTGTGAAAGCGTGAAATTCGGATCATCAGAATCCATAACTTACTTCGTGCAATCTTAACTATAACAGTTTGTCATGCACAAGATAATAAACAGCAACAACTATTTAATTTTTTTATAAGTCTGACAGGGGCTGTTAACAAATGAATATGACATGCTGGAATTCTGAGTATATGTTATTGAATTGAAAATACGGAAACAAATTACTGAATTGAAATACTGAATTGAAAAATACTTAAATAATAAACCCTGGGTTGCCTCCCAAGCAGCGTTTGTTTAACGTCTCATTAGCTTGACGCATTTCCTCCATTACAGTGGATAGGTTCGCATGTCTTTCTCTTCCTTAGGAGCTTCCGCCTTAGCTCCTCCCTTCTTGGTGCCCTTCTCGTACTTCTCTGGGTCCTGTTGTTCTTTGAAGGTGGCAAAGCAGAGCCTCCCATCATCATATGAAGCAACTTGTTTGATAATGGACTTGCCTTTGCCTTTTGGTGGACTTTCCTTCTCTTCTTCGTGTGGTATGCTGACCCAGCGGTTCTCTTCTACCTTCTGGAACCGTATCTTCCTTCCTGTAGCAGCTGACTTCTTCAGAGGTGGCGTGTTAACCCCAAACTTTGATCTTTTGGCCGTTTTTCGATTTCTTCCCCATGCTTTGACCCAGGGTACCTGGATTTCTACCTCGATATTCAGCCTCTTCATTCTGTCAGTTAGCCCCTCGGGTTCCTCCTCGGCCTTTGCTTCTACCTGTAGTTGCGCCATTTCATTCCTCAGCTCCTCTATCTCTATCCTCAAATTCACCTGAGCTGGAGTCGGTGGTGTAGCTTCTTCATTCTTCCATTCGAGCTTGTAGCATTTATCCATGTTCGTCTTGGAAGTTGGAATGGTGATTACATGTTCTCCACTTCTTAGTGTCATCTCAGCAAGATATATGTCAATGATGACCCTGCTATTGGCTAGGAATGGTCTTCCTAGAATGATAGGATGTTCTTCATCTTCTCCAATGTCTAGGATCATGAAGTCTACTGGAAAAACCAGGTCTTGGACTTTCACCAGGACATCTTCTACCGTACCTGCTGAGCGAATGGTTGATTGGTTAGCCAATATGAGTTCTTTAGCTGTACCTGTAGTTGATAATTTGAACTTGAATTTGTCTGCCAAAGATAATGGTATGACATTCACACTTGAGCCCACATCACACAATGCTTTTACTCATTCTTCCCCAATCTGACAGACCATGATGACGCTTCTAGGATCTTTCTTCTTGGGTGACAGCTTTGGTTCTTCCGTCTCGTTTATTTGGTATTCTTCTAGCTTACTTAGGAACTTGTCATAGAATTCTTCCATTATCATTCCTGCTAGCTCGTTGAACCATTCTTCGAACTCTCTGAAATTTATTGTATTTAGCTCACCATAATCGCGTTCGGGTTGTGCCTCTTTTAACGCTTTGCACTCCTCATTTGGGTTGTCCACCATGTTACCTGCAATGTCTTTAGAAACATGAGTACTTACCAGCTTGGACAGTTGACCAATTTGGGTTTCGAGACTTTTGATGGTCGCCCCCTGGTTGGCTACTATGTTCTGGATGCTTTCGAAATTTGTCTTGCTCATGCTTGCAAACTTTGTGAGTAACTCCTCCAAAGGAGATGACTTTCTTGGTTGAGGTGTTGTTTGAGCATGGTTTCCTGTCTGATCCCATCGGAAATTTGGGTGCTTACTCCAACCTGGATTGTAGTTGTTTCCCATGTAATTTACCTGCTCTTCACCTCCTGGCAAACACTGCCCGTTTGGGTGATCTTCTAGGCAGAAGTCACTGACTCCTTCTACCTGTTTCACACTAGCTTCTTTTACCTCTTTTTATTTTTCAGCCAGTTGCCTCTTTAGTAGCTATATCTCTACTTTGTAAGCAATTTCTTTGTCCACCTTGATGATTCCAGGTGTCTTCTCATTCCTGTCATGACTCATGTTGTATTCGTTCTGGCACATCTGTTCCACTAGATTCTTGGTTTATGCATAGGTCTTAATTTTGATAGACCCACCAGCCGAGGCTTCAAGTATCATGCAATGTTGCATTTTCATACCTGCCGTGAATATCTGCATCTGCTCCATAGCACTAATGCTGTGGTTAGGACACCTACTCATGAGCAATTTGAAGCATTCATAAGCTTCACACAACGTTTCAGATTTATGCTGTTTGAAACTCAGGATATCAGACTTCCGTTTCTGGAACAAAGTGTGAGTAAAGAACCTTTCAAGGAACATGTCTTCAAGCTCCTTCCATGTGGTGATTGATCCCCTTGGCAAGCACTGAAGCCAATCTTTTGCTGGACTTGTAAGAGAAAAAGCAAACAACCGCAGCTTCTTCTGGTCCTCTTTGACATTTTCCGGCACCTTCTGTATCTGACAAGTCTCTGAAAACTTTGACAAATGATCCCACGGATCATTGTTGGTGCGGCCGTCGAACTGGTTCTCCCGCAAACCTGTAAGAACGTTACCTTTGATATCAAAGTTAGCTGGGTTTGCCGGCTAGAACCCTAGTGATATCTGATCATTGTCAGTCCTCTTGCAGTAATCTCCCATAATGATTCTTTGTTCGTCCCCCATGGCTTTGGTGGTAGGCTCTCCTTCTTTCTCGAGATTACTGGATTCTGCTAGCTTTAGAGCTCTCAGTCTTTTCCTTAGCTCTTTCTCTGGTTCGTCGAAGTACTCAAACTACAGGATATCTGTTATCAAGCACAACATAGAGGATAAGTATGGTAGTTGAACTTACTCCCTTCTTCATACTTGGCATAATCGGTGTATAACATAGTCATTCGTATTATTATCGGGCGTTGATTTTATCCTTGTTTTAGTGGCACCTTATTGCTACACTATGTAAGCAAAGTCTCCCTATGTTTGCAACTAAGGCACCTACGAGAGTCTAACCTCACTGTGTCACATACCCTAATTACTAGACAGAGTTATTTACATACATGCATTATGACCATCGACCATCCAATGCCCCTAGATCTTAGTTTCGGGCTATTCAGCTTCTAATTGCTATGTCGCAAATAGTTCCTGATTCCTCCTCTAATTGCTAAGTCACAACTAGTCCAGGATGTTTACCGTATCTACACATCTAGTGTTATTTATTATTAGTTCCGGACAAATAATAGTGATAACTCTAATATGCTACTATTAAAGTAAACCCTAATTATTTATTCTAGCCAGATTCTGAGCAACGTTGTTAAAACAAGAAAATAAAATAACAATAATAATTTATTGAATTTCAATTATTATAACTTTGACTCAATTACATGACCCAAGTATTTATCGGGGAGTTCATCTTCTCCACCACAACCTAAGGAATTAATTACAAAAGACTAAACATAATTAAATTATAAGAATCTAATAGAAAAGCCTAAAGAATCCATACCTTGCTGAGTTAGTTTTCCCGTAAGGGGAGAAAACTATGCCCTTAAAGCTCCTCCGAACCTTTTTCCAAAAGGAATAGAAAGTTCTTCTATTTCTGAATGAAAAATAATGAATTATGGAGGCTCTATTTATACTTTTCGTAATGGGCCTCAGCAAGCCATCGTGACACGATAGGTCCATCGTGGCACGATTGGAAGATTCACTTTAAAAATATAACTGATACTGTGCATTTCATCAGCGTGGTCACCAAGTAATGTCATCGTACTGCGTTGAGGTCCATCGCAACACGATGCTAAAATTTTCTTCAAAAATACAATTTCTGATGTCTTGGCGAACAAGTAGTTCTCATCGTGTCACGTTGGGAGCCATCGTGACACGATGGGCTGTTTTTCTTCATTTTTGGGTTTTTTCTTGTCTTTTGCGTGTCTTCGCTTTGTCTTGACGCTTTTTCTCGATTCTTCAGGTTTTTGTTGATATTTGGGCCTGTCTTGGTCAATTTACTACTAATAATACTACCTAAAATACTGTAGAAATTCCTGTCATCAGGGTAAAAGTTTTATGATCCCACAATTAAGTTTGGTTTTTGAGTCCGGAAATGCCAGTTGTTTGAGGATGTCGAGTTTGCAGGGGGAGATATGGTTAGGGACTAACATTCCGACAAGTATTGAACTCCCAATATAAGAAATTTTTCTAGAGGAACAAACTCTTACACCTCAAGAACATATGTCATTTAAGAGATTCACAAGAGAAGAGATAAGTGCAATATCATATGAAAGTATTGTAATCTCTTTAGGTGGATCAATGTCATGAATGAAGTAATCAATTCCATAAAGGACAATGACATTCAGGATCTTTTCTCATTTCCATAAGGTACGAAAATCATTGGTCTTAAATAGATATTTAAGACCAAGAGGGATTCGAGAGGCAATGTGGAGAGGTAAAAAGTTCGTCTTGTCACAAAGGGATTTACATATAAAGAAGACATTGGTTATAAAGAGACTTTCTTTTCGGTTTCTTTGAAAGACTCTTTTAGGACCACAATGGCATTAGTGATGCATTTAGAACTTGAGTTACATCAGATGGATCCAAAGACATTGTTTCTAAATGCTAACATTGATGAAATAATGTATATGGTGCAACCAGAAAATTTTGTTTCAAAAGATTCAAAGTATATGGTTTGCAAATTTAAGAAATCCATCTATGAACTCAAGTAAGCATCTCAACTATGGTATTTCAAAATTAATAAGGTCATCATCTCGTTTGATTTTGAGGTGAATTTGTTTGATGATTGTATATACCATGAGTTATGTGGGAGCAAATATATTTTCTTGGTTTTATCTATCGATGACAAAACAATAAACCATGTGATACCCCTATGGCTAAGGGAGACAAGTTTAGTCTCAATCAATGCCCTATGAGTAACTTTAAGGAAAAGTAAATACAAAAGATTTCTTATGCAAAAGTTGTAGGGAGTCTAATGTATGTTCAGTTTTGTACAAGTTTGGCTATTGCATACAATTTTTGGCATGTTGGGCAGGTATTTAAGAAATTTAAGAATAGACCATTTGAAAGCAGTCAAATGGATCATACAGTACTTAAAGAGAACTAAAGATTGCATGCTCATATATTGGAGGTCAGATCATCTTGAGATCATTTGGTATACTGACTCCGATTTTGTTGGATGCAAAGATAATATATCACGAGGCATCCGATCATAGAACTTTGTCATAAGGCTGCACATAGTGGATAAGGAATTAAAAAACCACTAAAGATATTTTGTGACAATAATTCAGTAGTTCTTTTTGAATAACAGTAAGGACTTGAAGAAGTAAAACATACAGAGATCAAGTTCCTTGTTGTTAAAGATTAAGTTCAAAGTGAACGGTTGTCTATAGAGCATATCAGTACAAAATCCATATTTGCGGATCCGCTTACTAAAGTTTTCCATCCAAAAGGCTTCATGAGCATATTGCTCGTATGAGTGTTAAGTCATTAAGTGATATTCAGTTCCAGTGGGAGTTTGTTATTTTTTATGCTTTTATGATATAGACATATTTCAGTTCAAGTAAGGGTTAAGAATATTTTCTGCATAAATAAAATTTTTGTATTTTAATTACACTCTGATTTCGGTTAAGGTTTGATCTCACTAAGGATTAAAGAGGACCAGTTGAAAATCGACATATACAGACCAACTTCATGTGATTTTCATGCTGCACATTTCATGATGGATCTATGTCATTTAGTTGTGTCACTGTTAGTGATCATTGATGGGTTTAGTTATGATTGATATAACGAAAATCACCTTGGTTCTATATATCGGCATGACTAATGAACGAAATAATTTGGATATGCTTAAGGAATATAATGGCGAATTTTGAGCTCATAAAGTCTAACACATGTGTAGGATTACATACGTGACCAGTGGGAGATTGTTAGAATTTTTGGGTCACAAATGTAATGTTACATGTGTTAGGGCCATTATGTAATTAGCCAAAGTTGTGGTGGTCTAATTAATAATAAGTCTATGGCTAAAAGTATAAATATCATGAAAGATAATATTGTTGTGCAGATACCATAAGTCAATATCTAATTTGATGAGAAGCCGAATTAGAATATTGAAAACTAAGAAATAACCCTAGGTAATTTATAAGGGTTATGGTCCCTAATTGTAGATAACGTGAAAACGACGCTCATCAGGAAACTCTCTTCATCCCCGTCAGAAGAGATTCAGGGAGCCTATAAGGAACTCTACAGTTGGAAGATCATATCTCCGATGACCTTCAATCGATTTCAATGTCAAACTCTCATATACGCTTCTGCTTATGTCTACGATATTTTCTTGATGATTAACATGATTAGATTCTAGGGTTTACGAATTATGTTTAATTCCAACATTATACACTGGAAATAAGTTGTCCCTAATGAAAAATTTAAGTAACTAATATATCAATTTTTTATTATAAACAAAAATATTTTTTCATCAAATTTGTCGACTTTAATATTTAGTAATATTCATAATTCAAATAAACACGCAATAAAAAAATACAGAATATTAGTAAAAAAAATACTAGATATATATTTATCAACATGCTTAAAATAACTGCAGGTCAGTATAAACTCATATAACTACACCATTTGTTTCAAAATGATAACAAAGTAATGAATAATTTTATAACGGAACTAACTTCATACTATACAATACTTGCTCTACAAATAAAAAAATATCGTGACAACGCCGCGTACCGTGCGTATGCACGGATATTGTGCTAGTTTAATATTATTAGTTACCATAATTTATCAAGGGGTTCTTATATCTGGCTATAGAGTAGTATGTGTCAAAAAAGAAAAAAGCTATGGTACAGGTATCCGGCATGGATACTAGTATTGAGTACGAGATTTTTAGAAAAATGAAGGTATGGATACGCTCTATAAGTTTTTTTTAATATAATTATATAAATAAAATATAAAAGACTAGAGTGTTACAAAAAAAAAGTGTTACAAATAAAAAATAAAGGACCAGAGTGTTACAAAAAGATAAGATAAAAGATCAAAATGTTACAAATGAAAGATAAATGACCAAAATGTTACAAAAAAACAAGATAAAATATCAAACGTGTAATTTTGTCAATAAAATAATAGAATTGCTATAAAAAAATAGAATTATATTGTTGAAACAAATAATTAAATATAAAAAATACCACGAAAATAATTCAAATTATTCAAAAACATCAAAATATCAAATTAAAAAGCAATTAGCTAAAAGGAATTAAATTGTTTCTCTCTCAATCATCATTAAAAAAGTGGTGTTTAGTTCAGGTTCTTCGCGAGAAAGACTTGCAACTTCAAGAATACCAACTACATCAAATAGATCTCATTTATATTTACCAATATTGCACATTTTTCTTGCTTCTTCGTTATAAATATTACTATTTCTCTTTGTCAAATAAAGGAAAAAGAAAAAAAATGTTTTTCTTGGATTCGTGTACCACAAGAGTACCACTCGTGTACCCGTTGCAAAAAAAATAAAACAAAATTTGGTATGCCGTCGATGCGTATCCAAAAAGTATCGTACGCGTACCGGTATCCGGTATGTACCCGGTACTGGTATTCTCCCTAAAATGGAGTACCCATGCTTCATCAGACCTAATTTGAGTTTTACCTTCTTTTTTTTTTGGCTTTCTCCATCAGTTTAATCTGGTTCGGATGTCAGTTCTGACATCAAGTGGTTCCAACCCCTTTCCCATCGTAATTGTGGGGATCGAACCGTGATCCTCCTTACCAAGTTCAGCGACAATCATCACCGAGTTTTACTTTTGTTATGAACTGAATTATCCCATATGAAATTTGTGAAGGACCACCAAAATGAGTCTTTACTTTAAAATGAATTCATTATCTTTGTGAGTTTAACTCAATTAATAGAAATATCACATTATATATACAAAATCCAAGACTACAACTCAGACACTCTACTTTTTTTTTTGACGGAATGGACACTCTACTTATTCATCTCAAAAGTAAAATTTTAGTCGGTAAATTATTTTACTAAAAATAAAAAATCAATGAGAGTAAAAGGCTCACGAAAGTGTTGACGAAAAGGCCATTGAGTAGTGACAGCATGACCGTTTCAAAATGCCGGCTGCTACTTCAAAAGCTTCTATCGTTACATTCTGCCCTTTGGCTCATTTCCACGATTCCTCATTCATGTCAATACCATTCACAAATCACAATACAACCCAATACTATTATTATTATTTTTATTGCATGCTGTTGTATCGGCCATTTTGATACTATAATGGCTCTATGTGAACATTGACCTTCATTCATTAATTATTATTAATTACTCTTTAGAGTTCACTTTTAGTCATCTATTTTCATTACACTAACATTAGTATACACAAAAATAACATTAGAGAGAATCACTTCACTTCAAATTCAAGCAGAAGAGATTAAGTGTTAAGCTAAACCCAACAATACTGCAAAAAATGAGTGTAAAACACATCTGGTTCTTGACAGTACTCACTTTTCTGTTTCTGTTTTTTCTTTTGATCAATTCAGAATCAGAAAATGTTAGAAAAGCCCTTGTCACGTTCATGCATAAACTTGAACCACCTGATCAGAATTTCGCATGGGGTTGGAACCTCACATCAGATCCTTGCACTCATAACTGGCACGGTGTAACTTGCTCCGCAAACAACCAATACATTAAGAGTATAGTTCTTGAAGAACTTAATCTCATCGGTGTTCTAGATGCGACTTCTCTTTGTGTTTCTACATCTCTTCAATTCGTCAGTCTCAACAATAACAATTTACATGGTTTTATATCAGAGGATATAAGAAACTGCAAGTTCTTGACACACTTGCTTCTTAGTGGTAACGAATTCTCTGGCGATCTTCCTGTTTCCATTCCTCAACTACGTAACATGAAGCGCCTTCATGTTTCCGACAATCGCTTCACCGGGGACCTTCCTAATATGGTAAATGTTACAAGTTTGATATCATTTCTTGCTCAAAACAACAAATTCTCTGGTCAGATTCCTGATTTTGATTTCTCCAACTTTGAAGCTTTTAATGTCTCTAACAACGATTTACACGGTCCTGTTCCTGATGTTAGAGGTAGATTTGGTGCTGATAGTTTTTATGGTAATCCTAATTTATGTGGAAAACCAATTTCAAACTCTTCATGTCCACCACCACCTCCTCGTCCAATTGATAAGAAAGACAAAATCATAAATCAATTTGTTGATGATTTACCAATTTATTCAGGTTACATAGTTATCGGTTTAATTTTATTGATTTTCTTGATCTACAAGTTGTTAAGAAAATGCAAGACCAAAGATAAAGAAAAAGGATTAGATCATGTTGAAAAGAAAGACATGTCACAAGACACTAGTGTTGTTGTTGGTGGTGGTGAAAAGCTTAGTGAGATACTTAATTCCAATGGATCAAAGAATTGGTTTAATGGCCTTGGGATGAGATCAGAGTATTCTATGACATCTATGGAAAGTGGAGTGACTACATCAGGTCTTATTCTTCTTTCTAGTAGAAAGCTAAGGGGATTGCAATTTGAAGATTTGTTAAGTGCTCCTGCTGAATTGATTAGAAGAGGAAAACATGGAAGCTTATACAAGGTTATGTTAGATAATGGTGTGCTTTTGGCTGTTAAGAGGATCAAGGATTGGGGAATTTCAAAGCATGATTTTGAGAGAAGGATGAACTTGATAGCTCAAGTAAAGCATCCTCTTGTAATGTCACCTGTTGCATACTATTGTTCTCAGCAAGAGAAGCTTCTGGCTTATGAATATCTTCCAAATGGTAGTCTCTTCATGTTGCTCTATGGTAAGTCACTAAGTTGCTTTTAAATTAGAATCAATGAAAACAAAAATATGCTTACTACTGTTGAGATATCTCTAGTTCTTTTGCATTTTTCGTAGTTCCGCACTAGGAAGAGCATATTTTTAGCTTATTTTATGATTTTTGAGAGTTTTTGGGTTTTTCGTAGTTCTGCATATTTTAGTAAAAGAAATAAAAATTTATATCTTTTACTTTTCGTAAATTGCGTTTTTCGTAGTTCTGCACTAGATTTTTAGCTTGGTTAAAATCTAAGCTTACATTGATTCACTTGCTTGAATTGAAATTTAGCCAAAAAGAATAAATTTAACTAAATATTTGAACTCTCCTTTAATTACTTCAGGATCTCAAAGCGGACATTCGCTTGACTGGAGGAGCAGACTAGATCTTGCTACTAAGATAGCTGAAGCTTTGGCCTATATGCACGAGGAGCTTCGTGAGAGTGGAATATCACACGGCAACTTAAAATCAAGTAACATTCTGTTTGACAAGAATATGAATCCACAAATAAGCGAATATGGCCTAATGGTTTCTCATATAAAAAGCATAAAAAACAGAAATATGTCGTCAGCCACATTCAGAGCTGATATATATGCATTTGGCGTGATACTTCTGGAACTCCTGACAGGGAAAGTGGTTAAAAACGACGGATTCGATTTGGTTAAATGGGTGAATTCAGTGATCAGTGAGGAATGGACTGCAGAAGTTTTTGACAGGTACCTAATCTCACAAGGTGCTTCTGAAGAGAGGATGGTGAACTTGTTGCAGGTGGCATTGAAATGCATAAATCCTTCTCCAAATGACAAGCTAAGTATGCATCAAGTGGCACTCATCACAAATGCATTGAAAGATGAAGATGACAAATCCATATCCTTTGACACATCTAGAGTTTAGTCATTATATCATATCATATACTATTAATAACATTTTAGAAGATTGGATGTAATCTCAATTAGCAATAGTGTCTCTTATACTAGGGAATGTAAAGACTGGAAGCATTATATTTTCCACAGCTTATCCATCTTCACTGTCCGCATCCCTGCAATGGAATTTGCGATTTTTGGTACATAATATGCCTCACAAACCGAGACAAACTTGTTTTCTTAAAAAATTGAATAAATGAAAGTATGAAACTATCTTTGAACTTGGGTATATTTGTTCTCTGCCATACATTTGATTTTGACGTTTTGAATGCTAACATCCTTATTGGCTATACCATTTCGAATCAAAATAGCGCCACCATCAATTGATTAGAAAGTAGTAAAGTAAACAATCGGGACTGGACAAATGTGGTAAGCATAAGCCTAAATCATGAATCTAACCACAAGAAATTGAACAGATTGATAGTGTCAATTTCAACACTATGAACAATAGAGATCAAAACAAAGAATGTTATATTTAAAGGACAAGAAATATTTATTTCAACCATACTAAAATTTTACTGTCTAGAGCCAAAATGTTGGAACTAAAAGTAATCTAATCAAAAGTAGTCTAGGCATGATGCAATCAATGTGATTCCCTAAAAGATTGACACTCTAATCTAAATTAATTAATTTATGCAAAGATCTACATAATGGACACAAAATGCATGGAATCATGTATTGTTTCAGTATACATAATGCAGAAAATGAGTCAACAATTCAAAATTATCGCAAAATTTAGATTGAATCCGTGCTTAAGAGATAGTTATTCTTTAACAAGTTGCTTAATGTACAGCAATCGGAACATGCAGGTGGGTTTTCATATTGATCAATCAAGCAGGACTATTTTATATTGGACGCATAGCCTGTGAAGATAAAGTCTCAGCAGGTTAGTTACCAGATGCAGGTTCCGACTCACATGCCTTATGTCTGAGGCCTAAGTTTACAAAATCAGTACTCAAGCACAGTTAGATTGAACAAAAATTAAGGAAATAAATATAGCAACTGTCCAAATAGAAGCAACATGAAAGAATTAAGAACATGACTTGTTCAACAATAAGAACTTTTTAGGCCACTTTCGAAATTAGAACTGTAAGCAAGGATTTTGAACAACCAATGTTTATCATTCAGGGATCGAAAGAACGGTACAAACATATAGAATTTAGTATGCTTCCAAACATAACGGATGTCTAAATAGCAAAGGGTTCTTCTATGAAAAAATCAAGACGTTGTTCAGCAGCAGCAAGGAAATTTTATATGATATGGATTTCTTCATTGTGTTGCCTCTTTTGGGAAAAACTGAGAAAGATTTGGCTTCATTTACCATATAGATTCACCGAGTAAGATGAACATAAAGACCATGCACTCATTTTGCATATTATGCAGTTGATTTAAATTACTTGCAGGTTTTGAAATAAACTCAATTACAATAATGCACCGACTAGATCCTTCAGAAAAAGTCACATACCAGCATCCAAACTATTTTGACAACCTATCAAGCATACTGTATACGTCTTAAAACGATAATTTTATCTTGTCATGTATTCTTGTGCATGCATAATGATCATATGACACTTTCTAACAAACTTTGGTACTCAGTCTACCCCAACACGCGCTCGCCCACACGATATCTTAATATAAATAATCATCTTAAGCAAATCTTAGGGTCATTTTGTTTGAAAAAGTGCATCCAAGAACACAATAGAAGCAGAAAATGCAAAATGCAAAACAAATTAAAGAGCAATGGAATACAGATAAAAGAGAATGAACACACAATATTTACGTGGTTCATCCAATGTCACTTAGATCTAAAAGGGAGAGAAGCTTCAATATGATTTCAAGATCAATCAAACATTTTACATTCTATGCCCTAAACCCCTTCCTATGCATGTATGTATATCATAGAAGTTAGAAATGTTGAATTAATAAGTCATGTTTTCGAGAAAACAAAGCTTCAGAAGTTGGAGGAGCTTCAGAAGCTACAGAGCTTCAGAAGCTGAGCAGAGCTTCAGAAATTGCAGAGCTTCAGAAGTTACAGAGCTTCAGAAGCTGAGCAGAGCTTCAGAAGTTACAGAGCTTCAGAAGTTGGAGAAGCTTCAGAAGCTACAGAGCTTCAGAAGCTGAGCAGAGCTTCAGAAGCTGAGCAGAGCCTCAGAAGTTGCAGAGCTTCAGAAGTTGAGAAAGTTTCTGAAGCTAGTAATAGTTAGTTAGTTTGTTATAGTTTTTTGTTTTGTCTTAGGTAGTTAATATACGATCGCTTGGCAGTGAAGCAAGCCCCCATTTTGTATATAAATACCTTTGCCCCATGTGGATGAATGCAATTAACTCTTTTTCTTAATTCTCGTCTCAATTCTCTCGTTCTATTCTCTCTAATTTCTCCCAAAATTATCACATTGTCCCAACAAATTGGTATAACAGAGCCCGGTTGTGATTCACGTTTTGCATTGATTCTTTGATCAAGAAACAATGGCGAACAATGGCACAACCTCATCACAATTTCCTGCAAATCTTCCAGTTTTCAAAGGTGAAAACTATGATCGTTGGTGTGCGCAGATGAAGGTCATTTTCAGGTTTCAAGATGTTCTTGAAACTGTTAATGATGGAGTACCAGACTTGGCTGCAAATGCTGATGAAGCAGCAAGAGCCTTGCATCGCGAGTTGAAGAAAAAGGATGCAAAAGGTCTGTTCATCATACATCAGTGTGTGGATCCTAATATCTTTGAGAAGATCATTGAGGAAGAGTCTTCTAAAGGTGCTTGGGATACATTGAAAAAGATTTATGGAGGTGATGAAAAACTGAAGGGTATCAAGCTGCAAGCTCTGAGGAGACAATATGAAATGTTGGTGATGAATGATCAAGAAACGATAGCTGAGTATCTTTCAAGAATGTTGAGTATCACTAATTTGATGAAGTCAAATGGTGAAGCTCTGTCAGAGAGGTCCAAGATTGAGAAGGTTTTGAGAACCTTGACTGAGAAATTTGATCACATAGTAGTAGCAATAGAAGAATCAAAGGATTTGGCCACTATGAAGATAGAGGAGCTCCAAGCTTCATTGGAGGCACATGAACTGAGAGTCAAGCAGAGGAGCTCAAATAAAGCTATTGATCAAGCTTTGCAGGCAAAGTTTCAGAAAGGTTCCAAAGGGAAAAACAAGAAAAAGAAAGAAGATTCAGAGAATGATGGCAAGAACCTTAAAGATTCAGAGTCTAGCAAAGGTAACAAGAAAGGTTCAAAGAAAAAGATTAATAAGAAGGATGTGAAGTGTTATAATTGTCAGAAGCTTGGCCATTATGCTAGAGAGTGTCACTCTAAGAAAGTTGAGAGAAGTGACAAGGATGAAGCTCAATTGGCAAAGGGAAATGGTAGTGACTCTGATGATTCCCTGCTCATGGCAATTACAAACACTGACGCTGATAAATCCAACTTGTGGTATCTTGACACTGGTTGTAGCAATCACATGACTGGCAACAAGAAGTGGTTCTTGAAGCTTGACTATTCAGTGAGACGGAATATCAAGTTTGCTAATAGCAGCCAGATCACTAGTGAAGGTATGGGGACAATTCTTGTGCAGAGAAAAGATGGTCAGGAATCCTTCATTAATGAGGTATTGTGTGTTCCTTCTATAACAAGTAATCTGATTAGTCTTGGTCAATTACTTGAAAAGGATTATACAGTGACAATGGCTAATAAAGAATTGAAGATTCATGATGCTAAAAGTAGGTTAATCCTAAGAGCTCCATTGTCAAGCAATAGAACCTTTAAGGTTGAAATCAATGTGATTGATTTCAAGTGCTTAGCCTCAGTCACTAGTACAGAAGAGAATTGGATATGGCACCACAGGTTTGGACACTTAAACTTCAAAAGTTTAAGCATGTTGAATTCCAAGAAGATGGTTCATGGCTTGCCTCAGATCAGAGCACCAAGTGAAATGTGTGAAGAGTGCTGTGCAGCAAAGCAGGCCAGAAATTCATTCAAGAATGAATTACCTATGAAATCAACTCAGAAGCTAGGAATGGTGTACTCAGATGTGTGTGGTCCATTTGAGGTGAAATCCATTGGAGGTAACAACTATTTTCTGACATTCATAGATGATTGTACTAGGCATGTTTGGCTCTACCTTATCGAAAAGAAAAGTGATGTATTTACCAAGTTCAAGAAATTTAAGACACTAGTTGAAAATCAAAGTGGATTTAGTGTTAAGAAATTGAGAACTGATGGAGGTGGTGAATACACTTCACATGAATTTGCAAAATTCTGTGAAGATGAAGGTATAGAGCATGAAGTCACTGCACCCTACACCCCTCAACACAATGGTGTAGCTGAGAGGAAAAATAGAAGCATCATGAACATGGCCAGAAGTATGCTTAAAGCTAAGCATATGCCTCATAAGTTTTGGGGTGAAGCAGTCTCTACAGCAGTTTACATCATCAATAGAAGTCCTACAAAGAGGTTACAAGACAAGACTCCTCATGAAGCTTGGACAGGTTTGAAACCAAGTGTTAGTCATTTTAGAATATTTGGCTCACTTTGCTTCAAACATGTTCCTGATCAAGTTAGAAGAAAACTTGATGATAGAAGTCAGACAATGATATTGTTAGGTTATCATCCCACTGGTGCTTACAAATTGTACTCACCTAGAGATAACAAAGTTGTGATTAGCAGAGATATCAGGTTTGATGAATCAAAGGGTTGGGATTGGACTGAAGGCACAAGTGCTGAAGGCTCAATGCTCAACAGAAGACTCATGCTTGAAGAAACAAATCAAGAGGAGATAGAAGTTGAAGATGATCAACCTAATGCTGCACCTAATCAACAGTTGAGAAGATCAACCAGAGAAAGGGTACAGTCAATAAGGTTGAATGAGTATGATGTGTTTCCTGATCAAGCAATCACTGAAGATGGAGAACTGGTCAATGAAGCAATGATTGCAGAGTTGGAACCGGTGACTCTAAGTGAAGCTTTGAAAGATTCAAATTGGTTGAATGCTATGAAAGAGGAGCTGAAGTCAATTGAGAAGAATAACACCTGGACATTGATGAACAAAGCTGTAAACAAGAGACCTATTGATGTTAAATGGGTTTTCAAGCTGAAGATGAAACCAAGTGGTGAAATTGCTAAGTACAAAGCAAGGTTAGTAGCTAAGGGTTTTCTTCAGAAGCCTGGACTTGACTTTAATGAAGTGTTTGCACCTGTGGCAAGGCTAGAGACAATTAGGCTAGTTGTTGCAGTAGCTACCTACAAAGGATGGGCTATGCACCAGCTTGATGTGAAATCTGCCTTTTTGAATGGACCATTAGAGGAAGAGGTATATGTGAAGCAGCCACCAGGATTTGAGATTAAAGGTCAAGAACAGAAAGTGTACAAGTTGAACAAAGCTCTCTATGGTTTGAAACAAGCTCCAAGAGCTTGGAACAAGAGAATTGATAGCTTCCTGCTGAATTTGAGTTTCACTAGATGCACATCAGAACATGGAGTATATGTGAAAGGCTCAAGTCATGATGAGATTATAATACTGTGTCTGTATGTTGATGATTTGTTGATCACAGGATCAAACAAAGCTGTGCTAGAGAGATTCAAAGCAGACATAATGAAGGAGTTTGAGATGACTGATCTGGGAGAGCTATCATATTTCCTTGGCATGGAATTTGTGAAAACAGATAGAGGCTATTTCTTGCATCAGAAGAAATATGTCATTGACATATTGAAGAGGTTTCACATGAGCAATTGCAACCCTGGAATTACTCCTATGGAAACAGGTGTGAAGCTGAGCAAGAATACTGAGGATGAGTTGGTTGATTCAACACTGTACAGACAGATCATAGGATCATTGAGGTACTTGTGCAATACTAGAATTGATTTATGTCATAGTATTGGTCTGCTGAGCAGATTTATGGATCAACCAAGGATGAATCACTTGACTGCTGCAAAGAGGGTCCTTAGATATGTGAAAGGAACCATTGATCATGGCATTTTAATTCCAAACCAAAGGAACAGTAGCAAGAAGCTAATGGCTTATGGTTACTCAGATTCAGATTGGGGAGGAGATCAAGATGACAGGAAGAGTACTGCAGGATACCTGTTCATGATAGGTAATGCACCAATCTCTTGGTGTTCTAAGAAGCAAGGGATAGTGGCATTGTCATCATGTGAAGCTGAGTATGTGGCAGCTTCATTTGCAGCTTGTCAAGCAAATTGGATTGAGATGTTGCTCACTGAATTGAAGGCAGTAGAGACAACAAGGATGAAGCTACTTGTTGACAACAAGTCAGCAATTGATTTGGCTAACAACCCAGTTAGTCATGGAAGAAGTAAGCACATTGAGAGAAGGTTTCACTTTTTGAGAGATCAAGTGAACAAAGATAAGCTTGAGATGGAATATTGCAATACTGAGATTCAACTTGCAGATATTCTAACCAAACCTATGGCTAAGGCAAGGTTTGACACTCTGAAGAAGCTTATAGGAATGAATGCTTTGGAAAACATGCCTTAGGAGGTGTGTTGAATTAATAAGTCATGTTTTCGAGAAAACAAAGCTTCAGAAGTTGGAGGAGCTTCAGAAGCTACAGAGCTTCAGAAGCTGAGCAGAGCTTCAGAAGTTGCAGAGCTTCAGAAGTTACAGAGCTTCAGAAGCTGAGCAGAGCTTCAGAAGTTACAGAGCTTCAGAAGTTGGAGAAGCTTCAGAAGCTACAGAGCTTCAGAAGCTGAGCAGAGCTTCAGAAGCTGAGCAGAGCCTCAGAAGTTGCAGAGCTTCAGAAGTTGAGAAAGTTTCTGAAGCTAGTAATAGTTAGTTAGTTTGTTATAGTTTTTTGTTTTGTCTTAGGTAGTTAATATACGATCGCTTGGCAGTGAAGCAAGCCCCCATTTTGTATATAAATACCTTTGCCCCATGTGGATGAATGCAATTAACTCTTTTTCTTAATTCTCGTCTCAATTCTCTCGTTCTATTCTCTCTAATTTCTCCCAAAATTATCACATTGTCCCAACAAGAAAAAGATAATCCAATCCAAGCACTCACCTCAGTCATCATCAGCAAGATTATCTTCACATACAATCTTGTTAATATGAATTTCCTTATATTCATCAATTCAACCACATTTATGGTAAAGTGAAGTCTAAACATTAATGTGATTTGATAAACCTAATGAGTAACACTTACAATGAATTGCCATACTATTTTGCAGTAATTCTCACTACACTGGTCATTCCTTTTACTAACTTACAGTTTTGTACCATTTGCTTATTTACATTCAATTTAATTAGTTAAGAACATATTAAGTTGACATAAACAAATTCAAATCAACAATTGAACCTTTTCAAAAAACATCTATCAAAATTGATAAGAATGTTTATCTGTGACTAAAAATATAAAGATAACATACCTACATGTCAATACCACATCACTATAAAGAAGGTAAGGTAGGGACACAAGTAGCCGGATCGTGTTCCCAAGTAAAGCTTATCCATTTGCCTAAGTCACAACCAAAAAACATGTTTACTTGGTTGATCATCAGATTCAGCTCATGAAAATGACATAAATTATTTTAAAAGGTAAAGACAGATAGATATAGAAAGAAAGAAGAAAAAATCCAATAAATTTAATTGATATATGTCCTGTTTTGACAAACGGCGTAATTTGCAGCTTATAACATAAACGCTTGTTATCATAAGCACTTATGTATAAGATAATTCTTCTAAGAGCCCGTTCGAATTGATTTATTTTTGAGCTTATGCTAATAAATAAGTTTTCATGCATTATTTTAAGCTTATAAGATAGTTTATGAATAAACATCTTATGAAGATAGAATTTTTATTGGAGAGAATTTATGAATTAATATATAAACTTATCTATTTGCATAATCTATTTTTCATAAGCTCAAAAATATATCAATCCAAACAAGCTAGTAGTCTCACAGGTACTTAATAAATAAGTTCAAATAAGTCAATCCAACCAGACTCAAATCATCTATAATCAAACTGTTTTCTGCATTTGCCAACTCAATCCTAAATAAATAATACAGAAAAAAAATAAATTAAATTGCAATCCAAGTTTCATTTCATAGACTATGGGCGCTCCTAGTGATTATCAAGATTCAACAATACACTGACGTACACGCCACCAACTAGTATTAAAATTAAGCATGATAGTGATTATGAAATTTTATATGCAGAAAATGGTATTCACATAAAAGAAAGAATATTCTGAAAATTATGCTGAAAAATTACATTCTGGAAACAAAAACAGGACCCCCAAAAAATTAACTCACAATTGAAAATGTACATAAGAAAATATATAAAACTATAAATTAAATACACCTGTCCTATTATCATAATTCTTCATCAAAATTTCCTTTGAGATTCACCTTAATTTGTAAAAATAAAATAAATAAATAAAAAATGACACGACGCTTTCAATCACGGTAATGTAATTTCCAATTCTCAGCTCGAAACGACGGCGTTCTGTTCCAAATCAGTAGAAACAGATTTGAAAGGAGGAACCACCGCAACGAAACGAGTGGAAAAGCTCCGAAATCCATCTGGAGAATCATCTTCATAATCCCCGTTTTGTCCCTCATCGAAGTTCAAAGAGTAACTCAAAGGATCGTACTGATATTTTCCGGCATGCCGGAAACCTCCACTTCTATTCCGGTTGAACCGTCGGATAAACGTTTTCCAGCGTGGTCCTGCTACGATCTCCGACCACTCGCGGATTTTCAGGAAGCCACGCGACCACCACTGGTGACCGGAAGAGGCGGTTATCGTTGGGGAGTCAGAGCGAGATTCGGACCAAGATGTGGGTCGCACGCGCTGCCACCATGGTAAGTTGAGAGTGGTGGAACGACGGGAACCGAAGCAGCAGAAGGTGCAGCGTGTGTTGTTTGTTGTGTCTTCAACGCTTGGTGATGAAGATGAATCGTGCTCCATGCGGTTGTGGTGTTTGGTAGTGTTGTTTTTTTTTAGTGTGAATTGGAGTTGAGCAATGATGCAATAGAATGTGGTTATATATGTGTAGCGTAACGGATATTAAGTTGCTAAACCCAATCATTTACATATATTAGTGACTCAGTCAGCTACCGCTGCCGAAGAATGTCTGTACTAATACGAAACATATTTTACTTGGTAATAAGGGCATTGCTGTAATTTGCGTTTATAGCCGTTATAGCTTTGACTTTGTATACAGCTTGGCTGACAGAATTAGCTGAACTCTACAGCCGTCATTAAGGATGATAGGAAAACCTAAATATGATAGATCCACTCAAATCCAAATCTAACTCTACCACCAAAACTTAACTTGATTGAGTTTGAGTTTGAGTTTGGGTTCGGATGATATCCGAATATATGGATGTAAGTTTGGGTAGTATCAAACTCACATTCGAAATCCGAACATCCACCTGAATATAAGTTAATTTACATAATTACTCTTGTTTTGAAGGCTATGTTATTACTATTTTGACATTTGTGAACTATATTAACAAACTATGCTACATTTTGCATTTTATCAAATAGAATCCAGGTTTGATTTGAGATGATAGTTAATTATGCGTATTTTTGTTGTGGGTTTGGGTGAAAAAACCTGAACCCAACAGATGTGGGTTTCATTTTACCACTCGAATAGCCTTTGGGTTCTTTCTCATGTTGCTTTGCTTTGTTGTCTTTCTAATATAAATCCGTCTATCTATTCGCCCACTCCATTAGTACTACAATTGCACCAAAATATTGATTCCATTATTTTATTTAATAGGCAAAACATTTGTGAAGAACATAGTTTATTGGAAAGCATGAAATAATAATAATAATAATAATAAATGTCTTCGGTATATACCAAAGTACAAGCTTTTATTTTTATTTCTAAAAACCATAACATAATAGTAGCTAGGAATGATTACTGTTGAAATGGTTATGAATAGATGCAAGTTGAATTGTTGGTATTATTATGATCAGGAACCGTATCCTTAGCAACTGTTGCTACTGAGAATCTAGTTCCATTTTTATTTCTCTATGCCTTTTCCTACTAGCATCAAACTCCTTTTGCAACACTCTTAGCTTCATTTCTTTTAGCAAAAGATGGCAAGCAAAATGAAGCTGAATGAATCTGAAATGAATCACACCAAATATGATAAATATTTAAATTAAGAAACGAAGAAAAATGAAGATATAATCAAATGTACTATATGCTTATATTAAATGGGGTTACCTCTGAGTTGTAATACTTCAAGGGATACTTTGATACACCATAATTTTCTTGACCAGTTGGGTTAATTGGATTTCTGAAGTCCACATGTGGACCTTGAGTGGAACAAAGCAAGAAACCAATGACCCCACTAAAATAATCAAAACAAATACTAATTAGAATTAGTCAAATACTAAGTAGAATTAGTTACAGGTATACAATCCTGTTCCTAATTGAGATATATAGTTAATTTCTATGTGCATGTTCACTTGCCTTGGATATGTTGGAACATTTGACCATGCATAGTCACTAGAGCCTTTGAAAATTTGGCGACTTTTGATTAAAAGTTCTTCAATGTCCAAAGACTTGTACCAAAAGCTCTCAGCTTGGATACATAGAACTCCTCCAGGACGAAGAGCTTTTGAAATCAATTCAAAGAATTGTGTTTCAAATAGTTCATGATCAGGCCCTGAATCATGTATTATATAGATATATAAATATCATCATGTACTATGTAAAAAACAATTAGTTGAAGAGGAATTAAATAGGGTACTTATTGGGTCGAAGGCATCCACTATAATTGCATCATAAGTTCCTTTTGGGACAGAATTCAGAAAAATTGTTCCTGCGCCATTTTCAAACAATTAAGCATTAAAAATAATTGCAATATAATGAGATAACGAATTATATATTTGAATAATGTTTTATGTACCATCTATAACATGAAGCTTGACTCTGGGGTCCTTGTATCCAATAGCTATATCAGGAAAGTATTTTTTATAAACCTGAAAACAAAAAAATTAATCCAATAATAAGAGTCTAAAATGATGAACAAATCATTAATTTAATAAATTAACGAAATTATTATTTTTTTTTTTTTTGTTTGAAAATTTGTGATCCAGTTAGTCCTTGTTAGAAACTTTTAGTGACCAAATTGACCGGTTCAAAAATTTTCAAAATTATTTTTTTAAATATTTCTATGAACTAAGTTGACTCTCTTATGCCTAGTAGAAAACAAGAAGGTCAAACATTATTTTACTCACATCAATGAGCATAGTGTCAATTTCACAAATGTCAATGTGTTCAACAGAAGGATGACGGGAAATTTCCCTAAGGATGCCACCATCACCACCACCAAAGAGTAACACCTATAAATGAGAAAGGACAAAAAAATAAAACCACACATTTTAGCAAATCATGGTTTATACATACTTCAACGTTGAACATTGAAATGTTAATATTTTTTGCAATATGTAACATTATAATTATCATAAACCTTTTTTGGGTTTGGGATTGAGCAAAGAGGAAGGTGAGTCATCATTTCTTGATAAGAACATTCATCTTTCTCAGTGAGTTGGAGTGCTCCATCAAGAACAAATACCTTACCATAGGTTGATGTCTGCAATTCAATTAAATTAATTTCATGCTTAATAATTTGATATCAAACCAATTAATTAAGATAATACTATGTTTTATATGGTTATCATTATTACCTGAAAAACTAGCATATCTTGAAATTCAGATTTCCCTTCGAAACAAGTATTTTCTACCTTCAAGAAGTGTGCTTCCCCTGCAATATTTTAATAATCAATTTAAGCACTATAAATCAACGTAACATAATTTCTAGTCAATCAGAACTCTAACTCGTCTTATAATGTTGTATTTGTTTGATTCAGAAACTGATTATAAGATTGGACAAAATGTAGTAAAGAACACGACAAAAACAAGATTTTTTGTCCCCCACTAAATCACATGACATCTTTTTGTCCACAATACAACTATAAAAAATACGAAAACATGCATTTTATTTTCAAATATAAAAAAATAATATCTCTCTCAAGTACAGTTTTATCTTGTCTTGTAATGTCTTATTTTCTCTTATATTATTTTGTCCAATACTCACTGTTTTGCAAATCAAAAAGACATTTTACCAATTGAGCAAATAATAAATATCCATGTGCGGATACGGATGGTTAAAATATGAACTAATTATTAACTTGACATGCATGTATTTTACACAACATAATAACAAAATTATAAGTATATTTAATTACCATTGCGCTTGAAGCATAGACATATACACCAACAAATTATCTTAAGAAGGGCATGCAAAATATTTCATAATTCAAATTTAATGTACAAACAATTTTATTTTATTTAAAAAAAAAATAACTCGAAAAGGCCATATATATAAATAAATGCATGAAATTACACTTAAATAAAATTAAACTCTCTTGTTTTTCCTTGGATCTAAAGAAATATGCATACTCATGTATCATTAAATGCAGGGTAATTAACATTGTATATGTACAAGCAATTGATCAATGATGCTTCAAAAATAAAATAAAATTGATCAATGAGTAACTTAAAAATGATTAATTTTTTCATCAAAAAATAAATAATTCAAACTTCATTCATGATAACCAACCTGGCCATATTGGACAATGTTCAGCAAACCAACCAGGAATTTGTGGATGTTCATCATCACCTCTTAGTTCTCCATCATTCCCTTCTGCAGCTACGATTTTTGGAGTTTCATCATTACCAATTACACCTGAAGTGTGGACTTCAGAACCCATGGTGGTTTTGCTAACACAAAAAATGTAGAAATATAATAGTGGCTACTTTGTCTTAGATGTTAAAGCATGTTAGGTCACGTTAACATATTTATAGCATATAATGAGACAATCTAAAAGATAATTTAAGAGAAGGAAATTATAAAATAATGTATAAAAGAAGAAGATGATGAATCACGTTTGACTACTTTAAATGAATTATTTCTTTATTTTTTATTTTTGGTAATTAAATGATTTTTTTTTATAAATTTGCGTAAAAATAAAGTTATGATAAATTAAGTTTAGTCATATGATTTCATAATTATTTAGAAATTTATTGAATTTGGATTTTAGAAATTTGTATATGTATAGACACACACTATGTTGTTCAACGAATATGATATTCAATACTTTTATAATAATGTAAAAAGGTCTCAAACATATAGAAGATTTTATTGTAATGCTTTTTCCCTAAGACCGTCTAATATATTAAAAGTAAAACCTCCTATATAGCCAAGAATATTTCTTAATTAAGGAAATATCTAAATTTCTTAATTAAGGAAATATCTAAATTTCTTAATTAAAATGCATAATATATGTGTAATTTTATTTTTAGACTAGGAAATTTACTTTAAGGAAAAATCTGATTTTCTTAATTGAAATACATAATATATGTGTAATTTTATTTTTTTGACTTAAAAACATTATTATAGTAAAGGTACTAGTTATGTATTTTATTAAAAAATATATTAAATTTCTAAATATATTAAAATTAAAACCTCCTATATAGCCAAGAATATTTCTTAATTAAGGAAATATCTAAATTTCTTAATTAAAATGCATAATATATGTGTAATTTTATTTTTAGACTAGGAAATTTATTTTAAGGAAAAATCTGATTTTCTTAATTGAAATACATAATATATGTGTAATTTTATTTTTTTGACTTAAAAATATTATTATAGTAAAGGTACTAGTTATGTATTTTATTTTATTAAAAGAATAAGGGTACTCTTGACCAAAATAAAATAAAATAAGGGTACTAGTTATATCTATTACATTTTAAGGGTTTTTTAATCCATATATATATATATATCCCTCAAATCAAAGAATATTACCACAATGCCCTAGTTTCTAAAAAAAATTCTACAATGTCCTTGTTTGGCCGTTGGACTGACGCACTACATGACAACATGTGGCGACACTGCAGTGTCCACCTATGTCAGGGGCGGAATCACTCATGGGTCGGATAGGGCCATGGCCCCCTCTAACTTTCAATAATATGTTGTGTTCCAGTGGTTGTGGTGCGCGCACAAGCATGAGGTGATGCGATTTCGATCCTCATGTTGCACATTTTATCATTTTAACATGATTTTAAACAAAAATTATTATAAAATTGCAATAGTTGGGACTATGGTCCTGTAAATAAAATTAAAATTAACTACAACAAACCACTACACTACCAATGACAAATAACAACTTTTATCCTAAACATATTAATTCATATTATAAACAAGAAAATATTTTTAAAAAATATTATGGACATCCTTCACTATAAAAAATATGATTTTTGACAACGACTTTTTTTATCATAATGTCGATGGCAAAATTACGTTTGGTTGTTTTGCCAGCGACCTGTAACAACTTTTAACGAAAAAGGTTGTTGCCAAAAATCATATTTTTTTGTAGTGTCCAGACAATAGTTCTAGGCACTACAAGAAATATGATTTTTTGCAGCGATTTTTTGTTACAAGTCGTTGGCAAAACTATCCTTTGGTAAAACTATCCTTTGGTAGTTTTGCCAACGACTTGTAACAACTTATAACAAAAAAAGTCGCTTCCAAAAATCATATTTCTTGTGGTAGCCACTGACCACTGTAGTGCAGGTGGTGACACTGGCAGTGTCACCATTGATCAGTCTTTTTTTCTCTTTTCTGGTTTTTAGTTTATTTTAATGGAAAATTTTGTTTTTTTATATTAATATATAAAATCATTAATTTATTTAACTCAACTCTTTTTTCGGCTCATTTAATTAACGAAATTAATATTTAACTTAAGTTCGACTCATTTGGTTTATGAATCAAGTTCAACGAATCAATTGTCGAATCGAGCCTCAAACTTTGTTCAAGTTAGTTCGGTTCACGACTTATATAATTTGAAAAAGAACCACATCGTTTGTACGCAACCTTCGAGAAAAGTTGTTAAGTTGTTGTTGTATGCGTTTTATTTTGGGTAAATGAACATTTACCCTCTGCAAAGTGAATGTGTTTTGTTTTACCCCCCTACAAAAAATATTTTTGGGAACACCCCCATGCAAAGTAAAGATTTTCTGTCTTTGCCCCCTAGGTGCACAACATGTCACCTGACTGGGAAGAATCTCCACGTGGCTGCGAAGATGACGAAGGGCAAACCGGCGTCGGTGAAGACCTAGACAGAAGAGAAGCACAGTGATTTGAGATAAGTTTCTATTTTCGAAAAATGTAAAATTGTTGATGATGAAAGTGATTATAGTGATTATGAGAGTGATGATGCTGATGGAGTCAAGTTTAATGACAGTGAGGATGTGAGAACGTGAAATTGAAAGAAAAAAAAACATGAAATTGGTTCTTGGTTCTATTGGTTGTAGTGAGACTAACTTTGAAGATAATGCATATGAGAGTGATGAATTAGGTAGCTGACTAAGGTCTGACAAGTGCATCAATGTGTCGTCGAGTAATAATTCAGACTCTTTGTGTCTAGAATGAGTTCGCATCCACAGGGATCGTGCCAATGTGCTACTAGCGTTATTTAAGTTTGTTTAGTTTGCATTTGCTTTGATTTTTTTAAAGGTTTTAGTTGAAAATAAGTGATATGCTTGCGGAAAAGTAAAGATAGTGATTCAGAAAGATGAAGATAGGTATGGTGGTTGGATTCTCTCACATACTTCTATTTGGCATGAGCAGTGTATAACATAATTATTTAGTCTATTGTTCGGCGGTTAATTTTATTTCTTTGTTGTGGTAACACCTTCCTATTACCCTAATACATAGTAAGTCCCACAACAACCTTAACTATATCACATACGAGAGCCTACCTCGCTTTGTCACATACCCTAGCTACAGAGTGTTATGTAGTCATTACACTTAACACTACAACAGAAAAAGGGTTTTAATAGCATTTTTTTTTTTGCTTTAATAGCACTTTAAAGTGCTATTGAAGCCAGTGCTATTAAAGGTATGTGCCTATTATAGCGCTTTTAAAAGCGCTATCGTATGTTCAATTTTTAATAGCGCTTATATACCTAAAACGCTATCATATGCCTGTTCTGAGCGTAAATTTAACATTTTTAGCAACAAGATTTAATAGCACTTTTATGAAAAGCGCTATCATAGGTTCTAGTTTTAATAGCGCCCATATTCAAAAGCGCTATTGTATGTCTATTTTTTAAACCTGCAATTTAATTTATTTTTTCCATGAGATCTCTTTCAATATTTTCTTACACAACCTAAAACTTAATTTTGTTTTTTCAATCATGGCAAATAATACACAGGTTCTATCAAAGATAATACAGCACAAGGCCAATTAATTATAGTACAATCAAAATTACATCCCTCTCTTCAAAAACCAGATCAAATTCTTTGTCCAAGACAAAAGCAAATTAACATAAGCCACAAAACAATGGTTTACTACAACATTGTAAAGCTCACATGCCATTTTCAAACTAATTAATTTACTAATTAAAATAAGACAACCTAATTAACCAAAGCCAACCACTAGATGATGTTCATAATTCATTACACAAATTAAAACAAGACAAACTAATTAACCTAAGAAACCCTCTGCCATTTTCCAAACTAAAGTCAGCACCGCTGTCATGTTTTCAAGAAGTCCCTGAAAAATAAAAAATATACTACAGTCAATACCTTGTGCTCATGAGAGATTGATACAAATATTGTTTCAAATTAATCTAAGCCCACACCGCAATTGTCATGTAACAGTACATATACGTCACCAAGTGGCAGGAAAATGAAGAAAAGTAGCAGGAAAATGAAAGGATTTACACAATGACATATCGATCGATTCAATTCTAACACTACTTGTGATCATCATTTTAAGTCATAGTTAAAACATATAAAATAAAAAACTCCATAGTTAAAGTAAACAGCCACAAAACCAAAAGCTAAGTTCAATTTCAAGGTTCAAAATCAACCAACAGCATATTTAGGTTCATGACAATGATAATCTTAATATTTAAGCAAAGTTTGACCAGATGATTAGTGTAATATACCTATACAGGGGACTAAATAATTAAGAGACAAAATAAGAATAATGCACACAAGTTACAAAAAGCATTAGGATATAAAACCACTAATTTTAGTATTATAACTTGACAACTAGTAAATGCATATCACATACAAAGAGACACCGCGAAGAATAGAGATTTTCTGATCTCCCTGCAAAACAAAACTTGAATTTAGCCTCATTTTTGAGACCATATAAACAAATAACCACACCAAGAAAACACATTGTTAAATCATTATACACTTATATTAATGACATTTAGCACATAAAAAACCATGTGTTAGACAGTCCAAAGTTTATCTAGTGAGTGCTATCATTAACAAAAGTGGTCATTTTCAACCTCACCATATGGTATAGCATAGTTAAGGCCACTTCTTAATTCATATATCAAAACATGTCAAGTTTCATGTACAATAAAAACAAAGATAAATTATAATATATCAACTAGAACTATAGCTAAATTAAATTATATTCCAGTAGCAGATGCATCATCATAGGGATTGAAAACATTATAAATTTAGCTTGTTATCTTAAAATTGAAAATCATCACCTATTGTAACCTGCAAGTTTGTGGAGAATATGCATTTGAGCTTAAATGATCCATCCCATCACTACCCAAAACTCAAGTGCAACAAACAGCTCCAACTGTCTAAACACAACAAGATTAAAAGATTAATACTTTTTCATGTGGCAAAGATGATCAACAATTGTAATATCCCAAAAAATTTAATAAATTAGAAATACTCATTTATTAGTATAACCTTAGTACATCCATAAATTTTAGTAAGGGCAAAATGGTAACCTCACCTTATAAAACTCTTTAATTGGTCAAGGGATACGTAGGACCAGGGATTCTCCAGACGAGCTATAATTTCAGTAACTTTGTATTTTAAATTTATATTAATATATTTGCTATAGTGTATTAGGCTTGCCAGGCTAAATTTAGGGTTAGTTTGTGGTGGCCTGTGCGCCAGTCATGACTAGAGATTAGGTCGTGACAACAATCTATGTCTAAAATCACAGAAAGATAGAACAACCTAATCTAATCTATGGCGAGAACATAGCACAGACAGGGATTAATTTACAACTTCAAATTTTATCTTTAAAAGAATTCCTCAAATACATTCACAAACCAACAAACTGAACCAACACTACTAATCAAAGCAAACTGCAAGTTTTTGCTAAGCTATATTCCACTGTGATGCAACTTCGATCTAAATCATGTAGAATTTTGATTATTATTTTTTTTGTTCACAAAACAAAGAAAGTAAAATTGAAATATGATAATCACGCATCATCAAAAAAGGAAATACGATAATATGATAATCAACTATATGTATAGGAACTGCTAAACTACTCTAAAGCCACTAAATGTAGTCCCTTGGTTACAAGAAATCTTCACATAGTTACTCTTTCTGTAACCATGATAAATCACCTATATGTAAGTTCTTATTTTCTCACTTTTTAAATTTAATTGTTATTTTGTTATATGTATCCATCAAATTGTGTTGTATTGTCAATGAGTGAGTTTTGCTAGACATTAAAGTACATTATTCATGACATGATGGATATAGCAATAACATTACCTTTGAGCTTCTGTAAAGCAACGGGAATTGGCACAAAGCCTTTTCAGATATGTTAATTCTTGCCATTTCTTGCAAGAACCTAAAACACACGCGAAACAATGTAGAAGAAGAGCGTGAGGGAAATAGAGGTGTTCAGAGCAAGAAATTAAAGAATACGAATACTAATTAATATTAAGAATCCCATATAATATGAATCAATGAAATTAAAATTAAAAATAGAACTAATCAAAACGTTGGGCACTCACCTTGAACATGTTCAGGCTTGAAATTGAAAGAAGTTCCCCTATCTATGCTAGAATAAAGCTTAAGGGGGGGTGATTTTAGTTGTTTAATTTGCTTATCATAAAGAAGCTTCTTCATTGTGGGGTCGCGGCTTCGTCGAAATCAAAATAATTTATGGTGTTCATGAATGACCCTGCAATGTTTGTAAATACTACTAAAATTATTAAAATTTAACAATAAAAATTCAATACAATACAATAATTAGTTGTTAAATTATAAATCAATAATGTACTCACCTATTACAAGTGCAGGGGCGATTTCAAAATTTGCATTCATGATTTAGGAAACTTAGAGAAAAAGTACAGAAATCAAAATCAATGTACTCACCTAGTATAAGGGTTGTTACTATGAGAATTGCCCTTCCAGGTATAACACCTTCTGCACATTCTTTGGAGGCACACTTTCTCTCACACATGAATACCAAAAAATGAAACATACATTCACATGAAAAATTTGTATTATGTTTTTCTTTGGTTACAGAATTAATATTAAAAGGAAAGTCTCTAAGGGTCTGTTTGGTTCAAATGATGGGAGGGGAGGGGAGGGAATAATTTTTAATTACAAATATATTTGATTCACGAGGAGAGGGGAGAGATGATTAAACTAAATTACTTTTTTATCCTTATATAGTCTTGTAAGAGTCTTGTAATTTTAAAATTATTCACTTCATAATATAAAAAAAAATATAAAACTCAAAAACTCCACAAATCATTTATTGATGATAATTTTTTTATATTAGTAATTGTTAAATAAATAATTTATAAAATTAAACTCTACACAAAAAGGATATGTAAGAGTATTATTTAACTAAACGTAATAAAACATAGTTTTTTTTTTTTCTCAAAATAACAAAACAGTTATAAGAGCCTTTAAATATTAGCGTTAGATAAAATGAATAGACAAGGAAAAGAAAAAAAAAAAATTATGTAAAAAGTTGCTTCATGTCAACGTAACAAGCCAAAATTATATATCAACCTAAAACAAATATACTGTGCAACACAAAATAAAAATACTAGGAGTAGAAAAAAAAGCCATATGTGGATAATAATAAATAATAAGCAACGTAACAAAATTCATAGGTGGTTAACAAAATCACATTTTAGTACCAATCGTTAGTTGGTTCAGTGGTGATTGGCGCTGAACTTGGTAGGAAGGACCACGGTTCGATCCCCCGCAACTGCGATCGGGAGGGGGCTGGAACCACTTGATGCCAGAACTGACCCCCGAACCAGATTCAACTGGTGGTGAAAACAAAAAAAAATCACATTTTAGTAGTAATCAAGAGAAAATTGAATAGAAAACCTAAATTATTAATTTTCAATAAGGATAATTTAGAATTTTAATAAAATGTTGAGGGTAATTTTGTCAATATAATAAATTATATTTAGCTTCCCTCCCCTCGCCTCCAATCCCCCCAATTTGGGGGAAACAAAAATTGCTCAATATTCCCTCCCCTCCCCTCCTTAAAAATTGAACCAAACATAACTCATTTAAAATATTTCCTCACCTCCCCTCCCCTCCACTCCAAAAACCTCCAACCAAACAGACCCTAAATGAATACAATCTTACCCACAAATGAGGAACTGTAAATCAACAATCCTGTACAAAATATGAGATTTACACAAGAACAAAATGTAAACCGACTTTTGAACAACAAAAAACCATAGTCACACAGAAAATTATATTCACAGAAATTGAAAATCCAAAATTCTCACCTTCAAGCCTTCAACAATGTTACCAACTCTTCAATTGGGGATTTAGGGTTTAAGAATGGAGGGTTCGTCGGAAAGTAAAGAGGGAAATGATGGTGAAGAGAGGAAGATGGAGACGGCAAGTTCGTCGGAACAGTGAAGTGAAGAGAGGAACGATGGAGTTCGTCAAGTGTGGTTCTGAAACGACGGTTTCTAGGTTTCGTACGGTGAAGTGATGAACGGTGGTTCTGAGACGGAGGTGAAGCGAAGAGAGGGACGGTGAGTGGCCATATCTGAACAAAGGCGAAGTGAAGAGAGGGACGGTGACTGGCCAGATTTGAACGGAGGTGAAGCCAAGAGAGTGAAAATTGAGGTGAGAGTGAAAATGAAAAGTGATTGTGAAAATTTCAAAAACACAAAGATTTTTAGTGTTTTTTTTTTTAACAAGAAAGCCCAATAATAGCATATAGACCTTTCAAATAAAAAATTTCTTATCTACAATAGCATTTCTGGTAAAAAACGCTATTATATGTTTTTCAGGGAGATATTTAATACTCCCTTCGTCCCTAATTATAAGCACCTTATCAAAGATAAAATTTGTTCCTAAATATAAGCCCCTTTTCAATTCCCTAGACACATTTATTATTACTTTTTCAAACATAACCCCATTTTGCATTAAAATACGTAAAGTCAACTACAAATACATTTTTTCATCAAGGACAATTTAGTAATTGTAATATCCAAAAAGTATACATTAATTACACTATCAACTTTTCTTAATAAGCGTGAAATTTCTCTTGGGGTGCTTATATATAGGGACGGTGGGAGTAACACTTTTGTAAAAGCGCTATTAAATTAGTGCTATTATAAGCCAAAATTGTGGTAGTGTAATTAACCTCTTAATGCCTCTACGGCCTAGTATCAGACTATTCAGTTTCTAATATATAGCTCAATTCACTACTAGTGTATGATTCTGTCTCTACTCGTCTCAGTTTGATGGTAGTGTCGGAAGTTACCATCTTTTTCTAATCATATAACGTTCGAATTGAGTCCAAGTTACTCAAGTATAAAATCAACCGCTTCAAAGACACGGTCTTTTCCCAACAAGAATGCATGGTTCAATGGTCTCTTTTTAAGTCTGAGTTAACTCAGTCTTATTCAATAGAAATCTGAAATACAGATTCTTTCGTATCTTTGTATGAAACATTTGGAACAAATTTCGTATTTCTAGTTCATCAAAATTATTTTCAATCTGGTCCATTCTTTGATTTTATTTTTCCAATGTTCTCATTTTCATACAAATAGCAGTAACCACACATAATTTTCTTTTTCCGGTCCAAACCTTATGTTTTGTAAAAATCTTGTCAGTTTTATCATTATCAATGATAACTAGGTACCATTACGTATATGAATTTCTTAGTGTTGTTGTTATAACAACAATCACTTCATTGTTTTAGTCGAAAGATGTACTTTTATAGCTTGATCTATCCTTACCTTAATAAGTAACTTCTCTGGTAGACATAGCAGTTCGAAACGTCTTAAAATTGTTGGTTTTGGATTTCCAAACTATTGTAATTGGGTTTTCCAAATTCTATTTTAAAAGATAATATCTACCGAAGTTGTTACTAGGTTGAGTCACGACCAGGTCGCTCTCTTTAAGACGTTTCGTGGCACTACCCGAAATTGTGCAAGGTAGACTATCAACCACGCCGCTTCCAGGAATAAAACAAGTCCAGTTATAACTGTGCGATTAACTAGTGCACCGTAGAAAACCGTTCGAGAATTACACCTTCAATATGGTACTAAGACCACTCTTTTAATACTGAAACCACTTTAATATGGTACTCTTACCACTCTATTATGGTGCTTGGACCACTCGAATATGGTGTTACCACCATTCTAACTTTAAGTTCTCCAAACTATCAATATGGTACTACGACCACTCAAATATGGTGATACCACCATTTCGACTTTTTAATTTCTCCTCAAATCAATATGGTACTACGATCACTCAAATTTGGTGATACCATCTTTTCGACTTTTTAATTTCTCTTCAAATAGAAAAAAATATTAAAAGAATATTTATATACTATTAAGATCATTCTTATTTTCGACGGGACATTATTTTTTTTCAAAAGGGACTATAATCTTAAAAGTACTCTATATTCCGAAGGGACATACTTTATCCAAGGGACTATGTTTTTAAGACCTTTTTTTATTTCGAAGGGACGTTATACCGAATAAGGACTAAGGTCTTAAGAACACTCTTATTTCCGAAGAGACAGAAAAAGGAGATGAGAAGAATAGCTCGTCAACACAAGCTGGAGTAAGAAGAGAGAAAGAGTTATCAACAACTCAATAAAAACTCTTTGGTGTGTCTTTTGAACTGAGTGGAGTCCACTATTTATATAGAGATTTTGTAACTATTTTAGCAAAAATTGTTACAACAGTTACTCTAATGGATAAGATCAAAAGGAAACTTATTCAATTATCTGTTCAACAATATTTGTGGATGAGATCAAAAGAAACAAATCACAATAACAGACTAATGAGGGAAAGATTCAGTTGGATTCTCAATCTTATCACAATAACCATAAGCTAAATTTATGGGAAGTGATATCCATAAATAAAAATAATAATTATTATTATTTTCATCATTATCAGGTATTTAAAATCCATAATCTTGAAAAAAAGACTCATAAAAAGTCTACTGTAGATTTACCCCACCTGGTCCACATCAGATTGAAGGTATATTCCTTTGCATTTTGTTTGGAAAGTTACGTTTGGGTTCATTTATTTGTGAAAAAAAAATCAAAAAATAGAGATATTTGTTGTTGCCTAAATATTGGTTCTTGGGGCGGTGTGGTTTTTCCTCTTCGTAGTGGAGTACGTATGTGGTGAAGGCTATATCTGAATGCAATTTTTCCCTCTCAAAATAAGTCGGTTGGGTGATTTGAATCTTGGAAATTTAGTTATCTGGTGTAGGCTTTATCTGGGTGTTTAGGGCTGTATAAATTGGGGTTGTTAGTGTTCTATTGTATGCGATCTGTTTGCCTATCGAGAACAAAGTTGTTTAGTTCTGTATAAATTGAGATTGTTGTTGTTTTATTGATTGTGATTTGATTGCAACTTTAAATTAGTATGGTGTTTAACGAAAAGTCGATCGTTGATTCAAAGTATGGTTTTGTTGCTGATATTGCTCCTAGGAATGAGAAGTTCTTACGGTTATTCGATTCTGGAAAGTTCCTGCCTTTCTTAATCCTTCAGAGTCAAGTTCGCTTGAGATGGTGCTAATTGATGAGAAGGTATGTTTGAGTTTTTTAAATTTTGGTATTTATGTTCATTGTATGCAGATGAATTTAATGTTTATGTTTGGAGATTAAATATGTAGATTGATATGGTGACTGTTATCATTGTGATGCGTTGTTTCACGTGTTGTATTTGTTTTTGCTGTGAGCCAATGATATGGAGTCGAATCACCGGCAACCAAGGGTTTGTTGTTGTTCTTCTTCTGTTACTTTGTGTTAGAATGAATTCATCTATTTCAATTTTATATGTGCACACCATCTGTTTGATAAACGCCACTTGCAGAGGTGAGTTCTCTTTCAAGCTTTGATTTAGACTAACTGTTGGAATTGAAAGGAATGGCTATTTGGTTTTGAATTTTTCTCTCTTCTTTTAATCGTTATTTTGTAGTGTTTTTAGGCTCATGTTTGGTATTCAGGCTTGCAGCAAATTATCATGGAAATTGAGGTAACTTTCTTTGCTATTTTAGTTAATCAATTATTAATATAACAAAAAAGGAGGCAACATAACAAAAAATGAGGTAACTTAGTTCCTGCAAATTCATTGACATATAACAAAAAAATGAGGTAGCTTGGAAAATCAATTTTTTTACATGAATGTGAACCACTGACATCCTATTGATTAAATGACTACGGTGAATTCAGATGGTATAAGATAAGGGTTATGCAAAAATAGAGGGAAAATTTAAGGTATAGCAGCAATATCAACAGCATAAGAACCAATCTCGGTTTCATCCTCAAATGTTGTCTCTAAATCAGTCTTCTAAGGACCAGGACATGAAGTCTAAGCAAGCTGCACAATCTACACTAGATCCATATGGTTTTCTTGGTCTGTATGTGCAATCAGGATGAATGATCTTGACCTGGCATCTCTTACTCTTGAAATTGATCTTACCACATTTGGCTTAAATTTGAATTCATCAGAAAATCTTCACAAGTCTTTTAAATCTCCATGGGCACAATATTATTATATTGAACAACAACCTCCTATAAATGTGAGTGTTTACATTACTATGTTTTATAATTTCATTTCCCTATCCTGAAACCTTTCTTTAGGCTAATTGTCTGTTGCATGTTGCAGAATCTTTATTTTTTTATGTTTAGCTGGAAACATTGTTTTACATATTTTAAGGTGCTTCTCAAATCTGAAGCTTGCTTTTATATTGACATTTTTGGTATTATAATTTAATATAAATTGTCTTTTTTGCAGCATACCGAAAGACAAAGCACAATTATATGCTGCAAATGAGTCGTATGCCATTTTTTTAAACAATAGGATGAGAGTAATTCTTCCTTATCATAGCAATCTGAACTTCATATAAAATTTTAGGTTATGCAAATGACTTTGGTGATTTCAAATAGTTTGTGAATTTTCTACAATCTCAGTTAGTTTTGAGTTTGTGTATGCTGGTGTTTATATCGTATGTACTAACTTGCTATGATGTTTTATGAATCTATGCAGGGATGGTTAGAGCAGTATCCAAAGAAGGCTTCTATTCTAAAATATGCTGGTGCAGGAAACTGGTTTCATCAATTTTGAGTTGTTGCCTTAATCTGTATTGCTCCATTCCCTTACACGGTCTACAACTATTGTGATATGGCAACAAATGTTAAGTACGGGCCTTACATAATTGGATTATTGGTTGGAATGATGCCACAAATATTTGTTGCAATCTATATGTATGTTCGTTCTCTCTCTCTCTCTCTCTCTCTCTCTCTCTCTCTCTCTCTCTCTCTCTCTCTCTCAACATTTTTTTTTATGCAATGAATTTGTGTTTTACCTGGTTATTTATATACTTATGTGGATTATTTCTTGAATATCTAATTTTGCATTTGAAGCTTCTTATGTGTATGTACTGCTGCAATGGCCACTTTTTGCTTTCTTTTTTATTTCCATGCTGACCTGTGAATATAGTTTATGTAATTGGCTTGAGTTTGTTTTGAAGAATATGGTTATTTCTAGAAAATACAATCGTTTACTCTATGCCTTCATCTTCATATATGGTAAAATTAAGTTTCTTCGGTTAGATTTCTTTTATGGTTTTAAATTTTACATAATTGATGTAATTGAGATTCTTGCAGACTCTTCATCCTCTTTACCATGTTTTCACGTTTCCCTCTTTTGCAATATTTGTTTTCATCATTATTGATTATGCAGAAGATCTTGAAATGATTTGTTGAATTGGCGAATCTTCAATATACTGATGAAAGTGAACTATTCCTTCATAATCATATATAAGTTTATTGAAGATTTGAATATCGATCTTCTCAAAATCCAAAATTTGTAATTTCATGCGATTCTAATTTCTAGGCCATAGCTTTCTTTACCTTCATATACATTTTGTTTATTGGTTTTGTTCCTCATCATTTTGTTATTTTCTCTTATCAATCTTTTACTCCCTCAAGTTTTGCATTTGGAGAGAAATCCCTACTCTCTTTCTCATCTTTATTCTTCTCACTTTCTACAACTTGCAATTCTGCTCATGAGAAATTGTGAATATAGATATTTATCTGCTATTTGTGTTTGTAGAAGATTGAGAAAGATTGTATAAAATATAGACTCATGGTGATACAAGTTGTAGTTCATAGAGATATTAAAGCAAGTAATGTTTTATTAGATTATGAATTAAATGGTAGCTTAGATATTTTGGTCTTTCAAGATTATATGATCATGGAACTGATCCTCAAACAACACATGTTGTGAGAACACTTGGTTATTTAGCACTAGAACATACAAGAACATGTAAAGCTACAACAAGTTCTGATGTTTATTCTCTTGGTGCTTTTTTACTTGAAGTTGTTTGTGGTAAAAGGCCTATTGAACAAAAGAGGTAACTATAGTTGATCATGTTTATGATTATTGAAAAGAGGTGAAATTGTTGAGGCTAAAGATGTAAATATAGGTGAGGATTATGTTGCTGAATTAGTTTTGAAACTTGGTTTGGTGTTCACATTGTGAGGCAATGGCAAGACCAAATATGAGACAAGTTTTGAGGTATTTGGAGAGGGATTTGGCACTTCCTGATTCAAGTTTTCTTAGTTTGAGTTCAATGAGATTAACTTCTGGACAGTCTGAGAATTTTCAGGGTTTTGGTATGTCTTATCCTTCTTCTTCTATGGATAGATCATTCTCTCATACTTCAATTGTTGAATCACTTTACTCTGGTAGTAAATGAGTTTTTAGAAGAGATGTGAATAGAAAATATACTCATAGGACTATTTGATTGTAGTTGAATTTTATTTTGTATCCTTAATTTGTACTTTAATTAGTTGATTTTGTATTGTATTATAATATAATTTGAAATAGATTTAAAAAACCAAAAGGTTTTACTATCTCTATAGTACATTGTTATTTATTATTATCCTGTATTTGTAATTTACTTTTTTCCGCGAAAAATGCAAAGTCCTGTTGTTCCAAATAGAAATTTTGTAAGAAATTTGCGCTTTGTTTGCGAATTTGTTACTTATTGACATTGGTATTATCAAGATTGAAGAATAGGTATAAGTCAACTAACAATAATGATAATTATTGTTATACCTTTATTAATTTTAGCTTTGATTGTTGATCATTTGTAAAGAATTCGATTAACCAATTGTCATGATATTTGTAACCAATTGTCATTTGTAAATGGAAACAAAGTAACATTGAAATGGGCTTAACGCATTATAATAAGAACTTAATTCTAAGTATTTATCCCAGAGTTACTTACTTGTGATGATAGCAAAGTAACATTGAATTTTAAATTAAGTTTTTTATATGAATGAAGTCATAAAATTAAAATCTCAGTTCTTAACCAAAAAATGAAAATAAAAAAATAAAAATTAAAATCTCAGTGTCAACAAAAAAAAGTCAACCGTGCGAAAGCACTGGTTAAAAAACTAGTTAAATAGCACCATTTAAACATTACTAATGTGTGTGTTCTATTTTATGTGGGATCCCCACACTCTATTTTTTCAATTCACACAATATTAGATCAAAGTTCAATTTCTAAGTGTTTAATCTTCCAACCTTTCAATTTCTTTCCATCTTCACATAATGTAGACTGCTGAACAAACAACTGCTTTATTTCAAGAGGTAGTCCGAATAATTGGATAAATTTAGGTCCAAATTGATGTTACGTTGGATTGTACATTATTCATTGCTGTGTATCTAAAATGCTTGTTTTTTGATAGAGGCTGGTCTTCCACCAGGAGTTCTGAATGTTGTGTCTGGTTTTGGTCCAACTGCTGGTTCTGCTCTTGCTAGCTAGTCATATGGATGTGGATAAGGTAAAACTTAAGCACATGCATTTTCTATGTAGCCCTAACGCTAAATTGAAGACCTGTCTACGCATATGTCAACGTCTAATACAGTCACAAAACCAACACATGTTGTTACATTCAGTTATTCTATTTTCTCAAATTAATATCAATATTGACATGTTAGTATTGTATCTGATATTTGTATCAGTGTTTAATATTAGAGAGTATTTTTTATGAATTCATTATCAGTTAACTTGTTTAGTTAGCCAGCCTAACATGATTTTAGGTCTTTCCTTTCCATTCTTTAGGCTAGTATGTATTTATGTGTTTTTTAAAAAATCTAATTATCCTATTTCATTCCATTCTAGTGATTTTGGTATTCAATATATAATGTTTGAGAAAATGTTTAACCAATATTGATTACTAATGTATCATTTCTATTGGATTTGCAGATAGCATTCACTGGATCAACTGCCACAGGAAAAATTATATAGCAATTGGCTGCCAAAAGCAATCTTAAGGCGAGGATGCTGATGTTGATAAGGCGGTGGAACTTGCACATTTTGCTTTGTTCTTTAATCAGGTTCACTTTGATTCCAATTAATATGGTCATTCTATTAAGAGCTACCGCAGCAATACAGCTTGTGAATGAGATTCACTACAAGAAATATGATTTTTGGCAACAATTGTTTTTGTTACAAGTCGCTGACAAAATTACCTTTTGTTGTTTTACCAGCGACTTGCAACAACTTTTAACGAAAAAAGTTGTTGCAAAAAATCATATTTCTTGTAGTGATTTTTATATGGTTATCAATAATTAGGGTCAATGTTGCTGTGCTGGATCGCGTACTTATGTTCAGCAGCGAATATATGACGAGTTCTTGGAGAAAGCCAATGCAGCTGCTTTGAAACGTGTTGTTGGCGATCCATTCAAAAAAGGTGTAGACCAAGGCCCTCAGGTAATATCTTTAATAACTACTGATTTCTAACATCGAACTGAACTGGACCGTTAAATTAGTTGAACCTTGAACCAGTTTTTATATTTTAATTTGGTTAGTTTGGTGATCAGATTACAATTTCGTCCAAATGTTAGTATAATTAGTGTTATGTTTTCTAGGTGGGTTCGAATTTCTTCATTTTTATACTATAAATTTACAGGTTATTATGCGCGTGCTACTCAAACATGACTAATATATCATCACGTTTTTGTTTGTTCCGAGAATTCCAGATAGATTCACAAAAGTTTGAGAAAATCCTCCATTACATCAGGTCAGGTGTTGAAAGTAATGCTACTCTAGAATATGGTGGTCATAGAATTGGCACAAAAAGGTGGGCTGCAGGCAGGCACGGGCGCGCCCATGGGCGTCCTAGGCAAGGAAAAACATGATTCTAACAAGCTAAACCCTGCAAATCCAAGCAAAATTTTGATTTCATCAATCAAAATCATCAAGAATCATGTCGGAATTAAATCAAAAACTAGAAATTGGGGCGGATTTGGTGAAAATCATCATGTTCTTGACATGAGCTTGGCCAAGGCAAGCAACAGTCTTCTCAAATGTTCAGGTGATCATGCCAAGTTGATTTTTTTATTTTATTTTAATTTCGTGTGATATTTTGAAGCTATCTTTGAAATTTCATGAAAACAAATACAAATTAAGTATATGTTTGGTTTCAACGTGTTTTGATGAATGGCGATTTTCCTCCAAGCTCCAAAGGTGTTTTGAACTCTAAAGGTGTAAAATTAAATTCAACGTATTTTGATGATTTTTTAGTATAATTGATTTTAGGGAGCTTCTACAATACATTTGAAAATTCAAATGTACAGATATATCAAGTCAATTAATTAACAAACTAATGGTTATTTTATGAATCAAAAATCTATTTGTATATTATTGTATTTCAAAGATAATAATTTCATAAAGAAACACATAACTTCAATGTTTTATATGCATTACACTAACTTTTTTACAGTTTTTCATAAAAAAAATTCAATATCGACTATTATGAGGAATAAAAAATTTTAAAAAAATATAATTATGGTTTTTTTTTACAACTTTGATAAATAGTATTTAGTTATTATAATATTTTAAATGATAGAAAAATCATTTCTTTCAAAAAATATTCATTATCTATTAATTTAATGATCTAATTTACCAATACATTAAAAATTTTCATATGTATCGTATAATTTTTCTTTATTTTAACTTAACCACCTTTTGAATTTAAACATAAATTTTATACCAAAGTTTTTTATTTTTAGATTAGTATCGAAGTTTTTCTTTTAGGATATTTATCTAAATGTAAATGATTTTACAACTTTTAACTATTTTTAGAGATTAAAAAATTAGTGATTTTGATGTTAAATAATTTAGAGATTGTTATTTAGAGATTTTATAGATAAATAGAATTTACTATGTGTTTGTTTATTGTAATAAAAATTACTTTTTTAATAAAATAATTTTTATCTTGTTTGGACACAACGTATAGAAGTGGTTTTTTTAGTTATAAAATAACCACACTTGTTTTCTGTCTCCTCTAAAAAAAATCTATTATTTTAAAAGCTACTTTTAATAATTTCTCATTTTTAGCTGTTTTTTGATTATTTTTAAATTCTGATTATTTTAAAAAGTTGTAACAAACAGATAGGAGTACAATATTTTTAAAAGTGATTATTTTTATAAAAAAAAAAAATAAAAAAATTTCTAAATAAAAGCTATAACAAACTTATTTTAAAAAGTTGTAACAAACAGATAGGAGTACAATATTTTTAAAAGTGATTATTTTTATAAAAATAAAAAATAAAAAAATTTCTAAATAAAAGCTATAACAAACAACCTCTCAATTTTATAAAACTAATTTTTGTGACTACTAAACTTGGAGTACTAAACCTACACTACTGTTGTAATTTGAAGGACTAAAATACTATTTGATCATATTTATTTGTTTTGTGAATGATATGTGACGCAAGTGATTAATCAGGATGACATGAAAATAGCTAAGGATGAGATGTTTGGCCCTGTTCAAACCATATTGAAATTCAAGTATATGTACGACTCATACATAGAACTATAATAAAATTACCCTTTTTCACATTTTATCCTTTTGGTTTGATCCAAAAAGACAAATTAAATAATTGAGCATAATCTAATTTGATTTGATGAATACAACAGAGACAATGATGAAGTAATAAGAAGGGCAAATAATACACGTTATGGTCTTGCTACATGGCGTGTTCACAAAGAATTTGGACACAGCCAATACATTACATTGATGAGAGGATTGAGGGCAGGAACGGTGTGGATTAATTGCTTTGATGTGTTTGATGCTGCAATTCCATTTGGTGGGTACAAAATTAGTGGTGTAGGAAGGGAGAAAGGTATCTATAGTCTTTATAATTACTTGCAGGTTAAGGCTATGGTTGCACCTCTTAAGAATCCCGCATGGTTGTAAGAAGTGGTAATCACAGCAAAAAAACTCACATAATTACGAGGTCCCGAATTTAAATATGGATAAATATATCCGGTGTTATAATATTGATATTTATCAGTTGAGTTAGGTCTTATGAATTACTTATATACTGCCTATCATATCAATATTTTTCAGTTGAGTTAGGTCTTATGTATCAGTAGTAATATAAGTTAATTAATTGGAATTGGATTTGGATTAAGAGCAGTCAGTCGCTGCAGACAGCTCATCAGAACGGTTCCTATTTAAAACAGATTTTAATTTTTTGTTTTATATTAAATTTTTATCATTAGATTATGATTGTTTATTTTTAATCGCATGCCTATAAAGTTGTTGACTATATGCAGTCATTGACTTGTGACCGCACAAAACTGAAGTCCTAATTAATTATTCATTTTGTCCTAATTTAAATGATTCAATTTGACTATGTGCATTTTTCATATATCTTGTTTTGATTATATTTTTCTACTAATTTATAAATACAAATATTAACATATCAAATGTTGTTAGATTCATTTCGATGAATATTTTCAAAATATCAAATCTTTATAATTTTTACTATTATATAATTAAAAATATTAACTGTTAAAATTATGTATTGAGATGTGTACTGCAGTTAACTGATTCACTCAAATTGGGATGGAGGGAGTTTCAAGTAGTATATGGTTTGATGTGATTGATAATGAATAAAGACTAAAGAGTGTGACTTATATCTACTTATGTAATGTCTGCTTCAACGGAGAGAAGATAACGTTAATTAACTAGTAATAACAAGGGTGAGATCATGCATAAGATGCGGGTCATGTTGGAACACATCTTCGACTAGATATGGTGTTGCTTACTTGTAATTTGTTCAATAAATCTATCTTTTTCTCCACTGTGATTAAACTATTTTAAAATGTGTTTGATTTTCTGATCATAAAATTTAATTTTGTAAAATTTATTTTGATTAAAACAGTTTTTTTTTTCTTTCACAACCACACCAGTTTAATCTAAATTGGAAATTAGTTCTGGCATCAAGTAATTTTAACATTCTTTTTAAAACAAAGTAGTATATTTGTAGATATGTTTATGTAAAATTGAATAAATCAATAAATATAAGTGTAAAAATTATGATACGAGTCAAAAACAAGTTGTAATTAATTTTAGTGGCATCAATTACATTAGGTGTGTTTGGATTTCCTTAATTTTTAACTTATGCAAAATAATTTATATAAATAAATAAGTTTTAATGTATTGTTGTGTGTTTTTCAATGTGATTTATGAGAAAACAAATTATCAAAATATAATTTTTTGTTTGTGAAAATTTATAAATTAACATAAAAATTTATTTATTAGCATGATTTATTTTCATAAATTCAAAAGTAAGTTAAATCTAAATGGGGTCTTTATCTAAAAATGTTAGATTTATTTTGTGTTTAAAATCAGTTTGGTTTCTCTATGCAAAAGATATGTCCAAAAGAGAATATGAGATTTAATGTTATTTTTTGAAACGGCCAAAGCCAATAATTATTTGTTAATATTAATAATTTTCTCCTTCAATGAAACTTGAATCCAATAATTTTTACACATGAACTTTTTAAACTCTTTAGTTTAAATAAGTTGAGCTATCCACTTAATTCAGAGACTCAGAGTTAATGTTATTAGATTAAGACAATTGTTCTATATTAAAAGAGAGATAGGAATACTTCACTCATTTTTTACGAAACAGGAGATAAATTCGTGCAATATATGATAAGTATAATTATATATAGTTAAATGATTGGTGGGTATTATTTTAAAATATGATTATATTTAATATAATATAAATATATTTTAAAAATAAAAGAGATTGTTTAGAAATATGACCTTTTAATTTATTTAAATTGCAAATTTATAATAATTTACAATGTCCCTGACAATTGAGTTATGCTCATGGAAACTTATAATATTTTATTTTAATAGTGTGATCGTTTATAAGAAATTAGTCTTCTTAATATATATGGGTTGTATTGTATAGATGTAATTCATTTCGTTGTTTATTTTTATATATGTACTTAATTTTCTTGTTAATATTTTATTCTAACTCTTTATAAGGGTTAAGGGATATATATGTATTTGCCGATAATATTGGTCATGACAAAGGTTGGAATAAACTTTGTTTATAGAAAATGATTAATATATGGTGGTCTTGTCTTTTTATTATCATGCCCGCTTTTTGAAAATTAGTACCAAATTAGCTTAACTACATACTCTTCCTTAAGCAATTCAATATTTGTGCTGACATATTGACTTCTTTTAAAGTTTCTTCCACGTCGAAATCACTCATTCTCGTTTATTTAACACAAATTTTAATGTAATTTTTGTGTTTGATGTGTAATGTGATATTTAGCTTCCCCGGTAGGAACATTTCATTTATTTTGAAGTTGAAACACTTGACGAAGTGTATAAATCGGCGTAATTTTTTAGTGTAATTTATAAAATTTATTTCTTTGTACTCCCTCCGTCCCACATTCAGTTGACTGTTGCACGCATGTCAATGCATAACTTTGACGATTAATATTTTTTATTATATAAAAGTAAAAATTATAAAAATTTGATATAAGAATAGTGCATATATTCCAAATGAGTCACTCATTTTGGGACGAAGTGAGTGTTTTTTAATATTGTGTATCATTCTGTTCTTTTTTTTTTTTTAAGTAGTGGCGGTACAAAATCAAAATTGAAAAAAAAAAATAGATGGTTATGATAACAAAATATTCGATAAATTATAAACAACGACATATTACATTAAGAACGAAGATGAAAAATTAAAAATATAAATTTAACACAAACAAATAAATTAAAGATTAAATAAATTAATTTCTTCAATTTTATCCTCTCTAAGATCGACCATACACAACACGATTTCATCAAAGATTCTCGAACGAATTAAATTTGAACATGTAACTCGAAAAATCAACAAATAAATTATGGCTTGTACTCAGCCAACGAGTAGTTTTTTTTTTCTTTTTACGGAATATTTGTATTGTTAGTCACAGTCACAGTCTTATAATGTAATACTAATACTATGATTTAGTGACTCTAATGTGGCAAATAAGTTTTTTTCTTTTGAGGCATTATAGATTCGGCATTATGTAATTGGTCGACATCAAGCATAGTGCTTTCATTTTTTGACAAAAAATGTTTAACTTTTAGGATAGTGCTATTTTACCGACATATCACCACAGTTTGATTACTAAAGTAAATAATACCAAACAAATTGTATATATAGATAGTGACCACAACTGGAGATTCATAATGATCGGTAGAGCTATCAAAAGGGGCCGGCTCGGCCCGCCTCGGCCCAAGGGCCATGACATATAAAGGGGCTTTAGTGGGCCGGCCCGTTAAGCCTCATGGCCCGGCCCGTTAAGCCCAGCCCGATAAGCAAAGGCCTACATGGTCTGATGGGCCGGCCCGATAAACTTTTATTTTTTTTTGACAAATTATTTTACAAAATAAATTCAATGAACAATAAAATTACATATGTATTACACACAAATTAATATCCATATAATTTGATTAATTTCTTTCTTATACTTTTCTATTTATAATCATTAATTAAGTTGTTATTAGTTTTTTTCAAATAAAGATAATCATAATTTAATCTTAAAAAAATAACAAATTTGGTTTAATAATTATCTCCTAACTAACAAATCTCATCTTTTGTTACTTAATTAACTAAAGATTTAATGGTAACTAAAACTCCTTATTTTTAGTTAAAACTATTTTTAAAATTTTTTTAAAAATATTTGTTTAACTCTTTAAGGGGCCGGCCCAAAAGCCCGTGGGGCCGGCCCATAACGGCCCATTAAAAATATAGGCCCAAGGGGCCGGCCCGATAAGGTCCGATCAACTTTTTTTAAAAGCCCGGCCCGTGTAAAACCATAGGGCTAATGGGCCGGCCCGATAGCCCGACCCCTTTTGACAGCTCTAATGATCGGGTAGAGAAATGAAATTTTGACATGCGTAATAAAAAGTAATTTTTATGAAGGTGTTTGTTTGAGTCAAAATTCTATCCGATTTAAAAATGAGTTTACTTGCGCTTTGGTTTAATTTTTGGATGACAATTAAAAACTCGATCTAATTAAATTTTATACGGTTTTATTGATCAATTTTTGGATATTTAAATTATAAATTATAATTTTGTTTATTACATATTAATATTATAAATACAATATAAAATAAAAGTTTGATATTTTGACAAAATAAGTAATAAATTTGATGTAAAATATAACACAGAATATATAATAAAAATTAATATTTTAGAACTACAATTATCAATTATATTTAAAATATATAAAATAGTAAAAAAAATTAAACTAATATAAGAAGTATTTAAAAAGTAAAAACCACAAATAATAGGTTAATGTAATATATCTTACTAATAAAAAGAAAAATAACTATATATATATATATATACGGTTTTGATCGGTTTTGAAAAATAAATCCAAAATTCGATCTGATTCAGCAATTTTTACAAAAAGACGTCCAAATACATAAAAAATTACTCAGTTTTTATGTTATTTTCTTATTATGAATCTAATGGAAATTATGTGTTTTGTGAAAATTGTCCAGAAAAAAAAAAAAAAAAGATAAAATTTCAATTAAGAAATATAGTGCATGTAAATTTTGTAAAAAAATATTAAAACTTCATCTAAAATAATGCATGTAAGTTTTATTATTTTCTAATTTGTATAAAATTACAGAAAATAGAAAGTAAAAGATAAATAGTTAATTCACTTTTCTAGCAAAAACATCGAGTTAATTAACACATACTTCCTGCATTTGGTAAGCCATATATAATTTAAAATTATCAATAAAAATTACATTTGTGTTTTGATTAGTAATGTGGTAGTATTGGATGGGACAATATAGGACATGACACAAGAAAATTGTATTAGATAAAGATGGAGAGATGATATTTTTTATGTTGAAAAATAAAAGGATATTTTGGTATTGATGATAGTCTATATTTTGGATAAAAATTTATCCCACAGTTCACTGAGACAATCTCTTGTTATCTATTTTGTCTAATTTTATGATCAATATCTAAATCAAACAAAGTACAAAAAAGTGCTATCCAATCTGGTTCCCAACTTTTAACAAATCAAACACATATTGTTGTTAGAAAATAACAGAGCTGAAGACAAATAATAAACCGAAGCACAATCAACAACACGAGAATATAACGTAAAAATTCTAAAATCGGAAGAAAAAAAAAATGGTCGTTGTCAAAATCGATAACCAGAAAATAAACACTATGTAAAAATTATCACGACACATAGACTTCACTCTCAACCATCACATGACCTCAATACACACACTCTTCAAAGTAAATATTTGAACAACATCTCACAAAACTCTAAAACAAAAACATAAGAGAAAAAAAAAATACACAAATACAAACTTAAATTGTTTTCAGATGTTATGGTTTAGTGTGTCGAAACAAGGAACTTGAGGTCTATATATAACATTGAGTCCCCTCCCTCTCCATTTCATTTCTCTAAGCAATGTGAGACTTATCAAATATAATTTCATTGGCGTTTTCATTAGCAATGTGGGACTTACATTGCAGTCAACCCCAACAATCTCCAGTTTAATTGTAATGGTCTTCAATCTTCATTGTTTACACCGGCAATCATAGTCTTCACTGACAATCATAATTCTCATTGTCTATACTGACAAATTAAATTATCATACTCCACCATAAATAGTAAACCATACTTGAAACTAAACCATCCTAGAAATTTCAACATCCCGAAACCTCGCTGAAAAATTTATGGTGCAACTTCCATGTTAGCTTTCGTCAGAAGTTCATCAGCCATCGAGATAATTGTGTGCCTGCATCAATGCCAACCAATGTCCGCACGCTATCACCACACACCTTGCATCCATGTCATACAATGCTCGTGTGCCACCTAAACAACTTCATGCCTAGAACACCTTGTGTAACCCTGATTTCTTCCATCCAGCTTCTCCATCACAACATCACTGCAGTTATAGTCAGACTAAAGTATTATTCCTCTTCAGAACCTCCACAATATCACACTATGTGATGTCCATCGAACTAGAAGCTCTGATACCACTGTTAGAAAATAACAGAGTTGGAGAAGAAAACTAAACAAAAGCACAATATTTGAACTACATCCCACGAAACTATAAAACAGGAGCATAAGAGAAAAAAATACACAAATATAAACTTAAAGTATTTTCATATGCTACTGTTTAGTGTGTTTAAATAAGGTACTTGAGGTCTATATAAATAACATTGAGCTCCCCCACCTTTCACTTCTCTAAGCAATGTGAGACTTTTTAAATATAATTAACTTGACCTTTTTTCCTTAATTAGCAACGTGAAACTTACATTGCAATCGACCCCAAAACATATTTGTTCCAAAACAACTGTCCTCCCAAAGCTTTCGGGCAAAATAAGGAAAACTACAAATTGATGGAAGAAAATACTTTTAACAAAAAAAAATCCATTTAAATAAATAGATTACATCAAATACAATTCAACTTCTCTAAAATGATTGGAATACTCATGCCTCAAGATTGGCATTGTCGACAACTAGTCATTGGTTGATCTGTCGATTTTAATCAAACAAACACTACAATGATGTAAAAGTAACCACACCATGATGGAGAATTAAAAGAACATCATACTAAGACAAGAAATTAAATAACGTCGTATTGAGACGAGAAAATCACGAGAAGAAATACGAAATAAAAACTTAATCTATGTTGAAACCATTTATTTAGATTAAAGGAAGGGGAGACAAAGAGAGAGAGAGAGAGAGAGAGAGAGAGAGAGAGAGAGAGAGAGAGAGAGAGAGAGATGCATAAGGGCGAATCAATCCTTCTTCGGTCGGTGAGTGTAGAAGAAAAAGACTAAGAGAGAAGCATGAGTTTCTCTCACTAAAATCACTAGGGCCGACACTCAAAATATTCTTTCCTTAGTGGACGAATTAGCTTTTGTTATTTTCGATTTTAAAAACCAGTCATTGAAAAATAGTGCCATTGAAGAAATTGTCGGTTGAGTCGTGTATTAGGTCGCTCTTTTTAAGACGTTTGCAGCACTATCAAAGTTTGTGCAAGGTAGACGTTCAACAACAGCGTCCCCCAGATAAAATAGTCTAGATAAAAATTGTTATGGTGTACTACTACATTGTAAAAAATGAACACTCGAATATAGCTCTGCGACCATTCTAAACATAGAAAATAAAACAAAATTTAAGATTAAGTGAGAAGAGACAAGAGAGAGAGGTTTGGAAAATTTAAGAAATTAGGAGTAGTTTTAAGACAAAGCAGAATTTATAGAGGGACTTCATACTGAAAAAGAGAGAAAAGGGGGAAGTGGATTTGAATGCATTATTGAATAAGGCGAAAACTAATGCAGCAAATCCACACACATGAAAAATGATCGAATATGCTCGAGTAAAATTAGCATAATCTTTTGGAACTCAGTCTACATGCAAGTATAACGTGCACAAATCAAAACAAGATGGGAACACACATACACACATGATTAAAAAAATAACATTACCCTTTTGGGATATTAAAAAATTAATACACCACCCAAGCCCAGGCCTAGCCAGAACAGACGGTGGAGATGAAACACATGTGATGGTCAAGAGTGTGTGTTGTCTCCCATGGCAAAATAACCCATACCCACGGGTACCCACCCGCTCCGCCCCGATTTTGACGGGGAAAAACTCAAGTTGACTGGGTTTGGGTTCGGGTTTGGATTTTCCCCAATTTTAAAAGTTGGGGTTGGGGCGGGTAATGAGGATATTGATACCCACCCCGAATCCGTCCCCGAACCCACCCCGCTTATATCAAATTATATTTTATCATTTATAAATTAGAAATTTTTATATAATCTCTAAATTGCATTCATATTTTATTTTATTTTAGATTATTACATTCATATTTTTAAGTTAAATATTAATCAATTTATTTTCTCTATTTATTTTTAACTATTTTTTTAATAAAAAATATAACAAAGTGCAACTCAAATTCATATGGAGGTAGAGCGGAATGGGGATATACCCGAACCCCGTTGGGTATGGGTTTGGGGTTTTAATTTTCATCCCCGTTAAAAATTGGGACGGGTTTGGGGATACCCGAACTTTATGGGTTTGGGTTTGGGGATGGCAAAATCCATCTCCGACCCGCCCCATTGCCATGCCTAGTCTCCCTCATTTACAAAACTATTTACCCCTTGGGGAATACCCCAAGAAAACTACTTCCATTATAAAAACATTGATAATAAGTGTGTCATTTTCGATGTGAAACTTAAAAAGTTTCGAATTCACACTACTCTACTTCTAAGTATGGGTGTAATTGGACAGGTTTGGATCAGTTTTAAGTGAATCCAATGTCCAAACTAATGAACTCTCGATTGGTTCGATTTTGTTTGCTTTTTAGTGTTTTTCAAAAATGAATCTGAACCAAACTCATCGGTTTGGTTCAGATACTTTAATCGGTTTTACATCGCATTTGTTTCCCGATGTATTCCATGCTATTATTTCTTTCCCGAGATATTCTTTTTTTATAAGTTCATCAAATACATAATACAATTTATCAAATAAGTTGATCAAATACAAAATATAATTCTTTTCACATAAGTTGATCAAATACAAAATATAATTATTTTCCCATAGCTCGAGGATGAGGTGAGAGCGGCGTTTGTTTGCAATTGTGAGTGCTTCTAAGTTAGGGTTTCTAACTCTTAAGTGAGGTAGTTTTTTTATTTTTTTTAGAAGTAATTGGACTTGAGTCAGTTGTAGTTTTTGATAGATGTGGGCTGCCTAAACAAAATATTAACATAAATTCTATATATTGGTTCGGTTTTTCCATTGAATTTGAAAACTGGAACCGATAACCGAACCAAACCACATCGGTTTCCAATTGGTTCGGTTTTTTTTATCTGAACCATAAAAGTCAAATTTTTTTCAGTTTGAATTGTATTCAGTTTAATTGAATTTTTCTAATTCGTTTACACCCCTACTTCTAAGTCCTAAAAGACCTGGTCTCCCTCCTTTGTAAAACAGTCTACCTCTTGGGGAACTTTATTCATTTAATTTATCTCTCAATGAAAATCCTAAAAAAGAATATTTATAGTTAATCTTATTTTGAAAACTTGCATCAACTTATGAAATCCCCAAACTTATAAAAACTTGTGAAGAGCAAATAAGTACAAATAAGACGCACAAGAATCAAGATTAACGTCTAAAACTTCTCAAAATATGGGTTAAACCCATGATTGTCTAAAAGTAATGAAATAACTCCACTATGATTAATAAAAAGATAAAAGAAAATTTCAATATGTTGCACAAACCAGACAAACGACCTATCAAAACAAAAAAATGCTTACTAATGATAAAAATATTTCTTTTTTTTTTAAGTAATTCAGTAGCTAGAATTTTATTTTTTTAACATGAATAAGTGGGATTAGTACAAAAATCGAACTTTACTCGATGCATATAACATCCTTTTTGCTAAATCCAATTTTCATCGGTACATTAAAATTCCTTTTATATAATCCATTTATTAAAATAAAAAAGCAAAAATGATCTATTTGGTCTAAAAATTTAGATAAAAAATAGTTCAATTTTTGGATCTTGCTTATATTTTTGTTCCATTTGATAAAAGGATATTAATTGATACTCAATAAATTTACTTAGAACAAATGAACTCATAGCAAATAATTTATAAGCTAATTGATGGCTTATAGAGAATTACTAAGTGATAGCTTATAGAGAATAAGTTAAAGTGTTTGATAAAATTAGTTGTTGAGCTAATTTATAAATTTATTTTTGACAGAAGCTAATTTATAAATATGAAAAAAATATTATAACTACTTGAAACACTAATTTATAAAAATAAATTCTAAGTTAATAAAAATAAATTATAATGTCATGAATAAGGATTATCAAAGATTTCTTTTTAGTCATATGTATAGACATGGTCATTATGGAAGAAGATTATGTGCTGCAACTGTGTTGATGCAATAATGATATCAGCAGATTGATTTAAATTAGTATATATTTTTTTTTGGTTTACAATGAGCTGGGGATCGAACTCAGGACCTATAACATGCTACTCAAACCCCTCACGACTAGACCAAACCTAATGACTTTAAATTAGTATATTTTAATCGCAACCATCGAATATAAAATCAATTATTGTGAGTCGAAATTGTGCGAAAAATAACTGCAGTAGATATGGATCCTTCATGTTTGCCATAGTTGTTTTTTTTAAAAATAATGTTATATCTAGAAATAAAACACCTTATCTATCTATTGTAATAAAAAACACTGATCTATCATCATCATGAAATAATCTAAAATCATATTAAAATATAATGTTATCATCTATAGAATTAATCTTGGTTCCCTCTTTTACCTCCAAAATGGATCGAGTCATCATATCATGTAATAGTAACACACCTCTTTTCCTTCTTGATATAAAATCTCACAGCCGACATGTCATGGATTCTAGTAACTCAGAGTACAATCCACAACTCCGAATCTATAAGCAACGGTAATCCTATTCTTTTCTTTATTATTATTAGCTCATTTATATTTTTTTTTACTTTAATCGGCAGTTTAATCTAGTTTGGAAGTAGTTTTGGCTCCAATGGCAGTTGCAGAAAACGAACTGTGGTCCTCCTATCAAGTTAAGTGTCAATCACCATCGAACCAACTATGATTGGTTATTATTAACTCATTTAGAATCAAAGGATTAAAAAAAAAAAAAAAAAACTTAAAGCACTTTGACCTTTTGTCAAAAAAATAAAAATCTCTTTGACCAAATCAGATCATATATAATAACTGAAATTGAATTATCATCATTCTCTTTGTAACACATTTCTGAAATTCCCCTTACCTCCAAATTCTTAAATGACTCCAACTAATCATCGCCGTCCCCTATCCTTCCCCGCCGTTCACCCCTGCAAATCCATATCTCCGACAACCCTCCTCACTTCACTAATCACTCTCTCACAAACCATAATCACTTTTCAACCAAACTCCTTCCCCACACAAAAACAAAACACCAGAGAAACAAAACGCCAAATCCAAATTCTCCTCATTTTCTTCCAACAACTCCAATCCCGTAACTCTCATATCCCAAAACAAACAATTCCAATCTTCTCAGAGCTTCATTTCACCCTCCAAAAAATCCATTTCTTATTCCAAGATTGTTCCCTCAAAACCACACGCCTCTGGTTTCTCGTCAAATCTCAATTTATTGCTACACAGTTTCATCTTCTCATCAATTCCGTTTCGCAATCTCTCCAAGCGTTACCTCTTCACCTCATCGATGTTTGCGACGAGGTTAAAGAGGTAATTCAATTACTAATCAAACAAAACAGAAAAATCATTCTCAAACTTGACCATAATGATGAACGGGAAGCCAAACGTGTTGATTCAATTCTGAATCAATTCGAGAAAGGAACCGAGCCTGATATCGATTCAATCAAACAAGTTCTTGATTATGTTCAAATCAAAACTTGGTTTGATTGCAATGAAGAAATCAAATTCCTCCAAGACGAAGAACAAGAGAAAAATCAAAATCAACATCCAAATCAATTGTTGAGTGGTTTAATTTGTTTTTTATGCTATTGTCGTGTGGTAATATTCGAAACTCTAGATGTTCAATCGTTAAATCGTAACAATAGATCTCAATTTGGTTGTAGTATTGAGAAATTAATCTCTATAACACCAGATGATTATCGTTGTCCAATTTCGCTCGAGATAATGCTAGATCCTGTAACTGTTTCCACTGGCCAAACATATAACAGAGCTTCAATTCAGAAATGGTTTGAAGCTGGAAACATGACATGTCCGAAAACGGGGGAGAAACTAATTTCCACAGAGTTTTTTCCCAACACAGCACTGAAAAATCTTATCCAACAATTCTGTTATGATAATGGCATTTCAATTTTAACTAACAAATCTCGTAGCGTAACTGCAACAACTGTTAGTCCTGGTAGTTTGGCTGCAGCTCATGCGATACAGTTTGCGTCATGGTCACTTGCTCGGAGACTAGTTTTCGGAACAGATGAACAGAAAAACAAAGCAGCTTATGAGATTCGTTTACTGGCGAAGTCAAATGTTTTTAATACGGCATGTTTGGTTGAGAATGGAACTATACCACCGTTGCTTGATCTTGTTTTGATTTCAACGATGCAAGAGAATGCGATTTCTGCTCTTTTGAAGCTTTCAAAGCATAGTAATGGCCGCGAAGTTATCATGGAGAGTCGAGGTTTAAAACCTATTGTTAAGGTTCTCAATAGAGGGTACAGTTTAGAAGCTCGTCGTGTTGCAGCTGGTATAATATTTTATCTTACTTCGGTGAAAGAGTATAGAAAATTAATAGGTGAAAATTCAGAGGCAGTTTCTGGTTTAGTGAAATTGATAAAGGAAGGAACAATTCGAGGTAAAAAGAGCGCAGTTGATGCAATTTTCGGGTTATTATTGCTTGCTAAGAATCATTCTAAGGTGCTTGCTTATGGTGTTGTTCCTGTGATTGTTAATGTTTTGGCTTCTTCTGATAAACGTTATGTTGTTAATGATTGTTTAGCCGTTTTGGTAGCATTGGCAGAGAGTGTGGAAGGCTCTCATGCGGTATTAGAATGTTCGGGTTTGCATTTGGTTATTAGGATTTGGCAGTCTACAACTTCGCGTGCAGAGAAGGAGTATTGTGTTTCCATTTTGTCGTCGCTGTGTGTTAATATTGGTGTGGAAGTTATTGATGTTCTGGCGAAGGATGCTTCCGTTGTTATGCCTTTGCTTTATGCACTTCTTACGGATGGTACTCCTCAAGCGGAAAAGAAAGCGCGCAGCCTTATTAATGTTTTGCAAGAATTTGATGAGAAGAGAACTTTGGGAATGGTGGGTTCTTCTGTTATGCAGCAAAGATTGCTTCAGTTGAATTAGTTAGTTTGAACCTTCTTCCTTTTTCTCTTGTAAATAAATATAGAATCTAGTTCTTCTTATACAGGGTAAAAATTACAATTGGATTAGCTCCATGTTCTATTATTCTAAGAGCTAATTTCAATAGAATAGCAGTTACAGTTACTACACTGAAATTTTGGGAACAAATATATAAATAATTGAAGAAGTTAAAGGTCACATCTTTTCTGAATTACATTTGTTTTAGCTTTGATACTGTGTACACTTTCAAAGCCGCTAACTACATTGGTGAATCAATATCTATACTTTTAAATTTAATGATGTGAAAAACAATCTCACAGGTATTGGTTCATATGATCATAACAGGTATTGCATATATAAATGACTGTGAAATCTTCACTTCAACTTAGAGGGTGTTAGTTTTTTTGGGCAACATAATTTGACTTTTATGTTTAAGACATTTTTCTGTGATGGATTCTTAAAACAATTCTTAGGATACTTGTTAACATTTTGTTTTACTCAGCTGAAATTGTGTTGGAACATCATTTTTTTTGTCCTATTTATAGTAGAATGCTACATCATTTTTTTGATAGATGACATGACCATATATCTTCAACACTAAGATAACACATTGCTTAGTTTCAATCATGAAATTACTTTATTCCTGATCATTATGTCCCGCTTTTAATCACAAAACGGTGAGAAAAGTCTCATATAGAATGGTTAAAATACAATGTAGATGCAATATTTTTTGTCGACTAGGAAAGGACAACGAAGAGTGTTTGTTTTCGCAATCGCAATACTGGTGAGTTTACTATTGGACTCACACAGTGGCAACAACTGATTTTATCAACAAAGAAGAATGAAGCATGGGTGTTATTGCAAGCGAGGTTTTGGACGAGTTCAATTCGAAAGTGACTCTCAAGTGTTGGTTGAAACAATTCGTACAAAGCGAAAGGGCAATTCAGAGTTTCTTCCAATTGTTGATGATATTATTCTTGTTATGTTGTCTTGTTAAAACTTTGAAGTTAAGTTTATTAAGAGACAAGTCGATTCGGTTGCTCATACTTTAATTAGGGTGGCTAATTCTGTTATAAATAATATAAAACCATTGATGTGTTTCTATTCTAACAGCTTAAACTTTTGGAATAATCGGTTATTTGACATGATATCAGAGTCTCTATGACTAAGTGGTCTAGAGTTCGATCCTTGCTCCTCTCACTTTCTAATTAAAAAGTGGAATTTAAGCGATAGGTGGACCTATGCATTGTCCGCGCTTCAAGCCCAAGTGGGCTATTGCGTGAGCAGGCGTGTTAGAAATAATATAAAATCATTTATGTGGCTTTATCCTAACAACTTAAGTTTTTTGGATAATCAGTTATTTGACAAATTCTTGGACTAGTTCCATATATTTGATAATATTCCTTCATGTATTGAACTTTTGGTAATTAATGGAATGCATTAAGTTTGTTTGGTGAAAAAAAAGTTTTACATTTGTAACAAATTAGTCTTTTAAGTCTTTTAATGTATAAATAAGTTGTTTAAGTTTTAGGTTTGTAAAAAAAATTCACACTTATTAAGAAAAGTAAAATATAATAATTTGAAATATGATTATTTATATTTTTATTCAAATAAAGTTTCATCGGAAGATGTAAAACAAAGTTATTGGTTTTTTTTTCTTCATAATTAATGGTTATTGATTATGAGAAAAAGAAAAGAGAGAGTAAATTAAATATAATTTGCATTAAATTTTATGAGAATAACTAGTTTTGAGACCCGTGCATTCGCACGGGTCTATTGTTTTTATTCGATATTTAAATTTGTCATTATATTAATCTAAAAATTTATTTAAAATAAAATATTTAAAAATTTGTCATAAAAATGTTGTTAAAATATAAGTTATACTATTGCACACTTTCGTGTAAAACTTATTAAATTACAAAATAAGTTTTTTTACTGAATAAATTTATTCAATTAAAGTTATTGTCCCGTGATATTTTTTAAATAAATTATAATTAATATATTCTAATTATTCAAATTTTTATTTAGAAGCTGTTAAAAAGCAAAAAAAATTTAGCTTATTGATTTATGATAAACAAATGTCCCGTGTATAATTTTTTGTAATAAATTATAATTATCAATGAGAATTAATTCTTCTGTTGCTTCTAAAAATTATTTGTGAATACACATGCTTATTGATTTTTTCTTGATTTGTAATTTTGATATTATATACTAAACTAGAAAATTTGTTTTATTAAATCTATTGTCCCGTGTAGTTTTATGTAAAATTTATTAGAAGAATATATTTATTTTATTTAAGTTATTGTCCCATGTATATTGTTATAATAAAGTACACGGACCCATTGACTTTTTTTCAATATTTATGTTCATCGTTATATTAAGGTATAAAATTTATTTAGAATGTAATATTTAAAATTGTGTTATATAATATTATTAAAATATAATTGAAATCATTGTGCTCTTTCTTGTAAAACTTATTAAATTTTTAAAAAAATATTATTAAAGCTACAATCCCGTGTATGATTTTTGTAATAAATTATAATTATTAATAAACAAAATTATTTGATTTTTTTTATGTATCGGTGATAAATATTTTGTCGTGTGTCATGATAAATATTTTGTCCTGTGTTTTTTTATATATTTATTATCGTTAAATCTTTTATTATTTAAAAAAAAAACTATTTGTGAATCGTTCATGTCCATTGATTTTTTTTTTAATATTTAAGATTGATATTATACTAAAGTATAAAATTTATTTAGATTAAAATATTTAGAAATATGTGATAAAATATTTTTAAAATATAAATTGTGCAGTTTATATAAATTTATTAAATGACTATATTTGTTTTATTAAAGTTATTGTCCCGTGTATATTTTAATACTTCCCCCGTTCCTTTTTATTATTCTTTTTAGAATAGTAACATCAAATTAAGGAAGTATATTTTTGCACATTATCTTCCTATTATACCCTCATTTTAATTTACAAAATAATTCCTATTTTTTTTTTCACACACTTTCTTTTTCCAATAAATTTAATATATTATGTATAAAAAAAATATATTTAATATGTTATGTACCCATAAAAAAATAAAAAACAAATTTTTAGTTTTTTAAATATATAACATTAATAAGTTTTATTAAAAAAGAGTAAGATAAATTGACAAAGAGTATAATTGACAAATCGTATCCTTAAAATACAAAAAAGACAAATAAAAAGGAACGTTAAATCTGACAACAAAAAACTAATAAAAAGAAACGGACGTTGTAATAAATTATAATTATCGGTGATAAATATTTATTCAATTTTTTTATGTATGAGTGAAAAAATTTTGTCAATGATTTTTTATATTTATCGATAAGAACTACTTGTTTTGTTTAAAAAAGACTATTAGTTAATTTTTATGCTTATCTTTAGAAATGGTTTCTATTGCTATTTTTATGAGTAAGTTTGTTTTATTCTCTTTCTTAATTTTTTTTAATATTTTTTTATGAGTAGATTTGTTTTATGCTTATCTTTTTTTTTTGTTCTTTTTTTTTAAATCTTTTTTTATGAATAGATTTGTTTTATGTTTATCTTCTCTTTTTTTTGTTTGTTATTTTTGTTTTGTATATTTTTTTTTTTGAGTTTAGAGTTAAAATTACTTTTAAGGGTATAAACGGTGAAATATTGTTAAACGTGCTAAGGACAAAAGAGGTTTTTTTGTAGTAGTTTCTTTTAATATATTATAAATAGATTAAAAGTAAATTTTGAAAATGATAAAAGTGATTTATTTTTACTTATAATTTTAGACCAAAAAAAATAATTTTTTTTGTTATAATGTGAAATGGAGGGACTGTATTACAAACGTAAAAATTAAAAAAAAAAATAATAATAAAAAATGATGGTGAAAATGCAAAATGAAAAAATAATGAAAGCAACTGAATGAATTAAAACGACGACGTTAATTCTCCTCCTAATTTTTCACGGTCCTCAGTAGTACAAAACCTTTCTTACTTCCCTTGAAAGCAGAAGAATCTTCCAGTCTCATCGCGAGCGAGACGTAAACACTCCAAGTATCAAATCATCTTTGATTCCATCGGTAAGCACTTTGCTCTTTCATTCCAATTATTCCTTCTACCAAGTTTTTCGCTGTTAGGTTTAATTATCAAACTTAGGGTTTTACTTTTTCCCAATTTATGCGCTTTTTGTTTCAGATTTTTCTATGGCGACCGAAGCAAAGGCTGTGACCGAAGATGTCAAGATCGATCTATTCGAAGATGATGATGAATTTGAAGAGTTTGAAATCAATGAAGGTATAACTCAGTAATCTCATTCTTATGCTCTTGCAAATTATGTTTGCTTCTGTTTCAGTTTAAATTGGGTTTTATTTTAAGTGATGCTATCATCAAATGCTTCACAAGTGAGATTTCATGGAAGAAGTAGGTCGTTTAACCAATTAGGGATTTCATTCTATATTGTTATTATGTAACTACAATATCTACCTGTAATTTGTTAATCAATAGCGGATATTACTCACTTTAGAGGAGCTGGATCTGTGTCTAATATCCAATTAATTACGATGAATAGCGACTTTTTTTAATAGCTCTGATATGTGATTTATCTTTAGACAAATGTTAATAGTTAATCTGTTGGGGTGGGGAATGTTAGTAGCAGGGATTGAACACTAGACTTCCTGCATATAACTCCTTTGGTGCCCCAATTCAACTACTGGGCTACTCTTTCTGTTATGTCAATAACCAACCAATCTAGCCGTAGATTTTAAAGTTGCAATCATAGATCAATCATGTAATCTGAAATATCTTTGATACTTTATCTCATCACTTTATTCAAATGTATAATATGCTAATTTAAATATAAATTTCTACTATTAAATCTTATATCATGCATACTGACAAATGTCAACATTGTCCGAAGTTTTGTATATATGTATGTCAAGATAATATAATATGATGCAAAAGTTAGATTGGTTAAATTTGTTTTGTACATAATGTTATTGAAGATGTAAATTTGCTATTTTTCATACCCTTTTTATCCCCCACACCGTGTCAATGGATCTTCTGTCTCTGTCATGGTGTCTTGAGAGTTGATTCTGTTTTATATTAGGTATGAACACTTTTAGGTTGCAGCAATAAGATTAATTTAATTGCGAGGATCTCATTTAGTTTTAATTTTCCGTTGTCAAGAATGACATTTGTATGCTTCTTTGGGTATACTGCCTATCCAATTTGATTTGCTCGATGACTTGAAATTTGGAGTTTTGGATTTCTGCCCTTGGACTCACATTCTAATTCCTATTTCTTTTTGCACTTCATTGTTTCACAACTTACAGAGTGGGATGACAAGGAGGAAGGGAAAGAAATAACCCAACAGTGGGAGGATGACTGGGATGATGACGATGTTAGTGATGATTTCTCTGTTCAGCTAAGAAGGGAGTTGGAGAGCACTACTGAGAAGAATTAAACCATCTGCTGGCTATTATTGTTTGATATAACATGTGTAATGACTAATGAGTTACAGCTTAGGTATTTGAGACTTTCAGCTCTGCATATTTTCTTACCTTCAAAAGAAATTAAACCATGCCTTTGTTAAGAAGGAAGTGTGAGTAAGAACAGAAAATGAGGACAAAATTCATGTGTTCTTTCTTAAAAAGATCTGCATAGAAGTTATGAAGTACTCGCTTTTATGTTTTAACTGAGTTCTGTGATTTTATATGATTCATTGGAATTTGGATTTTATGTTTTGGCTCAGTCTCAATTTATTCTGTTTCATTTTCTCTTGGGAGTGGATTGGGTTTTCTTATTCTATGAACAATTCTGGTTAAAAAGTTCACTTGCCTTGCAATTTGTCCCTTTTAAAAATGTCTAGTTGTTCCAAATAGAATTTCATAACTAGACCAAACCAATGTAAACAGAAAGTTCAAAAATTAAAACATAAAAAGTTCATTTTCTATGAACGTTAATTGATTGGGTCCAGATATTGGATTTATGCAAGAATTGGAGCTATAAGCACCCATAGATGAAAGATAATTGAGAAGTCAGAAGAGTGTGCTTTCTTGCATGTAAGTGTTCTATTATTGATGCTTAAGCTTCTTAACCTTTGAATTTTCGAAATGGGATCTTTTGATAAGCTTTCATATTTAGCAATTGGAGCTTTGGGCTGGACTGTTAGCCTATTGAGAAAAGCGCTACCTTTTGTATGAAGATTTCTTTCCCCACCCCCCAGCTTTCTTTTTCACCCCCTGGATTTCCATTTTTAACCCTTGAAAAAAAGTTCAGTACACGCGTACTGAACTTTTTAACGATGTAAAACACCTATTTTTCAATATCGAAAAAGTTCAGTACGCGTGTACCGAACTTTTTGAAGGTAAAATCAAGGGTAAAGTTGGATTTCTGGGGGGTGAAAAAGAATGACGGGGGGTGGGATGAGAAACCATCCTTTTGTATAGGATGTAGAAACTTTGCATGCAAGTAGAAAAATTGTTGATAACTATGTCACTAGCTTACACAGGTCTCGACTCTATGTATTGATGTTACCTGGGAGTGGATCCTCTGCAATTTAGCTTGAAATTGCAGGTGTGAGGCCTACAATTAAGACTTCTAATATTTTCGCCGTCATTCTTCAATATTCATGTCGAATGTAGCATTTCTAAGTTCCAATTGCTACTTAGTATCAGATGATCTTTGAATTTGTCAATTGAATTTCCCATTGTGTTTTGGTAATTTTCCCATTTTCATAAAGTAGGTTATTCCTATCACCAGGAGTAGTAGCGCTAGCGGCGCAGAAGGATAAAGTAGACGGAGCAGAACTGAAAATCTGGTAGAGGACAAATTAGGAGTCTATTTAGTAGACTTAGTTTTGTATTTTGAAAATATGAAAACCTTCATAGGAGAACACTAATACACTCAGAATGCTAGAGGCTTAGGCTATGATTTTCATCATACCTTTTTCATCATACCTTTTTAACTTTTAAGCATTAATCGTCCAACTAGAGAGGTTGGATGCCACTTGGTAGTATTGACTGATAAATAGAATTTGGTCCATAGCTGATCCAACAAAGTTCTTTATCCTGAGAGTTCTACAGAGTTCATTTGATCAAATGTCCACTTTCATATATTTTAAGATTTCACTATCTTTTAAGATTTCGTTAAAACTTAAACCAGAGAAAAATGAAAGTCGATTCGTTATCTTTCGCTGCTTATAGTTTTAACTTGTTTACTGCTTCATGGTTGAATACTTGTTATTAGTTGAAATTTTCTACTGAACACGCATGCATTACATATAATATATAATTATCTATCTCTACCTGCCTATTTGCATCATCTTAATTTTCACACAGATATAGATGGTGTGATATATATGATCAGTGTTGATTTTTCTCGCACTTTTACAAAAAAAAATGCAGGCAAAAATTATAGGCAAAAAATGTAGTCAGGACTGGAAGACCTCATTCTCAAACGCTTTGGATATCTCCACTAAACTACTTAAGCTACTTTGACAATGGACATCTTTTATATTGCTATCTCTTAGTATCATATAATCCATTGAATTCTTCACTTTACGTACTGTAAATATCTATGCAAATAACATTTGATATATATTGTTAATTACAATAAAGATAAGACAATGATTTGTCTACGAAAAGACAGAAATAGTTACTATTTTTATAGTGGTTCCTAATATTTCAGCTGAAAAGTTGAACACGACACCCAGCAATTTGGATGGATAAGCATTACATAGAAACCAACCACAAAGAATGATGTTTGACCCTTTCTACAATTAGAGATAATAAGAATATAAAATCTTGAAAATATGTGCAAGGACTTCATTTACTCAGGTGAGTAATAATGAACAAATAAAGATATATTCCCTTGGTAGATTTGGAAAACTATTTACTAATCTTACCAAAGATATACTCCAGCTTCAACAACAAAGATAAAGCTCTTTGATATGCTTTAAATCTCTATGGCATTTCAATTTCTACAATATCAGAACCAGAAGCAACACTTTCTTCTCTCATAACTACTCGTGAATGAACCCATGTTCTACAAATTGGACAAAAGGGTGTCTTGAGAATCCACAAATCTATACATTGAACATGAAAACTGTGTCTGCATTTTGGCAACAATCTACAAGCATCGCCAACCTTAAAACTCTCCAAACAAACAGCACAATCCACAAGGTTGTTGTATCCTTTCTCTATTGGTTCCACATAATCAAAACAAGGAAGGTTCTTCAAGTCACCAATATTGTCACCACCAAACATTCCTTTTGAACTGCTCCTAGTACTATTATTCTGCCCTTGAATGTCTCCACTGTTATTGCCCCTTCCGAATGCTCTCCCAACTATGCAGAAATGAATGGACACCAAAATACCAATCCCAACAAATAAGATTATCAAAGAAATTACAATTTCCATTACCATGATTTTTTTTGCTTAATTTAATTTCAGTACGTTTGTAAGAAAACCAAGTCAAGTTTCAAATACACAAGTGTCTAATTATGGTATAATTTGTTTGCATTTAAATGACAAAAAGACAATATAGAGGCTCAATCGCAGATTGTAGCTACGGCAAGTTACCTGGCTCTGGCTACATTCATTGTCACTTATTTAATTTTAATTATTATTTTTAATCAGAAAAAGACCCCGAAAGCTGAAATCTTGTTATTATGATTGAGTTGTTACACCAGATATTATTTCGTTAATATAGTTTTAAATAGAAAAACATTTGTCTCTGCGGATATAACTCAGTTCACAGAGACATTGTGTGTATTATATAGAGACCGGAGTTTAAATTAAATAGTGTAAAAGTCTAACCAACATATCACTTAACAAAAAAATAAAATAAAATAATATATACTAATAGTATCATGTGGTTGGACTCATTAATTAGTAAGGGACTCTTGCATATAGTGATCTCTGACTTTTTTATATGGATAAAATTCGATTGAAAGAGAAAAATTTATCTTGTATGATTAAATATTTTTCAATAGAGATTAGTCACTGCCAAATTACTGACTAAATAGATATCCAATTCAACTAGTGTTCATGTAAACTAAAATTCAAAACAAAACTGCTAATTATAATAATAGTAAGGACACACAGGAAACTATAACTTCTTTAGGACATAACATGTGTTCATAGAGAATCCAGGGTGACATGGTGGGGTGTAGCATGCAACAATGTTTGGTACATAACCTCCTTAGGGTGTCTCACAGTTTTCTCTATGTTGAATCCCAATCAGAATATCACTAAACCTAGCTACAATTGAATAACCGAGATGCTGTTAACTATTGTAACTTTGATAGATATATGATTATTGCTTTCTTTAATTTAATCTCCACTTACTAGTATATACCTTTAGAACCCAAAACACTGTTAGTGAATATATCATAACTGTACCGGACAAAATCCTAGGGGCCCAATAACGTAATAGCCCAAGCAAATCAAATAAATAACTTGGCGGGAAAGGCAAGGCGCGGGCGAGATAGAAGGCTAGGGGTGACGCCCCCAGATTACGTTCATGTCGCCCAAAAGGAGTCAACCACCCACTACCACCACCTAAGCACGGAGGAGAAGGAAAACCGCCCATAACCACCCCTGTAACACGGTGGATACGGCGGAAACCACCCACGACCTCCATAGAGAGGAGTGCGGCGGTTTATAGATATTTTCTGACTGTAATCCACTTCTATAAATAGAGGGGAAAAGCTCATTGTAAATGGTTCAATTTTTTGGTAAAGATTAGATCCTTGTATCATTATTATGCATTAATATACTTGGACTCACCCCCATACTTTTTTACCAGAACATTTTGGCGCCCACCGTGGGGCTGCGGTAAAACGATTCCCAGCCTACCACTAAAACCAGACAACCTACGAAATCCTCCTCAGAAATGGCAGGAGGAACACCCGCAAACGAAAACCAAAACCACCTAACCTTGACGGACGCAGTGGCGGAGTTACGACGCCTGCAGGCCAAGGTTAACGAGATAGACAAGGAAAAAGCAAACAAAGTGGATGAGACGGAGGAGAACAACATCACCAACTCCCAACCACTGGCACAAAACCTCTGGGACGCGAGGGTACCTGACAATTTCAGAACACCCCACCTCCCAGACTTTGATGGAAAAACAGATCCAACAGAACACCTGATGGCGGTGGGTACCAAGACCGCCATCATCGGCGCAGCGGATCATTTGAAGTGCAAACTCCCCTCAGGCACACTGAAAGATGCAGCCCTGAGATGGTACATGAATCTGCCCAAAAATTCCATAGAAAGTTGGACAGATTTCCAACAAAAATTCACACAACAATTCACCGGTTCCAAACACATAAAGGTAACGGCAACCAATTTGTTCTCCCTACGACAAAACCACAGTGAGTCGCTAAAGGAGTACTTGGCGAGATTCTGCGAATCCACAAGCAAAGTAAGCAACCCAAACCAGGAAATGTTCGTCTCCACCTTCCATCACGGCCTTAAGGCGGGACACTTCAATGAATCTCTGGCGCAGAAGCCATCAACATCTATGCAAGAAGTAACAAGAAGAACAGAAGGATACATAAAGGGGAAAAAGAGTAATGCAGATGTCATGCTCTCCTACAATGACGGCATGACAGCAGAGAAGCGGATGAGAGACGCTAGAGAAAGAGGCCCAGTCAACAGAGGAAACGGCCAGAGCGAGTTCTATCACCATCATAGACGCCCAATTCCCAACCACCACGGAGTTGAGCGTCACAGGAAGCCATATCAACCCCCAAGACACTTTCAGGAAGATAGAAAGGAGTACACACCTCTCAACCGCGCCCGGGTCTACATCATGAACGAAATCCTGGAAACGGGATTAGGAAGATTACCACCACAGAGAGGCAAAGACCACACCATGGGATTGAACCCCAACGCCTGGTGCGCCTATCATAGATGCAGGGGCCACGATACGGAGAAGTGTTTCAGGCTAAGGGACTTAATCGAAGAACTGATAAAGAGCGGTCACCTGAGGAAATTCATAGAAGACGCCGCCGCAGGAAAAGTGGTTATCCCAAAAGTGCAACCCAATCATCCAAAGGATCGATCAGAAGGAGAAGACCCAGGCAAAGGAAAGAGGATCTCCGTGAATACCATCGCAGGCGGATTCGCAGGAGGTGGGGAATCCTCAAGTGCTAGAAAGCGTTATGTAAGAATGATGGATCAAAATGAGAAGTTTATAGGACATACTGCAACAACGCCAGTCCCTGATTTATCATTCACCAAAGAAGACAAGAGAGAAGTCATGCCACACGATGACGACCCCCTTGTGATACAAGTGCAAATACTGAACTGTGACGTAAAAAGAGTGATGATCGACTCGGGAAGTTCAGCAGATATCATGTACTGGGAAGCCTTTAAAGCGATGCAACTGTCAGACGAACATTTATTGCCCTACAACGGCACGTTGGTAGGCTTCGCCGGCGAGCAAGTAGAAGTTATGGGATATACCACCCTATTGACTACGTTTGGAGAAGAAGAGAACGCCAAGACTATCAAGGTGAGATATTTGGTAGTTAAAACCCCATTCACATCATACAACATTATCATTGGAAGGCCGGCCTTCAACACACTTGAGGCGGCATTGTCAACCCTTTACTTGTCCATCAAATACCCCTTGGACAACGGAAAAGTAGGAACGATTAGAGGAGACCAAAAGCTGGCGAGGAGATGCTACGAGTCTAGCCTGAAGATCAGGCACAAGCAAAGCACAAAGACAGAACCGATGGCGTTGCCCAAAAAAAGAGGCGGAGTTAACATGATCTCGCCCCTAGACCTCGACCCAAGAGAAGATTTTACAGAAAGAAGAATGAGTCCCATAGAGGAATTAGAACAAGTCCAGATTGGCGACATGCCACACTAAGTGACTAACGTTGGAACCACTTTGAAACCAGATGAAAAGGAAAAGATCGTGGCCATGTTAAGAAAGAACATAGACCTTTTTGCATGGAAACCATCTGATATGCCAGGAATCGACGAGAGCGTGATAACACACAAACTATCCATCGCGCCCAACGTCAAGCCAGTATCGCAAAGAAAGAGGAAGATAGGAGAAGAAAGAAGGACAGCAGTAAACGAGAAGGTAGAAAAACTAAAAGCAGCAGGCTTCATCGAAGAAATAAAATATCCGTCATGGCTGGCAAACGTAGTGATGTTAAAGAAAGCGAATGGCAAATGGAGGATGTGCGTGGATTTCACGGACTTGAACAAAGCCTGCCCAAAGGATCCATACCCTCTGCCTAACATAGATAGGCTTATCGACGGAGCCTCGGGATATAAGATGTTAAGCTTTATGGATGCCTACTCAGGATACAACCAGATAAAAATGAGTCCTGCAGACGCGCCTCACACGGCTTTCATGACTAATACGTGCAATTATTTCTACAACGTCATGCCGTTTGGTCTGAAGAACGCTGGCGCCACCTATCAAAGGCTGATGGATAGAGTATTCTCGGAACAGATAGGCAAAAATGTGGAGGTATACATAGATGATATGGTCGTGAAGACCACAGAGGACGGCGAACACGATCAAGATTTAGGCGACATCCTCGCCTCAGTTAGAAAGTACAACATGCGATTGAACCCTGCTAAGTGTTCTTTTGGAGTTCAATCAGGAAAATTTTTAGGCTTCATGCTCACGAATAGAGGCATAGAAGCTAACCCAGACAAATGCCAAGCCATAATCGACATGAGAAGCCCAACGACAGTGAAGGAGGTCCAACAACTGGCAGGGAGGATCGCAGCCTTATCAAGATTTTTATCCTGCTCAGGAGAGAAAACATTCCACTTTTTCTCCACTCTAAGAAAAAGTGAAAGATTCATATGGACACCTCAATGTGAAGAAGCTTTTCAAAAGCTCAAAAGTTTCTTGGCGTCACCCCCAATATTAACTCGCCCTCAGAAAGGAAACACCCTATACCTTTATTTGGCTGTTTCAGACAACGCCCTCAGTTCAGCGTTGGTGCAAGAAATCAAAGGTGAAGAGAAGCCAATATATTTTGTGAGCAGAACATTCAAAGGCGCTGAAGCCAAGTACCAGAAGATAGAGAAGCTATCCTTGGACGTTGTTATCACAGCAAGGAAACTAAGACAATACTTCCAGAGTCATAAGGTAGTGGTCAAGACGGACTATCCAATAAAGAAAGTCCTAAGGAAGCCTGATCTAGCAGGGAGAATGGTAGCATGGGCAGTGGAGTTATCAGAGTTTGATATAACCTTCTCCCCTAGGGGCGCAATAAAATCGCAGATTTTGGCGGACTTCATACTGGAACTATCAACCCCACCAAAAGAAAACAGCGAGGAACCTTGGACACTTTCAGTAGATGGTGCGTCTAACCTAAAAGGAAGCGGAGCAGGAGTGGTCCTGGAGGGAGCTGATGGAGTACTCATAGAACAATCTTTGAGATTCGCCTTCAAAGCAAGTAACAACCAGGCTAAGTATGAAGCCCTGCTCGCTGGAATGAAGTTGGCAAAGGAGATGGAAGTCACGGACCTCAGAGTAAAAAGCGATTCACAGTTGGTAACCAACCAAGTGTTAGGAGAATTTCAAACAAGGGATCCCCAGTTGACTAAGCATTTAGAAAAGGTAAATAAATTAGCGAAATGCTTCAATTCATTTCAGTTAATCTATGTACCTAGGGAGCAGAATGCTAGGGCGGACTTGCTATCCAAGCTCGCCAGTACCAAGAAATCTGGAAGCAACAGAACCTTCATCTAGGAAACCATAGCAAACCCAAGCATCAACGAAGAGGAGACTCACATGATCATAGAAGAAGAGGATTGGCGAACTCCCATCATCAAATACTTACAGGGAGATGAACTCCCCAGGCCAAAAGAAGAAGCATACCGGGTCAGAAGAATGGCGTCATGGTATTCCATGCTGGGAGATAAGCTATACAAGAGGGGATTCTCAAGCCCTCTGCTGCTATGCGTAAGCAAAGAGGAGGCCAAAGGAATCCTAGAGGAAGTTCATGAAGGATCATGTGGAAGCCACATAGGGGCGAGGTCATTGGCAGGCAAGATCCTCAGAGCAGGATTCTTCTGGCCAGAGCTACACAGTGACGCTGCAAGATATGTAAGGGCATGCGATAAATGCCATAGATTCTCAAACCTACACTACGTCCCAGGAGAACCCCTCAAATCAGTTCTTTCATCTTGGCCCTTCTTCATGTGGGGCGTGGATATATTGGGCCCTTTCCCCACCTCGTGGAAACAGGCCAAATGGATCATAGTAGCAGTGGACTATTTCACCAAATGGGTAGAGGCGCAGCCTTTATCTAGCATCTCAGCAGAGCAGGTGAAGAAATTCTACTGGAGAAGGATTATATGCAGGTTTGGTCTTCCCAAATACATCGTGTCAGATAACGGCACGCAGTTTGCAAGTGAGAAGGTAGTCACGTTTTGCAAGGAAAAGGGAATTCAGAATACCTTCATATCAGTTGAGCACTCTTAAGCCAACGGACAAGCTGAGTCAGCCAACAAGGTTATATTAAAAGCTTTGAAAAGAAGACTATCAAGCAAAGGTGAAGCCTGGGTGGCTCACCTCACCGCCATACGGTGGTCCTACCACACAACTCCACAATCGTCAACGGGAGAAGCACCATTCACCATGGTATATGGCGCTTACGCCATGATTCCAGCAGAAATAAATCCCCCAAGTTGGTGACGTGAAACCACAACTGCTTAGGAGAATAATGAAGCATTGCTGGAAAACCTTGACCTGATACAAGAGTTAAGAGACAAAGCACACTTCAGGGAATTCACCACAAAGCAAAGAGTAGGCAGGAAATACAACACGAGAGTGATTTCGAGAAGATTCATAGAGGGCGACTTAGTCCTGAAAAGGCCAATGGGAAAAGACAAAGGAGGAAAATTGGCAGCAAACTGGGAAGGCCCATTCAGAATCAATGAAGTCTTTGAAGGCGGAGCGTACAGGCTAAAGACCATGGAGGGCGAGGTCCTACACAGGACATGGAACATCTCCAACCTCAGATTTTATTACAGCGGAGTCGACAACGCCTGAAAGGCGAGACGAAATCCAAAAAGCACCATCAACCTCGCCTCGCCACCCAAGAGATATTTCCTGCTTTTATTTTCATTTTCATTTTGTTTCTGTTTTTATTTTTTAAAAAAGAAAATGCATGAAAATGTAGTACCGAGTTAAACAATTTCAAATAAAACGATGAGAAACTCTTTTCTCCGGCGAAAGCAGGAGTTTTTAACGAGACTCATCATTCAAAATGCAAAAAATCCTTCCGTTAATCAAATAGAATCATTGTTACAATGTTTGCAGATGACTCATTATATTATCTCAATCTTACTCTTGAAGGAGACAAAGAAAGAGAAAGCGTTGAAACACCATGACGTTATCTGTAAATCTTACGAGTTGGATACGTCAAAAATAGAAACGGCGATATCCCTAAGTCTTACGAGCCGGATACGACGGAAATGCGTTGAAACACCATGGCGTTATCTGTAAATCTTACGAGTTGGATACATCTAAAATAGAAACGGCGATATCCCTAAGTCTTACGAGCCGGATACGACGGAAAGGCGTTGAAACACCATGGCGTGATCTGTAAATCTTACGAGTTGGACACGTCTAAAATAGAAACGGCGATATCCCTAAATCTTACGAGCCTGATACGATGGAAAGGCGTTGAAACACCATGGCGTTATCTGTAAATCTTACGAGTTGGATACGTCTAAAATAGAAACGGCGATATCCCTAAGTCTTACGAGCCGGATACGACGGAAAGGCGTTGAAACACCATGGCGTGATCTGTAAATCTTACGAGTTGGACACGTCTAAAATAGAAACGGCGATATCCCTAAGTTTTACGAGCCGGATACGATGGAAAGGCATTGAAACACCATGGCGTGATCTGTAAATCTTACGAGTTGGACACGTCTAAAATAGAAACGGCGTTATCCCTAAATCTTACGAGTTGGATGCGACGAAAAGAAAAAAGGCGCACATAGCAAGACGCAGGCGACGTCAGAAACAAACACACCGCGTATAGAGGGTTAAGCCCAATAATCGCCAAAGAAAATCAAATGTACAATGCATGTAATTCTTTAATCACTTTTAACGATAGTATCGTATAACATAACAGTGCAGAAAAGGAAACGATGCCAGACAGAAGATTCATATTAATAAAGATCCACATTCCATTGATAAGAGAGATTACGACGAAATCAAAATACAAATTCAAAGACAAAAGTAAAGAAAATTACAGGGAAATCAAGATACAAATTCAAAGAAAATAAAGAGGAAATCCTAATACTAACAAAGGATCCCCAGTCGCCAAAGGATCCAACTTCTTCAACGAGAGAAAGAAACCCTAAGACAGGCTCATCAGTTCCTCAGTTCCCCAAGATCCTAATCCCTCTAGCAAGAGGAAGAAATCAGGTGGAAGGAACAACTCATCAGAGCAGAATTACTCAGGAGTTTTCCCTGAGGCCTTTCGTCGTGGTTTCTTCCGTGGTTTTTCCTTAGTTTCCACGGTGATCCGGGATCCTTCTTCTTCACCAGAAGATTGGACATCAGGAGAAGACTCCCGAGGATCATAAGTCCTCAAGAATTCAATGAAATCTTCATCGGCAGAGCCAGAAGAATCTGACGAAATGGCAATAGTTTCCATTTTGATTCTAGAAAAAGGTTTATCTCGCCCAAGTTTAGAGACGAAGACTCCTCCCTTATGTTTCTTTTTCTGAGACTTTGATCTGGAGACTACACCCTTCTTCGTGGATTTATTTTTGTTATCCATTGAAGGATCAGAGAAAATGGAAGTGAAGAGAAAATGGAAGTAGATGAGGCTATTTATAGGAAGTGTTGAGCGGTTCGCAATAAAGACATGCAAAGAAGTTGCAACTACCCGTGTTTGAATGCATGGGAAACTGCACCACGCTTTAATGGTTATGTTGACCACATTGGTAACTGCAAAGAATTCTTGGGAAACGGCACAAGGGCGACGCCATTGTCTGGGGTCATTACGCCCAAATATTCACATCGCCTCGCTCATTCAAATGTACAGGCGAGAAGGTTCTTATTCAAGCAAGTATTATTAAAACGCAACAAGAGCAATAGAAGAAATACAAACAAGTAAACGAAAGGTGCAATAATTATAATAAGGCCCCAACAGGGCATACAAAAATTGTCATCAAGCCACAGTAGGGCGTACAAAAAATTCATCAAAAGCCACAAAGGGCATACAAGATTAAGATATCAAAGATACAAGGAAACAAAAATCATGAAGTAGAGTTAAAAGGAGGAACGTAATGAACCAACTGGCCGTCCTTAATAACCATTAGAGCATTAGCCTCGCCCAGGCGTTCAACATCAATATCAGGGAACAAGATCTTCACTTGCTCCAGGGCGAAGTTAAAACCTTCATCAAGTTGAGCCCCAATGGTTTCTTCCAAGTTTGCCTTCTCCTCGGCCCAGCCTTCCTTCTCTTTCAGAAATGCCTCTTGCTCACGGGCCAATTCCTCAAGACGAGTGTCCTTAGCAGAAGACGCCTCCTTCAATGCCTTCACCTCCTGGGCGTGCTCATCTTTCAGCTTCTTCAGCGCCGCCTCGTGGCTCTTCTCCAAGTCATCCAAAGCCTTCTTACTCGCGGCCTTGGCGACCTCCATGTCAGCTATGAACTTGTCTTGAGTGGACTTGACTTTCTCCTCCATGACGTCCAACTCCTTATGAACCACCTTCATCTTTTCCTGGGCCGTCAAGACTTCATGTCTTTGGCGAGACGCCAAAGCATAGTTCATTAGAAGTCCTTTGAGCTCGTAGCCCAATGAGAGCCTCAGCAATTCGTCAGTAGGAGTGGAGCCAAACCTAGCACCTCCACCGGACATATTCACCACCTTCTCTATGAACACCTCGGGGTTGAAGAGAGGATCCCAATGAGAGGGAATGGTTTCACTTGAAGCAGCAGGGGGAGGAAAAGAGACAACATCTTTATCAGCTGCAGCACGAGGAGACGGCGTCTTCTCTACATCTTCTTCTTCTTGCGGAGATACAACGTCCACGTTGGACCCCGCCACAGTACTGGAGGACCTCAATTTCTTCTTGACGTGCTGATCACCCTTCGAACTTGCTCCAACCTCAGAGCTATTTCCTGGGATATGGACAGAGATCCGCCCCTCATTCTTTCTTTTGCCTTTAGTCTTAGGGGCGTCAGCATCCGCCACGATCAGTTGACTCAGAGGGTCAACACTGACCACGGTTTCCCCAGAAGCAGCAGCGGCGGCGTCCTTCTCCTTTTTGGCCCAAGACCTTAGCAAAAACTCCATCCTCTTGTCTTGAGAAACAGACTTCATTCTATCTGCAAACCCAAAAGAAACAATTAGTCGCTGAAAGCAAATGAACAATATTGAAACAAGAAAACACCAAAAGATACTTACTCATATAATCTTCCAAAGATTCTATACGACCCTCGGCGTTAAGGAGGTCGCTCACATTCAAGATACACAGCGTCTCAATGTAGGCGACGCTCTCCCTCTCAAACTCATCCAAGCACTCATAACGGGTCCCTTTGATAACACGAGGGTTAGGAGTCCAATAAAAAGGAAACAGAGGCTCTTTGTTTTCATCAAACATCACGTCAGGGAAAGAGTGCCCGTCGCGGACACGCAAGAAGGTATCCTTGTAGTTTTTGAAATTGGAAGTGTAAAGGTTGAAACGCTTGCGGTTTGGCTGACTCGATAGATAAACCTGAGAGTCAGGGGAGACATTTTTAATGGTAAAGAAGGAGAAGAAAACAACAACGGAAGGTTTCTCTATCTCCAACCCTAAGAGAGCCAGTTGGAAAGCCTTCATATAGCCCCAACTGTTGGGACTTAATTGACAGGGGGCGGCGTTTAAGGTTCTAAGCATAGAAACCTCAAAAGAGGTGAAGGGAAACCATATGTTGAAGGTATTGATAATGGAGGTGTACATATAAAAGAAGTGGGGTGATTGGGTGTTAATGTCAGTGACGATCTCATCCTCGCCCACAGGTTCGGTGATAACATCGTTCTCATTCTGAGAACCTGATAGAATGATCTTCCGTCTAAAGGCCAAAATAGACTCCTGGGTTAGGTACTTTGAAGATACTTCCATGGTCTCAGGAGGACTCTAGGCGACGAAGATGGCTAGAGTAGTATCCCTTCGTTTTCCTGTGAAAGATGAAGGCGAGATTATCACACAGTCACTATCACTACTCTCAGAATCACTAGAGCTAAACGGAACATTCATCAAAGACTTAAAGTAACCATCATAATCAAGAGAACCATCGGCCCTTGTATGATGGTTACGTATCTGGGTTTCTAAAGCAGAACCACGAGGAGGAATTTTGGTGAAACCCCCCTCTTCGTCATCGCTCAGACTTATAAGCAATAACCATTTTTCCTACTGTAAACCCTAGAAATCAAAATGGGATCGCTAAAAAGGGAAATGATAGATATGAATATAGAAATAGAAGTTACCTTAAAAAACGGAAGTGAGGAAGTAGTGGGATCGTGTGAACGGAAGTTAACCGAGAAAATAACCGCCAAAGTGTGTTTGAAATTTTCAGTGAAAATGCAATGGGAAAAGTGTTGAAGGAAGAATACCAAAATGATGGTGAAGTCCCTGTTTTATAGGAAAGGATACAAGTAAGTGGAGGGTAAATTGAAACGTCCTAATACCCAACGGATAAAAGAAGGAACCCGCACGCGTGTCAGCGATGACGTGTAAACGCGGACACATATCCCCAGACAGGGCGAGAAAGCCAAACGTTTGAAATTCAGCGACATCGCCAATGGGCGAGATCAAACATACCATGAGGGTTGGTCAAAAATACATGGCAGAAAAGAAATCAGCAAATTAAACAAAAAGTACCACTTCATTCATTCATAAAATTACGAGATTATAGAGGGTGGCGGATCAAACTCAACGCCATTTGGAGGAAATTAAAGAAAAGCAGCATACAACAGAAAAAATAAAACAAAAACTACTTAAATGCCTTATAAGCAGCCTCGACGGCACGGGCGTGGCAATCCTCCATCAAGCCCTTCTGTTTCTTTGCCGCGTCGGAGTCTAAGGCGATCTTTCTCATATCGTCAGTAAGGGCGTCATCCTTCTCTTGAAGACAGCATAGGTGGGAATGAGTTCGGATCAGTTTGGCAACATCGTATTGGATGTCCATCTGCAGATTCCTCTTTCTCTTCACAAGGGGCCTCAACTGGCTCTCCAACTCATCAATTTTGTTGTCTATAGCCTCCTCCACTGAGAGGGACATGGCCATCACCTCTTCCTGAGATTTGATACGCTCTTTGGTCACTTCAATCCTCTTCTCCAAAGCTTCGGCGAGTTCCTTTTGGCAATGTTCCACGTTCTCAGTTATCACAATAAAAGCGCCGTCGTCCAACAGCCTTTTCGCCAATTCCTGCACCACGGCCAGAAAGGCATGTTCCTTCTCCGTCAGCCTCCAGGAATAATCCTGCAACTCTTTCACCATAGAGGATAAATCTTCCACCTGGTCCAGTAGGTCGTCAGTATCGTAACACAGCATGTTCCTCAACTGAAGTAAAACAGGCATGGCAGGTGATTCCGGGCAAAAGGCAGGAGAAGCCATAACTGAAATATGAATGACACAAAGAACATATGAAGGATGAGGAATGAGAAAATTTGTCTACAACGAAGCTTCTATTTATAGTTAAAGGAGAGAGAGCATGATCAAGAGTAATGGGCAGTTACCTCACCATGTCCGGCCATTATCACCACTTCGCCTCTTTGAGCCTCGTGCTTGGGGGGCTGTGTACCGGACAAAATCCTAGGGGCCCAATAACGTAATGGCCCAACAAATGGCCCAAGCAAATCAAATAAATAACTTGGCGGGAAAGGCAAGACGCGGGCGAGATAGAAGGCTAGGGGTGACGCCCCCAGATTACGTTCACGTCGCCCAAAAGGAGTCAACCACCCACTACCACCACCTAAGCACGGAGGAGAAGGAAAACCGCCCATAACCACCCCTGTAACACGGTGGATACGGCGGAAACCACCTACGACCTCCATAGAGAGGAGTGAAGCGGTTTATAGATATTTTCTGACTGTAATCCTCCTCTATAAATAGAGGGGAAAAACTCATTGTAAAGGGTTCGATTTTTTGATAAAGATTAGATCCTTGTATCATTATTATGCATTAATATACTTGGACTCACCTTCCATACTTTTTTACCAGAACAATAACATAATTGGTTTCACTTTTCACTTTTCTCTTTCTGAAACTTCAAAAGAAGATATGGGGTGCGTTTGATCTGCTAAAAAACAGAGGACTGGACTGGACAATTTTTTTGTACCCTGTTTGATTCAGAAACTGGTTATGGGACTGGACAAAAGAGGTAGCAAGGGACATGACAAAAACAAGATTTTTTGTCCCCCACTAAACCACAGGACAACTTTTTGTCCACAGTACAATTATAAAAAATACGAAAACATCCATTTTATTTTCGAATATAAAAAATATCATATCTCTATCTCTCTCCGGTACAGTTTTATTCTGTCCTGTACTGTCTTGTTCTGTCCTGTACTGTACTGTCCAGTACTTTCTGTTTTGCAAATCAAACGGACCCATGATGTGTTTTTATTTTTTATCATAAATGAAGTGATAATTTATCGAAATTAAACTCATATAATTGTGATGTGTTTCAATCTATGCGCCGTCGCGGTTAAAAGTTGGTTGAATAAAATATCGAAGAATAATGTCCTTGGATGAGATATGCATCAAGTAGTTAAGAGCAATAATGCAGTTCAACCTCCAAATTAATGGTCCTTGATAAGATTATTTATTGGTTATTCAAAGTATCAACACTCAAATCATAAACTACTTTATATAACATTATTGATTATTGATTATGACTTGATTAACTTCTGCTCGAACTTAACCATGCATTTTTGGCCAGCTATGTCCCAAAACTATTTGCAGAATTTTTGGATTTGTGGTATTATTTTTTCTGGTTCTGTGGGATTGAAGGGTTTTCTTTTTATCCCAAAAAAATATGATTTTTTCGAAATACTGTCATTTTTGTCAGGCTGGCATTATTGAGTTAATAAATTTATTTTTGTATCAAAAAATTAGAATAAAAATTGTAAAATCGAGCAAAAAATTTAATTTTTTTTATAATAAAAAGATTATGAATTTGAAAACAATAAATGATATTAAATTTACCGAAATACATTATGATAAAATTAAATTAGATATTAATTAACCATAATGAAATATAATTCAAAAATAAAATATTTAGTCAAAATAATATAATAATTTGTGTTTTTTTTTTTTTTTTGCGAATAGTTTTTTGGTTGCTATTTTAGCGAATAGTTTGTTGAGAGATCGATATGTATTTGAAATAGAAAGTAGAAATCTTTTTAAAAAAAATATAAATAAATATTTGTTGAGATATTTATGGTAAATTAAATCATTCCAAAAAAAATAAAAATTGAGAACAATGTGAGATAAAATATCTTTTTTTTCAAAAAAATTGAGATATTTATGTTAATTAAATTTTATGAATGTTTCTTATTGTGTGTACACACTCCATTTAAAATATTGTTGTTTTACTTTGTACAAAAAATAATAATTGTGGTTTTACTATGGTGAGCAACTCGGGCATTAAATACGATAAGAAAGACATTAGGGGTCAACTTTATTATATCCCACATGATGCACTACAAAATTTGGAAACGGGATTTCCCTCAGTTGCAGTAACTGCTCTAGACCGTCCGATCATGAATGAATCGGTAGTTGGGATTGTTTTATCTAATGTTGTCTAAGTGGAGTATGGTACCGATACCTGATACGGGTATCGGTACGGGGTACGACATTTTTTGAAAAACGAATGAACGTATATGTTTATAAATTAAGATATGAATATGTACTCGGTACTGATATGAGTATGTATCCGGTACCGGTACTCTCCCTCAAATGTAGTACCCGTACATCATAGTTTTAATATATAAAACTGTGTATTAAATCAGAATCATTCGATCTGAAATGGATGGTTGTGATTTAATATTGCATGGAACTGTGTGGAAATCCTACATCAATGAAATTTGGAATGGTTTCCCACTTTTCAGAAACAATGTAGAATAGTTTGCAGAAGGATTTGAATTATTTGCTCTTTTGTGACACTCATGAGAAAGAAAATGTCAAAGTCAATCTATTGGGTGAAGGAATAACACAAGATAATGTGTCCAAATGTTCAAATAAATCAAGAGGGTACGTAATATTGATCAAGTTTGCCTAATATTCATAGCATCAAGCACAAATATCTACCAAAGAAAATAACGAGAAGTCTTATTCTATTAATGAAAGTAGAGATAAGAGTCTCAAAGCAAAGAACACAAATAAATATAAAGAGAGAATTTGTAGCCATTGTGAGACCAAAGACACTACTCAATGGAGGTTTGGTCCTTTGGGGAGAAATACTTTATGCAATGCTTGCGGATTGCGATACAAGTCAAATCGATTGATTGAAGGTTATAAACCTAAGGCAAGTTCAAATTAGTTTTTATTTAGAGCAATCAAAAGAATGTTACGATGAATCTATGCAGCAAATTGATCAACAAATAGTCCCGAGCATCAACCAACACCTTACATGCACAAAGAAAGGATTATTAGCAACATGCGCTAATTATTTTGAACCATAGACAATAAAATGCACAAAATAATAATAAAATAGAAACTCAAATAATTGACCTTTCATGCTATTTCATAAAATTATAAGTAATGTGACATGGTAGAATAATATAATTAAATATAAGTTGCTGACATGGCTAAATAAAATAATCTCTTTGGTTAAGTGGATTAGGGTCTAGGTTAGCAATAGAGTAACTTTTCATGATTTATAACATATATATAGATATATACATATAGATATTCAATCACATTTTTATTTCATCTCTATATTCATCCAAAAGTAGACCATTGCTTCACGGTCGTTTTTGCGGAAAATTACAAGTTTTGAAGTAAATACACTTAAAACAGAAAAGTAAGAGAATACCTAGCAAATAGATCCAATTTATAAGAACAATATCATCAAGATCTTATAAGGTTGCAAGGCCAGTCCAGCAAGAGGTAACTAAAAGAAAATAAGAGGTATGAATTTACATAAGACTTGACATTGTCTCATCTAAGATACATATATTGATTCCTTGGTTTGTTGGACTATAAATCAAGGCCCGCGACGTTTACCGAGGCAGAGACAACCTTGTTGCTGATCAGGAGGGATCATACCTCCACCTTTGGATGTGTCAATAGCTTCCAGCATGGCAACTACCTCATCCATTTCAGGTCGCTTATCGGGATTCGCGTCCCAGCATTTCTTCATTACATTTGCCACAGAACTTGGACAACATCTTGGTATTTCTGGTCTAACATTCTAAAATTTCAACACAAACTAATCTGTCAATATCACAGATTCATTTTAGATATTAATCTACAATTGACTAAGATGGAAGAAGATGTACCTGGCGAACAACGGCTGAAGTAATCTCCGAGAAACTTAGGTCGGGATATGGCATGTCGCAACAATATATTTCCCATAAACATATGCCAAAACTATATACATCACATTTCCTGTTATAGGGGTTGCCATTTAAAACCTGTAAACCATCATCACCCATTTGTCAAATAAGTTATAAGTCAATTACTCCAGCTTTCTAGGGAAACTGGCCACAAACCTCAGGAGCCATGTAACCGAGTGTACCAGTCTCCCCTGTCATGTCATTTGGATTCGAGGCTTCAATACGAGCAACACCAAAATCAGCAATTTTAACTTCGCGTGTCTTATCCAACAACATATTTTCTGTCTTTACATCTCTGTGGACAATCTTCTGAGAGTGAAGATAATTCAGTCTGCAAAGTGATCATCGATCAAAACATATTACGAGTCAGTAGTTGGTATCAACGGTCTAAACTCTAAAGGGCTATTACATTGAGGAAAAAATCGCAAAAGAGAGAAATACCCTCTCGCCATATCAAGTGCCAGCTGGATGACAACCCTAAAAGCTAACTTCCTTCTCCTATTTTTTATTAAGAAGGATTTCAATGCACCTCCAGGAAGATACTCAACAACCACACAGCAGATATTGCTTGGCAAGCTAATTAGACCATTCTCAGTTTGTATCTGTAATTCCGAAGATCCCATTGTTGCCCCTATAAACTAAAGACGGAGAAAGAAAATTGTAAGGAGTCTCACGTTAAGTAGATAAAAAGTGTTCAGCTCGATAATTGAAGTCTATGACCTCACTCAAACCTTTTGATATGGAACATTGTAATCCATATATAAGAGCAATTAACAACAGTAACAAGAGAAAGTTGAAGCAGTGAAAGGAAATGTACCTTAGTGACATTAGGATGATCAAGTTTATGCCAAACGACAACTTCTTGCGTGAAAGCCGACCTGAGTGCAGCAATTTCAGCTTCTGTCCGGTGCCCTTCTTCACCCCAGTCCAGCATTTTAACTTGTAATTAAGAAAATATAAGCCCAAAATGGTTCTCAGCAAAATGAATGCAAAAGAGAAAACCACTCATGTCTGAATTGACTTATTTGAGCTTATCATACAAACATAAGTACTTGTGAGACTCTTTAAAAGAGCTAAGGAAAACAACTAATAACTTTATTTTAACTTTTGTTATAGAAATAACTTAAACATAAACACTTATATGATACTTCCTCCAGTCTCAAATATTGAACAAAAGATGGTCAAAGAAACTAGATGTATTTTGTCCAAATTGCTTATATTTGAGACCATAGACAGAGTAGTAAGTTTTATGCTATAAATTCTTAATTAAGTTGTGTATCCAAATGCGACCTTATTCAGTTAAGTGTTACATTACATGGATAGAAAAACAAATTTCAGATTTACTGTCCTCACAAAATTAAAATCAATCAGTGAAATTGTTTGATGCATCATTCATGGTCTGTGATTCTCTACCCATTTAATTTTTACTTTTTCATAACCAACCTAACACTATAACATATGCTACTTCGATTAGTAGCCACCAGAAGACCAAGGCCACAAACCCACAAAAATTTTCAGATGCAATACATATTCTAATCTAATAAGCCACGAAATGAATAATAATTTTCTGAACAGCCCGTCACCAAATCATTGTAAAATTCAACACTTTTTTAAAGAAAATAAAAATACATAGTTCCCCAATGAAAAAAAACAAAGAATTTGAACTGAAAAAAACTGACAAAACACCATCAATGGTTTGTTTCTATAAAACTAGAGACAATCTTCGAATTAGGTGTATCCCGGTGTCAGATAGGGACATACATTGATGCCCGATACCGCCGCATGATCCTATTGAGTTATGTTATTTTCTTAAATATTATGGGTGTGGACATGTCATTTTCATGTCCGTGTATCTGTATTCGTACTTCATAGGTTTTGAAGACTAACGAATGAAATTTTCAAAAGAAACTTGCACATTAACTACATGCATCTATAGAGATAAATTAATCCATGAACAAAGAAAGAGAAAATGAAAAAGTGTATGGATGAGTGGAAGTTACCAGCAACATCTTGACCATCATAGATACCACGGTGAACAGTTCCAAAAGTGCCACGAGCTATGACAGTCTTGATGATAAGGTTAGAAGGATCAATTTCCCATTCTTGTCTTTGCTTGTACAAAACATCACCATTAATATCTTCCTCTTTCTGCTGCATCTTATGATGATCTATAGTCAATGATGCTTTGTTGAGATGTTTCTCAAGTTGTTCATCTATGCTCTTGAGATCAATTAGATCAGCTCTTACAAACCCATCACTCTTTTCCATCATTTTCCCTCTGTACTCAATCTTCTCAATTGTGTTGTGTGTATTTATTTGTGAGTATATGATTATTGGTTAAGCGTAAAAACCGGGAACAATGTGAACATGTAAAATGAATTATGGTAGATAGATAGAGTATGGTTGTACTTGTAGGTGTTTGAGTTGTCGTTTGATGATGTTTGTTTCTCTATCTGTAAAATCACCATTGTCTCTCCAATAATCTAAGTTGACACATGAAGTTGCCTGGGCAATACTTGTGCCACTGTCGTCTCTGACCCCACTTAACTTCTCTATTATAATCAGAATAAGAAAAATAGAAAACAAAATTTAAGTTTTGCTCTCGTTGAGAGTTGAACTCAAGACCTCCCGCTTACTAAACGGGTGCTCTAACCAACTGAGCTACGAGAGCTTCGTCTCTTATAATTCATTGTAAAACTAAATACTATAATATATCTTATGCTGGAAGCAACGTCTCTTAGCTTAGCTATATTGGCAATTCAACATTTAGATAATAGTGAAATTAAAATTTTGGAGGAATTGTGGCCATAGAATTTTTTTTGAAAAAACCTTACTCGAAACAGATTTACAATTTTGTACTGAACAACAAAAATAAGAAAATGTTAGACATTTATAGATTTTTATAGTGTAATATAATTTTATATAAAAAATTTTGCAATTTTTTTTATAAAAGCTTCAAATGAAAATTTGATTTGAATAGTTATTCTTAAAATGTCATTTTAGGCATTTCATTATTTTATTGAAATTTTTTTTAGATAACAAAATTTCAAAAAAATCACTTTTTTTGAAATACAATTCTTTGTAAAAAATTGAGATTTTAACTATGTTTTGATCTTCAATAATGTACATTTAAGTTATATAATGTCAAAATTAATGTTTGAATTTAGAAAAACCAAATATAAAAAAACTTATAATATTTTAAAAAATAATTTTATAAAATCTATTTTTAAAAATATAAAAAAAATAATTCATTTTTTCAAAGTTAAAACAAACGCACACTTAATAAGAAACCAATTCAATGATTAAAAATGAAACCAATGTTTTGCTAGAGCATAATATGAAGAACGGAAATTGTTAGTAAGTAACCAGCATGATGGACATGGCATGTCAATATACAAGAAGATGGCGGATTGCAAATCTGGAAGGATAAAGGAGGAAGAAGAAGGATTGGGTGGAGTACTCACAAGATTTCCTCCTCTCTTTTTTTAATAATTATCACCTAATTATTATGTTTCAATATCAAACATTTATATTATCCAAATTTAATTAAAAAGTTTGTTTGATAATAATTAAAATTTAGATTCAATATTCATGTGGCATAATAGTAAATTTAAGAAACTACTTTTTCATTTTTTATAATAATTAAAAAACTACTTTATTTTTTAAGAGCAAATTTATAAAAAATAAAAAAATAAATAAACATTCGGAAAAAAATGATAATAATAATTGTTTTAATATATCTTTTGTCATATTTAAGATGATTTTTTTTATTAAATTTAAAACAAAAACAAATAGTAAAGCATTTTTTTCATAATAAAATAAAAATCCAAGTCAATTAAAACAAGGAAAAAAAAAAAAAAAACCATTTTTACGTTGGAGGAGTGTATAATATATTGAACTTGAGACCTCTCCATAATTTTAAGGCATTCGTGCCAACTAAGCTATGTGATACTTTATGATATCATTTATCTGAGAGACCTACATATCACTAATTTAAAAAATCAAATAAAAAATTAGAGGCCTATTGGGGTTTTAAAAATATTGGTTTTGGTGAGGCTTAAAGCCCTAGCCTTGGGCTTGGCCCAATGGCCGGCCTTGCATCTTCATCTATCGGATGTTTTCTGCCTTCATGAAGATCTTGCATCCCACTAATGTCATATCCCATTTTTTGACCAATTTTTTTTTACTCGTCTAATAAACCGGAATATTTCATCGCTTCTAACGAAATTTCGGCAGATAGGTATTTTAAAATACCTCATTTTTTGTTTGTTTTTGGGTCCATTTTATTTTTTAGTCTAATTTTATTTTTTTTAGTCTCATTCACTTTTTTTTAGTTGCTTTCATTTTATTTTAAGGGCATTTGCCCCATCTTGTCATTTTCTTTTTAAAAATTATTATTATTAGTCATTATTATTATTATTTGTTTTATATTTTATTTTAATTAAAAATCAAAGAGGGATAAGACCAAGTCACACGCTCCATCCAGTGAGCACATAGTCAATTCCAGTCCAAGTCTAGGACATACACAGTCACACGCTCCTCAAGGCCAAATCAAAGCACTCAATTTCTTTCCAAAATGAAAATTTGGAAAGAGGCATAAGAGGAAAAAAATTCAGTCACAAAAGGCGGGAACAAAATACTCAGAGCCAATTTTTTCACAAAGCCATTCTCAGTACCAACAAGACGGCAACCTTTTTTCAACCACACATGAATCAGAGCCAAAAAATCAATTTGACAAAGAAGGCAAAAATCCAAAAATTAAAACATATCAATAACTTGAATTTATAGGAACTGTAAACATATTTTAGGATTGAAATTAAAACATATTTAAGGTACATATCAATATTTATCTCTCTCCTTTTTTTTTCTTTCTGACTTGAGAATTGGCTTCTGGGCCTAAGAAGGCCCAGTTCGCCTTTTGCCTCTCCATCCTCAGATTTCTTGTGCTGCACCCCCATTCTGCCAGGCGCACCCCCCTATTTATTTTTTTTCTTTCTATGTTATCATACCTCGTGCTATTTGTTTATTATATTTTAATTTATTTTTATTGCATGTTCTTATTATTTCTGCATCATTACACATTTTAATTTTATTAATGTGATTAGAATGTAACTAGGGATCAATGAAAATATAAATGAGAAATACTGCATTGCATGCATTTTATTTATTTCACTTTATGTCAAAAACCGAAAAACAAAAAAAATGATAGCGTAGTTAATTCCAAGGAAAATGGAGGTTTCATTTCGATCCAACGCCGTTATGAAATTTCTCGAGCTTAATTTTATTTTATCGTGCCTAGTTTATTTCATCGCACTTAATTTCTTTTTTTAACAAAAAAAAAATAATCAAAAATCATTTTCAAAAAAAGAATCTCTTTTATTAAAAAATCTCGACTCTCGTCGAGAGACTTTTTCAAAACTCTTTTCATAATAAACTTTTAATTCATGTAAATATACTTACATTTTTCTTAAATAAATTAAAAAATAGAAAAACACATTCAAAAACATTTTTACCACTTGGCTTTTTATTTTAAAATATTTTCAAAGCTAAAAAACATGAACAAACAACTTTCACACTTTTTACCCCGAACTACGAGGTTTTGATCCCTCACGGGTACGTAGTGCAAAAGACCTAGAGTCTTCCCAAATCAGTAAAACTAACAAAAATATTTTTTCTTTTCTTTTTTCAAATAATCACTTCAATTCTTTACACTTACAAGCAAAATAAATTTAGCACAAAAATAAAATAAAAACAAGAGGTTCCTATAGAGTACTATAGACGTTTATGGTGTTAATACATTCCCTTTACGTAACTAACCCCAAAACCTTTAATCTCAAAAATATAGGGTTATTTCAAATTTTTTCCCTTTTCCTTGGAAAAATAAAAGATCGGTGGTGAACTTAAAAATTGTGATTCAATGCTCTTCAATAGCTTGATATCCAAAAATCACCGCAACAACTACCATATGATTTTAGGTAGCCCCTGCAAGTTTCACCATACCCTCTTTGTCCCCCAGAGTGAACCGCTCCGTAGATCTCGAAGAAACACTTGCCTCTAATTATCGTTGAATTTAAGGACTACCCTACAAGGTTCACCATACCTTCTTCAGCCCCTGAATTGTTAATGTCCGTCCTTCTGAAGAATTGTTTGTCTCCAACTATCCATGGATTTTTAGGATAGCCCTACAAGCCTCACCAACTTCGACCCCTCGAATGCCTTTTGTACTCTCAAAGTCTTGCTTGGCTCCAAACCAACCTTGGAGTTTTAGGTGGTTCCACAAGCTGCAACATCAAAGTGACCTTGTATCCAACTACCTCCTGCAGTCCTACAAGTTGCCAAGTCTGATCATTGTTGCTTTCAATTGTCTCCCTGAAAATCTTCCAAGTTTTGCACTTCTTCAGCTACAATTGGAAAATAAACACAAGGTCTTCATAGCCACACCACTTTGGTGCAATAATATCACTCTCCTTCCTATCTCTCATTAGATAACCAAGAGCTAATGTTGTTTCTCTTCCTATAGTCCCACTATCGGAAGAATCCACCTCAAGCTGAAACTCCTCCACCTTAAAGTGAAATTCCTTCACCAAAGTTTCAAACCAGGTACTTCCACTATGAACTCCACCTTGCACTTTGCAAAACTTTTCAAGTATTCTTTGCACCGCCACTCCAAGCTGACGTTGAGTATTATTACCACCGCCTCTTCAGGCTGACCTTCGCGATCTCCATTAACCCTTTATCTTCGAGGCACCGGATAACAACAATCCACGTTTTATCCCTCTTCTCGACCATTAAAAATTGCTTCCTTTTGTTGGAACAAAGTTGGTTCTAATATAACCCAAGTAGTTTTGATGATAACAATAGTATTAATATACAATAGGGAATACTGATAATTTACTCTAGTGTGCAGATATACAAGTTAAAATTTTATATTCACTAGAAGATTGAAGTTCTGGTTGCTACGCTTTAGAATCCCTAGAAGATGGGAAAATGCAAGTTCTGATGTCAACACAGAAGTTGAAGTCATCAGAAGTTGCAAGTCAAAGTCAACCAGAAGATGAAGTCATCAGAAGATCATTTAATATCTGCAAATTCTGATGATGATGATGAAACAGCAGAAGACGTCAAAGAACATTCCATTCTCTTAACGACTATCATCTATTTGGCAAAAGATCTGAAGGAGCAGAAGAACTTCATTCAGACCGTTATCCTCATGATAATGACGTTTGTACTATTGTACTATCTTTGTTTTCCTGATTTGGGCGAATATTCGAAAACAAGGCTCAGATTTTGATCTTTACTTGATTTGAATAAGCACATTTCAAACGAAAACAATGGTACAGTACTACATAGCTGCTTTCATCAGTGTCCGCTCAAATTCAAGACGCTCCAACATCGCCTATAAAAGGAGGAAGAATTTGAAGACGTGACAACACACTTACGAAGAACAAAAGAGCTGTTATTCTGCTAAAATTCAAAGAGCATTTTTAACTTAGATACAACTTGAGTTTATATTCAAATTCAAGACAATAGTCTTCAACTTCTGGCTTGTCAGTAGTTGAACCTTAGTTTTCTTTTTAAGGATTCTAAGAATAGTCTTGTTATTTAAGTTGTATTTCTTTGTTCTCTGAACTCTGATATTGTTTATCAGTTGTTCAAAACTTTGTATTTTGTTTTGTGTTAGAAGTCTCTTGCTGGTGAGCTTGAGCATTGGAAGTCTCTTGTAAGGAGTTACTTGAGCATTGGAAGTCTCTTGCTGTGAGGTTGAGCATTTGTAATCTTGTGTGATTATAGTGAAATCCCTTGGAAGTGCAAGGGGACTGGACTACTCTCGGTTTGTGAGAGGAACCAGTATAATGAAGGTTGAAAAACACACAAGAAGGGGGGGGGGGGGGGGGGGGGTTGAATTGTGTGAGACTTTTTCTAAGTTAAAACAAATTGCAGCGGATAAGGTATAACACACACAATATATGAGGATAGGGTTAGAGAGAGATGCTCAGAATTTTTATACTGGTTCCTCCCACTAACAGGAGTAGTCCAGTCCTCTTGTCCTTCACAAGAGATTTCACTATAATCACTCAGATTACAAATGCTCAAGCACTAAGCAAGAGACTTCAAACTGCTCAAGCACAAAGCAAGAGACTTCTAACTGCTCAAGCACAAAGCAAGAGACTTCCAATGCTCAAGCACAAAGCAAGAGACTTCCAATGCTCAAGCACAAAGCAAGAGACTTCCAATGCTCAAGCACAAAGCAAGAGACTTCCAATGCTCAAGCACAAAGCAAGAGACTTCCAATGCTCAAGCACAAAGCAAGAGACTTCCAATGCTCAAGCACAAAGCAAGAGACTTCCAATGCTCAAGCACAAAGCAAGAGACTTCCAATGCTCAAGCACAAAGCAAGAGACTTCTAACTGGTTTTAATGTTAATAAAGATAAGAGATTAACACTTGATATACAATCAGAGGTGTTTACAAAATACAACTCAGTTACAAGACTAACTTAGAAAATTATCACAAAGTTTCTAAGTGTTTGATAGCTTCAGAATTTGACAGAGTTTCAGCACGTTCAGAAGCTTAAGTCTTGATTCCCATTTCTTCACAAATCTTCTTCCTTTTATAGATGATAAAATGAACGTTGAAGATTATAGCCGTTTGAAGAATTGAGACGCTCCTTTGTATAGATCAGTGAGCTTATTAGCTGTTCTGATTTGCAGTAGCTTAGGAGCTTAACGTTTACTACAAAATGAGAGATTCCTTTTGGCTTTTGATATTTGAACCTTGGTGAAAGCCAAATAAGGAAATAATCGTTTCTGAAGCCTGACTTGAAAAGGACCTTTCCATGGTCAAACCTTTTCATTCTTGGTTTCTGCGTTTGGACTTAGTCAGGCACAGTCTTCAATAAAATTGTACTCTCAAATGTAGCTTAACACTTATATCTGACGAGCCTTCAGATTTTGATAGGCTCAGAATTACTTGTTTCAGATCTGGTGAGCTCAGATGTTCTTCAGATTTTGATAGGCTCAGAATTACTTGTTTCAGATCTGGTGAGCTCAGATGTTCTTCAGATTTTGATAGGCTCAGATTTACTTGTTTCAGATCTGGTGAGCTCAGATGTTCTTCAGATTTTGATAGGCTCAGAATTACTTGTTTCAGATCTGGTGAGCTCAGAAGTAATTCCTTCAGAAATTCTAAGGTTCAGATAATAACTTCAGAGTTTCACAGGCTCAGAATTACTTGCTTCAGATCTGGTGAGCTCAGAAGTAATTCCTTCAGAAATTCTAAGGTTCAGATAATAACTTCAGAGTTTCATAGGCTCAGAATTACTTGCTTCAGATCTGGTGAGCTCAGAAGTAATTCAGATTTTGATAGGCTCAGAATTACTTGTTTCAGATCTGGTGAGCTCAGATGTTCTTCAGATTTTGATAGGCTCAGAATTACTTGTTTCAGATCTGGTGAGCTCAGAAGTAATTCCTTCAGAAATTCTAAGGTTCAGATAATAACTTCAGAGTTTCACAGGCTCAGAATTACTTGCTTCAGATCTGGTGAGCTCAGAAGTAATTCCTTCAGAAATTCTAAGGTTCAGATAATAACTTCAGAGTTTCACTTGCTTCAGATCTGGTGAGCTTAGAAGTAATTCCTTCAGAAATTCTAAGGTTCTTTAGTACGCAAATTTTAACTTTTAATCCTGCACACTGAATTAAATTATTAGTATTCCAATTTAACCTTAAATACATTGTTATCATCAAAATCAATTAAGGAGATACAAAATCATAATTTTGTTCCAACAATCTCCCCCTTTTTGATGATGACAACTATATGTATTTAAAATCAATTGTTGTTGTTTTTATTTAACATCTTGACTTCAGGTTCTGAGGTTTGCAAGCTCCCCCTGAGTCTGATAAGCTTCAAAAGTTTATCAATGATAAATATAAAACAGTCTAAGAGTAATATTTAATGTCAAATATAATTTCATATATTCTACCTTCAGAATTAGAGGTTTGCAAGCTCTATTTCTTCAGATTGACAAATATAAGATATGGTTTGCAAGCGTATCTTATATTATATGAATTTATGTTGGACAAAATTTATTACTCCCCCTCATTAAAAGTTTAAAAGACTTTAATATAACTTAACAAGAGTAGAGTTCAGAAAATGTGATCTTTAGAGCTTCAGAAATAATTTCACTGCCATAGGAAATGAAATAATATTTTCTCCCCCTTTGTCATTATCAAAAACGGGTCAGTCAAAGCACAAGTTACAGGGTAGTAAATGCACACAGCAAACAACCACCAGCAGTAAATGCATTCAACGGTAAAAGGGAATTGTTAAGTACCATGGTGAAACAGGGAATTGTTTCAGAATGAAGACGAGTTTCTTCAAGATCTGAATCAGTTCCAGGAAAAGGTGGAGTGGTTTGAATGGATGAGGGGTTTGGTTCAGAAGTGGTTGGCTTAGGAGATGAAGTCTGAAGGGGTTCAGTTTGGGATTCAGCAGGGACTTCAGAATTTTGAACATTTGAGGGTTCAGATTGGTCTACGTCCATTGCTATTGGGGTAGACTCAGAATCTTTAATAGGAGATTTCTGAGGGGATTTAGGAGTGTCAGAAATGGTTATAGTGGAAGTTTCAAAATATTGAAAACGTGAGAAGTGATAGTGACTAGTGTGTAGTTAAGTGATTATAATGGAAGTTTCAAAATATTGGGGAAACAAGATAGTGACGTAATGGGGGCTTGGCAGTTACTTTTAATAAAATCATCATTAGCTCTCCTTCATTACCCAGCGGTTACTAGACATGATGGGAAGTTACACAGATAAGTAGTGTTTTCAGAAGCCAGCTGTCAGTTAGAGAAACTGAGTGGTCAACTAACACTTAGAGTAGGTATCTGAGTCACAAGAAATCATATTTAATAATAAATAATTCTGATTGCTTCAGATGAGAGAGTGCTTCAGAACCTATATAATAGTTTCTGAGCCGTCCAAACTTCTGAGGCCCTTCAGAACCAGTTTATTCATTCAGAGTTAACAGCATTCAGAGATATCATTCAGAAATAAAAACCATGTTCAGATTTTTCTTGATAAAATCGAAACGATCAATAGCAAGAGGTTTGGTAAAGATATCAGCCCATTGATGCTCAGTATCAATGAATTGAATCTTAATTACTCCCTTCTGAACATAGTCTCTAATGAAGTGATGTTTGATCTCAATGTGTTTAGCTCTTGAATGCAAAATAGGATTCTTAGACAAACAGATAGCAGCAGTATTATCACAGAGAAGTGGTATACTACTTATCCTTATCTGATAGTCCTCCAACTGATGTTTCATCCAGAGCAATTGCGTGCAACACTTAGCAGCTGAGATGTACTCTGCTTCTGCTGTAGATAGAGCAATAGTTGCTTGTCTCTTACTAGCCCATGATATAAGGTTTTCACCTAGAAATTGACAGTTTCCACTAGTGGACTTCCTTTCAATTTTATCACCAGCATAGTCAGCATCACAGAATCCAATAAGCTGATAATCTAAGGATTTCTTATAAAGTAATCCAAGATTAGTGGTTCCTTTCAGATATCTAAAGATTCTCTTAACAGCAGTTAGATGAGACTCTCTAGGATCTGATTGAAATCTAGCACACAAGCATACACTGAACAAGATATCTGGTCTAGATGCAGTGAGATAAAGGAGGGAACCAATCATACCTCTGTATAATTTCTGATCTACTTTGCCTTCAGATTCTTCCTTCAGAAGACAGCTAGAGGGATGCATAGGAGTTGACATTGGTTTACAATCTTCAAGACCAAATTTCTTCAGTAAATCCTTTGTGTATTTGGTTTGATGCACATATACTCCTTCTTTTCTTTGATTGATTTGAATTCCCAAGAAGAATGTTAGTTCTCCCATCATACTCATTTCAAATTCATCCTGCATAAGCTTAGAGAAATTCTTGCAAAGAGAAGCATTAGTTGAACCAAAGATAATATCATCAACATAAATCTGAACAATCAAAATATCAGTTTTTAAGGTTTTTCTAAAGAGAGTGTTATCAACATGTCCTTTTTCAAAACCATTTTCTAGAAGAAATATACTTAACCTTTCATACCAAGCTCTTGGAGCTTGTTTCAAACCATACAGAGATTTCTTCAATTTGTAAACATGATCAGGACACTTTATATCTTCAAAGCCAGGAGGTTGTTTAACATAGACTTCTTCATAAATTACTCCATTCAGAAATGCACTCTTAACATCCATTTGAAATAGAGTGATGTCATGATTAACTGCATAGGACAAGAGAAGTCTGATTGCCTCAAGTCTTGCTACTGGTGCAAAGGTTTCAGTGAAATCTATGCCTTCTTGCTGACTATAACCTTGTGCAACCAGTCTAGCTTTATTTCTGACAACTTCTCCCTTTTCATTTGACTTGTTTCTGAATACCCATTTTGTTCCAATAATGTTCTTGTGTTTGGGTTTTGGTACCAGATCCCAAACATCATTTCTTTCAAATTGATTGAGTTCTTCTTGCATTGCAACAATCCACCCATCATCTGAGAGTGCTTCTTCTATGTTTGTGGGTTCAATTAATGAAATTAACCTAACTAGGGATTCATCCTCTTTGAAAGCAGATCTGGTCTTTCTTGGGCTATCCTTGTTACCAACAATTAGCTCTTCAGGATGAGATGATCTATACTTGAATTTACTCTTAGGTGGAGCAGGTGTCTGAGAGGGTTCAGTTTCTGAAGGGTCTTCAGTTTCAAGGCCTTCAGAGATATCTTCATTTTGAGTCTCAGATGGATATACAGCAATGGAGAGATCTTCACACTCAGAATTTGAGGAAACTTGAAATTCTGCAAAAGTCTCAGCTTGCTCTGACATTTTATCGTCAGGCTCTTTATCATCAAATCTAACATGTATAGATTCTTCAACTGTGTGAGTTTCAGAATTATACAATCTGTATGCTTTTGAGCGTTCAGAGTAGCCTATAAAGATACCCTTATAAGCTCTAGCATCAAATTTCTTTCGATAGACCTTGTTGTCTAGAATATAACAAGTACATCCAAACTGATGAAAATAAGAAATATTTGGTTTTCTTCCTTTGAACAGTTCATAAGCAGTTTTGTTCAGAATAGGTCTGATGTAGATTCTATTCTGAACATAGCAAGCAGTACTCACGGCTTCTGCCCACAAGAACTTAGCTAGGTTAGACTCAAGCATCATGGTACGAGCCATTTCTTGCAAAGATCTATTCTTTCTTTCTACAACACCATTCTGCTGTGGTGTTCTAGGAGAAGAGAATTCATGGATTACTCCATGCTCTGAGCAGAAAGATTCGAAAGAGTCATTTTCGAACTCTCCCCCATGGTCGCTTCTAACCTTCAGAATCCGAAGATCCTTTTCACTTTGTATTTGTGTGCAGAAGTCACTGAACACCACAAGTGCTTCACTCTTAGAACGTAGGAATTTCACCCAAGTCCATCTACTGAAATCATCAACCATGACCAATCCATATTTTTTACCATTGATAGAGGCTGTCGAAACAGGACCAAACAGATCAATGTGAAGCAATTCTAAGGGTCTGGAAGTAGAGACAATGTTTTTAGACTTGAATGAAGTCTTAGCAAATTTTCCTTTTTGACATGAGCCACAAAGTGCATCTGAGTGATAATCAATGTCAGGCAAACCACTAACAAGCTTTTGTTTGCTAAGCTTAGAGATCAACCTCCAGTTAGCATGACCAAGACACTTGTGCCATAGCCATTTCTCATCACTCAGAGACAAAAGACATATAATCTTTTGGTCAACCAAATCAGAAAAGTTTACTTTATAAACATTGCCAACTCTCATTCCCTTGAATACTACAGATTTGTCAGAGTCTTTTGATACAGTACATGATTCCTTATTAAATGTAACAACACACCCATTGTCACAAAATTGACTAATGCTCAATAGATTGTGTTTAAGTCCATCAACTAACCAAACATCTTTAATGGAAAGAGAAGAATTACCAACTGTACCTGTACCAATGATCTTCCCTTTTTGTTTTCCTCCAAATCCCACAGAGCCTCCCTCTTTCAGAGTTAGGGTTTGGAACATATGCTTTTCTCCCGTCATATGTCGTGAGCAACCACTGTCCAGGTACCAGGGCTGCTGTTTTACCTTTCCTTGCATGAGCATCTGAAGCAAACATTATTTCAGATTTTGGTACCCATATTCTGATGGGTCCTTTAGAGTTAGTCTTCTGAATAGTATTCCTTCTTTGTTTTCTATGATCAACACAAGATCTAGAATTAATTAAGCTTTGACAAGAATGTTTAGGCTTAATTTGATTCTTGGATTTTGATCTGGAGTATATCACAGTTCCAAAGGTCAAGCAAGGATCTGAAGTAACTTTACCTTGATTTCTCAGAGGTTCAGATGACTTCTGAGCCTTAACTTGAGAACTTTTGGACTCAGAAATTTTAGGTTCAGAAGAACTTGGAACTTCTGAGTCTTTGGGTTCAGGTTCAGAACCTCCTTCAGAGTTGGATGCCTTCAGATCAAGTGTACCACTTTTAACAAAGGTAGAGAATAATTCAGGTGGAGTATCATCCTCACTATATGATTTCAGAGGTTTATCCCAGTTCTTAAACCGAGAATAACCAATGCCTTCACCATAGTTACGAGTCATATGATAAATCATGGAAGCCATTTTACTCCTATTGAAGGTACAACGAATAAATTCGTGAAGAGCATCTTCATGATCATCATTGAGCTTGTCTGCCAAGACATAGTTAGATTCAACATGACAAATACGAATGTTTAACGATTCATTTTCATCATAAAGAATCTTGGCATCCTTTTTCAATGATTCATGAACATTCTTCAGAATTTTGTGTTGACTTACTATACGAGAGTAATGTTTCACGGCAATCTTAAGAGAATCAATTAATTCAGATTTAGTCATGTTAGAGTATACCTCATTTTCATCATCTGAGTCATCTTCAGAATCTCTATCAGAGTTGTTACCTTCAGAAGTTCTTGCCATTAAAGCCAGATTGCCTTCTTCATCATCTTCTCCTTCAGAGTCATTCTCAATGGTCTCCCAAGTGGCTAACAAACTCTTCCTTACCTTTTCTTTGTACTTTTCTTTCCCAAAGCTCTTATTCTTTCCTTTGTCCTTGGATGACATTTCTGGACAGTCCGCAATGAAGTGTCCAGATTTCTTGCAGTTATAGCAGTTGTTCAGTTCTTCCTTTTTGTCCTTTGAAAAGGAACTTCTTGAGTTGTTTCCTTTGTTTGGAAACCTTTTGTATTTCTTGTTCCATTTCTGAAACCTTCTAACCATTAGTGCCATTTCTTCATTCTCAGAATTTTCATCCATCATATCATCAGAAGTTTCTTCCTCTTGTTCAGACACTTTGATCTTTGCAGCTTTTGAGGAAGTCTGAACAGAGCTTAGAGCCAAGGACTTCATCTTCTTGACAGGTTCATCTGACATAAGTTCTAGCTCATGACTTCTGAGTGAGCTTATTAAATCTTCAAGAGTCACATTGTCCAAATCCTTGGATTCCTGAAAAGCTGTAACTTTTGGTCTCCATTTGGAAGGTAAGCTCCTCAGAATTTTCTTCACGTGATCAGATGCAGTGTAGCTTTTCTTCAGAACTTGAAGACCAGAGACAAGGGTTTGAAACCTTGAATACATGGTTTCAATATCTTCATCTTCCTTCATTCTGAACAGCTCATATTGATGAACTAATAAGTTTGCCTTAGCTTCTTTGACTTGCTTATTTCCTTCATAGGTGGAACATAGAGAGTCCCAGATAGTTTTGGCACATGACTTGTTGGATATTTTTAAATACTCAGCATGAGATATTGCACCAATAAGCATATTCTTAACAGTATGATGCTTCTTATACTGTTTCTTCTTTTCAGCATCAAAGAACTTTCTGTAGGTATTTCTTACAGCACCTTCATCATCCATGTGTTCAAAATGTATACCATCTTCAATGATATCCCATAACTCATCATCGGTCCCAATGATGTAACTATACATCTTGGTTTTCCAGAAAGGAAAAGTAGTAGGATCACTGTTGAAGTAAGGTGGTTTGTCTCTGTGATTATCACTGTTCCTTTCCCTATCATATTTGTGAGGAGGTGGAACAGCAGAGTGATCAGGTCCAGCGGAAGCAGAAGGAGAGGTAACATCAGACATGTTTTTCAACTAAGTACCCCTAGATCTTTTACTGTTTCACTGTTAAGTGAAGAGCAACAGACCGGAGCTCTGATGCCAATTGAAGGTTGAAAAACACACAAGAAGGGGGGGGGGGGGGTTGAATTGTGTGAGACTTTTTCTAAGTTAAAACAAATTGCAGCGGATAAGGTATAACACACACAATATATGAGGATAGGGTTAGAGAGAGATGCTCAGAATTTTTATACTGGTTCCTCCCACTAACAGGAGTAGTCCAGTCCTCTTGTCCTTCACAAGAGATTTCACTATAATCACTCAGATTACAAATGCTCAAGCACTAAGCAAGAGACTTCAAACTGCTCAAGCACAAAGCAAGAGACTTCTAACTGCTCAAGCACAAAGCAAGAGACTTCCAATGCTCAAGCACAAAGCAAGAGACTTCCAATGCTCAAGCACAAAGCAAGAGACTTCCAATGCTCAAGCACAAAGCAAGAGACTTCCAATGCTCAAGCACAAAGCAAGAGACTTCCAATGCTCAAGCACAAAGCAAGAGACTTCCAATGCTCAAGCACAAAGCAAGAGACTTCCAATGCTCAAGCACAAAGCAAGAGACTTCCAATGCTCAAGCACAAAGCAAGAGACTTCTAACTGGTTTTAATGTTAATAAAGATAAGAGATTAACACTTGATATACAATCAGAGGTGTTTACAAAATACAACTCAGTTACAAGACTAACTTAGAAAATTATCACAAAGTTTCTAAGTGTTTGATAGCTTCAGAATTTGACAGAGTTTCAGCACGTTCAGAAGCTTAAGTCTTGATTCCCATTTCTTCACAAATCTTCTTCCTTTTATAGATGATAAAATGAACGTTGAAGATTATAGCCGTTTGAAGAATTGAGACGCTCCTTTGTATAGATCAGTGAGCTTATTAGCTGTTCTGATTTGCAGTAGCTTAGGAGCTTAACGTTTACTACAAAATGAGAGATTCCTTTTGGCTTTTGATATTTGAACCTTGGTGAAAGCCAAATAAGGAAATAATCGTTTCTGAAGCCTGACTTGAAAAGGACCTTTCCATGGTCAAACCTTTTCATTCTTGGTTTCTGCGTTTGGACTTAGTCAGGCACAGTCTTCAATAAAATTGTACTCTCAAATGTAGCTTAACACTTATATCTGACGAGCCTTCAGATTTTGATAGGCTCAAAATTACTTGTTTCAGATCTGGTGAGCTCAGATGTTCTTCAGATTTTGATAGGCTCAGAATTACTTGTTTCAGATCTGGTGAGCTCAGATGTTCTTCAGATTTTGATAGGCTCAGATTTACTTGTTTCAGATCTGGTGAGCTCAGATGTTCTTCAGATTTTGATAGGCTCAGAATTACTTGTTTCAGATCTGGTGAGCTCAGAAGTAATTCCTTCAGAAATTCTAAGGTTCAGATAATAACTTCAGAGTTTCACAGGCTCAGAATTACTTGCTTCAGATCTGGTGAGCTCAGAAGTAATTCCTTCAGAAATTCTAAGGTTCAGATAATAACTTCAGAGTTTCATAGGCTCAGAATTACTTGCTTCAGATCTGGTGAGCTCAGAAGTAATTCAGATTTTGATAGGCTCAGAATTACTTGTTTCAGATCTGGTGAGCTCAGATGTTCTTCAGATTTTGATAGGCTCAGAATTACTTGTTTCAGATCTGGTGAGCTCAGAAGTAATTCCTTCAGAAATTCTAAGGTTCAGATAATAACTTCAGAGTTTCACAGGCTCAGAATTACTTGCTTCAGATCTGGTGAGCTCAGAAGTAATTCCTTCAGAAATTCTAAGGTTCAGATAATAACTTCAGAGTTTCACTTGCTTCAGATCTGGTGAGCTTAGAAGTAATTCCTTCAGAAATTCTAAGGTTCTTTAGTACGCAAATTTTAACTTTTAATCCTGCACACTGAATTAAATTATTAGTATTCCAATTTAACCTTAAATACATTGTTATCATCAAAATCAATTAAGGAGATACAAAATCATAATTTTGTTCCAACATATAAATCTCTTGTGTTATATCTTTTCTCTTCTCTTTGCTTTTATTCATTCATACTCTGTTTTACCTTCGCCATACCAGAAGTTGGTTGTGTTTAAGTTTTGGCCCGCTGCGAAATCTGATAAGTTGCAAAACTTTGTAGAAGTTTTTAAAACTAACCAAAACACAATTCAACCCCCTTCTTGTGTTTTTCACACCTTCAATTGGTATCAGAGCCCGGTTCTGTTATATCACTTTGCAGTGAGACAGTTATTTGTTGTGACAAAACACTATATCTGGTGAAAAGAAAACTGAGACATGAACTGCTATTCCTTTCAACTATGATGTTGATGATAAAAACAACAACAGCAAAGCTCCCAAGTTCAATGGTGATGGTTCTACCTTCTCCTGGTGGAAAGATAGAATCTATAGTCATCTGGTTGGTATTGATGATGACCTTTGGGACTTAGTTGAAAGAGGAACTACATTTCAAGGTTTGGATGAAAGAGGAAGATTAGATTATGATACAAGGCAAGCTTTCACTGACAAGGACAAGAAAGCGTACAAGAAGCACCACAAGGTCAAGGATATCTTGATAAGCTGCATATCTCATGAAGAATACCTTAAGATCACAGATAAATCTACTGCTAAGAGTATCTATGATTCTTTATGCTCATCTTATGATGGAAACAAACAGGTACAGGAGGCAAAAGCAACACTTTTGATCCAACAGTATGAACTCTTTAGAATGAAGGAAGATGAGAACATTGAATCTATGTTTTCAAGATTCAAAGTTCTGGTTGCAGGTCTTCAAGTTCTGAAGAAAAGTTATACTACTTCTGATCATGTGAAGAAGATTCTTAGAAGCTTACCTGCTAACTGGAGACCTAAGGTCACTGCTATTCAGGAGGCAAAGGATTTGGACACCCTAAGTCTAGAGGGTTTGATTAGTTCACTCATGAGTCATGAGATTGAGCTATCCTCTGATGAACCTCAGAAGAGAATGAAGTCTTTGGCTCTGCCAGCTACTTCTGGACCTTCTAAGGCTCTCAAGGCTAAGGTAGTTGAATCTGAAACAGAAGAATCTTCTGCAGATGATCAAGAAGAGGGATCAGATGATGATGTATTTGCACTTCTGACCAAGAGGTTCCAGAAGTGGGCAAGAAGAAAGCCAAGATATTCTGGTAGAAGTTCTGGATCCAAAGGTTCTGGTTACAGAAGTTCTGGAAATAAAGATAAGAAGATGATTCTAAGAATTGCTTTAACTGCAACAAGCCTGGACACTTCATTGCTGATTGTCCTGACTTGAGCACCAAGGGAAAAGGAAGAAAGAGCACTTTCAAGAACAAAGCTAAGAAGAGTCTTCTAGCTACATGGGAAGATCTTGACAAGCTGTCTGATGATGAAGCTGAAGATGCAGAAGCTAACTTGGCACTCATGGCCACAGCAGAGTCAGATGTTGAAAGTGATGTTGAGTCAGATTCAGAAGATATTGAACAGGTTATTTCTAAACTCTCTGACACTCAACTCTCTAAGGCTTTGAAAGATACTGTGATGAAATACATGGAAAAATCAAATGAGCTAGAGCTTTTTAAACAAAAGTTTGACATACTCAATGATAAAGTCAATCATATTCAAGAAAACTATAAGAAGTCCTTAAAGACTATTCAAGTTCTTGAAAATGGTTGCAGAACATGTAACAAACCCTATGATAAGCATGAGATTGTTCTTCAAGAGTTTGTTCATCACAATATTGACAAGCATAAATTAGCCTCTATGATTTATGGTGCTGGCAAATACACTGGACAGGGTTTGGGGAGTACTGTCAAAGGAAACTCAAATCAGTCTGTGTGTAATAGCAGAACATCTTCTGATCTTTATTCCAATTTTGTTTCTAGTAGCAGTACAAAAAATCCAAAAGTGTCAGATGCTCATGTAAGCGTGGAGTCTTTAAAAATCTCTGCTCTCATTGCTTCAGTATCCAAGTCTTATAAAGGAGTACAGAAGATCTTCAAGCCTATGAGTACTCGGGGCATGAGATCAGGCTGTACAAACTTGAAAGCTGGTTTGCTGACACACTCTGGGTCAAGGTCCAAAGGAAAGGCTAAGCCTAAACCTGTGCTCACCTCACTATGGACCCTCTGGAAACTACAAGAGACAGAAGAAGGATAAAAGAACTAACTTTAGAGGACCCATCAGAATATCTGAGATAATGTTTACTGCAGGTATGCACCCCAAGAAAAAGGCAAAGCTCATGGTATCTGGACAGTGGATGTTCACGACACATGACAGGAGACAAGCACTTGTTCCTCACCCTGACTCTGAGAGAGGGAGGAACTGTAGGATTTGGTGGGAACCAGAAAGGCAAAATCATTAGTATAGGTAAAGTAGGTAATTCTTCACTTTCTATTTCTGATGTTTGGTTGGTTGATGGACTACAACATAAGTTACTTAGCATAAGTCAATTATGTGACAGTAATTATGATGTTGTGTTTAATAAGAATTCATGTACTGTAATTAACAATTCTGATAAGTCTATTTTGTTTAAAGGTTGTAGAAAGGGCAATGTTTATAAAGTTAATTTATCTGATCTGGAAGATCAGAATGTGCTTTGTTTGTTGACTCTAAGTGATGAGAAATGGGTTTGGCATAAGAGATTGGATCACGCTAACTGGAGATTAATCTCTAAGCTTAGCAAAGACAATCTTGTAAAGGGCCTTCCTAAATTGACTTATCACTCAGATTCTCTTTGTGACTCTTGTCAAAAAGGGAAGTTTGTCAAAAGCTCATTTAAACCTAAGAACATTGTTTCTACCTCTAGACCTTTAGAACTTCTGCACATTGATTTGTTTGGACCAGTTAGCACTGCTTCACTCAATGGAAAGAAGTATGGACTAGTCATTGTTGATGATTATAGTAGATGGACTTGGGTAAGATTTCTGAAATCTAAGAATGATACATATGAAGAGTTTAGTGTCTTCTGTGCCCAGATTCAAAATGAAAAAGATTTAAGGATTTTTAAAGTTAGAAGTGATCATGGTGGAGAATTTGAAAATGAACCTTTTGAAAATTATTGTGAAGAACATGGAATTTTCCATGAGTTCTCTTCTCCTAGAACTCCACAGCAAAATGGAGTTGTAAAAAGAAAGAACAGATCTTTGCAAGAGATGGCTAGAACCATGATGCATGAACATTCTTTGGCAAAATCTTTTTGGGCAGAAGCAATAAACACTGCTTGTTATATTCAGAACAGAATCTATATTAGACCTATTCTGAATAAAACAACATATGAACTTTTTAGAGGAAGGAAACCTAACATTTCTTATTTTCACCAATTTGGTTGTACTTGTTACATTCTTAATACTAAAGTCTATCTAAAGAAATTTGACTCTAAAGCTAGTAAGGGTATCTTTATTGGATATTCTGAGCGCTCCAAGTCATACAGAGTGTATAATTCTGAAACTCAATCAGTTGAAGAATCTATGCATGTAAGGTTTGATGATAAAGCGCCTGATCATGAAAAGTCAGAGCCTTCTATAGAAATTTCAGATTCTCAAGACTCAGAAGATGAAGATTGTGAACCTATTCCCACTCTTCAACTTCTGGAAGCACCATAGAACAATCAAGTTCCAGAATCTGATGATCATCAAATAACACCAACAGAAGATCATGAACTAGAAGAAACAACTATTCCCAAGAATACCTTCAAGTACAAGTCATCACATCCTGAAGAGCTTATCATGGGTAATAAGAACAGTCCTAGGAAAACAAGATCAAGCTTTAGGGATGAAGAATCCTTATTTGGTCTAGTTTCCTTGATTGAACCTAAAACCATTGATGAAGCATTATCTGATGATGCTTGGATAGTTGCTACGGAAGAAGAACTGAATCAATTTCAAAGGAATGATGTATGGGATCTGGTACCCAAACCAAAAAGCAAGAACATTATTGGAACAAAGTGGGTATACAGAAACAAGCTGAATGAACAAGGAGAAGTAACAAGAAACAAAGCTAGACTTGTTGCACAAGGATACAGTCAACAAGAAGGCATTGATTATACAGAGACTTATGCTCCAGTTGCAAGATTGGAAGCTATAAGATTGCTTACTTCTTATGTTGTCAACAACAACATTTCTCTTTATCAGATGGATGTTAAGAGTGCATTTCTAAATGGTGTAATCTCTGAAGAAGTATATGTCAAACAACCTCCTGGATTTGATGATATTTCTAATCCAGATCATGTGTTTAGACTAAAGAAGTCACTATATGGACTCAAACAAGCTCCCAGAGCTTGGTATGAGAGACTAAGTAACTTCTTGGTTGACAATGGTTTTGTTAAAGGTCAAGTTGACAATACATTATTCAAGAAAACCATGAAGAAAGACATTCTAATCATTCAAATTTATGTTGATGACATCATTTTTGGATCAACTAATGCTGGACTCTGCAAGAACTTTTCTAAGATGATGCAGGATGAATTTGAGATGAGCATGATGGGAGAATTGAAGTACTTTCTAGGAATTCAGATCAATCAAACAAAGAAAGGAAACTTCATTCATCAGTCAAAGTATATCAAAGATCTTCTGAAGAAGTACAATCTTGAAGACTGCAAACCCATGAACACTCCAATGCATCCTACATCAAGTCTTGGCAAAGGTGAGTCTGAAGGTAAAGTTGACCAGAAGTTATATAGAGGTATGATTGGATCTCTTCTCTATCTAACAGCTTCTAGACCTGATATATTATTCAGTGTATGTCTGTGTGCAAGATTTCAATCAGATCCTAGAGAATCTCATTTTACTGCTATAAAGAGAATCTTTAGATATCTGAAGGCTACTTGTAACATTGGATTACTGTATCAGAAATCTAATGATTACAAACTGATTGGATTCTGTGATGCTGACTATGCTGGTGATAAACTTGAAAGAAAATCCACTAGTGGAAGTTGTCAATTCATTGGTGAGAATTTGATTTCTTGGGCCAGTAAAAGGCAAACCACCATAGCTATGTCAACTGCAGAAGCAGAATACATTTCAGCAGCCAAGTGTTGTACACAACTACTTTGGATGAAATATCAATTGGAAGATTATCAAATAAGCAGTCATAATATTCCTTTATATTGTGATAATACTGCTGCCATTCATCTCTCTAAAAATCCTATTCTACACTCAAGAGCTAAGCATATTGAGATTAAACATCATTTTATAAGAGACTATGTACAGAAGGGAGTAATTGATCTCAAGTTTATTGATACTGAAAATCAATGGGCTGATATCTTTACAAAACCCTTAGCTGTAGAAAGATTTGATTTTATCAAAAAGAATCTTAATATGATGGAAATCTGTGAATAAGCTAAAACTCTGGTGAAGAATATTATTTTAGGAAGTTCTGGAAGTTTAACAGAAGTTAGGGGGAGTCAGACTTTCTATCAGAAGTTTAGACAAACCATCATCTGGTATCTTATATCAGAAGATAGGGGGAGTCAGAACTTGTGTATTAGAAGTTGACAAATCCATCTTATGTATCTCTATCAGAAGTTTGTGAGTGGTTCTGAACGTGACGTGGCAGTAACTGTTGAGTTACCTCTTCAACTGTTGTGGCTAACGTGTCAGGTATTTAATTAATCTTCTAATACACGTGTTTGTTTGCTATTAGAGAAAGAAGTTGGTTAGTGATGATTGTGTTCTAATTCATTTTGTGAATTGTTAAGTTACTCTATTACCCCTGTCCTTTCAGTTAGTACGTTTTTGCGCGGTTTTGTTTTTCTTTCCTTTTTAAACACTAACTGTTCACATTCACACACTTACACATTCACTACCCACACTTTCATCTCTTCTAAAACTCAGAGCAAATTCTTTCTTCTCTCAAAATTAGCAAACCCTAACCCCTAAACTCAGAATCATGGCATCTTCTACCAAGCGTATTCAAACTCTAGAAGAAAGGAATGCAAGTGTACCACTGATTGCTGACATCAAAGCATCTACTCTTGGTGTTCTCTCTCCAGACAGAGTAAGCTTTCCTATTTCAGACCTATATCTGCATATTGAGAGACCAGTCGACTTTGAAGCAATTAGGGTTAATGGCTGTGACGGGATCAAGGAAGTGTTTGTTTTTCAGAAGTTGACAACTTACCTAGATTGTCTTAATGGACCTGTCTATCCAGAAATTGTTAAGGATTTTTGGATGAAGGCACAAGTGACTCTCTGTAATTCAATTCCTCAAGATGAATACTATGGCAAGAGATTCGCTCAGAAGTTAGTGGTGTCTGCATTAGAATCAGACCTGAGCATATAAGACAAGCAGTACAGTTACCACTTCGGGGTATTGTTCCTATTGGCGCTGATGATGTGAGTCATTACATTCAAGAAGAAATCTATGGCAAGAAGTCTACTTCTAAGAACAACAATGATATGACACCGTTCTACAAGATACTTTACAAGATTTTGTGTGACTCTATCTTACCAAAGGTTGGTTCATCTGACCAAGTTTCCAATTTGTATAAACTTGCTTTATATTATTTGGGAAAGAAGGTTGAGGTGGATTTTGCCAAAGTAATTTTTGAGCACATGAGTAAAGCTATCACTGATAGTCAGAACAAGGGTAGAACAAATGCTCATTACTGCAGACTGCTTTCCTTCATGTTTCACAGAAGTTATTTGATTCAATCTCTGAGAACTACTTTTCCTGGCTATGCATCTTTCATTGATGCTTATCCCTCTGTGATAAGTGGTTTATTTGTGAAGAAAGTCCTGAAGTCTCCAGCACCTGTGATTACTCCTCAAGTTCAATATAGACCAAGGAAGGATGAGAGTGACAAGTATTTTTATATCACCCCTGTGTCTACAAAAGAGGTTTCTCTTATTGCTGGTATGCATAAGAAACTTCTGGAAGAAGGAGTTGATCAGAAGTTGGAAGAAAGACTAGCAACACAGCAGTTGTTGCCTGTTCAAGTGAAGAAGAAGAAGAAGAATATAAGGAAATCAGAATCTGCAGAACCACAACCCAAGAGAACAAGAAGTTCTACACCCCAGAAGAAGTCTGGAAGTACTTTTGGTGTGAAGAAAACTTCAGAGGTTGCTGGCAAGAGCATTGCTACAGAAGAAGTGAACCCTGGAAACTCTGAGCCTGCTGCTCAAGCAGAGGCTGCTGTGAAAATTACTGAGAAGGCTAGTGCTTCTGGATCTGTTGCTATTGCTGTTCCAGAAGTTGTTAAGAAGAACAGATCAAATTTGAAGAGGAAGAGGAAGCCTAAGTTGATTGTTGCTGAATCAGATGATGATGTTGAGCATGATGAAGCCATATTGCAAGTTGAGCAATATAAGGCTTGGGAAGAAACTAGCTGGGAAAGTGGAATTAATGCTGAGCCAAATGAATTTCTTGATGCTCCCATGCCTAAAGCTGAGTTAGTGCAAAAGTTGGCAAATCAAGGTATTTACAAAAAGATCAATGTTAAAGATATTCCTGATTATGTCATTAATGGTCCAAAGCATGCTAAAAACATCCCCTATACAATGAAACAGTTTTCTAAACATGTGTTATCCCTGATTACAGAAGCAGATGTGTCTACTCCTACTTCTATGGAGAATGTTGAGAAAGTAGCAACAGAAGTTAATGCAGAGGTTGCAACTTCTGAAGCTATTCCTCAAGAGCCTACTCCTGCTACTCAAGTTTCTGCTAACCCTGTTTCACCAAGTTCCCATGACTCTGAGAAGACCTTATCTGTTCATCGGGCTTCTCCCATTGAAACTATAGTTGAAGCTGGCACTTTTGTCAATGCTTTACAACTATTAGAGTTGGAACTTCACAAACCTTCACCTCAGAAATCTCAACCTTCTCAACTCACAAACATTGAAAATGACTATCTTAAAACCTTTGAAGAAGTCATTACACCCCGTCCAACAGAACAAGATAAAACAATTGAACCCTCAAATGTCCTAGATAAACCCTCATCTTCATCTGTTCCTAACACTCTCAAAGCCATCACACCAGAAGATGTTAAGTGTGTGCTGATGGGCATTAATGACAAAGTTCAGGAACTTCATCATGATCTACCTGCTCTTGCTTTTGCACCTGATCAAGTGGATGGAGAATGTTCAGCTATTGCAGATATGTGCAAGCAAATGATGAATGATCTTAGTTCTCAATACAGAAGGAACTTTATCATGACCATTGCAAGGCAAAAATTCACTGAATCCAAGGCTGCAGAGAACAGAATCAGAAGAGCACAGAGGTTGCATGAAGAAAAGATGAATTTGGTTATGACTAGGGCTGTGGATCAGTTTTCTACCTTCTATGAACAAGAATTGGACAAGATTATCAAGGTGGACTCTGAATCTGAATCTATGGTTGACAAGATGGACCTAGAAGATGTGTTCAAGAAGATACAGTTGATCTCAGAAGAAGCTTTGAAGAAGCTTCAAGCCAAGCTGCTGAACCCTTCTAATCCCTCTCAACCCTAGGATTTCTTTGTTTTATGTTGTTGATCATGTTCTGTTTGAACCCTGTTTATTTTGGATCTGTTTATTTTACTATCTTGAATATTTTGGTTTTATGATATTGTGGTGTTGTTATGTTGATTTATTTTCTTTATTATTTGTTCAGAAGATAGATCTATATACTGGTGCATAAACATAAAACATAAAATCATGCATTCAAAAATTATTTTCATTCATATAAAACTGCATTACATTGGTTTTTGCATTTCATCATTGCTTTTCTTTTACATTCATTTTTTTTTGCATTTCATCATTGCTCTCTGAGCAAAGATGTATTTGGCATAAAAATATAACTCCCTAACCTAAAAGGAAATTTTTACAAGATGATGAGCTAGGAGGAAGCTGAAGAGGATGGTGCCCCAAACTTCAACCTGGGAGCTTCTAAACCTCTCGAGCTACAAATTTACTGTTTTGTAAACTTGGAGCCTCTTGTCAGAGACTCCTGCTCATCCTCCTGCATAAGAAGAACTCTTTGATCTTCTAAGAACAGAAGATGGTTGAGAAACTTGCATCTGATTTTGAAGCAAGGACCTTCACCATGTTCTGGTGTTTCTTAGACATCATATTCCATGAGACTGCATCTAATGTAGATAAGATTCTTCTCTGGTTCTTCTTTAAAAATTTCTTAAACCTGTTTCTTTCAATCACTCTTTTAGCCTCACAAATATTTTCTCTCATCTTGATGAAGAAATTATTTTCTCTCATGGAAGCGTTGAGTGAAATGACAAAGAGTTGGTGTGCTTTTATAGTCATTTTGGTTGGTAGGAGTTACCTCGTTTTTCGCTTTTGCATTAACTAATTGTGGTTTTTATCATCTATTTTAATGCATTCTTTTGACTTGACTAATTCTTTAGTCACGTGTTCTTTTTATTTTTTTATTATTTTTTTGTTTAATGACAAAAGGGGGAGTAAGAGTAAATTAATTTAAGAACACTAACTGAAGCCAAATTAAAATTTTTCATTTTCATTAAGTTTCAGTTATTACATTTTATCAGTTATCAATATTTTCTCTTTAAGGAAATTTTTCTATTGAGATCAGAACTTTCTATACATGATACACGTAAGAGAAGATTGCACTTTTCTCTTAGGTAGATCTGACCACAGAAGAAAGCTTACAAACCTATCTTTTGGAAGTCAAAGTGTATACAGAAGTTCTGGATTCAACATTAAAATTTTAAACTATTTTAATCATTCATTACTGAACTCAGGGGGAGCTTGCAAACCTCATAAACCTGAAGGATGAATTTATGTGATTAAAATAACAACCATTGTAAATTAATACTTGGTTTGTCATCAATCAAAAAGGGGGAGATTGTTGGAACAAAGTTGGTTCTAATATAACCCAAGTAGTTTTGATGATAACAATAGTATTAATATACAATAGGGAATACTGATAATTTACTCTAGTGTGCATATATACAAGTTAAAATTTTATATTCACTAGAAGATTGAAGTTCTGGTTGCTACGCTTTAGAATCCCCAGAAGATGGGAAAATGCAAGTTCTGATGTCAACACAGAAGTTGAAGTCATCAGAAGTTGCAAGTCAAAGTCAATCAGAAGATGAAGTCATCAGAAGATCATTTAATATCTGCAAATTCTGATGATGATGAAACAGCAGAAGACGTCAAAGAACATTCCATTCTCTTAACGACTATCATCTATTTGGCAAAAGATCTGAAGGAGCAGAAGAACTTCATTCAGACCGTTATCCTCATGATAATGACGTTTGTACTATTGTACTATCTTTGTTTTCCTGATTTGGGTGAATATTCGAAAACAAGGCTCAGATTTTGATCTTTACTTGATTTGAATAAGCACATTTCAAACGAAAACAATGGTACAGTACTACATAGCTGCTTTCATCAGTGTCCGCTCAAATTCAAGACGCTCCAACATCGCCTATAAAAGGAGGAAGAATTTGAAGACGTGACAACACACTTACGAAGAACAAAAGAGCTGTTATTCTGCTAAAATTCAAAGAGCATTTTTAACTTAGATACAACTTGAGTTTATATTCAAATTCAAGACAATAGTCTTCAACTTCTGGCTTGTCAGTAGTTGAACCTTAGTTTTATTTTTAGGGATTCTAAGAATAGTCTTGTTATTTAAGTTGTATTTCTTTGTTCTCTGAACTCTGATATTGTTTATCAGTTGTTCAAAACTTTGTATTTTGTTTTGTGTTAGAAGTCTCTTGCTGGTGAGCTTGAGCATTGGAAGTCTCTTGTAAGGAGTTACTTGAGCATTGGAAGTCTCTTGCTGTGAGGTTGAGCATTTGTAATCTTGTGTGATTATAGTGAAATCCCTTGGAAGTGCAAGGGGACTGGACTACTCTCGGTTTGTGAGAGGAACCAGTATAAATCTCTTGTGTTATCTCTTTTCTCTTCTCTCTGCTTTTATTCATTCATACTCTGTTTTACCTTCACCATACCAGAAGTTGATTGTGTTTAAGTTTTGGCCCGCTGCGAAATCTGATAAGTTGCAAAACTTTGAAGAAGTTTTTAAAACTAACTAAAACACAATTCAACCCCCAAAACACAATTCAACCCCCCTTCTTGTGTTTTTCACACCTTCACCTTTTTCACTTTCCACAATTTAAAATTGTCGCCGAAAAGTCCTTCGATCTCCCACTTGGAAACCAAGGTGCACACTCCAAATTGTTTGGATTGCCCCACGGTGGGTGCCAATTGTTGTGAATTCGTCTAAAATATGACACCAGTGAAATCTTTTGATGTGTGGAGCAAAAGGAACAACAACCACTAACAAAAGGATAAGCAATAATAATAACAACGATAAAAGAGAAACACATGCAATATTTGTTTACTCAGTTCGGTTCAACAATGACCTGCTTGGGGGAGAGAGCAGCTCTCCGTTCCACTAGAATCAACAAGTTCTTTACAAAGATCTCTCAATTGGGTTACAATAATCGTCACATAATTCTACCCAACACCCAAGTCAATTTGATCCAGTCTACCCAAAGTGATCCCACAAGATGATCCCAAGAACAATTTTCCCAAACCCCTAGGGTTATACCAAGAGACAATGTTTCTCTCTAAAACTCTAGCCTTATGTGGTGGCAAAATCCAATTCCCTACATCATTTGGCTCTCTTATTCTTCTATGAATAAAACACTCTCTATTTATACAAATATATATGCCTAAATAACGGAAACAAATCTGCTTTGAAATAAAACAGAATCCAAGTAAGATATCCTCTGGAAAACAATTTTAATTTTTCACAAAATTTGTCAAAACAACACCTGACATGCGCGCACATGCACCTAGTGCAGCAAATAGAACCTGGATTATGAAACAGCAAGACAATTACGCACAGCGCAAAACCCCTGCGCCCAGCAACAATTAGTGCAATACCTCACAAATGCACAAGTATACCGTCATAATATGAGAATGTTATCTTTATGTGAGAATGATGGGAATAATTATCAACCATTTGATCAAAAATAGATGGTCTAGATTGAAAACCTTTAACATACGCTCTTTATAATTTATCAATTCTCTTAAACCCACTCAACTATTCATCTTCTCTAACCCACACGTCTTTTCCATTGCAGCAATGCCATTGAACAACAGCAACACCTTTCTTTAAATTCTTAAGGAAATAACTTAAAGTTGGACTTCTCACCATTGAAAAACAGCAACACCAAAACAGAAACAATGTTTTCCTTTCTTTCAATTCTTAAGGAAATAACTTAAACTGAAAACAATGCTCTCCTTTCGTCCACGCCATTAACAGCAAGTTTAACATGTCACCTATAAATCTCATATAAAAAACGGTGCTCTTTTTTTAGATTCAAAGTGGACCTTCATCTTCTTGCCGACGAACGAAGGGAAAACAGAAAGAGGGAACTTAAAACGAAAATTTGTTTCGAGCTTAAAACGAGTATGTTTGAGGAACATATGGTCACAACTCACAATATCAATTTGGGTCGACAGAGTATCATCTGTATTTACAACATTTCCAAATCCAAAATAAATCCTTTTTTTCAACATACATCATCAACCAAAGTTTAAACAGATAAATGTTACATTTATACATTCCAAAACAAAATACTCCTAGACTTAAAATAGCTGCAGATACTCGATCAACTCAAAATGCACATATACAAATAGCCTTCCATCAAGGAGGCCTACCAAAAGAGTGACTGACAAGGCTTTAATACGCTAGAAACCTGCTACTCAGCTGATTGGGAATCTGCGAAAAAAAATATAAGGGGTAAGTCACAAAGACTTAGTGAGAGATAGCAACCACCACGAATAAGAAGGGAAACATACAAAGGCACCATCATTCGATTTTTAGAAAGCTTGTAGAAATAATTGTAAAGTAGTAACTATGTAATAAAAATAGTTCTCGGCCCAAATCATTAGAGTTTGAAATTTAAATAAGAAAAGTATAGAAATCCAATCAAATAAAAAGAATTCGTTACAAGAGAATCGAGAGACGGCTCCCTCTCGTTGATAGTCCTTTCCTCCTAAGAGTGGCCTTTTTCTTAGTGGCGGCTCCATCTAACAGATAACCCTTTTCTCCTCGATTAAGAAAACATGTCATCATCTTCAATTGGGGATTCCACAACTCTTTGATAGCCTTCTCCTCCTAATGGTGGCCTTTCCATAGGGTAGCTCCATCTAACGGTTAACCCTCCCTAATCGACATCATCTAACTAGGTGCACCTAGATCTTTATTCTCATTAATGATAAAAGAATCGCAATCGTTATTCTCAAAACATATTTATAAAAATCCATGTTTCTCAATGTTTTCAAAATTTATGTAAAACATAAACAATCAAGTCTCAAATTTAAATATGCTACTTTATCAAACATAAACAAATCAAACTAGAGTACAACTTAATATAAATGATTTTTAAAATAATGAAAGAGGAGGATGAAAGGTTTTAAAAAGCATGTTTCCCCAAAAATCATTCATAATAAGTATTTTAACATAAATAAATAACATAAAAACTTATAATAGTATTCAAAATAAGTGATAATGATTATCATCAACTCACAACTATGAAGGCCGGCTAGTTTTGTTGTCCAACAACGCCCGGAGAAGCATACAAAGCAACTGCTGAAGAATCTGAACATCAATAATGGTTATCAAAATTTAGAAGCTTATTATACATTTTAACTAAGCATATGGAACCATAAAATTCTCAAATGCCTTCTCTAACCTGTAATATTAAATTTCTATCCCAAACTACACACACCCAAATACACAATATTGATTTATAGGTTGTCTATTTACCTCAAAGAGTCTCGAAGAACAATTTTCAAAGAATGGGCACACTTCTCCTTCTTTAAAGAACCAACCCTAACTCCAAAATTAAACCGAAAACCATTTGTAGAAGCATGAAGAACTTCTAATAGAGGTGTGTTAATTTTCTTTTGAGTGCATGACTAACATTTGTGTTTGAAGTAAGAAGAAGATGAATAGGAATTGGAGAAATGAAAGAAACGTGAAACAGGGGAGGAAGGAGAATGAAAGTGGATATGGGAAAATGAAATAATGGTCTGTGGGTTTTATTATCTAGACCGTTCTTCTTCTTCTTTTTTATATTTTTATTATTATCTATTATTATCATTATTTTATTTTTATTGAAATAGTGCGTTTCACATATGACTGAGATTGAAACAAATAGATTGTAGATCTGATTTCTAACCTTTGTGGTTTTCCCTTTTTTTTGTATTAATAAATCTGATTTTAGATCTGATATCTATAAATTAAGAAGAAGAGAAGAAACAAAAAAAGTATACCAAATTACTTTTTGGGATAAAAAAAACATGAGAGGAATGCAATGATCTCCGAGGTCAAAAGACATACATCAACTTCTTTCTTCGGTCCTTCGCCTTCATGCCCTAAGATAAAGTCATACTTGTGTAGAACTATGATATACCTTAATGGAAATCTCAATCAATAAGCGCACATGATCAAGGGAGCATATATGGGCTACTTTTCATGACCCCAATATGGAGCTGGTGAATTGCTCACACCTAGCCATGAGCAGTTGCAACTTAAAATAAAGGTCAAATGCATGAGTAGGTCCTTTAAGTTTTGCGTTTGTATGAGATAGGTCCTTTAATGTTTTTTTGTTTCAAATAAGTCCTTTAAGTTTTTAAAATGTATCATCTAGGTCCTTCCATTACAAAAAAAGAAGATGTGTTTAAAGAAAACAGATACTAGGATTTGTTCTTCTTGTATTTTTGTACCATTTAGGTTGTTCCACATCATCAAACTAACGGCCACATCATCTTTTTTTGTAACGGAATATAACAGAAGGACCAAGATGATAAAAAAAAACTTAAAGAACATATCTGATACAAATGCAAAACTTAAAGGGCATACATATGCATTTGGCTAAAATAAATACAAACTATATATGCTAGAACATAAGAACTAAACTGAAAGAGTTTATTTGATTTGCAAATGTTTTCCATGTGGAGTCCTTGGCTTTAACAAAGATATAAGGACTTGTTAATACCCATAAGGCTCTGAATTTTGTAGTTATCCTTATTCATTGAGGTTTTATTACAAATGGTGGACATTAAAAAGGAAAATGAAAATGTAGAAGTTGACTTCCAGCTATGTTGGATATGCAGTCATGGTCATTCTAACACAGGCCATAGCAATGCTTTGGCAAAAATTTGGGAACTCTTATTTGCTTGGCACGGCCATGGTGAGCTCCCACATAGGTGTGGCAGGCTTTGCTGAGATAAAACTTGAGTTTTCACTTATTCAAATTTTAGTGACGAATTTTTTTGGTCTTTGGTTACGAACAAACTTGATTAGCATTTAAAATTCATCTTCTCTTCTTTAAGGAAGGGATTCCACTATAATAATTGGAGTCTTGATTATTAAGGCACCTTAATATGTATCAATGCTCTATTTTATTTATATTCTAAGCTTTAAGTTCTTTAATTGCAAAACAAACAAAAACGAGTAAAGAGCCTAATAAACTTATTAAAAAGTAGGGGTGATCGTATCCGAACCAATCCAAAAGTAAAACCTCAAATCGAACAAATCCAAACCGAAAACCACAAAAACCGCATTTGATTTGGATGTATTTGGATGATTTTTTTATTGAATCGCAAACTGCAAAACCGCGCACCGCAAAAACCGCAAACACCGCGGTTAACCGCTAAAACCGCATTATGTTTATATTATATTACCAAGGTATATATGTATCTAATTGATTCTATTTTATTCAAATTTAATTGTTTGTTATGTCTAACTTTTGTTATAATTGATACATTCTTATATTTTACTCCGATCGCACATGTTATTCAGTTTGGTACTCTAATATTATGTCACTCGTATGGAGAATGAAATCAAATTATACTTTGTTCTTTTGTACTCTAATTTATGTCACTATGTTGTATGATACTTTGTTTAATTTAATGTGTTTAGCTCTATGAAGATTATTTCATACTTTTTGTAATGGTTGCTTTAATTTAATGAATCTTTTTGTTGTTAAAAAAAAACATGCATGTAAATCGCCGCTCCTTGCGTTTAGTTTAATTAATTTCAATACATTTTAATTATGGTGTAAACCGCAACCACCGAACCGATCCTAACCGCATTGGTTTGATTTGGTTTGGATGACTTTTTAAAAACCAACCGAACCAAACCGAACCGCATGCAATTTTATCTCGCGGTTAGGATGACTTTTAGGCTCAAAACCGAACCTAACCGCACCGCGAACACCCCTATTAAAAAGTATAACTTATTTAAGTAAATGACTACGGTCTGGCAAGTAAATCAGTCAGCCGTCAAGTAATAATTCACACTCTAGGTGTCTAGAATGAGTTCGTATCCACAGGTATTGTGCCAAGTACGACTAGCGTTATTTAGGTTTGGTAGTTTGCATTCGCTTTGGTTTTGAAAAGGTTTTTGGTTTCGAAAGTAGCGAGATGCTAGTGCAGAAAAGTAAAGTTTTGATTCAGAAAGATGAGGTAGGTTTAAATAGATCAAATCCCTCTGCTACTCCTTCTTGATAATTGACACATAATATAACTACTCAAAATATTGCTCGGCGAATTAATTATCTTTTATAGTAATATGTGATTTCTCATACAAATATTACCCTAATTACAAGTATAAGTCAACATGGACCACGTCAACTAGGCATACCCATGGGAGCCTACTCCATGTTGTCACGTACCCTAGCCAAGAGGTCGGACTTCAAATATGTAGTCATTAATGTGTGTGCAATTAATCCTCTTAAGCCACTAGCCTAGAATGTTCGAGTTAATGTATCTATGCGGCTAGCACTATTATTTATTAGTTCCAAGATAGCAGTCGAATTCGTGAATAGATACTACCCCTAAAATCGGTCCCCGATAAGTGGCTAGAAGTCGGAATTACGTCGTTAAAGCATAAACAATAAAAAACACATATTTTGAATAATGAATATTATAAACTTATCTATCAATTACATGTTCTCGAGCATTCATAGGGGAGTTCATCTTCTCCACATAAACCTAAAGGTTTCTAAGCTACTAATGTACATATTTAAATTATAAGAAAAGAATTCTGCATACTGATGAGTCTTCATCAGTCGCCATTTTTAGAGTCTTTTTTAGTTAAGTTTTAATCCAAAATTATTAGTTTAATGTTTAATTTAGAATCGTTTTAAATAAATTGTGGTTTTTGGTTTATGAAGTTAATTAGATGTTTTTCTCAGTTAAAATAATATTTTCCGTAGCTTTTATTTTCTTAGTTCAATTTAACATGTTTATGAATAAGTGGATATAATATTATTATGATTGGTATTTTGTTGAATGAGTTGGTTTGAATAGAAAATAATAAAAGACTTTACAAAAGCTTATTGGACCTTAGTCCTTGACTTGATCCAAAAGAAAGAGGAAGGAGAATTAGGTTGGACTTGTTTAAAAAGTTGCGTGAACAGTGACAGGAGAAAAAGGCTGCGCGTGAACAATTGAAGAAAAGGGATTTGCTATAGTGCCTTGTTTGATATGAGAGAAAATGAGAAGAGAGAGAAATAAAAATACGGAAACTAATGCATGTATATGAACTTAGTTCAAATACATGCATTGGTTTCGGCATTTTTATTTCTCTCTTCTCAGTTTCTCTCTTACTGAACACACCCTAAAGGAGAGATCCAAGAAGTGACGCTAGCTGGCCACTTGAATTCTTCTTTGGTTTAATTTCCTTTTCTTCCTTAGTTCATTTACTTTATTATGAGTAGCTAATTTCTTTGATTGAGTTTTGTAATGATGAACTTGTATGAATCTATGGGAACATATGTTAGGTCTTTGTTCTAATACTCTTTTGATTAATTCAATTTTTTATTCAGTTAATATTTGTGCTTAATGTTTTATGTGCATTGACGAAAATTCATGTAATGATTTTATATTCATATTGATTAAGACATTAACAGTGTGAATTGGACATAAATTAATTATTCAACCTTGTAATTAATCTAGACATAGGAAATTAGAGGTTGTGACTCATGATTTAACGAACTTGTATGCCTTCAAAAACCCACATCCCCGGCAACAACGATTTCAAAAACTTGATGGAAATTTAGCAAGTGTACTAAATAGCTGTTAAGTAGAAAAAATTAAGATCATTTCCATAGGGATTGTAGTTAATCAAATGCAGTTATTGAAATCATACAAGAGTAAATTGACATTAAATAAAAAGGGGGATTTTTAGAATTAGGGTTTTAAAGAATAAAACGGCAAGAAAATAGGATTTGATTCAAGAAGAGAAAGCTATTGGATCGTTTGGTTCATCTAATTACTATCATCTTGGTAGTTCACGCATGTTAACAAATTACAAGTATAATTTCACGATTCGATTAAAAAAGGTAGTTATGCCCAATCTCTTGGTAACATAACCCTCTCCCTTGATCATACACCCCTAATCTCTTAGGTGACTTATGATCAATTGAGGTTTTGGCACTTTAATCCTTGAATTCTCAACTAACAAACCAAAATCTCTTAAGTGAAAGTTAATTGAATAATTATTCCTAGGCCGATTAATTTATTTATAATCTCTTAGCAAACAAACAATTGGAATCATCACACAATTGGTCAAATAATGTAAAGCATTAAGAACAAATAATTAACTGAAACTAACTTCGTAATTCATTAACATCACATATGAGACTACATGGGTTCAAGATAAATAGCAATTAGAATCCCCATAGATCCAATCAATAGTTTAGTTACTCATAATTAAATCATAAACATAAAATAGAGTAATAGAATTCATTACAAGGAATAATGGTGTTTTCACACTAAAAACCTTGCTTGATCACCTTTGAAATCATAGTCACGAATTGCCTTTTTCGCCGTCCAAATTCTGTAACCCTAGACTGAGTAAAAATATGAATATATATACCTAGGGCTCGCGCCGGCTCTGCGCGCCAACTCGACCGCGTCGGGCGCGTTTGGCAGAAGCAAACAAACTTTCTAGACACTTTCTGGCGCTGGGCACCAGTCTTTAAATATTTCTTCTTTTTTCTCTTTTGTTTGTTGCGCTCCAAGCAATCTTGTAATGATTAACTTTCTCTTTATTTCTTGCAGAAAACATAGTAAATACTACCTAAAAATGCCTTGAAATGCGGTTAGAACATAGCAATGACGTGACATCATCACATATCAATGGCGTAGATGCCTTGCTGAGAAAGTTACATTTCCCGTGGTGGGGGAAAGTTATTTCCGTAGAGAGCGCTTTTGCCCTCCTTGCTACTCCTCCTTGCCCCTAAGTGACTTAAATAATTTTCAGAAGACTGAATTGTATTTTTCTGAATGAATATTGTGGAGGAGGAAAACTCTATTTATAGTTTTTCGGACTTGGTCTGTTGAACTATCATACCACGATGGATGACATCGTGGTACGATGGAGATGGTTTGTTTCTTTTTTTCCAACACAATCTTTATTCTTTTGAAACATATCAATCGTACCACGATAGGGTTTCATCGTGGTGCGTGGCGCGTCTTTTTCACCCATTTTGTTCTTCTTTTTTTGTATTTTCTTGTTTTTTTTTTTTTGTCTTCTTCTACAAGTAACTTCATTTCTTCAGGTTTTTGCCTTGTAATTAGTCTTCAAAGTCCTAAACTACTACTAATTAAATACTAAAAATACTATATAAATTTGTTTCATCAGTAACTATTAGTTATATTTTAGTACTATCAATTATGGGATAAGTTATTCCTTTGGAATAATTTTTTAGTCATTTTCATAAGAAATGTTTGTGTATATAGTCTTTAACTCAACTGACAATGCCGATATTATTAGGTTGAACACTTTCACTTCTTTTAGTTAGATGAATTTCAATGTTATTTACCTTTTCATCTACATACGTAAAAGAAATAAAGAAATAAATTAAGAACGTAATTAATTCAGTCAAAGATTCAAACAAAATTAATTTGGTCAAACATATGTTTTCTAATTACTTTTTGACGAGATAAGTGTTTTCTAATTATTATAAACATATTTTGGTCAAAATCAATTTAAGGCGAACAAATCTGCACTTGGTCTACATATTGCATCATTTCATTCGCATTACATAAACAAATAACAGGCCATTTAAAAACGATGGCATTGATGATCTTAATTCACGCTTCATCATTCTAGTTCCCAAGGCACCACGAAATGACGACACCAACAACAATGATCCGATAGGCGAAATCACATCTCAGAGCATTCAACGTCGCTTTAGAGTATATTTGGTTCGAGGTAAATAAAGAAGAAGGACGAATAGAAGGAAATATTTTTTATGTTTGATTCAATTTTTAATAGGGTAGAGGAGAGGATCAAAGCAAAATCCTCTTAAACCCACTTTTTCCTTTCGCCCAGAGGGATTCTCTTTATTATTAAGTTGTCAATATTATTCTTATTAAAATTAACATTTTTTTTTTGTTTACATGTAAATCATGTCTTTTTTGTCGTAGTGAGTGTACGCTGCTACTCTCTGGTTGTTGTTCTTCTTCATTGCTCGTAAGTTGCTCTTTTATCTTGCCTACAGATTTTTTCCCTTGTGTAACATCGTGTCATTAGTCATTACTCATTAGCATGCTAAATTTTGTTGTTTTGTAGTCTTTGCATTATTCACATATTATTTGCAATGTTCATAGCATGTTCACATCACTTTCTAGCATGCATTATATAAAAATTATTTTATATGTTTATGTATAATTTATATTTATATAATGTATTGAGTTAGATGAACCATAAAGATAAAAAAAAAAATTCTAATCAATAAAAGATTGAAAAATTGTTAAGGGTAAAAAGATAAATTAGATTTAAAATTTCTCCCCTCCACTTGTGAACCAAAATATATTTATTTAAAATTCATGCCCTCTCTTCCCATTGCCACCTTTGAATCAAACATAAATTTAATTAAAGTACTTCCCCTCTCCTCCCTTCAATTAAAATCCATCAGTTCCCCTTCAATGAACCAAACAGATCCTTAAGGAGTTTGTTCATGTGTTAGTTTTCGACTAGATCAATGTCAATTCGTGAAATTGTTAGGAGAATAAGAATGGTGTATGATTCCATTCATGTTTTGTCTATGGTGGAAGAGGATAAGAAGGTCAATGTTCCTAGGGAGAGAAGCGGTTTGAGAGCTTCTACACTGTGATGAGGAGCCATTGTTTATGGTTGAATCATGTTAAGAGAATCATTGTCGGGATTCTCAATTTTGTATTAGGGATATGTGTTTCTTTATAGAATGAAATTGATTGTGGTTTCCATGTTTATATGGTCTATCACAAATTGAGATTGATCATTAACATGATAGTATGAGTTTGAATAGCGAACCAATTGCGATTTCTTATTGGAAATATCAAGCGCTAAAACATACATAGATTTAGAACACAAAGGATCTCTCCTTAGCATAAGAACCTCCTTAAGAACCAAACTATCCATCTTAGCTTTACAATCAATCCTCCGTAACTTAAACTTATAGACACCAAAACTATATTTACCAACATCAACCCAAGATTCAATTATCCTATATAAACTGTTAAGGATAATTGAATATTGGGTTGATTTTGGTAAATTTGGTTTTGGTGTTTATAAGTTTAAGTTATGGAGGATTGATGATAAAACTAAGATGGATAATTTGGTTTTTTGAGGAGGCTCATGTGCTTAAGGAAAGATCCTTTGTGTTTTAAACGTATGTGTATTTTATCGCCTGATATTTCCAACAAGAAGTAGCAATCGGTTCGCCATTTGAACTCCGACTACCATGCAGATAATCAATGTCAGCTTGTGGTAGACCATGTAAACCAACCACAACAAATTATATTCTATAAAGATAAACATACCCCAAAACAAACAATGGGAATCACAGCAACGATTCTCTTATCACAATTCAGCCATAAATAGTGGCTCATCATCATAGTAGAAGCTCTCAAATTGCTTCTCTCCCTAGGAACATCAACCCGCTTATCTTCTTCCACCATAAAAAAAACACGAATGAAATTATATAGCATTCTTATTCTCCTAACAATTTCACGAAATTGTTGCTGATCCGAAAAACAATAGTGTGGCACACGAGCAAAATCCTTAAAGCGAGGTTGAAGTCTCTATGTCGTGATTTCACCCACTAGAGCATTGTTGTTGGTGTAGTCATTTTGTGGCGCCTCATAAACTAGAACAATGGTGCCTAAATTTGGATCATCAACAACGTCGTTTTGGATTTGTTGAAGCCTCATGTTGAAATTGGTTCGATTAGGGGTCAGTATACTTCATATTTGAAAAGCTCAAGGCATAAGCACTCAAGTGCATTTCCATTTGCACAAAACACCATGAAATTTACTTGTTGAGTTACCATAATTGCACAGAAGATCAGTGATGTGTATTCTTCACACATATTTTTCTCACCTTTCTCACACTTTTCTCACACCCGCATATTACAAATAACTCTTCTATTTATATGTGACGAAGAAATAGTTGTTGATGAGGAGGATGAATTCCTCGTACTATTTGTGTCGTTTTGTGTAGTCGCTGAATGTGCCACAATCATAGGAATATAAACATATTCTTTACTTATATTCTTTAGTGTTGTGTTCAAATAATGAACATAGTGCGGACTTTTAGTTGCGTGTCTTCATTTACGGTACAAAGAGTGATAATCCATATCATCTAAGTCCTTTGTCTTTTTACTAGTTTTTTATCTCGTGCTCGCGCACGGTTGACCATTTTAATAATATTAATTTAGTTTTAAAGTTGTACATGAAAATGTAATCACGAAAATCTTAGGACAATATATTATAAGATCAATATTATATTATATTATTCATACTAATACTCTAATCAAGTTTTTTGAAACAGTTAAAGATAGAATATTTAAATTCTCTGAAACACTTCAGAATACACCACATTAACAATAGACGCTTTGGGACTCTCGTTATCATCTGTAATAAGAATTTTTAATCCAGACCGAATTCTAACTCGAGACATAGCAACATACAATTGACCATGACAAAAGAAGTTTCTATGACAATTACGTGGAAAACACAAATTAAATTTATAGATCTAAATAAAATATCATTTATATATTTTTTTTTGTCATAATTTTTACTTCAATGAATACTTTTCAAATAAAAATTATGATATATTAAATTGGTATTTTTTTTATTATATAAAATTCTGAATGTAACCATGGTACATTTATTTTTTTTCAAACACTACGTGGTATATAGTAAAACACCATAAAATATTCACAAAAGTTTTTTAGACCAACTTAAAACAAATGTCAATGTTAGTAGAATATGATATATTTTTTTATCTCAATAAATAAAAATATTAATTGAGTAATATATTTATCCCATAAATTAGTGAAAATAATCATATTATTAATAAAACATGCAAGTAAATATTACAAATTCTCTTCCATAAGAGATGTTTTTAAATATCAATTCATGTGATCATTTTTTTTTTTAATTGAAAACAAAACTGCTTATATAAGAAAAAATATGATTTTTCAAAAGGTGAGAGGACCTAGTGATCTGCTATTACTTTGTATATTATAAACTTTATTTTTTTTATCTGCTAGAACTTAACTATGGTTATCACAATGAAAATTAAATTTCATGAGAATTTAAATCATTTGACATAAATGAAAAACCACATGAAGTATTGGGATATATCTTACTGCATAATAAGGAGCATAGGAATGCAAGTACAACCAAATCCACAATGCAAAAGATAACAAACATGTGTGGCACAACACACAAAGAAACTCTACTCTAGCAGTCTAGTAGCATAGCAACACAGTGGAAGGAAACCAAACAAAAGCATTTTTGGCAGGACACATGACAAACCACACCACCATTGTTCCAATGAACCAACCATTACATAACTTATACACAATATCTAGGTGACATCACACCACATGGTATTATTTTGTTGAACAAAATACACACAACCAGGGTGGATCACCACATACTGAGATCTCCCAGACTACATATCTTCAGCACCAGGTACCCTATCAACCTTTTGCTTCTTGTTGGCCACTTCATCATCATCATCAAAACAAATTACAATGCCGACCAAATGGAGGAAGTGCATTATCAGGTCCAATAATACATTCATGTGGCATATTGATATGCATAACATTAAAACAAAAACCATCATCAATTTAATCCATGATACACCAACAATGGAAGCCACACTAAACAAAACACACATGTATATGTACTAAGAATGTATACATGATCCAAAACTGCAGCATGACCAGCTTCAACATCATCCTCCTCAGATCCACAGTCAGAGTAGTAGAAATATCCAGCTTCATTGAGATGCACATTGAAATCATGGACTAGGTGTTCAATCTATTGAAAAGAACATCACAATCAGAACTTAAAAAGTCATAAAGATACACCACCATACAATTGAGACATATATTTGTTCTACTTACGAAATTATCAACATCTTGGATAAACTCATCAAAAAACATGTTGATAACATCAACATCACTGCAAACAGAGAGCACATTGAAAGCAGGCAAATCATCAAAGTCAACAGGATCCCTTTTATGAACCTTACACAAGTAAGCATCTCCATAAAAACACTCAATCTCGTCTGGGTATAGCGAAGAGCTTTCCCCCTGCAAAAAAACATGCATGCATGTTGAGCAGCTAAACATGCATAATCAGTAAGATTAAATCTAGAAATACACCATTGAAAGCAATAGAGGGCAAGTCTCCATAGCAAGCTCTTGTACATCCTTGTCAAATACAGCAAAGACAGCTACGGAATCACCATGCTTAACTTTCATTTTCATTCTAAATCTGATGGCAAAATGAATCAAAATCATTAGTATTCACACTGGACATTGAAAAAGAAGTTATAAACAGGCTAATAACTAAATAGATGCACAAAATCATGTTATCAAACTACTTGGCACCATCATTACGTTGATCATCTTTGAACCACATATCAACCCCTTCAACGACTGAATCAAACCAAACAGAAACAATGCAAGCTCCTTCTTGGTTTGAAACAAACAACTCAGGTAATTTCCTAATAGGCAACCCACACATGAACTCTTCAAGCTTCTGCAAATGATGAGTGGAATGAGAATCCATGACTGGCTCTGTTTAGATTGAAGTAAGTTATTTGCCCAATATATGTTCTAACATGGCACTGGGTGTGTGTGTGTATATATATATATATATATATATATATATATATATATATATATATATATATATATATAGACAATGTGTGATAAACCAGTAAAACCACAAATTTCAAACTTTTCATTTGGGAGGGAAAAGTATTTTGTCAATATTTAATCATTTAATTACACACAACTATCTAACCAGGTCAGATATATGTCACCATAATGCATGACCTGACTTTTTAGCCCAATGGTAATTAGATAGTCACTTCATGGAAACATAACACACCACTCAACATAAAATCAGCATAAACACTGACAGTTAGAATATATATACATCTCTTATAATTTTAATCCATACTTACATGTGGCAGCCAAATTAACACTAAAGCATGGTGTAAGAGACCAATAAAAACACAAACATAGCAAAACCATATCAATTTTACCCCCAATGAATCTAACTGCTTTAATATGATTCATTATGACCTGCTTGAAAACACAACATACCACATACACAATGGAATTTATCTATGGTTTTGATAGAAATTAGTATGAAGATACAGATTATTCATGTGAAAATGTTTCTTAACGATTCCAAAATGACTTAATGAGTGCTAGTTTTTGGAATTATAACCTCTAGTCTCTAGAATACATAAGTGTGGCATCAAGAGTTGTGTGTGAAGTAATTGCCAAACAAATTTCAAATTCAATAACATACTGACTGTTTACCAATTGATGTTATTTCTCATTGGTTTTCATATTACTATGAGTGAGGGTTTGTTCTGCTGGTTGATACTCATTCCATGTTTTATATTGATACACCATCATCTTTGTAACCAAATCATCACTCTCTCAAATATAGTCCATAAATTATGTATGCAGACCAAGTGGCCACTGGTATTGAGATGTTAGGGACCAAATGATGGATTTTCACATACCTCATATACTTTTAATCTGACCATTATCATAGTACTGGTTCACAAATTACAGGACTGTCATATGAATCACCATTAAACAGCTGGGACTTTTATGATAAATTCTCACCACAAGCTATTAGAAACTTAACTCAGTTACCAATACCCATCCTCAATAATAATAAGTTTAGAGGACCTATACCAGAAGCCACACTCAAATTAAGAAAACTCAATTGACTTACATCGACAAAAAAAAAAAATTTACCTGGTGGTATTCCACGATATATCAGTGAACTTGACCAACTTCAATGCGTTGATCTTAGGACTAATCAACTTTCATTTGCAACACCTTCTGATATGACAGTTTAATATTATTAACTCATCTGAGCTTATCAAACAATAACTATTCAGTTTGCATCTAAAATTTAACTGGCTTACAAAACTCATAGTTCACCAATAATATTTTTTCAGGACACATACCACCTGCCATGGTTCTTATACATTTAGGATGGTTGGATATATGGGATTATGAAATTCCAAATGTTATACTATGGGACACACCATCCACAATAGCAAGTGTACATTTTAAGGTTTGATCCAGCAAATTTACATCAATTCATCAACTAAACAGTGTCAACAACTTTTCACTGAAAAAATTCCATTTAAATTTACTCAAAAATCACCATATACCAGAGGCATTGTTGAACATATTTGTCTCAAATGTCTTACATATGATGTTCCATTCACTTACAAATTCAGGGTTGGGATCACAATTCTGATATGAAAATGTGTCTTCTATTGCCTAAGAGCAACAAGAATGATAATATGATCTGCAATCAACCACCATCCTGCTTGATACAAACAATCAGAATTAAGAACATTTTAAAAACATATATAATTTTCTCATATATGTTTAGCATACCATAATTAGTTTCTATTCTTCACATATAGATCATTCATCAGAAGCACCACCAATATTCTATCGTTGCCCTTAGCTATTATTTCTTTTAGTTATTGGCATTCAGACCATACATTAAGATGATCAATTCCCTGCCCACCATTGTCCCAGATTAATAAAAGCAATGATAATGTTACATTTCAGCAATAAGTCATTGAGAAATGCCAAGCATTAGTACTTGATCTAATGTTGCCATACCAGGTGTATGCATATTTCAAACCTTGGCATGCACATGTGATCAAAATCTGTGATCAGATACAGTGTGCATTTATATTTTAAGGACTGTATACATTTAAGTTGGTAACATATAGGTTGTCAACTCGGAAAATTGAGGCGAGGCAGACGTCCGTTACATACTCAAAATCCCAATAATCCAAATCCAAATACTTACTAAACAAAGTTGTAGCATTCCAAAATCCAAAATACCAATAAAAGACAAGTCTTAAGCAAAACGTAAAATTCAAGTAAAGAATGAAACAAAGTCTTAAGTACTTAGTTTTAAACATGGAATATAAATTGAAGAGTCATTAAAATGAAACACAACACCACATCTAAAGAAGCTCCATCTATTCAGATACCATTTCCATGAACAACAATATTGTATTAAAACAACAACTTGATGAATTATCAACAGGTAAACAGAACACAATTAAAATATAATGTATTCAACAGTAAACACCAGACCTATTCTTGAAACCCTCGACCTCAGGAATATCTGGATTGATTAGTAGCCTTGATGTGTTGATGACATTTTGAATGGATGCTTTCTCTACACACAACAAAAAACATCAGATACCAATAAATTAATCAACACACCAGTAGCAAGGCTGCATTACCTCTAAAAAATGATGAGTAATAATACAGAAACAACAAATTGGTTAGATAATAAATGAGAGAGAAAGCATGGAGAAAATGAATGCATCATCAACCAAATTTATAGGCGCTCAACCAACAATAATATAATAAATAAATTGTAATTTCAAAATTCAAAAGCAAGAAGATGGAACAGGAGGGAAATTATCTTGCAATTGAAAGCGGCAAAAGAAGGGTTTACCTAGGGAAGGCAATTTGGGAATCGTAACGAAGAAGGGAAACAATTAAGACGTTCTTGCTGCTGTAAATTGATAAGAAGACCAGATTCAATGAACACCTGATCCTGACCTATGTGAAAACGCGGCTGCGAATAATAGCTTCGATGTAAAAGGTAAAGAAGAAGCAAGACGACGAAACAAATGAGATAAACGATTAAAGTAATAAATACAATAAAAGGGACGACGTGGCCGAATGACTATTTTATGTATTTAGCAAAGTTATAACATTTCTACAAAGACAATTAATGCAAAATCACCAATGCAAAACCAAGTCCAACTGAAACAATACTAAATTAAGTCCTCCCTAATTCAAAAGAAAAACAACATGGCTAACACAAGACCAATGCAACTGTGATAGCAGGGAGGAAAGCAAAAACTTAACACTCCAAATAGTCAAATTAAATCAACAAATTTCACATAAAGTTGCAAAGTTAACTAACCTTCTCATCGATCAACACCATCTCAAGAGAGATTGATTCAGCTGGATTGAGGAAAGCTGGCCTTTATGCGAAGATTTTCCTTCCCAGGCAACAGTTCAACAACGTCGTCGAATTTAGAATCGGAACTGAGCTCCTCGTTATATACACCATTGTTTCGATTGTTATATGCAATTGTTTTGAAGATTATCTGCAATTGGTAGTACCCAGTTAAACACCATGGAAGAAGTATTTACAGAAGGTGAATAGAAAAACAATTGCTGGTATGCTTAACCATGAACAGAAGCCACTGCAAACATGAACACAAGAACATTAGGGTGTAATTACTAATTACCAAAGCACATTCAAAATATTTGTTCATTCATTCATTGCTAGTATGCTTAACCATATGACCCAGATTCATATCATATTTCCCCTCTAGGTCTTATTCAAACATCATTACAACAACACCATGTAAATATGTAATATAACCTATAGGCAGTCTACCATAATTTATAAATAACAAATCCTAAATGATAGAGTTTGAGTGTCCTTACCATTGGTCAAGAATGGTTTAACTCATTGACATTTCCAGGACTTGGTGAAAGGCGAAATTACAGCGGAACATACTAAGCCCGTAACCAGATTTCTGCACAATTGCAGCCACAGTACCCTAACTTCATTCTCGCCTAAAGACTTCAATATTAAATTAAAACCTACGAGGTTGGTACTCAAATTGAAGGGAATTTCGTTAACTATCTAGAACAGTAAGAATTACTCAAATCGGAGTTACGGGGAATGAGATATTACCGTTTAAGTGAAGCCCTGTCCTAGAACACGGGTTTCCACAAACTTTTTCTAAATTGCTCCAATGTTCAACCCATAGTTTCTTTGATCCTTAATACTCTTATGCAAGATGAAAAACATTAGAAATTGAACTTAGATGACTGAGAGGGGCACAAATTTAGTAGGGGAATGAAAGATAGGAATGAAATTTACCTTAAATTCCTTACTATAATCTGCAATTATTGGTATTCAGATAATCACTATGTCCAACTTATTTATAGAGAGTGAAAGGAGATAGCACCTGTCCCAGATAAGAACCCCAATTTGAATTTCAAACAACCCTTAATCAGATTGAGAGGGAAAACCATCGACGCCGATATCCCCTACACCAGTTACCACCACCACCGATATCCCCAATTTTCATCTTCCAATCCATTGCCAACACTGGGAGCGTCGCATACACATGTCGACCACAACGTGCGAAGCAACCACAACAAACGTAAAAAGAGGGAAAAAGCAACCACGACAAACGTAAAAACAGGGAAAACACGGAATGGTAACTGTGAAAGAAAAAAAAAATCCGACGTGGCACAGCTGAAGTGAATCTACAGTAACCAATTTACCTTCTGTTTTTGTCAAGATTTTGGATTGAAGTCTTGGTATAGGGATGTTTTCTTGACCTTGACTTCTTTTTCTTCTACCGTGTTGATCCAAAGAATTATACAAAATCCTATGGTGTAGAGAAATATATCTAGTAATGCTTTAAAGATCATTTCTTATAATATATACACACTTGAACGCATCGAATGGTTTTAATTATTGACAAAGTGTCTATTTGGTTCCGCGTTGGAAACCAATAGACGCGCGTTTTCCCTGTTTCAACGTGGTTTCTCCATTTTGAAGTGTGTTTGGTTGTCTCTTCTAAAATTAATTCCGTCTTGCAAACTCAATTCTAGGAGAAGCCACAATTAATTCGTAGCTTTCACGGCGAATTCCAAAATTAATTCATCATTTACTTTGGTATGACAATTAAATAATTCATTTTCTTCCTTTATTGTCGTCGTAACTGTTATCAATCTGTGCTCAAGAGAAGAATGGATGAAAAATTGAAAATATCATGACACTCCTTTTCTTTGTTGAGCCACCATGTATTTCTTCAACTTGTGAAATGGGTTATTGGGCTCCAAAAGCCCATTTATTTTCTTATTATTTTTTTTAAGAAAGCTAAAAGATGTTAGCTTTATTAAACCATTTTAATTTTTTTTTTTAACTGAAAAAAAAAATGTATCAAATTAATTTTATTATTTTCTTTAAAAAAAACTATATGTTAATTTTGGTAAATAAAGTGGACATATTAAAATCCATTTTGGTAATTGTTATTTTGATTCAATTTATCTAAACAACATCAATTGTTGAAAATCACTTTAAATTAATGTATCCAAACATAAATCAATTCATACTCAACTTATTTTAACTAAAATTAATTCTGTACGTCAAACTCAATTTTGTCAGAATCAATTCTTTTCTCCACAAATCAAACATATACAAAGTATTCTAATTAAATTCGTATTAGATTTTAGCAAAAAAATAAATAAATAAGGATATTCAAAAGAGAATTATAGAAATATTTCCAAGAGTTTGGAATGGGTTACTATGCAAGAGGTGGTGGGTCCTTTATTTGCCTCATTTTGGCCCCTGCCTCTCTGTTACCACCAACACTAGAGTAGCCATCAGTCAATACACTCCACTAACAAATCATAAACTATGTGGTGTGGATCATGTGTTTGAGCCTTTGATTGTGTCTATTCCTTCGGTTTCACTTAAAGCTGCTGCAACGTTTGCATGCAGTTAACTTATGCTCTCACTTTAAAGTACCGCACAATCACTCTCCACCCAGTTCTTATGATCACTTTACTTTGCAGCAACAATCAGCACTATCCTATCCCATCACATCAAAGAAACCATGAAATGCTTCTCTTCTCTGTTCTCCAATGCTATCCCATAATGCCATGCTTTGCTTCCATTGTGTAACAACATTCTACTAGATGCCTAAAGATTCCCTTGTCCTTACCCCAACAACTAACAGTATTTTTTAAGTAAAATAAACAAATGTGAGAAGTTGTTAGTGCTCTAGAGTTTAAGCCTTAAGGACTCATCTCATATAATAAATAAATCACACAAGTATGATATTTCTCATAGGCAAAAGAAACTTCAAAAGTAATAGTAGCACTACTAATATTAAAATGTCATGAGCCATCATATATATAAGTCACGCCTATTCAGAGATTCAAACCACTCAAGAACACGACACGAGGTAGAATCATAAATAGAATTCCAAAACTCAAAAAATAAATAAAAACAACAACGTGGTTACACATGACAACAAATGCATTCTTGTAATAACAGAAAATAACGGAATGAAAGATTTCCTCCCTCAAGTAGCAATGATCCACGTCATGTCATTCTCAAAAATCCAATGACAAACCTCAATCTTTCCAGGACCCGACCCCAAAGCTAAGAAAGCACCATGTTCTGGGCCCCACGATGACGTGTCTATATGACAGATGGCAACTCCATGATTAATCTTTGACTTAGTATCCACGTCAAGAATTTCAGCTTCATAAACTCTAACTTTAGGTACAGAGTGACAATAATACAGTAAGTAAGGGTACAAACTCTGATGACATGAAACCGATTTAGTCACTTTTCCACCGTCCATTCCATACACTTTTCCAATCATCACCGTTCCTTTCGACCCGTTCACATTTTCAGTTGTTTTCACAACCACATTGGAACCCAACACAGAAACCGCAAACTCAATCATTCCTTCAGCTGATCCAACGCACCGTTTTGTTTCTCCTACACTCGGTGCTCTCTCACAATCTCCAAGCGCGTTAATTATTACGCGCTCTGTCGCTGAACCTTCCCGCGCGTGAAACGCTTCTTTTATATCGTCCAAACTTGAGGACGAGAAGGATAATTTCGATGAAATTGATAGGGGCAAAAACGTCCTTGCAGGCATTTTGTCTCTAATGTCTGGCATCACCATTACATTTCCTTCCTTTAAAATCGATTCTCTGAAAAATTTACCCGGCTCGATAAATTTATTTCCCATTTTGCCACTTAACGTGCTGAAATTGTTATATGCTGAAAACGACACGCCGTTTTTGTTGTAACCTTTGAACGCGCGTCCTAACCCATAAGTTTTGAATCCAAACGTGGTTTTACCAGAAGCTCCCTTTCCATATTCAGTGAAAGTGTCGTTTCCTTCGTTAAACGATTGTCCATAGTTCGTAAACGACGCAGCACCAGATTTTGATTTTAAACCGTAGCTTTGAAACGAATCATCGCCAACGTTAGCGCGATTCCGATAACTGACAAAATTATCAGAACCGGAAACAGAGGCGGCGCCGTAAGTTTTGAAGCTACTCCGGGGATTATTACCGTTGAAACTGTACGATCTGAAAGAATCGTTGGCGGCTCCGGTTCCTAATTCACCGTAACCGGTGAACGTTGATTGAAGAATATTGGAATCCGCTGCGTAATTGATGAAATCGCTGTTACCGCTACGAACACGTTTTCCGTAACTGATGAACGATTGCGATCCAGAATTTGTTTCATTACCGTAGCTTGAGAACGAGAGTTTGTGATTGTTAGCGGCGGAGTCATAGGTAGTGAAACCGAGATTCGGAACATTGACGAGTTTATCGTAGCTTTTGAAATCTCCGGTGCCGGAAGTTGAACCGGAACCGTAGCTAGTGAAATTCGTGTTAGCTACATTGCCGTTTTCTGCGTAGCTGTTGAATTCTCCACCGTGACGAGTTGCGGTTGTGCTGTATTTCTTGAACGAGTCGTTGTTTGTGTTTAACCCGTTTGAATAGTTTTTGAACGAGTCGACTCCACCGAGTCGAGCCGAGCCGTAGTTTGCGAATCGTTTGTTTGAGTAGATGGCGAAGTTGGAGTCGTTTTTGGTGGTTTTTGTGGATTGGTGGAGTGTGTTTGGGTGGTCGAAGGAGCAGAATAAGTATGGTGTGGAGCAGAGCGAACGGTGGAGATTTGAAGATGATGGTTTTTGTTTGAGTAGATTTATGAGATTTGCGTATTGATATGGTGTGAGAGGGGAAGCTTTAGAGAGAAGGAAATTAGGGATTGGAAGTTTGTTAGAGATTTTTGTGTTCCAGTAACGAATGAGTGAAGCTTTGGGACTGAAAGGGTTTGTCTTTTGTTTAGGAGAATATTCTTGTGTTTCACTTTCACCAATGGTTGCTACAAAAACCTGCAATTGTACAAAATTTAGTAAGAAATATTTGGTGAGCTAGAAATACATGTAGGAAAATACTCGTAAGTCGTAACTTAGAAAAGGAAATGAAATATGCAATGTAATTTAATTAATTAAGTGTAAAATTGAGATTATGGATTTTGTGGTGTTTCTTACATGGGAAAAAGAGAGTGACAAGAACAAGAAGATGAAATGAATTTTCATTTTGAGTTGGTGAGTTAGTGTATTGAGTCCAACAATGGAGTGATCGAGTGAGAGTGATATATAAGAAAAAGCACATAGGACATTTTGGGGGACAGCAAATTTATGGTCTCACCCGACATTTGTTTACTTTTCTCTACGCTACCATTGCTTCCATGAGTAGAAAAGTAAGAAGTTCCTTTTCTTTATGTTTTTATGTATCTTGCTTATAAATGTGTTAAGAAAAATGAAAAGAAAAAAAAATTAAAATCTTAAGACGTAAATTAATACATCTTCAAATCTTATTTATAAGTAAAGATTATTTTTTAAATTTATTGATCTAGCATATATTTAAATTAGATACATTAGTGGTTAAATGAATTTAAAAAACAACTTTTGCTTATAAATAAGACCGAAGAGAATACACAATTTTTTGTGTTCAACTTAGCTATTTGAATATTTCTATTGGATTATAATTGTTACATTTTACTTCTTAACAAATGTCTTTAAATATTAAGACCACTTATTAAAATTTTATCCTTTTTTACCAAGAAAAAATATTATCTTCTTTTATATTAATATATTTTATCTTGTTTATATTTTGCTCTCATTGATGTTGATACTACACATTTAAATATCATTTTCGTCTTTTGTATGTTTGCGAATTTTTTGTTTTAGCCTCTGTATTTTTTTGTTGGAAATAAGTCCTTAAATTTACAAAATTTATTGGTTTTAGTCCCTAAGTCAAAATCCACAAGAAAATCTGCAGTTTTTGTGTAAATTTTTCTTCGGATTTTCCTATGGATTTTGACTTTAGAGACAAAAACCAACAGATTTTATACATTCAATGACTTATTTGCAACAAAAAATACAGGGACTAAAATCAAAAATTCATGAACATTTATAAACAAAAATGATATTTAAGCCTTAAATATAATACTCACTTGCAAAAATTGGATGTCCATTTTTATAAGATCCGCTTTAAATTTTCAACCATGTCTTTATATATATATAATTATTTGCTATATCAGACCCACTCATTTTTTACGAAGGTGCATATTAACAACATGCACCTCATGATGTATTTAATCGTTTTTTAATTATTACTTTCTAAAAAATAAATGTGTGAATTTTAGCAAATGCTTATAGAAGTTGTTAATTTACATCCACTTATTCGTTTAAGAGGAGTGTTTAGCAACATGCACCTCAAGGTGCATGTGCATGTTAATGAATTTTTAAATTAATTCAAATTTTACAAAAGTCAACAACGTTAGATAAAAATTTTATATCATATAGATTATTCACATTGATTTTACAAAAGTATCAAGATTAACGATTTATGTGTTTTTATTGAATATCGTTAATCTTGATTGGTCTCAATAAAATATATAACAATTTTAGATTTTTAAATATTTGACATGGATTATCTATATGATATATAAACTTTCAATTCAACAGCAAATTGTGTAAATATTACTCAAATATTAGATCGGTGCAATTTGATTTATTCTCATACTCTATAAGATCATCTCCAATGGTGGGTATCTATTTTTTAAGAATTGATATCTAGTAGGTACCCTCATTGGAGCAAAACACAAATGAGTACATAATAGGTACTAGTGCTACGGTAAAGGTTATTGTCCATAAGCCAAATCCTTATGGATGGTACATAAGCCAATGAAAACACAACAGATTTACTCATTCAACCCCCATTTTACTCGCGCGCCCCCCCATATTACTCATGCACCCCCCCAAATTTCTTGCGCACCCCCCAAATGTCATGCGCCCCCCCTTTTTTTTTGTTCCCTCCTTCCCCCAGATTTCTAGTCAAAACCATTTTGCTGTTGGAATGGTTTCCAGGAGTTGTATTGCAAAACCATTAAGTGCATAAAATGGTTTTAGAGTACCACACTATAATTATGCACTTAACATTTTTTTCCCTCCCCACAGATTTCTAGCCAAAACCATTTTATGCACTTAACACTTACAATACTAGCCTTGACCCTTTCCAATAATTTTCAACATGACGAAATTATGAAAGTAGTTATAATATATAAGTTGAGATATGACCCAATCATAGAAGACAATCAACAATCCTTACCCAATGCACTTGGTTTTGGCTAGAAATCTGTGGGGAGGGGAAAAAAAGTTTAAGTGCATAATTATAGTGTTGTACTCCAAAACCATTTTATGCACTTAATGGTTTTGGAGTACAACTCCTGGAAACCATTCCAACAGCAAAATGGTTTTGGCTAGAAATCTGGGGGAGGAAAGAACAAAAAAAAAAGGGGGCGCATGACATTTGGGGGGTGCGCGAGAAATTTGGGGGGCGCGCGAGTTACTTGGGGGGCGCGTGAGAAATTTTCTCTCACTTATGGATGGTGCATAAGCTTGGCTTGTGGACAATAACCACACTCTAGTGTTACAATAAGAAGTGATACCTAAATTATTTTTGTGGAACCCATTTATAGTTATGTATAGTTATTGGTGAGATGTGTTATTAGTGGGATCTATTTTGAATTTTTTAAGAGGTATTGGGTTGGAGGAATTAAATACTTATTAAGTATTATTAATAAAAAATTATATATTTATAATATGTACACGTGAGATCCATTTTAATACTATAAAATGGAGAGCTTCATTGTGAATGCTGTAAAAATGTTAAACTTAACCCAACCAATTTTGGCGGCATTCTCTTAATTCATGCATTCATTAACCCAACCAATTTTGGAGTAATATTAAGTCTACTGCTTTGATAGTGCACACTCTCTTCGGTTTGTCTAAATAATCCTAATATACTGTATTCTCCAACAAATGTATCTCTATGAAATAATTATTATATCTTCATGCATTAATTACATCAACTATATATTTTCAATGCAATTCATTAATAAGTCTACTTTGATACTCTTTAGAGTTATTATTATACGCAAGAATCAATTTTTAAGTTCATTCATCGAAAACTGATGTATTTAAATAGTACATTTGAAATATTTGTTAAACATACTTTTTTCTGCTTTATTTATAAGCAAAAGTTACTTTTTAGATACATTCAACTAATAATATATCTAACTTAAATATAAGCTAGATACATAAATTATTCAATGAATTTAAAAAATAATTTTTAGTTAGAAATAAAGTCGAAGGGAGTACTAAAAAAGAAAATTAAAGATAAAATTAATTTTATAAATAGAGAAATTCTTAGGTGAATACTCACCTAAACATTAATGATTAGACACAGCTAATCAAGTTATTGGTAAGCTAAAGAAAAAAGAAAACAAAACTAAAAAGAGAAAATATTCACGAAGAAAGATGGTTTTCGTTGCATCACCTCTAAAGAGATCGTGAATGTCTTTTAGAGAAGAAACATAAGTAAAGAAGTCGGCATCCGAGGAGGCTCCGAGTTTAGTGGAGAAATCTGCACATTGATTTTTCCCTCTAAATGTATGACAGAGAGAAACAATGGTTTGAGAGAACATCTCATTTATATATTGGATCAACACAACATGAATATGGTAATTTTTTTTTAACAACAAATTTTATTAACAATCAAATCTCTGCTCAAGACGAGCGAAGATCGATAATTTAGAGAATACAAACAAAAGGTGTCGTATATAGGTGGAACACTCGAAAATAAACACCATAAATGACATCCCTACACACAACACCTAGCCATACCCTATCTTCAACACCCTTGAGGACAATACCCACCAAAATAAACATCACCACCTAAACCAGACTCCTTCATGAAAACGGCCACCGAAAAATGATACCAGAAACCACTCATCCTCACCACTCACCCCCCAAACGATCACACATCTAAATGAAACTCCCAAACCTCCTCACCAAAGTTGAACCACATCTGAAAAGCTCATATTTGAGAGATCATTTAGCTTCCATCACTTCTCAACCCCACACCCCGGTCCACCAGAGAAACACCATAGCCAGCCAAACAAGATTGCAGTTAGACACCAACTTTCAATCTCGAAGCAAAAGTAATTGGTCCATCGAAAGACACCACCGCCATGCAAAGCCACCGCCACCACCTCAACTAAATCACCACCACCACAACACCATGCATCAGCACATCACCATCACACAACAAAACAACAACGAAGTATCCCACACTACGACTTCCTCACCACACCCATTACCATCACCACCACCACCACCAGCACAACTGCACATCACCACCACACCACAAAAAACAACATTGAAACAGCCAAAACCACCACAACCGAGTCACCACCACCCACCTACCTAGATCTGTAGTAGATTGAGATAACAAGAAAAATGGAAATGAAAAAGGATGCAAACAGAGCCAAACAAGGGATGAGGACACGAAACAAAACCACACCAGGGCCGTCGGAGCTTTGAAAACCCCAAAACAAACCCTCCAAGTCCGCCGCGAAAACCCACTCTATGAATGCAGTGTTGACGGAAAGCTGGTGGGAAGGTGGTGCGAAAGGCTAAACGCCGCTCATCACACCACCACATCCGGTTTTGGGTGAAGGAAATGGGTGGCGACAGAGAAGGAAATGGGTTTTGGGTCTTGAAAATCCGGTTTTGGGTGAAGGAAATGGGTGGCGGCAGAGAAGGTTTAGAAAGAAATGAGAGAATTAGGTTTTTTTTTTACATGAATATGGTAATTAATTTGGGGATCTTTCATTAATTGACACAATAAAGAATCAGAGTAGCAAACAAGTTCATCAATATTCATGTCTCTGGCCAGCAAGAGGCCCTTATAGATAGTATGCATTTCAAATGAAGCCTAAGAAGCCTACAAAATAGTGGCTGAAAGTGTTTCTAACAATACATAAATTGGTAATAAGACTTGTGTTAAAATAACTCCATAATTTTTATAAACAATAAACAGTCATATGATATAACAAAAAAAAAAAAAAGAATTCAGTAGAACTTTCAATCGATGAGTACATAGCAGTATGTTTATACAATGTGATAACAAAATAAGAAAATATGAATTTGATAACAAATACCCCCTCTGGTCCTTTTTATAAGGAACAGAAGTAGAAATATTTTTTTTGTTTTATTATAAGAAATTTTGACCACTTTCTATATCTATTAGATGTTCAATTTCATTTGTACCTTTATTTATTATGAAAGAAAATATTAAAAGTAAGTAAATTAGTGGAATTAAGAGTGATTAAGGCTCTGTTTGGCAAAATTAGCGGTTGGCTGATAAGCTAGCTGATGGCTGATAGCTGATGGCTGATGACTGATGGCTGATAAGTTAATTGAAATGTTTGGTAAAATTAGCGGTTCAACTAGCTGGTAAATGTAAAATGACATAAAAGGGTATTGTTAATTCAAAATAAAATTTATGTCAAATTAATATTTAATATACTTGAAATTTAAAAATTAAATGTACTAATATAATATATATTTTTTATATTACTAAACTAATTGTTATTGGTTGAAATTTTATTTTCAAAAAATTATGGGTTTTCTTATTGACTTTTTTATTAAAAAAGTATGGTTTTTTTTTTACAAGATTGAAAAAGTATGGTTTATTATTATATTTTGGTCCATAACAATAATTATTAGGCTATTTTATAAAACAGAGCAACATTATTTTTTTATTTTATATAAAACAACGTTATTTTTTTATAGTGAGTACTGAGTAGCGTACATAAGGTTTTTTTTTGGTAGTGCATACATAAGGTTTATATTCACGTAAAAATTGTCATAAGGTAATAATGAATGATAATGCATGGTTTATTAAAAATAAAAGTATTGTTTATATTTATTAAAAAAATTATGGTTTATCAGGTAGCCAAAAAAAAAGTATGGTTTATTTTAAAGTGAAATAAAAAAAAGAATAAAAGTGAACATTAGTTAAAATAATAAGGGGTAAAAATGGAAGAAAAAATAATAAGCTATAAACTCATAAGCTACTTGAAATAGCGTCTGAAAAATAAGCTATAAGTCAGTAAAATAAGCTATAAGCTCATACAAAAAAGTCTGTTACCAAACAGGTCTTTTAGCTTATAAGCTATAAGACATAAGCTATAAGCTAGCTTTTTTGGCTAGCCAAACAGACCCTAAATAGGGGTATTCATGTAATAAAATTAAATGTGTAGGAGTAACTATTTACAATATATTGTTTTTTTGACAAACAAATTTTTTTTTTTATCTTAGTGATTTTTGTGTTTTGTTTCTTATAAAAATAACGGAAAAGAGTACGAATGTATACTTAATTGTAGAGCACTGAAAATAGATAAAACATTGAATACACTACACTTGAAGTGTACCAAAGTAAAATGCAATGTACATACTACTTTTAGTCGTTATTTATGAAGCACAGACACCTCTATAATTATGTGTGTCACGATGTCCGACAGTCGTATGACACATATCGGATATGTGTCCAAAATTTTATTTTCTTTACCCCGAGACTCCCACTACAAGAAATTCCTTTATTAGCCACGAATAGTTACTCACGACTTTATAACTATGGATAATTTTAAAAGTAACGACGACTTACCCACAACTAAGCCATCTATAATTTTTTTTATTGTTTTTTTAATTGTTTCCCACAACTTACCCACGGTATAACCGTCTGTATAATATTTATAACCATTTTTTTGTCAAGTTTGTCTAATGACTAAAAAATTCACTATTAAGATGGATAAGTGAAGTGTTAAGAATTTGAATTTCAGTCGTACATATAAAATGTGATTTCATTATCAAATGAGTTAAACTCACGAAACATATTTAAACGTGTATGTTTTAACATTAAGAAAAAAGAGAAAATCTTAAGTGAAGTCGAACGTAACATCACACTCTTAGAATCAACCAATCACAAAATTTTAAATAATTAACTAATTAATAAAATAGGAAAAAAAAAAATATTTAACCTCATCCATTAAAAAAAAATATACACTTTTCCAAAAAAAACACAAAAAACGCAAAAAGAAAAACTTGGTTCCCACGAATTTACTTGTTCCATCTTCTTCCTATTCTGAGAAAAACAATGGTTGTGAAAAAAAAAACTAGAATGGTTGATCAAGAAGAGGAAGAAGATGGAACAAGTTTAAACTCGTGGGAACCAAGTTTTATTTTTTTTTGGAAAAGTGTATATTTTTTTTAATGGATGAGGTTAAATTTTTTTTTTCTACTTTATTAATTAGTTTTTTTTTTTTTTTTTGGAAAAGTGTATATTTTTTTTAATGGATGAGATTAAATCTTTTTTTTCCTATTTTATTAATTAGTTAATTATTTAAAATTTTGTGATTGGTTGATTCTAAGGGTATGATGTTACGTTCGACTTCACCTAAGATTTTCTCTAAAAAAAATTGAATTAAATATGTGTATGTTTTAAGTGGTAACTACCTAAGATTTTTGCTTAAAAAAAAAAACTACCTAAGATTTTCTCTAAAAAAATTTGAATTAAATATGTGAATTAAATATCTGCTTCTCGACAAACCCTCTCTCAGTCTCCCTCTCGACGAACCCTCACCGTCAAGAACGAAGACCCACTTCTCGTCTCTTCTCCGGTAAGGTATTTATGTATTCATCTTTTAAAGATTCATCAAGAAAATATATGAATTTAAGTGAAGTTTAAGAATCCTTGCTTTGATTTGGTATGGTTTTTAAAGATTTTGAGCAATCTAAAATAAAGTGTTTTTGTTGATGGTTAAGAGAATTATTATCAAATTGATTATCATGTTAACATGTATGTGCTTTTCTAAAGCTTTGTATTGGGTTTGTTTTAGTTTCTTTGTATGTTGTTTTGATGTAGCGGTGGTGATTTTATGTCTATGTTGAGTTTTTTAGCCGGTTGAGATTTGATTGGTCTACTTATTCTATGGTCGTTGGCATCTTTTCTTTGAAGATGAGTTTGATATTTTGGCAACAACGAGAATGATACACCTAAGGGTCAGAGTAGCCTCTATTCATCCTTAAAAGAAGAGGAATTGGTAGAAGATAAGAAATTTGATTGAATGATGGATCGATGTAAACTTTGGTGGCTCTAGAATAATGGAGTAGCCTATCTAGATTGATGTATATTTATGGATTGATGTTGGTAGATTCATAAGATGAAGGAGATTCTAATTGTAAACATTCATAAAATTATTTATGTCAAACTTGATTGAAGTTATATCAAAATTTTGGTCTATTTTTGCTTTTGTTGAATAGTGAATGTGACATGAATTATATAATTATTATGATAAAAAAGAGACATATATATATAATATGTCGCTATAGTAAAAAAATACGAATCAAATCAAATAGGTTACAAATGTCTAAGTTGTGGGTAAAACTGTCCTTTAAAAAACCAATGTCATAGATGGTTTTGTGTGGGTAAATCGAGACAAATAAGTTATTATTAAAAAATGCTTACCCACAAATTACTCATGGTGTAGCTGACGGTAAATTATAGATGATTTTTTGGCCGTGGGTAAAAATTACCAACGAGGCTTTTTCCCACCACATTGTGGTCGTGGGTAATTTGTCACTAATTCAATATTACCCACGGCTTTTATCTATTACAAACGGCTTTTTCTGTGAGTAATAACAGAATTTCTTGTAGTGTCCTTAGATTGATGTCTGACACCTACTCGTACAAACGTGTCGGATAAATGTCTCAAAAAATTATTCTTTTTATTTTCTTCTACTCTCCTTAAACATATTTACAACGATTAAAAACGTGTCAAAATAATAATGTTGATCAACGAGAGATTAAAGAGATTACATTCTGATTATATTATTTTTAGTTTTTTATAGTAGATGAATGAATAAAGATCAAACGTACAATCATATATTCTCTTAAAATATTTTTTAACGAAAAATTTGTTCAACTTAGATACATGTTATGTATTTTGATTTTAAACTTACATATTTTTATAAATATATAGTGATATCGGTGTCGTGTATTTTTTATATTAGCAGTGTAGAAGTGATATCGTGGTGTCCGTGTCAGAATTTGTGCTTCATAAGTCATTATTATGAGCAAAAATCACTTTAGATTATATTTTTAGTTTGCTTTAAAAAGATGGGTCATGCTAACTAATGCTCTCAGGGCACTAGTTAAGGATATTAAAACAAGTAATTTTGGCATTAAAAATAGTGATGTTTGAATATCTAAAAGGTCAATTACACAAGTTTCAAGAAAATTTTACCACATTTGATATTTTAACTAGTGCCCAGGGGCACTAGTTAGCATTTTCCAAAAAAAATTATGTATTTAGGCTGTATTTTCCTATGAAAGATAAATACCACTTGTTCTAAATCATTTTATAATTAACTAGATATATCAGTTTTTCGGTTAACTTAAAAAGTGACATTTTTCTTATAATATTGATTGATTGGAGGGAGACTTACCAAAATAGACTTAATAATAAATTGCATTAAAAATAGTGGATGTATTTGATGCATGAATTAAGATATTATGACTATTTTATTGACTATAGACATTATTTTCTTGATAAACCTAATATGTATTGTTTTTATAATAATGATCGAAGAAAATACTACCAAAGTAGACATCATTTTTTCAATTAATTAATTATTTCTTTCCTGACATACTCATAATTATTTTATCTTTTTTTTTACAATTTACAAATAGTATTATGATAGTGTGTCAAAAAGAAAAGTTATAATAATATAAATAAGTTCTTTCTTCAAAGATAAATTTGTAAAAACAACATTCATTATATATAAATTTATTATTACTACTTTATTTATTTAACAACAAATTTATATTTAAGAATGAAAGTTGTATATTCAAATTGTTCAATTTTAAGATGTCTAAATACGGATACAATTTTTTGTCAAAAATAAATAAATAACGGATACAATTTTTTTTCTTTCACTTTTTGTGTCTTTTTTATCTGCACAGGGTATATTTATTCTTTATTCTTTATTATCTACTATTATCTATAATATATTATAATTATATGTGATGTAAGGCTCATGCATTTTTTTTCTTTAAAATGGTGATTGGTGAATGGTGAGGCCGGTGCACTTTAAAAATCAACATTAACATGCTGCACATTAGAGACTAAAATATGGCAAGACCGTTGCCTCGATTTTATCAAAGAAAAATGGATGTTAGGGTGTCGCTAGCTAGTTGGGCGTTAATTAATAGTAGTCTACAAATGCTTGTAATAATAATTAAGAAAAAAAGTTTCCATTAAATTAGTTCAATTGGATCAAACATAAGCATTTCATATACTGAAATTGAAATTCAAATCTCGAATGCTATGCTTATCTATTTTAAAAGGTGAAATTTCTAATTATTAAGTTATTTAACAAAACAAAAAAGTTTAAGGAAAATGTTTGATTTATTTCAATTAGTATATTTTTCATCGTCAAAAGAATACAGCTTAAAATGATTAATGGTATTTAAAAAAATACGCAAATTATTAATTTTGATGTGTCTTAATAACATATGAATTTTTTTTGAATTTGTCTAAAATTTTACATAAATAATCTATATGATATAAACTTTCAATCTAACACTGAATTTTATGAAATTTATAATTATTAAGTTATTTAACAAAACAAAAAAATTTAAGGAAAAAGTTAGATTTATTTCAATTAGTATATTTTTCATCGTTAAAAAAATACAGCTTAAAATGATTAATGATATTTTAAAAAAATATGCAAATCATTAATTTTGGCGTATCTTAATAACATATCAAATTTTTTTGAATTTGTCTAAAATTTTACATAAATAATCTATATGAAATAATATAATTGTGACAGTTAACAAGTATTTAACTTTATAAATATTAAATAATATAATCTTCAATATAAATTTTTTATTTTTGTCTTTCTTAACCGGTGTTTGTTGAGACTTCATTTCTTACTTAATCCTTTAGTTTACTAAAATCAAAATGGACCTAACCTTGTTCAATGGACTTATACTGTAAACCTGTATAAATTAATTTAGGCAATTCCAATTGTTAAACTATACATATAGTACACTTGGAGAGATACTTCCTATTTGACTTTAGTTATACATTAGTCGAGAAGTGGGCTTCTTTCTTCCACTCAATTGGTGGTCTCTAACTAAGTGTGTTTTGTGTATATTAATAAATTAATAAATAAATAAAAGGAAGTGTGTTTTGGATTAGATGCTTCCCTTTTGGATTTTGAGTATTTTAATTTTTGTGAATGTGTACATTACAAAAGTTGTCTGTACAAACAACTTGCTTAACACAAAACTTATACACGTTAAATAAGAAGATGAATATTGTATCCATTTTTTTTAAGTCATGTTAATATTGTATTGAAACTGTGCTATTTTTCTAATAAAAAAATTTGTGCTATTTCAAACTAAAATTTAATTATTTCGGACTCTATTAAGGTAGTGAAATTGTCACTTTTCTTGCATAATTATGTAAGGTTATGCCTATAAATACGAATATACCACAAACGTCTAAGGCACGCATTTTTTACTCGATTCCTTAATTAGCATCGTCCCCTCATTCAAATATTGACTTAAAGCTAGCCATTCAACATCGTCATTGGAGTCGTTCCGTTCTGTCCATTTTGAATAGTGTAGCCATGTCTATAGACTTATACATTTTTATAAGTTGAGAAATCCATCTTCTTTCATTTTCCCATAAACATTCAAATCCCGAAACATAGCTCTGATGGAAAGAACTAGAATCACTCGTAGTAGAGCTGCTACAAATACTTTCCAACTAGAACAACTACAAAACAACTCAAACATAGTATTAACCATGATTCAAGAATGCTCACAACTTCACAAGTGCATGAGTATGTCGTGGTAATTAAAAAATTATCGAATTTATATGGACTAATGACTAATAGGGCATAATTTCGGTTAAGAAAAATTATATTGATTTTATATGAAAAGATTAGAGAAAAATTATATTGATTTTATATTGATTTTATGTGTGTTTTGTCATGTGAAAACCTATCGTTTTAAAAGCAAATAAAAATGTACCTTAACACCGTGAAACAACTTGCCTTGTCACCACAGTTGTCACGGCTGTAAGATGCTCTGTCACAGATGTGACAATGTTTCCTCTTTTGATGTATCTATCACGGCAGTGGGATGCTTTATCATGGCCATGACCGTGTTTCTAACTCTTGATCTTTGATTTTCTCATCCTTAAAGAATTGTAGAATAAAGTAAAAAAAATTGTAGCTATCGGAGGGGATGTGCAGAGATCCCGAAAAAGTTGAATAGACCAAAGTAAAAAAAGATTCTATAAAATAATATAATAAAGGATAAAATTGAAATATCATAAAAATTATAGGGGTGGTTGTTATCTTGTAATTTTAACATAATAAATATTTAATGCAAGGATACTAAACTGACACTGTATTTAATATTATATGGAATATTCACTTTGGTTATATGTGAAATGCATCTCTAAATGGAAAGTATCCATAAATTAAATGGAGACTATTCACAAGTTGAAAGTTGAGAAGGCAAGAGAGAAAATCATGATTAATCTCTTAATATTATTGAAAATGTTAAACAGTGTTCCCGGAACACTAGTTAAGTATATAAATATGAAAATTTTGTCTCGAAATTTGTGAATTCAATGCATCGAGAATGTAAAAAGTTATTTTATCAATATTAATTTAATTTTTTATTTCTACTTTTGAGATGCTTAACAAGTGCCTAGCATGACCCTAATATTATTTGCTATGTTTTCTCCTTGTTTTTCCAAGTGTTTCGACAAACCAACATGCTTGTTGAATTGTTTAATTAATCCAGGTTTTGTGCGCTTCGACAAGGTTGTGGACTTAAGATATTTCGTGAAGCATTTCACAAAAGCGCTAGACTCGACAAATTCGTATGTTGCGCTGAAGATCAAATTCAAATCAAAGACATGTATCAAGACACAGTTCGAAGGCTTAATATAGGCGGTTATTAGCAGTTAGTTTGTAACTTCGGCTATATATACTAAGTCTTTGTACGAATAATGGGTGACAATTCACACACTAGAAACTCTTTGCAAAAATGTTCGAAGTACCTATGCTAAAGCGAGAAACGAATACCAAGTAAGGCTCAATGTATGAATTTGTGAACAGGCCCGGCCTCCACACAAGTGCGAAGTGTGCGACGGCATCGGGCCTCAAAATATCAGATGTGTATTAATAGATTAATTTTGAGACCCAATAAAAATAATTATATATTATCAATGTTTATAAAATATTATATGTGTGTCAATAGATTAATGGTAGACCATGATGTTTTTCTGTGCAAGGTCATTGTTCAACAAATTCCTACATTGATATTTTTTTTTGCATAATTTTAGTTAATAATTTGTTTTTAAAAATCCTAAGCATAATTTTAGTTCTGGTTGTATCTTAAATTAAATTAAAACCGATAATTTTTTTCAGAAAAACATAAAAATTGAAACTATTACATGTTGAACTCATTCACAAACTCAACCACTAGGTCATTTTAATCTTTGCATCAAATTTAATCTTTGATTAGAATATCTCTTTTTGATGTTATATATAATTATTATTTTTGATACGTTTCATATGTTATTTACAATTTAAATAGATGGCAATTTTTTTAGGTCCATTTTTAATATTTCACTGGGACTCCAAATAGTCGGAGCCGGCCCTGTCTGTGAACCATCTTATGTCATTCATTTACAAATACAATCCAATTTACCATATCTGCAATCTAATTGCTTTCCTTTTTAAGATTTCTGCATCTTTACTTTAAAGCCTTTTGTTTGAAAAAGTCTTTTACGTTTCTATAAACTCTTTAATCCTGTCGAATTGATTTTACCGTTTTCCAACATTTAAAGCAATTTAATGCAATTCATATCTCAAAATCTCTTAATGAACAATCAAACTTTCAACTAGAAACAATGCACACATAGTCTCATGAATCACTTGTTGTTCCTTTAAGTGTATTAAGACTAGCGCTTGTTTATCAAATTTTATAGAGGTGGAAGGAAAATATTTCATAGAATAGACTCTAATTCCAAACCCAGTCCATTTTGTTTTTTGACCAAATTTTTTTTTCCATTAAGAATGGGAAAACCAAAAACAAAAACTGCCAAAATTCCTCAACAAAGCATGTCACGGACGTGACAATGTTTCCTCTTACAATGTGTCTATCACGGCCGGTGAGATGCTCTATCACGATCATGACTGTGTTTCTAACTCTTGATCTTTGATTTTCTCATTCTTAAAAAATTGTAGAATAAAACAAAAAAAAATTGTAGCGGAGGGGATGTACAGAGATCCGAAAAAGTTGAATAGACTAAAATAAAAAAAATTGTATAAAATAATATAATAAATGATAAAATTGAATACACCAAAAAAAATGATAAAATTGAAATATCATAAAAATTGTAGGGGTGAAGGATTAATTATAGAGGTGGAAGGAAATTTTGTTCATAGAATAATAAACTCTAATTCCAAGCCCAATCCATTTTGTTTTTTGACCAAAAAAGAGTTTTAATTTTGTCAAAAATTTTAAAACCTACACTCACCAAGACATTGCCTCCGCACTACTTCCAGTAACCCAGCCTCCGGCGCTCCATTCCGCCATCAACCTTATCTCCGGCGAGCTCTCACCTGCTTCGAACCTCCACTGTTCGTTGCGTAATTGAACGGTAAGTCTGTAACAGCGTCTTTTTCGTTTTTATTACATTTTTCCCTGTTTTGCCTCAAACCCTCTGTTTTGTTCGAACTCAATTCTAACACTAATTATTTTTTATTCCTACCTTGTTTTGCTTAGGAATTATGAATATTTCATGAATTTTAAGCCATTTGTTTACTTTTCAGCACAACTATTCATATATAGTATTAAGTTCAAACAACTATTTCATGAATTTTATGTCATATAGTTCATTTTTGAGCAACTATTTCATGAATCTTATTTTTCTATCAGTCGAAATAGCAAATGATGTCTGTAGTGTGGCAAAAGTGGTAGATATTTGTGCGGCTTAACCATTTGGTCCTAGATTCAATCGTGGCGGGTACATATGGAAAAACATATGTTTGGTGAGGTCAACCCCTTAAATGTATCTTAGTTATCTCGAGAGGATTAGTCTCCGCAGTAGCGCACAGAGGATACCTTTGGTGTTTTTTAAAAAAGCCAAATGATGGCCATCCTGTAATGTACTATACCAGTGTCCTAGTTTTGGCATTTCGGGGTTCAGCGCTATGCACTACTATCTGGAATTGACAACCTAGTGACTTGTTTGAGACTTTTCTTTTTCTTTTCAGGTATCGTTTTTGCAATTTCAACCATGACTTTACTAGAACTCATTAAGGATGCTTCTGTCAATTCTAAATCACTTGATTTACATTTGGATTATCCAGTTGTTCTCAATCCAGATCCTATTTTGCCTAATTTGAAGTCTGAACTTAAAGACGAGTCTTCCTCGTACCCTATTAAACCTGTTATTGGGTGGGAAATTTCACAAACTGATAAAGAAATTATTGATTTCAACAAAAAGTTTATCGAAGAGCTTAAAACAAAGTTTAAGAGCATCAATAATTTGGAAAAGGATGAGTTTATTGGTAGTTTGATTTCCTATCTTGAAAACATTAGAGAGAAAGTTGGGTTTTTGATTGAGATCAGTGATTCATCTGGTAGTGCTTATTGCAAGATCTTGATTGATAAACTTGGATCTTTCGTGGGTAAAGATGTCGCTGCCCTGGTTTTGGATGGATGTGTTTCTTTTGAAATATGGGAATTAGTTGAATCTTTGATTGTTAATGGTGTTATTGGGAATTCTTGTTATTCAAACCTGGTTGCTAAGTTAGTCAAGAAAAAGAGGTCTGACTTGATCTGTCTGTGTTTTAAGCATGCTTTTGATCTTGGTTCTTCAGAAATATTCGCCATTTTGAGGTATTTTCTTTCTCCATCCAAAGATGCTTATAACTCTATGGTATCTGTAAAGAAGGAGTGGGAGAACCAAGCAACATCGGCCATCGAGAAAGCAAGTAATGACAACCTGAAGCTTAAGAATTCACTTGTTGCAAAGGAGGCTTCCATTCTGTTTATGATAGCATATGATGGTTTCTCTGCACCTGAACTTTGTTTGCATTATTTGATTGCATCACCAAATATCAACAATGCAATGTTATCCCCTGCATTCAATAAGTTGAATGGAAAAGAGTTGTTGAATTTGATTCGCTATTTAGCAAAGTGGTTGAAGAAATATGAGAGATTCCCTCAAGCTGGTCCATGTCCGAAAGCTTCATCGTCTTTAGGTTTGAAGGCTTGCAGTTGGATACCTAAACTTGAAGATGTTGTAAAATGTCTGGGTTTGGTGCTTGATGAGAATTTTTCTTCATTGGTGTTACATTCACAGTTTCATGAAGAGTTGAGATTAATTGAAGGATTGGTTAGTTGTTTAACAACCGAAGCCAAAATTTGTAACATGGTGAATGTTGTAATCGACAAACTAAAGATCGAAGTAACAAGATGAAGTAAGTCCCTTCCAAAGGTTTATTATTGCTTTTGATATGATTAGTGTTTTTGTTAATTATCTAGACTCCTGAATGGATTAATGATAATGACCAAACTCGTGTCTAACTGTATCCTCTTATTGCACGCATCTTCCCGTGCATATTATCCAGGTTCTATATGTATTCAGTAGATAAATTGACTCCATTTTTTGTGGGTGAACATATATTGACAAGTTATTTGTAACTACCACTGAGCCTTTGAAAACGATACGTTCCTCATGTGCAACCTTTCTCTAAACCTAAAAAAATCTGACTTTATACGGTAACATAGGATTTAGTTTAGTCTGTTTATTAGTCTTAGTTCCATATTCTCAAACAAGAGGTGCTATAGTCCAAGCACGGTCTATTTGACACAACATCGACTGGCACCGGCGCAAGTAGTGGAACTCGCCTTACAATCCAACAATATTCCATTAAACCTCAACTTGTTTTTCTGTATCCTCCATCTCTCTAGGAATTTATGCTTAAACATGCTAATGCAATTTACTGATTTAGTGTTACATTTGCAGGGGACATGATGATCTGAACATTCACTCAGTGTACTACTAATTATTCTATTTTTGAAGACTGCAAATTAAAAGAAGAGAAAATATCTACCATTGAGGTGGGTGAAAATATTTTGATCTATGAGCTTAAACTTATTTTCGTGTTCTGGTGAGTAAGCTAGCTAGCTCTACAATTCTTTTAGTTTGGAAGTTTATCATGCACCAATGGACCCCAACCGGTAAACCTGCCATTTATATTCATCGGTGATGGGAGAGCTCAATCATTTGTAATAGAAGAAAAAAAATTTGTGATGATCTGGTAGTCGTTCTGAACTGCATCTGTAACTTTCCTGTGGCAATTTTGTTCACTGGCAAAAATGTATTCTTCACTTGTTTATGTCAGTTTCATTGTTTTGTTTGATTTTTATTTGGTATTGTGTTTCTCTGATGTCTTTGGGGGATACAATTTTGGTAACTTGCTCGTACCTTGATTGGTTTCAAGTTATACAGAGAAAGGGTTGGGAATTTGGAAAACATTTGATACATACATGATGTAAGAATAAGAACATGCAGTTTTCTCTAGAACAAAAACTAGGACATTTAACAATAGGATGTTTAGTAATGTTATTTGTCCAAGTTTGAATTTTCTCATGTCTTTAGTTGGATAAATTAAATTTTGAAATTTACATAAAATTAACAATATTGAAAAATTGAGTTTGATGATCTATTGATGTTTTAAAGAGTCAATTTTCATTTTTGCGGGCTTTATTTCTTTCAAAATTACCATTTTTATAATGTCCGCTACTTAAGTAACATATTTAAGTAGCTGATGGTATAAAAATGAGAAATTTTCATGTTAGGAGGTGTTTTTTTAACTCAAATTTCATATTTTCAAAGAGGGAGGGAGATGTGGGGGGGGGGGGGGGACCATAGCCACCACTTGTACCGGTGCCTTCGCCCCTCCTAATATTAGCTTTATCAATTGAACTAAATCTTACAATAATTTAAAGTTGTTTTTGAGTAATAATATTGTTGGTGTGACATGTATATTAATTTTAGGGATAAATAAGTTTCTGGTCCCTATAAATATCTCAAGTTTTATTTTTAGTTCCTCTAAAAAATTTCTTCGACTTTTGATCCCTCTAAAATTTTCAATTAATACTTTTGGTCCCTACTTTTAAATTAAGTCATATATAGACTTCATATTTTTTAAAGAAATTTTCCAGAAAAGTTTAGAATATTTTAATAATCACGCACAAAAAAAAAAAAGAATTTTTTAACAAAACATGAATTAAATATGATTTTTTTAAGCACCAAAAACATAAAAATTTATATTTAATTTATGCTTTGTTAAAAAATTCAAAAAAAAATTTGTGAGAAATTCTTATAATATTTTAAACATTCATAAAAAAATTTATTCAAAAATATGAAGTCTACACATGAGTTGATTTAAAAGTAGGGACTAAAAATGTTAATTGAAAACTTTTGAGGGATTAAAAGTAGAAGAAAAATTTTTGAGGAACTAAAAACAAAACTTAGAATATTTGTAAGGACCAGAAACATATTTATCTCTTAATTTTATGATGGCTATTGACCACAGTCACATTTAGTGGTGATATTCTCTTCTAATCACATTTTTTTCATCATGAAATTTTTTTTTTAATTTTTTTTTGGAACATTTTTCATCATGAAATTTAAAGCCAAACATTATTTTTTTTGAGTAAATTATACTTCCATTGTGAGATGCTTAAATTATACAATTTTTTCTTTTTGTTAATATATACACTATCCTCACTCTTATACGAAATATATTGGAGAAAATTGCACTCCTCTCCTTTGATAGGAGTTTAAATTTCATTCTTCTTCCTCTTATATATTAAAACTTACATTTTTCTCCTTTACTTAAACACTTTATTTTGTCATAAGCTATGAAACTATACAAGGTAAAATATTTGGATAAATCACTAAATCCAATTTTTAAAAATACTTTAAATTGAACTTTATATTCTAAAATCATCTAATTAATGATAAAATTTTCAAAATAATAAAAATTAATTTCTAAAATGGTGGCTCAACTTTATTTTGACATAAAATAGTGATTTAGAGTTAATTATTATCTCAAAAAATATTTATTTTTGCTATAATGGACTAAAGTGTATATTTGAATTTTTTTTTTTTAACAAGCTAAAATGGAATATATAAAATAAAACAATCGCCCTAGCACAAGATGTGCCAAGCTCGACTACCAACATTTACAAAGAGTCACGAAGAGATACAGAGAGATAGCTTAAAAAACAGATCATACAAGCCCCAAACAGGGCCTAGGACAAGACCACCAGCTATAGCGGTTAGAAGCTAAAATAACGCTCGTCGCCTTCAACCACCTAAAAGAAAAGAGTTTGATCTTGTCCAACAGCTGAGAAGTAGTGCTAGCTGAGCCGCGGAATAACCTGTGGTTTCGCTCCGTCCACAAAACCCACACGCACGTAAGCCAAATAAGTTGCAACAAGGAGCGACGTGCCTGAGAACCACCTGCTGAATAAGTAAACTGGACGAAATGATCACGTAAGGAAGTGAACTCCACCTCCGGAATGCCAATCCACGAACGAACTAAAGCCCAAAGAGAACCAAAGGTACCACAGGAGAGAAATAAGTGATAAGCTAACTACGCCTCGCCACAACCCGAAACACACAGATGAGCTGCAGAAGATAAGATGCCTCTGGTGACCAGATTGACCTTAGTGGGCAACCTGTCACACAATAGATGTCACGCAAAGATGGAGACCTTCAACGGAACCTGAGGGTGCCAAATGAGTTTGCCTGCGTCATCCATAGAGGGCGGAACCTGGGAAGTCAAAAGATGATATGCGCCCCAGACAGTATAGCCTTTATCAGGGTCGGGCTGCCACTGCCACCGATCTGAAAGCTGGTCCTGCAATGAAAGGGTAAGCAATAACGACTGACACTCCCTCAACTCCTCCTCCCATCCCCTCAACTGCCTACGCCACACACAGGCCTCCCCGTCTGCTCCCCACCCTAACGAGGACATCTCAGCCACCGTACACTGTTTGGTGTCCGCTAAATTAAACAGACGACCAAAACGCTCACACAGGGGAGTCCCATCCACCAGGGATCAGTCTAGAAGAAAGTGTCGGACCCATTCCCCACCCTCCTCGAAACATGCTCCTCAAACCATCTGTCCCCTGCCTCTCCTCCCTCCCTGATACGAGCTATCTCCCTCCACCATGAAGACCCACTCCGCCCTCCCTCACGAATCCTACCTCTCTCCATCCTGTACCTGGCTGCCAACACCCTAAACCAAAGACCCTCTCACCAACATCCTCCAACACTATTTGCCTAATAGAGCCAAATTAAACTCCCTCAACTTCCTCACTCCAAACCCTCCGTACTCCTTACGCACACAAATGAAATTCCAGGTAACCCAAGAAATTTTCCTAGAGTCCTCACACCCCCGCCCCCCCCCAAAAAAAATTAATTAAAACAAATTCAATAGAGGAAATGATACTTGAGGGAGCTTTGAAGAAGGAAAGAGTAGACAGGAAGAGAGGTCAAGACAGACTTAAGCAGAACCAAACGACCACCAAAAGATAGGAAACGACTCGTCCACCAGACAATCTATTCTTTAACCGAGCAACCACTGGTTCCTAGAACAGCAAACAACGCGGATCACCCCCAATGGGGAGTCCAAGATAAAGAAAAGGAATATTTCCCACTCTACAGTACAGAACAGAAGCCGCTTCACCCAACCAGGAATCCAGAATGTTAACCCCTACCAACATGCTTTTATTGAAATTAACCTTCAAACCCGACATGGTCTCAAAAAGCACAAGAACCGCCCGAAAAGCACGAACATTCGCCCAACTTTTGACCCCTAGCAGGAGCGTATCATCAGCAAACTGGAGATGAGACACTATCACGGGATACTGCTCACCAATACTATAACCCTGAAGGTGTGAAAAACACAAGAAGGGGGGGGTTGAATTGTGTTTTGGTTAATTTAAAAACTTATTCTAAGTTTTTCAACTTATCAGATTTCGCAGCGGGCCAAAACTCAAACACAAACAGCTTCTGGTGAAGATACAGAAAACATAGTATGAGAGAAATAAAACAGCGAGAAGAGATGACACAAGAGATTTTATACTGGTTCCTCTCACAAACCGAGAGTAGTCCAGTCCCCTTGCACTTCTAAGGGATTTCACTATAATCACCAAGATTACAATTGCTCAAGCTCACAAGCAAGAGACTTCCATTGCTCAAGTAACTCCTTACAAGAGACTTCCAATGCTCAAGTAACTCCTTACAAGAGACTTCCAATGCTCAAGCTCATAAGCAAGAGACTTCTAACACAAAAACAAATACAATATTTTGAACGACTGATAAACAATTATCAGAGTTCAGAGAACAATGAAATACAACTTAATATAACAAGACTGTTCTTAGAATTCTTAAAGAAAACTAAGGTTCAACTACTGACAGGCCAGAAGTTGAAAGCTAATGTCTTGAATTTGAATATCAACTCAAGTTGTATTTAAGTTAAAAATAGCTCTTTGAAATTTAGCAGAATAACAACTCTTTGTTCGTAGTTGTGTTGTTGTATCACATCTTCAAATTCTTCCTCCTTTTATAGGCGTTGTTGGAGCGTCTTGAATTTGAGCGGATACTGATGAAAGCAGCTAGGTAGTACTATACTATTGTTTTCGTTTGAAATGTGCTTATTCAAATCAAGTAAAGATCAACTTCTGATCCTTGATTTCGAATATTCGCCCAAATCAGGAAAACAAAGTTAGTACAATAGTACAAACGTCATTGTCAAGAGAATAACGGTCTGAATTAAGTTCTTCTGCCTCTTCAGATCTTTTTCCATATAGATGATAGTCATTAAGGTAATGGAATGTTCTTTGACGTCTTCTGCTGTTTCATCATCATCAGAATTTGCAGATAATCAATGATCTTCCGATGACTTCATCTTCTGGTTGACTTTGACTGACAACTTCTGTGGCTTCAACTTCTGTGTTACCTTCAGAACTTGCATTTTCCCAACTTCTGGGGATACTTGAAACGTAGCAACCAGAACTTCAATCTTCTAGTGTATAATTAATTTTAACTTGTATATATCTGCACACTAGAGTAAATTATCAGTATTCCCTATTGTATATTAATACTATTGTTATCATCAAAACTACTTGGGTTATGTCAAAACCAACTTTGTTCCAACAAACCCTTGAACAGATTTTGCGCTACCACTCCCTCCATCAACACATTCAGACCCTCAACTGCCAAGAGAAACATAAAAGGGGATAACTGATCCCCTTGTCTGAGGCCCCGCTCGAGGGGGAACTCCTTGGATTCGATTCGACTGGATAGGTTCTAGGCATGATTCATGTGCCAGTCCTTCAACGCCGCCTTAATCATCTTGAGCTTTTCCTTAAGCACATAACCACCCCAGCCAGCAACCTGGAGATATTTCCACTTCTCTTTCACAAACAATTGATAGCCCGGAATGTCTCTCCAACATTTCAGCATTCTCGAGGGTCGGGGTCCCCAATCTTCATCATCCGAGGACAGCACTAGAGCACAGTGATCTGATAGGCCCCTCAAACGGGCCACATGCTTACAGTTGGGCCAGCACAGGCACCACTCTTCTGAAAGCAGGAACCTATCTAGGCGACTCATCGAAAGACCATCCCCTTTGAACCAAGTAAACTTGCGCCCGTGCAAGGGAAGATCCACCAAATGGTTATCCTCAATAAACCCGTTGAAAGGAATGTGGTCCATTGATCGAGAACCAGCCCGGGCAGATCGACGCTCCTCCACCTGTTTAACAGCGTTAAAATCACCACAAACACACACTCGGTGTCGCTCGAGCGATTGCAGCCGCGCAGAAAGTGCACCCCACAACCTTTCCTTTGCCCCATCTTTGTAGGGAGCGTAAACATTAGCCACAACGAACTCCTCACCAAACGAAATAAATCGGCCATAACTCCAAAGAACATGATCACGGCTCTCGGACGACCACACATCCACCTCCGAAGTATCCCAAGACCCAAACAGTCAAAAGCCTCCCAGACGCCCCGACCGAAGGACGATAGGAAAAGACATGAGGCGAATTACCCCACAAAGACAAACAGAGAGCAACATCGCAGATCTGAAGCTTAGTCTCCTGAAGGCACAATATAGAAAGGTGCAAATTCCCTACCAACTTACGCACCTCCTTCCTCTTCTCCAGCCCGCCCAGACCTCTAATATTCCAAGATACAATCTTCATCAAAAACAGCGCCCCTCCCAAAGAACCAACACCCAAAAAACTAACAACTCTTCTCCTTCTGCCCACCCCTCCCCTTCTTAACTTCTTTTCCCTGATGTTGTACTGCATTCTCCCTCTTGCCATTCCCCGCTCGAGATAGAGCATAAAACATATTCTTTGTGTCCCTCCGAAACGTAACTCCAATGGTTTGCCCTATCCCCCGGACATCGTCCACGACCACCTGATCATTGCCATGTACCGCCACCCAATTCTGCCGGTTGTTGGTGTAGGTACCCAACACTGACTTAGCGGAAGTAGCTTGGCAACTCGAAGAATTTGATCGATTAGCTTGGTCCCCCGCTCTATGTCTTCGAACACACTTCCCTAGGGCTTTTAACACCTCCCCACGGTCCTTGCTTGGGAGTCTAGCTATTTTCTTAAGACTATGCACCGGATGGCGGAGCACCCCTCATGCTTTCTTACTATTGGTATCAAGATGTCCCGCCCTAATCTGACGACCTCCATGAGGGCCCCCCTTCTTTGCCCTTTTGCTTGCAGAAAAGATCACCCCAGCATCCTCATGGTTATGATCTTGTAGCCATTCCCAACTCCAAGGCCCCGTCCGGACATGGCGGTTCACCGTTGGAGGGCACGAAGTAGCACGGGTACCTCGAGACAAATGTCCTTCTCCTACCGCTTCTTCATCATTGATATTTTGGATAATAGGTCTCTCTTGAGTTTTTGGCACTTGGGGCAAATCACATGTCCGTAAGATAAACTCTCCGGATTCAGCTTGATGATCAACACTCACGCTTGGTTGGGTCGAGACTCGGTCATCGACATGGCTACTAACCATCACGTTCCACTCCTCCTCATCGTCACTGTCATCAGCGACATAAAGATACACGTCTGACTTACTTGGGACCCCCAAGACTCTTTCCGGGAAGATCAACTTCGGCCTCGTCCTCCAAATCCACCACAATTTTTCCAACCAAAACATCCACATTGCGGCGCACCTCCGGTTCATCATGCCCAACATGATCGTCGTTCTGGGACGCCTCCGAGCCATTCTCATCCTCAAAAAGGCACGTGTCCTCTCCCATAGCGTACCCCCACTCCTCTACTATCTTGATATTCACAAGGGTTCCATCCACTAGCACCCTCTCTATCCTAGTGACAATGTCTAAATCTGGCGTAGCTATAAGAATTCGGGCGTGGTCAAGTCTATCCTTATATGTGGAATAGTTATCCGCACGTAAAAACCTACCACAGTCTAAGACACACAGCTTAAAAAAGTCCACATTCCATGCACTAAGCGGAACACCATACAGCTGCACCTACGCGCCCCGTTGATAAGGCGTCCCACCCTGTTCCCACTGTGTCCAGTTTGAAAAAACGAGTTTAAAGAATTCCTCCGCGCCTCCAACAATAGACATAGCATCGACCCCCTCTATATTTGAACATTAGAAGGAAGGTGAGTGTAATTCAAACTTTTGTCAAGGATAGAGAGTGTAATTTACTCTGTTTTTTTATATTAAATAAAAGATTCAATGTTGGTAATGAACAAAATAAGTTGATTTCCAATTAAAATTTTCAAATAAAGAATTTCTTGTTAAATTAATCAAATTATTGTTATTATTATTATTATTATTATTATTATTATTATTTATTTGGAAAAGGAATCGAATTATTATTATTATTATAATTTTATGGCAAATATCTATTTGACAAATCATCCTACCTGTTTTTGTTTTACGTCAATAATAAATAAATAAATAAAACGAAAAACATAATCCATTTTGCTGATTTTTTTTTGTTTTTTTTTGTTTTGGTTTATTGCGTGTGCCAGAAAACTTATCCCAAATACAACTACACAACACAGCACACAAATACAGGAACCCTGTATCAATCTTCTTCAAGAACTCCTATCTCAGTTCTTGCATCTTCATCTTCTCCAAAACGACACACCAATACACCCAAAACGACAAACCAATACATAGCGATGGCTTCTTTGGGTGTATCCCAAGCCATCTTCTTCTCCAACACCACCACCACAACTCCTTCTCGTTTCAATCTCTACCCAAACAAACCACCCACCTTTTCTCTTCAAACAAACCCATCAATCTCAATCTTTTCCAGAAAGAATCGTACCCCTCAGTTCTTCCGATGCACCCCCAATTCCACTAACGACACTTCTCTTAATTGGGATTGGAATCGATGGTGTCGCCATTTCTCTGATATTGAGCAAGCTGAAAGCTTCGCCTCTCTTCTTAAGGTAACCAGTTTCATCATAACTAACACCTTTTCTTTTTATTCAAAGCTTTAATTGTTAATTTCAATTATACACTCAATTTTTGTTCAACTCGCTTTAAATGAATGTTCCAAAGATAAATCATTTTTACCTTTAACTCAATTTTAGTGTATGTTTGGTTGGTTCCACTTCTAGAGTGGCCAAAATTGATTGTGTAGAATTGATTTTGAATTGTTTGTTTGGTTTCTCAAATTAGAATTGATTCTACTTGACGCTATAAATTGTAGCTTCTGATTCTAGAATTGGTTTTATACTCAAATTTTTTGTTCAACTCACTTTTACATGAATATATCCAAACATAAATAACTTTATTTTCAACTCAATTTTAGTATGTGTTTGTAACTATGGTGAAAAGAATTGATTATGACAGAATTGAGTTTATTATAATTGATTTTGGTAAAAAGTGAGTTTAGTGTGAAGTGAATAATGTTTGGATACATTCAAGTCAAAGTGATTTCTATTCATATATGTTGTTTGGATAGTTTATTTGCTTTTAAATGTGTAATTACCAAAATCAAGTAAAAAAACATTGATAAGGATAATAAATAATAACTAAATTAAAGGAGAATATTGGAAAGATATACACTTGTGGGACATGCACTTGGCAAAAGCACTTCATATTGACGTAGAAGCTACCAATTCCAGCTTCAGCCAAACTCAATTCTAGGTAGTAGAATTGATTTCACATAAAAAGACCAAACACATTTACAACACTGGAAACTCACGTTTGAGTCGTAGAAACGTGAGTCTATGCATGTAAATCAATTTTGCAACATAAGGGGTGCCCTTATTTTTCAATTTGTTATCTGTCATCCAGTTTCAACTTGAAGATGCTATTGAGAAGGAAGAGTTTCAAGAAGCAGCAAAGTTAAAGAGGGCTATAGTAGAAGCGACATCTAAGGACAGTGTTGCTGAAATCATGTCTCAGTTGAAGGTCAGAAAAGATTTTGTCTTAGTGTCTTAATTTTCATACGTATGATTTGGTTAGTAATAATCTCATATGTTGCAGAGTGCCATAGATGATGAGCGCTACCACGATGCTTCGAGATTATGCAGATACACTGGAAGTGGACTGGTACCTTCCTTTGTTGCTACTTTGTGCTATTCATTATTCAAAATCATGCATTTCTATTCCAGTTTTTTTTTTGCACATGCACTACCGCGTGCACATAGCGATATAGTGAGAATTCTTAGTTATTATGAGAAATGACGGCATTCAATTACAATTATTAGATTGAGACAAATCTCACATGGTCTTCTCCCGTATTGAATATAAGATCACTTACGGTTTGTAATAAGTGGCGTAATATAATCTATTAATTTAATCTTATTTTTGTAATTAAATGTTAGTATTATTTTTCACGATTTCTCACCTACACATTTACAATTGGTTGGGAAAATCCTACTACTAATAATAGAAATACACAGTTTGAACACACCAAGTGTTGAAAGGTAACCAAAATTTCCACTGCACAAATTGGCAGTATTTTTGAATTATCTTTAGAGGAGTGCTAGCATCACACTCTTTAACACACTCCTTTAAACACACTCCAATATGCTAATGCCACATCATCCATGTTTTAAATTCTTATCTTTAAACCAGTTCAGCAAGTTGGCCAATTATTTTAATCTTTTTTGGGTACTTTATGCTTAAATTGTACAGTATCTTTCATCTTCCACATTGAAGATCCACGATCTTTTTCAATGTTGCAGCTTTTGTACCTTTTCTGTTCCATATTCACCTTCTTGATGATAGTACTGAGCAAAAAGCACACAAGCAACAAGCAAAACAACTATCAACTAAAATACCATTGCACCATAATTGTTTAGCGACATATGAATAAATTGTAAAACTACAAATGATGGATATTGATATGATATGCCTTCTTCTTCATCGTTTGACACCATGGACAAAAGTATACTTTCCATTTAAAATAAATATTATACTAATTTGCAAGCCAATTGAATTGTAAGATAACAAATAAGATAAAAATTTGTAGGAGTGTATCAATACCCAGTAAACCCAGGTTTGTTCTACAGCCCATACTCCATACCCATATTTGATTCTACAGTGATTTAATTAATAACCAGCAAATCCACATAAATCGATCCCGTTCGCACACAACTGTGGGACAACAACAACCAGATCTCGCAAAACCCCAACGATATGTACGAGAGATATATAACCCTCAACGGAGACGACAGCTGCTGCCGGAGCTCGTGGCAAAAATGGTAAGTAGACAAGTAAGCACATGATGGAGATGGAGACGGCGACCAAGGGATAAGTGATTGGAGCGGTGGAGATTTAGAGAATCGGAGAAGACATATGTTAGCTTTTCTTTTTTTGTTAATTTTTATTATTTTTTAATTTAAAAAGAAAGAAGTGGAAAAAAAAAATCCTTAACTTTGAATTGAACCTGATGTACCGGTTAAAAGGTAAAAGTTAAAATATTGGATGATGTGGCATTAGTATATTGGAGTGTGTTCAAATGGGTGTGCTAGAGGGTGTGTCTTTAGCACTCCTCTTATCTTTATGAAAAAATCAAATGGTGCATGCAAGTTACAACGAGCAACTCACGGTTACAGTCTGGGGTGGGAGAGATAATGGGGAGTTGCATCATTTACGTGTGTGTTTTGGAACGTTTTGGGAGTGATGTGGAAGGGGAAGCTGGAAACTATCCAAAAACTATTTCTTCACTTGCTAATGACTGTCTAAAAATTCAATTTTAATTTTGTAGAAAATAAAAATGGCAGTTTATAGTCTGTCTTTGTGAAGGAGTAAATAAGTTTGAGATATATTGAAAGAAGTTTTGAATCTATCATCATGGAACATATTTATAACTAAGAAAAAGATTGGATAAAGTAGTATATAACTGAAAGTGGCTCCAGATTAATAAACTTTATTAGAGATATTGTACTAGATTGTGAAATAATGCAGTTGTCGGGGAAGATACAGATGACTCCATCTGTAAGGTGGACTTGTACTCGTGATTTATGAGTATTGATTATGGTTCTAATGGCCTCGGCATCTTTTTGTGAAATGTGAATCACATTCCTTTAATCCCTATCGACTGTTTTGACCTTTATATGCAGGTGGGTTGGTGGGTTGGGTACTCAAAAAATTCAGAGGACCCCTTTGGTAGAATAATACGTATAAGTCCTGGTATGGGCAGATTCATTGGCAAGAGTTATAGTCCAAGGTATGATCTTTCTAGTTTCTTTTTCCCTCTAGTGATTGGGGAACAATGCTTATTTCTATCTGCTACAGACAGTTGCTCACAACATCTACTGGGACACCAATATTTGAAATTTATGTGGTAAAGAATGCCGACGACACATATCATATGCAGGTAATGTTTACATTTTCTGGCTAAACAAATGCTTGTTTGTTTGTGACTCAATGATTAACTAAGGTAAAATTTGAAAAAGGTCTTAGTTCAAATGTTTGATTGCGGACCATGGATGAATTTGAATTATTTCAATTTAAAAGAAGAAACTTTTTTCACGGGTCATCTGAACATGAAAATTATGGAATTGGAACATCATTTTTGTGGAAGAATGTGAGCTTTTGATTGAAGTTTAGGATTTTTCGGTTGGCATGACATTTCTAAGAGTCTCTTCCTTTGATATCTACTTGATTCTAAATAATTGACTTCAGTAGTATAATACTTATGATGTCTATATGGAAACACTTAATAGGTAGTGTATTTGCGACGATCCAAAGGAAATTCAACGAGTAATTCTCCATCTCTGCCTGTCAAAGGCCCATACAAACCCGAGGTTGAGAATTTGTCTTCAGTTGAGGAGCAGGAACCTGAAGAGAAGGTTGACGAGAGAAATGATGAGAAAAACCACAATGTTGAGGCGGCTACAGAGGAGGGCATTAAAAGTGTCATAAATTTTCTGAAAGAAAAAATTCCAGGGTTGAAAGTCAAAGTTATGAATGTTAATGTTGAAGAGGAAGCAAGAGAGGGTAGTGATTCTATTAAACAAATCATGGAGGAAGATGGCAATAAAACAAGCTCGAGCGATAACCCTGAAGGGGATGTTGGTAATCTGGACGAACCTGATGAGATCACTCTAGAAGATGATGGTGATTCCTCAGAAGACGAAAAGGATTTAGATATGAAGCATTTTATTGGCGGAATTGTACACAACAATGAAGATACTGCTACTAAGGATGAATTTATACGTCTCCCAGCGGAAATAAAGAATATGGAAAGGGATTCTTTTCTCTTACATATACCTAGGAGAAATCTCGATAATGATAAGAGAGAAGATAAAGTTCGCAATATCAAAGTGGCCGCTCTGGCAGCACAAGGGATTTCAGATCTTATGCCTTCTGATGTTGCTAAGGCATTTTGGGGTTCTGATAAAGTCTCTTCTAAGGTGAGATTAATTATTATTTAAAAATCTTGTTTTTATTTATTTTATTAAAATTACTAATGTCTCGCTTGATCAGGTTTCCAAAGGCATGCGTGAAATTGTCAAACATGCTATTAGCCAAGCACAGAAAAAGAGTAGAATATCTGAAGATACATATTTTAGCCGAATTACAAGTTCCAAAGGAGATTTAGATCCTTTTGATGGTGAGTTGGTTTATCCTTTTGTTTTGATTATATTATTTGAAATTTGAGCAGAAAATAGCTTAGAGAATGGATTGTTCTGGTTAATATGCAGGACTCTATGTTGGTGCATTTGGCCCTTATGGTATTGAAATAGTGCAATTGAAGCGAAAATTTGGACATTGGAATGATGCGGACAAAGAGAGTAGCACTTCAAATATCGAATTTTTTGAATATGTAGAGGCAGTGAAATTGACTGGGGATCTCAATGTTCCTGCTGGCCAGGTGTTTATGCCTTTTCAATCTTTCAAACATTGTTTTCCTTTTTGTATTTATATATACTTCTGTTTTTGTTTTTTTGGGTGAACTAAGAGCATAATGACATCTAAGAGGCTATAAGACATCCCAACTATGTTGGCACCCCTTGTAGCCTCTCATCCTCTGACAAGGGTAATATATAGAAAGAAAAAAAGGAAAACTGGTATATACTTTTGTTGTGTTTATATTTAGCATGACAGGAAAGCAAAATTTTATTTTATGGTGTGTAGGTAACATTCCGTGCTAAAATTGGAAGAGTCAATCGCAACGCCAACCGTGGAATGTATCCCGATGAATTAGGAGTGGTAAATACATATTCACTTGGTTTTAAGCCCAATTTTCAATTTCCATTCAAACTCATCATGCTGAACCTGTTTAGGAACAATTCTGTTTTGATTTAACAGCACATCTTGCTGTCATGCTTAGTTATGCCCATGTGTGCAGTATTTTTTTCTTTAATGCTCAAATAAATGTGATAAAATTGGATCGCATCTCTATATTATAGTTTTAAATAAAAGCTATTCCACTGGAAGTCAATATCGTTAGAGATAATAATGTAAACACAATGCATGTGTCTCAAAACAACTTAAGTATTTTGGATAGTTCAGTTGGGGTAGTTCATTACATGATATCAAGGCCTCTTTGACCAAATGTTCTAAAGTTCAATCCTTGCTACCTCATTCTTCTTTTGAAAAGTTAAATGTTAGCACCTGTTAGGTGGGTTTATGCGGAGGTCACCGTAATAATGCAGAAGTCATTCATTTAACAACTTAACCTTTAGGGATGGTTCATAACAAATATTAAGTGACATCACCATTGACAATTTACAAAAGATGGTAATAGTAATTGACTACCAATAAGTTAATCTTTTCGAACAATTTCCTCAGTTGAATTGTTGAAACTGTTGGTTGCGGATATTTTGAAATGCATTTTTTTTAAGGCACATTTTTATTGACTTACATCTTTGCCCCAGTTTTCTTGATTTTGGTCCTGCAGATTGTTCTGAAAACATGTAACTAATCTTAAATTCTGCACTCATTTACAAACAGAATGCAAGTTATAAAGGCCAGGGGAGAATAGCAGACTTTGGTTTTCAAAATCCAAAATGGGTTGATGGGGAATTGCTTCAACTTAATGGCAAGGTAAATTAGTAGTCTGACTTCTTGAGAGTTTTTTTCAATATACAAGCATGACTATTTGTCTAAATTAACCAACTATATTTTTATAGAATTTGTGCTGACATTAATGTTCTGATGTTTTTAGGGCATGGGGCCACACATGAAAGGTGCAGATCTTGGTTTTCTTTATGTTGTGCCCGACCAAAGTTTTCTTGTGCTATTCAACCGGTTGAAACTACCTGAGTAAGCCATAAAACCCTTCCGTTTTCTTTCTTCCCTTACCTGGATTGGAATCTGAAGGATTCTGGCAATAGCGATGAGAGTATGTTACCTTTTCTTCATTGAGCGATAGTTTTACTCGACACACATACACTTGTAATTTTTCTAGCCTCACGACACTATGCCTTTATCATTTCATTTCGTTGCTTCCTTACCCAATCTCTTTACTATCATCTTATGTATATATAAATTTTGTTGACCGGCAAAATAGTGTGCTAGGAACTATAGAAGTACCTTAAGGGATCCTTTATGTGCATTATGGTCATGGATGTCTTTGCCTTCTTTCTTGTTTGTGGAAAGTCCAAGGTATTCTGGCTGCATCGAAGGAACTCACTTTTTTATAGGCAAATGTTAGTAAGTCAGTAATTATGTTGGTTTACAAAGTTTGAACTCTGGACCTCCTTAAAACTGTTTTGGTGTTCTTTAATTCACTAACCGAGCTACCAGTATGGGACCTACTTAAAGTTGCATAACTATGGTTAATTGTTCGCAGATTTTGTAAATTACTTAGGCTTAAAAGAAAGGAAACATAAGTTATATGACCTTATCAAGAAATGAATGTGGTTAAGGTATTGGCAGATCAAAAAGTTCTTAAGATAGATCCCTATATATAAACCTATAATAGTGCTTTTGATGATGTAGATTGATAAAAAATGTTGTGAGAAAGTAAGAGCTCACTTATTTAGCATGTTGGTTCACGTAGATGTATATTTTATGAGTCAATTGCAACATTATAACACGCAGGATGAATCTTTCTGGTGGAAAGTTAAAGTCTGAAGCACTTTGTGTCTAACCCACTCTCAAAAGCAATCAAATATTTTATCTTTGAAAAAGCTTGATTAGGTAATTGGACCCACTTGAATTTTCTTCGTTTACTTACAAATGTTCCAGCAACTTAAAATTGAGCATTGAGAAAATAAACAACGGTCATGCTAAACAGTGGGTGCACTTGTTAAGCATGCTAAAAATGGAAATAAAAAACAAAAGTAATAGAGATACGAGAAATTTTTATACTTTCAAAGCATTGAATGCACAATTTTCAAGAAAAAATTTCCATAAAAACTTGCTTAACTAGTGCACTGGGTGCACTATTTAGCATTTTCCAATAAACAATAACATTGCTTCTGTTCTATATTATACTCCATTTTTTGTCAAAAATAAAACTCATTCAAGTTTTTTGATGAAACAACTTGTGTTGTTTTTGAGAACATAAGTGCATTTTGAAGGTTATTAACTTCTTTTACAAGTCACTACTATCAGTTCATCGAGTTAATCTGACTTCCACCATGCATAAATCTACCACGAGGCCAGCTTCCGATGTAGCTAAAGATGGCAGCCAACTCTAGACAATGGGATGAAGTTTATTGTTGATGCAACAACATTAAAGGAGATTAGTTGTGACATTGTTAAGTTTACAGTCTAAAATCAATTATACTTGCTTTGATATGAATTATATAAATATTATTAAATCAGTGAAATGAACATATCAAATATTTATTTTGATACTAATGAAAAAAAATTGTATTTTGAATCATTTTCAATATTTATATTATATATTTCTAAAATAAAATTAAAACAAAGAAGAATTAAATTGGAATCACTTTAGACTGGATTAAATCAAATTCGAACAAAATAATTTTTATATCTAATAAAGTTAGGACTCCGAGCATAATCCATGATGACACAACGCTCCTTATGGGTTACGTAATCAGACTCAAAGTGAAGATCCACTTTTTGATCCCTTCAAAGAATTGTACCTTCTGATCTTTGAAAAAGTGTTTCATAATCATACACACACAACCAAGAACCAGAACAACTGCAAAAATTTACTTGGAAAAATATCATTCGAAACATGGATTTTTGTTTTTATAATATTCGAAACATGGATCTTGATTGTGGTTCTAGAATCTAAATGAATTGATCAACCTATATGATTAAAATAAAATAATTAATAAGGGTGTATTAACTAAAGTACGTGGATGTGGATCCTCCTTCAAACAAATTATGTGAAGAAAGTGAAGTAGTCATTTTTATCTTTTTGATTAAGAACAAGGGCTAAAACCCCAGCAAAGACAACAAAGAAAACAGATAACTACATGTTGGGGATAAAACCCAACGACAAAGAGTACAGAAGGAAGAAAATGATAAAGAAGAAAATGAAACTTAGGAAAGAAAAGAGTGTTAAAAAATTTTATTCACAAAAGTTGTTATTTACATGTAAAGTTATACCCGTATTTATACACAACTACCTAACGGATAACTTCAAACTAACTACCAAAACAAAAAATCATAACTGAACTGAGGTTCAGAAAAACAGAGCTTCAAAACGAACCGAGCTTCAGAAGCTGCGAAGCTCCAGAAACTGCTGAGATCCAGAAGCTGCCTAGCTTCAGAACCTGAGACACTTCAGAAGCTTGAGAGCTTCAGAAGCTAGGAGCCTTCAGAAGCTGCAACCATGTTTCAATGCTTGGCTTACAAAACCAATACTCCTCCTTAAGACAAGCTATCGAAACATACAATCCCTATCTCCCTCCTGAGCTTGAGGAACTGATCTCTCTTCACAGCCTTAGTCATTATATCAGCTTGTTGATTCTCAGTGGGACAATACTCCAGAATCAACTTTCCCTTATTAACTTGGTCTCTGAGAAAGTGAAATCGAGTTTCAATGTGTCTGCTCTTGCCATGACTAACATGATTCTTAGCCAAATTGATTGCTGATTTGTTGTCAAGCTTCAGCACCACTGTGATGTCTTCAACAATCCCTATCTCACTGAGAAGTGATTGTAACCAATTAGCTTGACAAACTGCTAAAGAACCTGCTACATACTCTGCCTCACAGCTTGAGAGAACTATGACTGACTGTTTCTTGGAACACCAAGACACAGGTGCATTTTGGAACTTAAAGAAGTAACCACTGATGCTCTTCCTTTCTATCTTATCACCACACCAGTCAGCATCAGAAAATCCACTCAACTCTAGCTTTCCATTACCCTTAGAGTATGGAAACAGCACACCATAGTGGATTGTACCATCGATGTATCTAAGTATCCTCTTTGCTGCTAACAGGTGACACTTCAATGGTTTGCTCATAAACCTGCTAACATAACCTACTGCATAGCTTATGTCAGGCCTGGTTTGACACAAGTATCTCAATGAACCAACTAACTGCATGAACATAGTTGGATTAACACTATCACCACCTGCCTCTTCATCAAACATGACCTTAGTATCTGCTGGTGTGACTGATGAGTTGTAGTCAAGCATCTCAAACTTCTTCAGAATCTCAGTAGTATACTTGGATTGATGTAATATCATTCCCTTTGGAGTTTCCAAAAGCTCCATCCCTAGAAAGTAGGTTAGCTTCCCTAGGTCAGTCATCTCAAATTCACACTTCATCTGTGATTTGAACTTCTCTATTTCTGTAGGTGAGCTACCTGTCACCAACAGGTCATCAACATACAAGCATATGATCAACATATGCTTGCCATCACTGCCTTTTACATAAACACCATACTCTACACTGCATTTCTTGAAGCCTTGTGTGACAAGGAACTAGTCAATTCTCTTTTTCCAAGCTCTTGGAGCTTGCTTCAGACCATACAAGGCTTTGTTCAGCTTCAGCACTTTGTCTTAATTGTCCTTCAGTTCAAACCCTGGAGGCTGCTTCACATACACATCTTCCTCTAGGGGTCCATTCAGAAATGCTGACTTCACATCTAAATGAAACAGGGGCCATCTGTTGCTGCAAGCTAAGGCCATCACTAACCATATTGTCTCATGTCTTGCCACTGGTGAAAATACCTCATCATAGTCCAACCTTTGCTTCTGCAAAAACCTTTTTGCTACAAGTCTTGCCTTGTATTTTATCACTTTGCCTTCAGGATTTTGTTTGACTTTGTATACCCATTTCACATCAATTGCTCTCTTGTCTGAGGGCAATTCACACAAGTCCCATGTTCTGTTCTTCTAAATTGACTTCAACTCATCAATCATTGCCTCCATCTATACCTTACTCTTCAATGCAGCTTTGGTATCTATAGGCTCAGTGTCTGCAAGCATTGCATAATGCACAATTTCTCCTTCATTGTCTACTGCATTATCAGGAACAATCTCACAGTCAACTAGCCTTCTAGGCAATTGAACATTCCTCTGAGGTCTTGGTGGTACAACATTGTCATCATCACTAGAGGTATGCATATCTTCATCACTGTTGGCACCTTGGTTGTGATTTTGGTTCACAAATGTGACTGTGTTGTTAGTGTTGCTTGATCCAACATCTAAGTCCACTGCACAAGCTTTCTTAGATGTGATCTTATGTTTCCAATCCCAACTTTCATCCTCTAACACTTTCACATCTCTACTAATCTCTACCTTATCTAAAGTAGGGTTATAGAGCCTATAAGCACCAGTCTTGTGATATCCAACGAATATCATAGGTACACTTTTATCCTCTAGTTTCTTCCTCTTAACATCAGGCACATGTTTGTAGCACAAGCTACCAAACACCTTCAAGTGACTCACACTTGGCTTACTCTTAGACCATACCTCTTCAGGTACCTTATCCTTCAGTTTCTTAGTTGGACTTCTGTTTAGTATGTAAACAGCTGTGGCTACAGCTTCACCCCAGAACCTTGATGGAAGGTTCTTCTGCTTTATCATACTTCTGGCCATATCTAGAATGCTTCTATTCCTCCTCTCAGCAAGACCATTATGTTGAGGAATGTATGGTGCAGTGACCTCATGGATTATGCCCTGATCCTTACTGAATTTCTCAAATTCTTTTAGAGGTATACTCACCTCCACCATCTGTTCTCAGAATCTTCAAAGACTTGTCACTTTGTTTTTCAACCAGTGTCTTAAACCTCTTAAACACTTCAAAAGCTTCACTCTTGGCCTTGATATGATACAACCATATCATCCATGAGTATTCATCAACAAATGTCATGAAGTACTTGTTTCCACCAGTTGATAGAACATCAAATGGTCCACATATGTCAAAATGCACAACATTCAGCACATCACTAGATCTCATAGGCAAGTGACTTTTGAATGAAGATCTATGATGCTTTCCTAACAAACAAGTAGTACATGTGTCTACTGGAGTTATGACACTAGGTAAACCTAACACCATGCACTTTGAATTAAGCATTGACAAGCTCTTAAAATTCAAATGTCCATACCTCTTGTGCCATAGATCACTATCTCTATCCTCTGTGGCTGCAGACAAACATGTAGCTTCAATGGCTTTGATCTGAGTCTTGTAGATTTTGTTCTTACTTTGTGCTGTCTTGAAAACTAACCTCTTCTTAGAATCAAATAGTTGTAGATTGCACTTCATCCCGGGAACATAGAGTACATTTTCAATGATAGCCTTCTTTCCATTAGACCTCTGAATCACAACATTTCCCATGCCTTCTGCCTTAATGTAATCACTATTAGCCAATCTGATTTTGGTGTTGAGACACTCATCAAAGTCAGTTAAGATGCTCCTATTGCCAGTCATGTGATCAGAACATCCTGAGTCAAAGTACCACACCATGGAATCTGCTGCTTCATCAGCAATTGTCACCATGAAACTTGTTTCATCCTCTGAACTTGAGTCATCATGTGCTACCTTTGCCTCTTCTTCATTCTCTTGGCCCTTCTTTTTCTTTGGATTTTTGCACTCATTTGCATACTGGCCATACTTATCACAGTTGTAGCATTGGATCTTGCTCTTGTCAACCTTCTTCTTTGACTTAGCCTTCTGTTTCCCTCCTCCTCCATCAGAGGATTCAGGTCCTGTCTCACCATCATCTTTGCTCTTCTTGGAATCTTTCTTTCCCTGCCATTTCTTCTTGTCTTTCTGGTATTTCTTGAACTTTGTGAAAAGAACTTGCTCATCCTCCCTGACATGGCTTCTCTCACCATGCTTCAGCTCATGAGCTTCAAGAGTGCTCTGCAGATCCTCAATTTTGATCTCACTCAGGTCTTTTGTCTCTTCTATTGTCACTACAATGTGATCAAACTTAGGAGTTAAAGTTCTCAATACTTTTTCAACCGTTTCTTGCTCATCAAGATTACTACCACAATTCTTCATCTGATTGGTGAGAGTCACTAATCTTGTGAAGTAATCTGAAACTGACTCATCATTCTTCATCTGCAACAGCTCGTACTGTCTCTTCAAGGCGTGCAACTTCACCTTCTTAACCTTTGCATCTCTACCATAACATTTCTGCAAAATGTCCCAAGCATCCTTGGAGGTTGTAGAATCTGCAATTTTCTCAAACACCTTCGCATCAATGCATTGATGAATGAGAAATAGAGCCTTGCTATCTTTTTTCTGTGCTTCTCTAAATGTTGCTCTCTGTTGATCTGTTGGATTCGCTGGTAATGGGTTAAGGACTGTATTCACTTGTTCATCCACTTCTTGAACAATGAATATCACCTTCATCTGTTTCACCCATGTATCCCAATTCTTTCCATCAAGAATGGGCAAATTCGCGTGGAAATTGCTTTTCCCAGCCATGGTTGATTCACCTCAACCTTTGATTCTCCTCTTGAAGAAGATTTGAATCAAAAATCCATTGGATCGTGCTTGCTCTAGATACCACTTTGTTGGGGATAAAACCCAATGACAAAGAGTACAGAAGGAAGAAAATGATAAAGAAAAAAATGAAACTTAGGAAAGAAAAGAGTGTTAAAAAATCTTATTCACAAAAGCTGTTATTTACATGTGAAGTTACACCCGTATTTAAACACAACTACCTAACGGATAACTTCAAACTAACTACCAAAACAAAAAATCATAACTGAACAGAGTTTCAGAAAAACATAAACCAAACTAAAGCTAAAGCCCATACCCACTCTCCACTTTATTTTCTTTTCTCACTTTGTTTCATTTTCCTTTTCCCACCAAAACAAACTTTTCTTTTCTTTACTTTCCTTTTCTTTTTTTATTTCAATTTTCAATGTTCTTGTTTCATTTCACTTCCTTTTCAAAATCCACTGAAGCCTAGGGAAAAACGACTTCAACACAAAACCAATAATGGCAACTCACCCATCCATGAAGAAATCATGGTCGAGAGGCTCCGACTCCACTCAGTTCGAATCACCTGCACGTTTCTGCTCTCCCCTACGATGGGACGCAACAGACTCACCGGAGTATCGTTCACCGGAAAACTCGCCGGGAAAGTTGGTGGACAATTCAATGGCCGTAGTCACCGTCGAAAAGCCGAGGAAATTCTCACATCAGAAACTCCCACTCCCACAGCAACAGAAGCCACCGGAGAATGCTGTCATGGTGGTCAACCGGCCAGAAAGAGATCAGGAGCCTCAACGGCAGACGACGAAGGTGACGACCACAGATGTTGAAGCTGAACGGAGACCGAGGTCGGCTTCTTCTGTTGGCAGGACGGCGGAGGAGGTTACGAGAAAGGCGGCGTTAGGGTTCCGGCTATGCGAGGTGGTTGTTTGTCTGATTTCGTTTTCGGTTATGGCTGCCAATAAGACGCAAGGTTGGAGTGGTGACTCTTATGATCGTTATAAAGAATACAGGTATGTACTATTTCGTAAATTCATTCTTTCCATAATTAATTTAGTTAAAAAAATTATATTGTTTCTTGATGATTATGATTATTGATTACTAAATATGAAAAGAGCCATGAATCTATTGCAGTGTTGTTCTTTGTCATCACTTATTAATTAGTTACTTCAGATATGATTGTCAAAACAGTTTTAGATTCATCTGAATAATGAATTAAGTATTCAGAATTAATTGAAATAATAATAATAATAATAATAATAATAATTTATTGAAAAATAAAATAAAATACTAATAAGTAATAACAACAAACCTATTATCAACGGTGAATTGGTCAAGTGGTAAGGTTTTTGGGAGCCTTAAGCTGGTGGTCTAGGTTTGATCCTTGATTCCAACGGAAAATATTCGGTTTTTAGGAAACTTCTAATTTTTCTATTCACAAAACTTGAAACTGAGATCTTACTTAACAGATCCGAGTCCAGCTCCAATTGGTAACAGTGGACTAAGATAAGAGTAACCCGCCATTTTGTTATCTGAAAGTGTTACTCGATGTCATAGTGGTTTCTGAATCATAAAAATATATTTTGAAGTCCCTAAATTTCACTTCCGTTAGTCATAGTAGTCTCTAACGTTATCTTTCATAAAAAAAATTTGTTCTTTATAACGTAAATCGGTGGTTGACTAGTTGACCATGTCATGGCAGTCATCATTCGAAAATTAAGTCCATGTAGACAGGGCTAAATTAAAAGTGAAATACAAATAAGGGACAAAAATGTTGATCGGAAAGGTTAGTGATGTTGCAGGTATTGTTTATCTGTGAATGTTATTGGATTTGCATACTCAACATTACAAGCATTTGATCTGGCCTATCAACTGGTAACGGAGAAACACATGATCAGTCACCACCTTCGCTATCACTTTCAATTCATCATGGATCAGGCAAGTCACACACTGAAAAACCAAAGGAATATATTATTTTCTTCAAAATTATGCTAACATATTTTGTGTACAAATTGATGTGTAGGTTGTGGCATATCTTCTGATATCAGCATCATCCTCTGCAGCCACACGGGTGGACGATTGGCAATCGAATTGGGGGAAAGACGAGTTCACAGAGATGGCTACTGTTTCGGTTGGAATGTCTTTCCTAGCTTTTTCTGCCTTTGCTTTGAGCTCACTCATCTCTGGTTACATCCTTTGTACCCGCCGCAACTCCGTGTGAATTTCTTTAGTTTCTTTTCTGTTGTGACCAAATGCATTCTAGAAATTGTTGATGCTGGTCATTTTTCACTCTACCGATCGACTTTGTTTGTATATATACAGTTTCAGTATATTGTTCATCTTATAAAAGGAGGGTGAAGAAGCAGAATTTCTTTGTCTTGTTTCCATTCAAAATTTCAAATAGACTCTTCAATGATAACTGTTTTTGGGTGAAATGTCAGTAGACTTTGCCAACGATCTGTCGTGGTCATGGCTTGGATGAACTTATCTGGAGACAATGGGTAACATAAGTTCTTCATCTTCCCTTCCCCTCCTTTTATGCCTCTAAGGCCCCTACTGCTTCGGGTTAGTTCAACAACTCCTTGGTCATTCTCCATTCTTGGGTACGTGTATAATCCTATAACTCGGATATTTTACCGCTAGATAGTAGTGACATGTGTCGAGCAAAAGGAGGATGGATCGGGAATACATGTGGACCGAGCATTGAACTCGTACAGTCTAAGCTCAAAAACAGTTCAGTTTGGTTAAGAGATGCTTAAGAGTTGCTTTGTCTTACCCGAGAATGCATTGAGGATGACAGTCCAATATCGTTCTTCCATAAAAGCTTTGTTACCAGATGCAATTTTTGGTCTATAAGAATTGCTATTAATACTCTTACACCTTTCCAATACTCTATTAAGAATTTAATTTTAACGCGAGATTTTTTTTTTTTTCTTTTTCTGGGAAAATGTTGGCCTATAAAAAGATCCATTCCAAGACAAGGTTAATTAGATTTGCGATTTTATTACATATCCTACAGACATTTTTTCGTAGCTTAGTTGTTAAATTCACACATTATAAGTGTGAAAAATCCACAATTCGAACTCTAGCTCCTCTAATAATGTTGTTAGTAGCTATCAATTGAATTACTAATTACATACATTTTTAAACCTAAATTATATAGCAATGAATTGAAGGTAAACAAATTAGTTATAAAAAAATAGAATGATGACCGAGTGAGTTAATTTTCATTGATGTGATGTCAACACATATCTACTGACTTGAAGAAGTTTTCCAAATGGTTAGAGGTGCTTGAGTTTCGAGTCGAACAAATTTAATATATTTTATAGAAAAACTAGTGATTTTCTTTTCGTACTCTAAAGTTTTTAGTGTGTCTCCTGAAAATATAAAAAATACTGCTTTTGTTATTTAACTAGCGGACACAATTTGCTACTTTACTTTGAGAGATGAGATGCAAGCATGGGTTCGTGCTGAAGTGGAGAAGTAAGTTATGATTTGTGGTCGTGGTTACAAAATTGAAACTTAGTGAGTAAACCTGGTGTAATTGCTGCACAATATATTTAGGAAAATGCTATTAGTTTTACACATGATACTGTCCTAAATGTGTAGTAAAGTGCAACTTGTTTTGTTCAATATTTTTATTGTCCAAAGCTATTCAGCTTGTGTTTATGGGGAGTACTTTTAAGAGTAGCATCATTCTTAGCAATCATAAATCTCTCAAAAACATGAGCAGATCCTTAAATTAGCAAAGAAAGAGAGATTAATTGAAACTAAATTGGTAAAAAAAGCATAAGTACGAAATTCTCAATTCATCCTTTTATCAAGAAAAATCATGTGAATTGCTCATTTCTCAGTAGAATTAGCACAATCAGGTATAGTCCAAAGATTGATTACCTGAACCCTTAACTGGAAATCAATCTTTCCACCCAAAATTTCAAAAATATTAGTCATTTTGACATACATTCCTATAGATCCAAATTATTAGATCAAAAAAACATAAGTAGGACTAAAAATAAAAAAGCAAGATATTTAGCGAAGAAAAATGATAATTTAGATAATTTAGTTGGATACATTCTTGCCATATGTATAAGAATTTGGAGAATTTAGTTGGATGCATTCTTGGCATGTGAATAAAAATAAAAGATAACAATAACTTTAGTACATTACACTTAAAAGATAGTTAAATGAAAAGTTCAAACAAACCAAGGATTATCATACAAAGTTCGTCATAAAAAGAAGAAACTCGACCACACAAAAATAAAATACAACTCCAAACAGTAAGTCATGGAAGGAAAATGTTATATGCAGCGAAACACTAATCACGAACTTATCGCGAATAACGTGTCCACTTAAGTAAAGCGTTTCACACTTAAAAAAACTTGAAATTTATTTGTTTTGCAATTAAAATTAAAAACTCTGCAGACACTTTCACACTTTTTCACTCACAGCTACAACGACAAGTTCCTGTCTGATACCCAACCCACAGCGGCAACACTACAGAGACTACCCACTTTGCAATTGTGGGGAAGAACGCAAGAGCCCTTTCAGCGGAGTACGATTGAGTTTACGACTTGAACAACCACGTAATGGCGGTGACGACTCTAATGTAGCGGTGGTGACTTTTCACTTTGGGATTAATTCTTGTCATGCTTCCAGTTTTTTTCTTCTTTGGATTTTAAGTTTGATTGAGTTGTTTGTTTACAAAATTGTATTTCATCACACATTGATTAAGAAAAATTATCCTTCTATTTAGTATTGAGATTTATTTATTCAAATCATTCTATTGTGTTATTATGTTGTTTCTGTTCCTGGTGAATTTGTGCTGGCGAAGCAAATTTGTTGTGGAATGTGTGTTGCATGCTATTTGAATAAAAGGATTAATTATCGAGACTCTGAAAATTAAGATGGGGAACAATGTAAAAAGATGAGGAAGAAAGTGTGGGTCGGTAAAGTAAAACAATTTAAAAATAAAACAGAGCTAACAATTTTTTACATTTTTATTTCACGCCCATGATTTGCGGTAAAAAATGAATCTTAACGGTTAAGACCGATTCGTGAGGAATTCGTGAATGCTGCTCTCGCGATAAATAGCATCGCTCGTCATGGAAATAGTGAGGTACAAATTAAGGTTCCAATTAAGGATCTAAAGTAAGATCCAATTAGAAACTTGACTATGACCACCTCCTTCAACACCAACCTTGATAGCATCACCGATGGACAAGCTCCTAACAACAACCATCCTACTCCACTCCCCACCAATGTTGTAGTATTTGCATGGAAATGTCACATATATGAGATTACAGCTCCACTCATTTCCACAGTTGTCCACCAATTTGATAGAAGTGGCTATTTCGTCAAAAGCATGCTCGCCAAATCCGTCATATGGTAACATCTATGCAATTTTAAAAATAATAACTAAGTTAGAGATAATGTAGAATAAACTATGGGCAATGAAAAATAATACGATGGCAAAAAACGTACTAAAATTCTAGAGCAAACATCGTAAGATGTCAAAGTTTTTTTTGGGCGACATGGAAAAAGGACTCATCATGATAAATTTTATGCGAGGGACAAAAGTGAGAGGAGTCGTCAAATGATGAAAACAATCTTCATGAGAATCAATTCAATTCGCAAAGCGACATATTTCGTCACCGAAATCATCTGAAAATATTCTCGGAAGCATCACAACACCCTAGGAAAAAAACAAGTAAATTAACACAACTCTTAGAAGATCAAATTCATGGACTGCTGACTGCAAATGTAGGTGAAAAAATATTTTCACGTCGTGCACATTGTATTTGATAAAATAGGTGTGATACTTGATGCACATGTCATTAATATATCTCTCTTGATTGTTAATGGGGTTGTAAATTAAGAGTTGTTATAATATAAAATGAAAACAAAGTTAGTAATCAACTCCTGAATATATGAACCAAAAAAACACTACAAAACATATAAGATACCTCTCAAACATTGTAGAGCAAGAGTTGTCTCAACTCCATTGTAGGCCATGTTTGCAGCAGTGTAGAAGAATTCCTTTGGTATCAGTTGACAATTGAAATTTGGGTTAGTTGAATTAATTGTACGTTTGCTATAGTCAATCCAATTGAAATGTGCGGACTGCGGACAAAATATTTTTGTAAAATAGAAGGATTGTTGAAGGAAGTGGACTGTGTAGATGAACCAACTCTCATGATTGCTAACAAATCCGAGACAAATTGCACTTGAGTATCGTGCTTCCTTGACATTTTGGATTCACTCGTTCTGCTCATCAATAATACGCATTTGAGTGTTGATTGTGTCAATCAAATTTCTCATCAAACTCTTTGTTCTAGTCACATGTATTGCTAGGACTATTTTGGCCAAAAATAGGTTGTTCCATTCAGCGATGGGTTTCAATTCCTACGTATCTTCCGATAGTGTAGGTCAGCAGATGACGCTCTTGAGGTGGTCGGAGGTGTGTCTAGGATCGTGGTTTTCAACAGCAAGACAATGTGACGCGCAAATAAGTAACATTGTGAAGTAAAAGATTTTAGAGAATAAGATATCGTAGACATTTGCATGAATTGGGATTTAGTCCATTTCACAACAGGAGACCATAAGTCGCCATTTTGATGTGTTGATTAGTAACTTAAGGAAACATTCTGGTTGAAACCAAGGCTTGCCGAACTCATGATATTATGTCTAAAAACACATTATTATTTATTCCATTAAAATAAAAACAATATAAGATGAAATCAAATCAAACGTATTGTGGCTTCTAGCATAAAATTTTGACGTAATACGTCTATTAGCTACAAAATTTGTTTGTCTCGTAATAAAATTTATGTTAAAGTTTAAGAAATTAAGTAACAACATTTAAAATCATCTAAAATAGTGTAAAATCTATGGTGTACATTTGATACAAGTTTTTCATCAAGCATAAATTTGTTTTCACTGTTAGTGGATAGTTATTATATCATAAAAAAATAACGAAATAATAAAATGAAAATTGTTCTTAATCGGCTAAAAATCCAACATAAATCAAGGTTCATCATAATGGGATAAGAGCAATTATGTGGCACAGCTACCACAGAATCAAGCCATGAACATGGGTAGAGGTCAAATACCTCCAATATCCAAACATGCTCTCAAAGCAAAGAACAATCCATATGTTATATGCGGATGATCCTCTGCGCACGGACCCCCCACTATGCTGCAAACTATAATATTCTCCTATATAAACATTCATACACCAATCTTAGGTATGAGCTATCCGCGCATCCAATTTCACACTCCTTATTACCTCTTTCAAATAGCGACTTGAGCGTTGAAGTGTTAACATTTTTGCAGGTACATTTTTCCCATAAAGACCAAGGAATCATCGATCTTACCATCACAATCAACCATTCCTTCCACCGAATCATTGCAAGCTAAGACAAAATATTTATGTACAACCAGTTCAAATATAATAAAGATAAAAATAGAATAAAATATTTAAAAAAAATCTATAAGCTCAGATACTACTTTTAATAGCAACTCAAAAAACGTTATAGTTGATTAAAGAAGTTCATTATCAAACACATCTATTTTTTTTCTTCGAATAATCTCATAAGTTAGTCCAATAAACCAGCTTACAAAATACACACTATGTACTAGACGAGAGGGGATAAAACGGTAATGATTTTAGATAAAACGGTTTTGATTAATTCTGTCATAACGATTTTGATTTATTATTCTATCATAAAATCACTTTAATAAATTGCAATTGTATAATTTAAATCAAATAACTGAGTTACAATAGTATGAAAGCTGCGTTAAATCGTAGCCCATATAATCTCAAACCTCCAAATTCGGTGTGGTCGTTGTTCTATCTATCGGTAATGCCTCGTAACTTGTGAAGTTGATAGGAAGAAGGAGATTCACGTGGTGGACCAGTGGAATATGAAAACCACGTTCATGTGATACAAATTTGTACTAACTTCCAAACAATTCCTTGTTACACACATCTCATTTCTTAACCAAACTACCGTCAACTCCTTTTCTTCATTTTAATTAGTTAGCTTCTTTTCCAAACATGCTTTCCACTCAACTGTACTACAACTGTATAAGGTACCATCCTTCCACCTTTAACCGTACATATCAAATCTCATCCATTCAATTCTAATCAATATTTCAATCTTTCTCGTCAGCTACGTCGTCGTTTTTATAATAATTGTATTTTGCACATCTCAACCATGTTTAACAACAATTAACAACGATCCAAAACCATTATTAAGTATGGCCACGGGCTATGCTTAGCCCCCTATGATAATTTTATAGCCAATCCTATTAATACACGTTGCAATTTTGTCTTATACATTTTGTATCATGTATATGTTTATGATGTGCTATGCCATTAATCAATTATTATCGGTTGTCTTCACATATGATTAATCTGAAGAAGTTGAGCATATGCCTTATACTGTATTATAATTTTAAAAATTTGACCAAATCAAATTTTGTTTATACTTAGGCAATATATCATCATTACAGTTGTCAAGCTTTTGTTGAAATGATGGGACCTGGTATTTTTTATTTTATAAGAAAAAAAAAAAGAACTCTGGTGCGTTTTCTTTAACCGCAAGGTAGTATTAAAATTATAGAAAATACAAGTAGTATTAAATTCAATATTAGAAAAAAAGTACAACGGTACTAAATCCACCTACAAAAGTTACGATTTAAAAATCTAATAACAAGTCCGTTCCCGTTCCTAATGATATTCTGTAATCTGAGAAATTTGTAAACCATTCATACAATAGATAAAACAATTCGATTGAAAATAGAAAATATACTTTTGGCGCTGAACTTGGTAGGGAGGACCACGGTTCGATCCCCCGCAACTGCGATCGGGAGGGGGCTGGAACCACTTGATGCCAGAACTGACCCCCGAACCACATTCAACTGGTGGTGAAAACCGAAAAAAAAAAAATAGAAAATATACTTTACGTGCTTTATAGGTTTTTCGACAAAATTAATAATCATTAACCTTATTTGTTAGCCTCCAAAAAACTGAGTGTTGAAATAAGGACGGATCCAGATGTTTAATAATAGTGTGGCCAAATATTAAAAACAAAGGATAATATGTCTTTATCCATTTGCAAAATAGACGAATTTTGCATCTGTAATTTTTTTTTTTTAGGAATATCCTTTGCAATGTTTAATTTTTTTATAGTGTATTTTATTCCCCTATGTTGGGAAAAAATCGACAGGGGTTAAAATACACTATCAAAATTTTTTTAAAGCATTGTATGGGGTATTTCTACAAAAAACAATTGTAGGAAAAAATACAAAATTCGCCTATTTTGCTGAGGTAAATAACTATTTACTCAAAAAAAATTATAAACTAAATTATATTGAAATAAGAAATACTATTATTTAATGTAATACATTTATAATGAAAATCGTCTATAATTCATTTCTTGAAAATTGGCTAAAATAACATCATTGCCATCCACATTACATTTCTTATAAAAGTTGCAAGATAGTTGTTTAACCATTGATCACTCATTTTGTTATATAGTTGACTATCCACAAACTTCATAGTTGAACTTAAGGTTAAATTTTTTGTAGGTCTCAATAACATATCAAATTATTTTAAATTTTTGTAAAATTTTACTTATATTTTATCTATATGATATAAATTTTCAATTTCATTGATAAATTTTATACTAGTTAAAATGCACCGAAATAATTTGATTTCAATAATATTATGTATCAATTGACCATTCCTTTAAAAATAGCACCCTATGTAATATGAACAAGGCTACTTCGAACCTAGGCTACTCCAAACTCAAGCTACCCATGACACCACTGAACCACATGACACATTGTGTTAAATATTAATGGTAACCTGTATATATACCATAATAATTAAGAAAAATATGCATCATATACCTATATATCTATTAAAAATAAAAATTTTACTGTGGCCAACATCACGGTAGGCCATCATGTAAATCCGCCCCTGTGTTGAAATATGATGCATATTTTTAAAATTTTTCTATGATACATGACTAACTTGTAGAATAACTTTATCAAAAAAACTTGTAGAATAACTATCGATCATTAATTAAGAGATGATATACACTTATATATCTTTCTAGAATGCTTGAGTTGCTATAGTAGAATGAATTCTTATTAAATTTGTATTAGGAATTATCATGAAGGATCTAAAATGAATTGTCTAGAATACCTTCAACACCTATAAATAAGCAAAAATATGTACAATTGTACATTCAAGCCTTTGGAATACAATACCACCAATAATATTAAGGCTTCACCATACTACTGCTACATATTCTCTACTCAAACAATAAATTGATTACTAATGTGTTATTTCTTCTCCCATGTTACTGAATAACTACTTGCCATTATCTTTCAACCATCAACTAAAACTTTCTACACTATTCAACTACATTCTAAACTATTCACTATGTACTAACAAGGAGCATCCATATTTTTAGCCGATAATCATTGTCAAGAGATATGTTTGATAGACACAACTTCTTCCACCGCAGTTTTTTTTCTTTCTTTTTTTGTAGATTATTTTTTGAAGAATCCCCCGTAATTATTTTTAGCATCCATATTGGGTTTGTGAATCCTATATTTATTTTATATATATATATAGGGATGATAATAAATTGAACCAACTCGAAAATAGTTCGATACTCGATTCGTTAATTAATTTGTTGAACTTGGTTTATGAACCAATTAAACTGAACTTAAATTGAAAATTAAATTCGTTAATTAAATGAGCCGAACATGAACGACATGCAATTCGACTCATTTGATTCATGAATTAGTTTGACTAATATATATAAGTTATATATTGTTCAATTTTACTTTTTTTTGAGTAATGTGACATTTTTAATTTCATATTTGACTATACAACAATCTATTATACTTTTGGTGATTAATAAATTTTTCTTAAAATGAATCCTTAAGAAAAGTTCGAATTTCAAACTTAATTTTTAGTAAAAATGATTTTTAACTAAACTATATTTATTATAGAATTAAACTTTAATTATTGAATCATCTTCTTTATTAATAATTAGAGGATTAACATTAAAAAAAAATACAAGGTTTGTAAAAAGGATAATGGAGAAATGAATGAGAAAAAGATGGATGCATGCAAGATCTACTCCGTTTTTAAAATACTACTAGTGCTAAATAACGGAATCGAAATGCGTGAAGGGAGAGAGGTCAGAGACCGTATACGGAAGAGGACCGTCCATACGGCTTTTCCGACACATCCACGGATACCACCAACTTGTGGTCCCCACACAAACTCTATTCCCAATGGGACCCACATGGTTCTTAATAATAGTATAATGCTGTTTGTTTTCTGATGCGCGTATTCACTATTTTTAGTTTTGAATCGTTTTTCTCAACTAACCCAAACACGTCCCTTTCATGTTCCTTAAACTGACCAATCTGCCCCTAAATTGGCCCAACCTATTTGCTACTATTAAAAATTACTTATTAGCGATATAGATAGATTGCAACTCCAGCAAGCACAATCACATGCCCTGATTATGGGTTCAAAAATACTTTTAGGAATCTTTCATAAAGAGAAAAATATTAACCTTAACAAAAAAAATATTAACTAATGTTGCGATACATTAGTTAAAAAAAACTAAGTATAGTAAAATTATATTTAAACTTAGTTAATATTTTTTTTGTTAAATAGTTTAATGATTATATTTCACATAGTTAAGTGTACAGCTAAATAAAGAAAAAAGTGAAATTCGGAATTTATACCCTGACCACTCTAATAATATTTTTAATAGTTATCATTTGAACTACATTTATAGTACGATAATTAATATTTATAAAATATAAAAAAAAAACATTAGTTTTTGAACTTGTATAGTTAATTAATATTTGTAAAATATAAAAAACGTTATTTATAATGCAAACTTTATCTTTTTTGTATCATTAGTCCGTGGCAGTGGCCTGAAGAGTAGTTAGCAAAACCTAATAATATACTATGGAAAAAAATTACTCCAACCATATACAATAAGTAAATATTAGTCATTTGAACTCCATATCTTGATTGTGTTTTTTATTAGACTTTCTTTTATTAATATTTGGTATAAATAATTAATCAGTGGCTTGTGGAAACTGCACACTGATGGGAACTAAATTTTGTTTTTATCAACTAAAAATAAATAAATAAATAGTTTTTCCATCCTTACAAATATAGTATATTTTGATTTTAGGCTCTAAAATAAAAATAAGAGGTTTTCACCCCAAATATTTTATGTTTTGTTTTTAGTTCTTAGTGGACAAAATTTACCAATTTTTTAATATAATATAGACCATATGTTTAACATAATAGATATAAATAACGATAATTGATTCTCTTAAGTGGAAAAGAAAATTAAAAAAATAATATGTGCACTAGACTTTTAGATTATAAATATAAAATAATATTTAAATTTAAAAGAAATGTTGAAAAGTTGATTGATGGTTGAACTGTGAAAATTGAGGGGAAAAAATTGTGAAAATCCATTCTAAAAAATAATATGTCCACAAATCCCAATTCAATTGAAAGAAATACCAAAATTGATAGGTTGAACATCATGACTGTGATTTAAATCCCGGTTCATCCATTTTGTGTGTGTGAGTTTCCAAATACTTATTTATTTATTTTTTTGACTAAGATTTCCAATAGTTTGCCATTTCATTTATGTACAAAAATAAATAACTTGATATAACATAGACACAACTTCAACATAAAATGGTTCTTACATAGATACTTTGCAAGTTTTATCTCAAAAATATGTTTTTTTTAGATTAATCTTATAGTGTGTTCTTAAGGAGAAACATTTTGAGGTAAAATAAATTTGCGGGGGAATTCAAATTCTTCTATATAAATTTTCTTTCCTTGTTTGATTGAATGATTAAAAAGTGTATTTGTGGGGGAATTCAAATTCTTCTTTGTAAATTTCCTTTCCTTGTAATGTAATTTTTATAATGAATTCAAATTTTTCTTTGTAAATTGTGCACAAAAAAATTTGAATTCCCTCAAAATATTTCCTCATCCAAATGATGAAAATTTATGAAGTATATTTTTGTCCAAGGTAAATTTAAGAAATTTAAATGACACATAAAATTTTGGAATTTAAAATATGTTTCAAGCTTTATAAACTAACCCTAAATTTTTCAAAAATTTGAAATTGATCCGTAAAATTTCTTAAAGTAGTTATTTAGACTTTTAAAGATTCCAAATTGGTCCATAATTTCCAAATTTTAAATTTCACACAAAACTTTTTTCAAATTTATAAAAGTGGCCATAGAGATTAACAATGAAATTTTTTATTACTCTATCAAAACACTCACTTTTAATATTGAAGGTAATTCATTTAAATCATTTGAATTAATTAAAATTCTAAATCTCCTAAAATTTATAATTATTGGGCTTAGGCCCACTTCCATTCCAAAAAAAAGTTTATAATTATTTAATACAAACACACTCTAATAGTTGTGGATGATTTATCCAATAACCAATAAATATTAGGCACATAAATAAATTTGTTATTATTTGAATAGAAGTTAATTTTTGGATACCACTTATAAATTTATTTTGTCTGACAAAGATTTTGACCATCTCTTATAATTTTCATTTAATCTTTATTTTTTCTTAATCCAACAATTGATTGACTCAAAAAAAAAGAGAACATAACAAACAGTTAAAAAGAAACAAATAAATAGTTAAAATTAGGATGATGCTAACTAATCTTGAAACAACAACATTTGTTAAGGAAGTCAAAATAAATTTTACTCCAATTTTAAGGATCCGTTTGATTGGAAAAAAGGAAAGTGAGAGGAAAAAAATTTACGCCAATTCTTGAAATCAATTAATGAACTTGGACTATTTTAGTCTAAATTCATTAATTGATTTGTGTAATTTTTTTGTCTCACTTTTATTTCTTCCAACCAAACGGACCAATGTGTAAAATACACCAATTCTATAATTTATTTATCATATTTAATTCTTTAAAAATTATTTCTAAATAAAATGCATGAGAGAAAGTGAGGAATAAAGGAATTGGATTACATACTAATACTAACGGTTTAATTTTTAAGACAATTTTTTTTTTTTATATTTTTGTTTAATATGAAATTCTAACTTATCCTAAAATTGCACCATATTTTTTTTTTTTCACCATCAGTTTAATCTGGTTCGGAAATCAGTTCTTGCATTATGTGGTTTCAACCCCTTCTGATCGTAATTGTGGGAGATCGAATCATGATCTCTTTATCAAATTCAACATCAATTATCACTAAACCACCTAAAGAGGTTTGAGAAAGGAAAAAAATAGGAAGGGCATAATGGTAAAGAGAATGGTAATGGTGGAGAATGTGTAAGAAAGAGAAGGAGAAAATGGGAAAAGAAAAACTATAGCAGCGGTCATTATCAAACCGACCCGGTTTGTCTCCTCAGAAGTGGATCTTCGCACGTTACGAGTACCAACGTACTAAACACACTCATCTAATATAAAACTCTCTCGGTTTCATTTCCATAAAACAAAAACTCTACTAATCTCCAACACCAACAACCACAACAACTAATACTAAACTGTGTACTACCTTGGTGTCACTATATCATTGGATGTTGAAAATTAACAAAACTGTTTTTTCTCTCTCTTTCTCTCCAAAAATCTGTTCTTTTGAGTAAAGAACTTGAAGGGTTGTAATGTGAGCTTCTCTTTGTTCTTGTTTTCTATTCATTTTCATTTTTCACCATTTTTGTTTCTTAATGAGAAAGTGGGGACCAAAGAATCGCAATGTAGTTTTGTCAAGAGCTAATTTTTGGTATGAAAATCAAGTTTTATTATCCATCTGGGTTACTCTGCAAAAAGGTACATTTGTATTTGTTTGAAACTTTTTGGATCTGCTTTTGGGGTTCAACAACTTTTTACAAAGGTTGAATTTTGATGATTTTGGGAAGAAATAACCGTGACCCATATGAAGAATTTGAACTGGTATAAACAAATTTATAACAATGGAAAGTCTGGGAGGAGACTTTCACTTGGGGAGTACAAAAGAGCAGTTTCTTGGTCTAAGTATTTGGTGTCATCTGGTGCTGCAATTAAGGATGAAGAAGAAGATGAATGGAGTGCTGATATGTCTCAGTTGTTAATTGGATCTAAATTTGCTTCTGGAAGACATAGTAGAATCTATAGAGGTGTTTACAAGCAAAAGGATGTTGCAATTAAGCTTGTGAGTCAGCCTGAAGAAGATGAAGATTTGGCTTCTTTTCTTGAGAAGCAATTTACTTCTGAAGTTGCTTTGCTTTTGAGGTTAAGGCATCCAAATATCCTTACTGTAAGTCCTTGTTCTTTCTTGTTTAATTTTTCTGTTCCTTCATCTTTCTTTCTTTTATATATTTTTTGTTGCTGCTTAAAACAGATTTAACTTTGACACTCTAATCATAAATGTCCATTTCTTATGCTAACGGCTAACCTTGTTATAATAATTAGGTGTTATGAAATTTCAGAAGCAACTAGGAAGAATCAAAATAACAACATTTGTATTGAAAAATAAGTTATGGATTAAACAAGAATTTACTACATTTGTGCTTTTGTACTCAAATATATTGGAATTTACTACATGTGTATGGTTTCATTCTATTAGAGTGAAGCTGAACAAAAAACAAGCATATTTTGGACTTTGATTTATATGTACTATCACTTTAGCATGTCAATATCATCTCTCTCATTATAGTTATTCATGTATTAGTGTATGTTTGGTTTCGTTTTTGTACCGTCAAAATTGATCCTAGAACATGTTTGGATGCTATCAAATAGAATTGATTTGGTCTCCAGAATTAATTCTTACTTGAAGCCACAACTTGGAACTTTTGCCTATATAATTTTTAACCTCGAATTCAATGTTCAACTCACTTCACATGAATGTATACCAACATAAATCACTATACATTCAACTCGATCACTTTTAGTCCAAATCAATTTTATAAAATCAATTCATTCAAAATCCTTTTTTGTTACCACAGAACCAAACACACACTTAGATCAATTAGATATTGTCGCTGATCAATTATCAATTTTGGTGCTAGGTGTTTGAATTAGTTATCTTTTATTTTGAACGTTTTATTGTAGCCTAATACACAATAAACCTGATCACTTTTATTGATCCTGCAGTTCATCGCTGCTTGCAAGAAACCACCAGTCTTCTGTATAATTACCGAATATTTAGCCGGTGGTTCATTGAGAAAATACCTTCATCAACAAGAACCACATTCAGTTCCACTTGAACTTGTTCTGAAACTAGCCTTAGACATTGCAAGGGGAATGGAATATCTTCATTCTCAAGGGATACTTCATAGGGATCTCAAATCTGAGAATCTCCTTTTAGGAGAAGATATGTGTGTAAAAGTAGCTGATTTCGGTATCTCATGCTTAGAATCTCAGTGTGGAAGCGCTAAAGGATTTACCGGAACCTACCGTTGGATGGCTCCTGAAATGATCAAAGAAAAACATCATACTAAAAAAGTTGATGTGTATAGTTTTGGTATTGTTCTTTGGGAGCTTTTAACTGCATTGACTCCATTTGACAACATGACACCAGAACAGGCTGCATTTGCAGTTTCCTACAAGGTTTGTACTTGTACCATAATTTACTTTACTTTATTTTATAACACATTTTTATTTTAATATGTAAATATTTTTAAATGTTTAATTAATTTCATCTATGTGTCTAGCTCAACAACTTAGGTGATATGTGGTATGAATGAATATGCTTATTGTCGGCCTTCAGAAGTAGAAGTTCACGGTCTCTTATTGTAATGTTTGAGAAAGTGATATGATCAGTGTCCATTTGACAAAATAAAAATAAAAATGTATATGTGTCTTAAAACTTAACTCATATTTATTTTTCTTTGTTTTGGTTAATCAACACTGATTAGACAAATTAAGTCGTTTTGATCATATTATACAAATTAAGAAATGTAATTATTGTTGTATAGAAAAGAGAAATTATGAGTAAGATACAAAATTGTCCTTCATTAATTGTATGAGAAAGATAACTGAAAGAATTAAAAGAAAAGAGAAAAATAAAAAGTTAAGAGTATAATAGAAAAAATAACATTAAATACTTCATTGGAATTGTAAAACAACTTATAGTATTTTGGAACAAATTTTTCTCCAAAACAACTTATATTTTGGAACGAAGGAATTATTGTTTTGTGCATCTACGTAGGTTGAATTTATTATCTACCGTATGTCTACATTCATGCATTTGAGCTTGTCCCTTTGATGGTTAATGTGTCACGTAATCTTTTCGGAACGTGTGGGAGGGGTGGGCAACAATCATTCTTTGTCTGTGATCTTTACAGAACATGTGTTTATGTTTGTTTTTGAGATTTACTTGCTTATCTAAGCTAGACACCCCATTAACAATATTGAAGCACTAGTATAATTAAATTATGGGCAATATGAACCGGTGCTTCTAGGATACTAGTTAAGAAAATTAGTAAAAAAAAAAAATTTTCGTACATTTTTAAGAATTTCGTACATTTTCAAGTTTTAAGATATATTTATTATGTTTAATTTTTTTAACTAGTACTCATGTGATATCATAACTTTTCACTTTTTAGACTCATTCAATAATAAATGTATTTAATCTATAATACTAACTAAATTTATCAGCTATTGAATAAACCTAAAATGGGAAAAATTACTTATATATTAGACAGAATAAAGTACTTCAAAAATTAGTGGTTTCTCTATTTTTGCTGACATCTAAATGATTGTTCTGCTTTTCCAACATTCAAAGATATGGTTATATATGCTATGCATTTTTATGAGATTCAATGATTGCTGCCACCCTGCTTCTTCGTCACATGCTCCCAACATCAAAACAAGGTGCCAATAATGGAACCTCTTGTTGAAAGAGAAGCTATATATATATATATTTTTTCATTTTGCTTCTAATGGGCCAGATATGCAATTTTTTTTTACATGATGCATATTTTTCTATTAGTGAATATATTAGTATCCTAAAGTTTTGTTGGGTATATTTGCATCATCAAATAATGCATTGTTATGTTCTATATTAAATAAATTTTTTTCTAATTAATTTTACTTATAGGATAATGATGCCCAACAAAACTCCAGCATACTAAAGAATTTTTCTTTTTGTATTTCATATATTCAACTCTAACTTCTCTTGTTCATATTTGTCAATTGAACATGCTACAATATAAATTTATTTTACACTGAACTCTAATGAAAATTCATTATTCTGCCATATCATTCCACTCCTTTAAGTGAATTTTGAAATTGTTTGTACGATGAAGTGACAATACGATGATCTAAAACAAATTTACACCGACAATGAACTCTAATGAAAATTCATTACTCTGCCATATCATTCCACTCCTTTAAGTGAATTTTGAAATTGTTCGTACGAAGAAGTGACAATACGATGATCTAAAACAAATTTACACCGACAGTGCACATCCCTTAATTCAAGTTAGAAATTGAACCATATGACTATATGTATCTTTTGGAAATGCCCATATTTATTTTATTGACCTATGATATTGATAAATTTGATGAATATTGATATTGTGTATGTAGAATGCAAGACCACCACTGCCATCTGAATGTCCATGGGCATTTAGTAATCTGATCAATAGATGTTGGTCAAGCAATCCAAATAAAAGGCCACATTTTGTTGAGATTGTATCAATTTTGGAGAGCTTTATCAAATCACTTGAGCTTGATCCTGATTTTTTCTCAACTTACAAACAACGACCTACTAATATAATTCTTGGGTGCTTCCCTAAATGCAAGGCTCGACAAAAATCTGCTACTTGCAAAGCAAAGTAATAGATGCTATGCTACTACTCAAGCATTTTCAAGTTACTTAAGTTTTCTCAAGAATTGTGTTGTATTGAATCCCATGAATGAAAAAACTATTCAGTTAATAAATGCAATTCTCTTTGGGTTTAATCTACTTCTTTTTTTGGTTTATTGAAGAAAATATAAACATGTGTATCTTTTGTTAATTGTTTTGATCGACATTCATAAAAGTATTGTGGTTAGCAAAATAAAAAATTGGTAGTAATCTAGTCAGAACTGGAGCTGCATAATAAGTTTTAATTAGTTAGAAGAAAAAAGAAACGATTTTTATAGAAAAAATTATATGACTAATCAAAATTAGCCACTCGGTAGGTCTTTGATTGAGACAGAAGATCTGACTATCAATTGGTCCACTACTTAAGTAGCGGATAATATTTTCAAAATTTTTCAAAAAATTATCATTTTTATAATGTCCGCTACTTAAGTAGCGGAAGAGTAAAATATGAAACGAGCAGGTCATGCGAGAAACACAAGAGACTCCAAAATAAATTTTCATTTTTTGGCATAATTCTTACTCACAAAAAAAGAGTCTCTAATTTGGAGAACGTTTTCCTGAATTGGAATAATATTCTGGCAGATTTATTTGCACTTGCGAAACAAGGTGTGCTAATCAAAATGCTTAAGCTAAAAAACATAATGAGAAAAAAGAAAAGAAAAAGATGGCATTGAGGATAAAAGAGACAAATCTACATACAATACAACGGTTCAAATAATTGGTCTGGCCGCATTAAGCACTTCTTTACCTCCTTCATAATAATGAGGACCAATGCATCAAGGAGTAGTCTTGCATGAGTTATACATCATGCTTCATCGTTGCAATTTGTTACATCAATGAGTATTTGTGTTAAGTAACTATGCTAATACATATGAATGTTATTATTAAGTTTGTATGCAATATGTTTGTAATTGACATTTTATTCGTGTAAACAAAGAAATCTGTCATTATGTATAACTTCTCGAGGTTCTATGTACACAACTCGGTTGGTGAGTTAAGGAATATTGAAAGAAGAGTTAATAGTTCTTTATTTTTTTTAGATTACTTCCTATAATGTTTTTTTATTTTTTTCGTAGTGTATTTTACTCTCTGCCAATTTTTTTAAAACGCATGGGGTAAAATACACTACGAAAAAAATAAAAAGACATTACAAGAGGGTAATCTAAAAAATAATAATTACTAGGGAGAAAAACAAAATTCGCCTATTTTGCAGAGGTAAAAACCTATAATTATAAGGAGGAGATCCTATAGGTTTGTTCGTGGAAACTAACATATAATTTTAGTAAAAACATGCCCCCCCCCCCCCCTCTTTTTTTTCTTTACCATGATAGGACCTGTGTATCAAAAGTGAAGAAGCACTCGTGAGCCAAGAAAGACAAAAGAATCTCATATTCCACTTACAATCAGAGAGGAATGAGCATTTAGTTCATATATCAAGTCTGAATAATGAGGTAACCCTTTTAAGCTCTAAGCTTGATAACTTGGGAAGACAACTTAGGATGCTAAATACTGGAACTGATATGTTAGAAGAAAATTTGGGAGTTGGTCAAAAACCAGGAAATTGTAAAGGCATTGGCTACAAACAAAGCTTTCTGAATAAACAACAACCAGCCACTGCTATAAAGTTTGTTCCAGCCATAAATGAGTATGATCCTACTATGACAAGACAGATGCTGCAACATCCTGTTCAACCTCAGAAAACAAAGGCCAATAAGAAGAGGCGTTCTTGGATATGTCATCACTGTGGAAAGGGAGGACATATAAGACCTTTTTGTTACAAGCTGTATGGATATCCAAAAAAATCCTTGAGTGCAAAACCAAAGCCTCAGAAGGAATGGAAACCCAAGAATGATGATGTAGGTTTGATAGCTCATACATCTCTTAGAGCTTCATCCAGAGAAGACTGGTATTTTGACAGTGGTTGTTCCAGACATATCACTGGAGTTGAAAAATTTCTAGTGGATTTAAAATCTTCTTCAACTAGCTCTGTGACTTTTGGTGATGGCGCTAAAGGTGAAGTCAAGAGTGTAGGGAAGTTTATTTGTAATGAACTACAAGGGCTTGACAATGTGTTACTAGTGAAACGATTAACTGCAAACTTGATCAGCATCGGTCAGTTATGTGATCAAGGTATGAAAGTAAATTTCACTAAATCTGAGTGTTTGGTTAGCAATGATAAAGAACACTACTAGAAAAATCGATTTTGGCAACCGAATTAGCAACCGATTTTGATGAAAATCGGTAACAGCCACCCTGGTCGCTGATTTGTTGTGACCAAACAGGCGACCGATTTGTAGCAACCGAATTAGTGACCTAGGTTAGTGACCGAAGTAGCGACCAAATTAGCAACTAGTTTAGAAACTAAATTTGCGACACAAATTTCGACGTTATTAGCGACTAATATAGTGACCAATTTGCAATTAATTTTTCTATTAATTGCTACCAATTTTGCGACTGATTTGAAAATGTTGTGTGATAAATTCAGTCTCTATTTTAGTCTCTACGCTAGTCTCTATTTTGGTCTCTATGTCGGCCTCTATTTCGGTCTCTATTTGAGGTTCTATTTCGGTCTCTATTTCGGTCGTTATTTCGGTCTATATTTGAGTCTCTATTTCGGTCTCTATTTTAGTATCTATTTCGGTCTTTATTTCGGTCTCTCTGTGTGTCTCTATTTCGGTTTATTTGAGTTTCTATTTCAGTCTATAATGATTTTTATTATTATTATTATTATTAATTTATATTCTCATGAAAGCAATTTTTTAAATCTAATTTATAATCTCACACACAACAATATAAGCATAATATATTTAAGTTTTACCAAATGCTTACAAAAAAATATGTTAAAAAAAATACTTATAAAAAATATCAATTCAAAAGATGGAATAAATTCCTTTCAATTCTTGGAAACGAGAATATGGTTTGGGCTGAACTTCAATTTTTCCATCAATTGTTTTACCATATCACGAAGTTCTTCCTTTTCAAATTTCAGTTCTTCATATTCTTGTCTTTGCACCTATTCAGTTGAAGAGGAATTTGAACCACGATAATTTCTACGTCTTGCATATAAAGAAGATTTGTGGAGTTGAACGTTTGAGAAGTTTTATTTTATGTTTCTTGGAAGCCTTTTCTTTACTTTTATTTGCCATCTGCAATTAATTAAAAAAAAGAAAGAATTGTTTATAGCATAAATTAATAAAGTAGAATCCAGAAAATACAATAGGTGAATGTAAAGGGATAAGGAATCACAGTTTGCAAGACAATCTTACCGATTAACTTATTTTCCTTTTTATCGATTAAATTGACTCTAAGTTATATTAGGGGATAATTTTTCTCTCTTGGGGTACAAGCTAAAATGAAACTATGGATACTAACTTAAAGCATGGCCTTATGTCTTTTTATTTTTAGATTGAGATTCGTAAAAAACACACGTGCATACAAACAATTTACAACTTAAAGCATGATCAGTGGTATTTTATCAAAGGCGGCAAACAAAGATATAGTGATGTGAAGATTGCAATGCAGCTCTGCATTAGTAACAAAGTTAATTGCATATGAGAATATTTCATATTAATCACATTAGATAGATATAGATGCATATGAAATTAAGATTGCAATATCAAACATAAAAGACATTTATGAGTAACCAAATTTACATTCGGTGTCAAGTTCAACCATAGGTTAACGAACCCATATAGTAACTGCAACATAATGTGTTTGTAAGCAAATACGCATGTGCATCTTAATTTAATTGTTGAATCCATATACCTTACAAAATTTGATCGAAAGAAAAAGAGGAAGCACTCACCGACAAAGAGAAAAATTACGGCGGACGGTGGAACGGCGAAAGCGGCTGGGATTTCCACTGAACTGAGTTTCTATTTGTTTCTCACTTTCTCTTTCTCGTTTCCAAATTTCAATTTCTACTTTTGATTTTTCCCTCTGAGCTATATTTTATTATGTATCTAAAAAAAACGATGCCTTTTAATAGGCAGATGAAAACTGAACTTCGTGATTTGGTTTTGTTTTAATCTCTAACTGATGCTTATCCAAAAACAAAAAAATCTTTAACTGAATTTTGGAAAAATTCGTCTAAGTTAAAAGATATATTCAAGTCTAATTCAGAGTTTGTTTGTTTTTAAAACGTTTCTATTTACAATATATTAAAAGAAACTACTACTAAAAAACCTATTTTGTCCTTAGCACGTTTAATAATATTTCATTGTTTATTCCCTTAAATGTAATTTTAACTCTAAACTGGGAAAAAGATAATTACAAAACAAAAATAACAAAAAAAAGAAGATAAGCATAAAACAAATATATTCATAAAAAAAAGATACAAAACAAAAATAACAAAAAAAATCCAAAAATAAGCCTAAAACAAATCTACTCATAATTTTTTTTTTTAAAAAAGAGAATAAAATAAATATACTAAAAAAAATAGCAATAGAAAACAGTTCTTAAGATGAGCATAAAAAAATCTGCTCTATTTTATGTTTACTCTTATATGAATAATACATCAAAAGTGTATTATTGATGAATATATATTATAATAAATATCTACTTACAATATATTAAAAGAAACTACTACTAAAAAACCTATTTTGCCCTTAGTACGTTTAATAATATTTCACCGTTTATGCCCTTAAATGTAAATTTAACTCTAAACTGGGAAAAAGATATGTACAAAACAAAAATAACAAAAAAAAAAAAGATAAACATAAAACAAATATACTCATAAAAAAAAGATACAAAACAAAAATAACAAAAAAAAATCCCAAGATAAGCATAAAACAAATCTACTCATAATCTGCTTACAATATATTAAAAGAAACTACTACTAAAAAACCTATTTTGCCCTTAGCACGTTTAATAATATTTCACCGTTTATGCCCTTAAATGTAAATTTATCTCTAAACTGGGAAAACGACATGTACAAAACAAAAATAACAAAAAAAAAAAAAAGATAAGCATAAAACAAATATACTCATAAAAAAAAGATACAAAACAAAAATAACAAAAAAAAATTCAAAGATAAGCATAAAACAAATCTACTCATAAATTTTTTTAAAAAAAAAAGAGAATAAAATAAATATACTCATAAAAATAGCAATAGAAAACACTTCTGAAGATAAACATAAAAATTAACTAATAGTTTTTTAAACAAGACAATTATCTCTTATCGATAAAATAAAAAAGCATGCACAAATATTTTTCACTCATGCATAAAAAAATTGGATAAATATCTATCACCAATAATTAAAATTTATTATAAAAAAAACACGAGACAATAACTTTAATAAAACAAATTTAGTCATTTAAATCTATCAAAAAAAAAAAATAGTCATTTAATATACTTTACAATATATTAAAAAGAAAATACTATTAAAAATCCAAATTTGTCCTTATCACTTTTAACGGTCTACTTACAATATATTAAAATAAACTACTACTAAAAAACTTATTTTGTCCGTAGCACGTTTAATAATATTTCACAGTTTATGTCCTTAAATGTAATTTTAACTCTAAACTGGGAAAAAGATATGTACAAAACAAAAATAACAAAAAAAGATAAACATAAAACAAATATATTCATAAAAAAAAGATACAAAAAAAAAAATAACAAAAAAAAATCCAAAGATAAGCATAAAACAAATCTACTCATAAAAAAAATTTAAAAAAGAGAATAAAATAAATATACTCATAAAAATAGCAATAGAAAACACATCAGAAGATAACCATAAAAATTAACTAATAGTAGTTTTTTAAACAACACAATTAGCTCTTATCGATAAAATAAAAAAGCATGGACAAATATTTTTCACTCATGCATAAAAAAATTGGATAAATATCTATCACCAATAATTATGATTTATTATAAAAAAAACACGAGACAATAACTTTAATAAAACAAATTTAGACATTTAAATCTATCAAAAAATAATTAGTCATTTAATATATATACTTTACAATATATTAAAAATCCAAATTTGTCCTTATCACTTTTAACGGAGCTTCAAGTTTTACGCTTTTAAATGTAATTTTAACTCTAAATTAATATAAAAAAAATAAGAAAGAAAGATACGCATAAAAGAAATCTTTCCATAAAAATAGCATTAAAAACCACATCTCTAAACGAAAAAAAAATGAAAAAAATAATATAAACATAAAAGAAATTTTCCCATAAAAAAACCACCTCTAAAAAAAATAATAATCCAATCTATTTTATTTTAACTTCAAAATAGAAACAAAAAAAAGTTAATAAAAATAAATTTACGCATAAAAATATAAACAAAATTTACGATAAAAAATACGCACTAAAAATAATAACTTTTTTTTTTAATGAAAAAATAGTAACCCAATTTAACATATAAAAACTTATATATAAAAATAAAAATAGAAGAACCTAATAAAAGAAAATACTTATTTATGAGCTTAAAAATAAAAAATCATAAAAATAAAAACACAATGGGCCCAATTTGGATTGACTTATTTTTTTTTTTGATTACAAAGAGGGCTAAAGCCCGAAAAGAAACAAACTACAGAAAAATATTTCTAGGGGTAGTGATTCCCTTCTCATCAGCAACCAAAAGGTGCTTACAGAAATCCGGACAAACTGTAAAAAAACAAACATCACCAGTCACTCGAAAGCTATGTTTAGCTAACACATCCGCCAGTTGATTCGCCTCACGGTAAGAGTGTTTCAAAACGACTTCCCAATCAAAATCCATCATTTGACAAATACGTCTAACAAGGGCCCTACCACACATTTGTGAAGGCATTTTGTGAGTAATATCATGGACAACTCCCATAGCATCTATCCTTACTTCCACTTTAGTAAAATTCATCCTTCTTGCCATGCTGAGTCCCTCAAATACGCCCCATAACTCCGCCATATAAACATCACCGCTTCCTATGAGTTTAGAAAACCCATGAATCCACTCCCCCTCACTCCCACGGATAACACCACCACATCCAATAATACCGGCTTTACAAGCTCCGTCAATATTTAGACACACCCAACCTTCTGTAGGCGGTACCCAACCTATTGGAATACTAGATTGTTGTGTATGCCTCCCAACATGAATTATTCGTTCAGCCAAGATATAACTAGTAATTCTATGTTTAACAACCTCATGTTGCTTAATCGGACGAATAAAATCTGCGTCATGTTTTTCCTTGTTCCTCCAAGTCCACGCAAGATGACAAGCCACTGCCCAAAAACTACTCCAATCATTATAAGAGCTTTTACCTCTTTTATCACCTACATTCATGGCAATCCAATCATGAAGAGAACTAGTAAAAAATTGATACCTCAAAGAAGTATCCACCACACTTATCCACAACGGCCGAACCAAAGGACAATCGCGCAGAACATGCAGCGTCGTTTCCGTACTATCACGACAATACTCACACTGCTCTGTTCCCAACCCCATTCGATGCTTCCTCTCATTTGTCAATAATCTACCATGTTTAACAAGCCAAATGAAAGCTCTTACGCGCTCTGGAACCTTTACACGCCAAATATTAAGCCAAGTCAAGTCTGTTGCATTCGTATCAAATTCACATAAAGCGTGATACATCTCTGCTATGGAAAAGATACCCATAGCATTCTCCTTACACACTTGGAGATCGCTGCCATTACTATTATCTGGAGGAAGCAGTGCTGCAATTTTCCCTTTAATTTGGTTAGGAATCCACGCTTCCAATTCATTCCATTTCCACTCCCCATTGCTGACAATATCTATTAATTTCACATTTCTCAAATGATTTGGAATTTGAAGGTTACAATCTTCTAGTCTCAAACCATCCTCTATCCAAGCATCATGACACAAGTCTATAGTTTTACCATCACCTATCGTCCACCAACTATTTGCATCTAGACGATCCCAAACTTTCACAATAGCTTTCCACAAGTGCGAATCAGTAGCCTTCGCCACGACCCTACCATCCTCTATACCCCTATTATACTTCCCTATCAAAACTGCACACCAAAAATCTTGTGCACCAAGCTGAATTTTGCGACCCAACTTCAAAATACAAGCCGTGTTCATAACATGTAACCTTCGCAAACCCAATCCACCAACAGCTTTAGGCCTAGTAACCATATCCCACCCGACAGCATGGTATCTTCTATTTTGATCTGTATCCCCCCATATGAAGCGGCGTTGGATACGATGAATCTCATCAATACACGACTTTGGGATGATACTAGTCATCATGGGATAAATCGGTATCGCTTCTAACACACTCTTTGCCAGAGTCACTCTCCCAGCAAAAGATAACTGATTCGCTTTCCAATGCATTAATTTGTTATTCACTTGATCAATCACATAATCAAAATCTCTTTTCTTTGGAGCTCTTCCTATCAAGGGCACCCCTAAATATTTACCAAGGGAAGTGGTTTCTCTAAAGCCAGATATTCTAACAAGTTTATCCCTCAATCCTCTACCAATATTAGAAGAAAAAAATACACTTGTTTTCTCGTTACTCACTTGTTGACCGGATAATTTACAAAACTTATCCAAAATAGAGACCATGCAAATCATTTGTTCCTCTGTCGCTTCCCCAAAAAGCAGAAGATCATCAGCAAACATCAAGTGGGACACAATAGGACCATTTTTCCCAGCTTTAGGGGCCCTCCAATGTCCATCAGAAACAGCCTGACTAATAAGATGGGATAATTTGTCAATACACATAACAAAAAGGTAAGGTGATATCGGATCACCTTGTCTGATACCTCGCTGAGGACGAAAAAAGCTTCCTCTCGTGCCATTCCATTTAACATTGGTCTCCACACTCGTAACCGAATGCATAATAACATTGATCATATTTTCTGGGAGCTTTATCTCATTCAAAATATGCCAAATAAAATCCCAATTCAATTTATCATAAGCTTTCGACAAGTCCACTTTGATCGCAACATAACCTTTGCGACCCTTCATTCTTACCATACTGTGGATCATTTCTTGAGCAACAATAATATTCTCATGAATATTACGGCCAGGGACAAAACCTGTTTGGAATGGAGAGATAATAGTAGGGATGCAGTCCTTCAACCTTTCAACAACCACCTTGGAAACAATCTTATAAATGGTATTACATAACGATATGGGACGAAACTGACTGATATACTCCGGATGCTGAATTTTGGGGATTAAACAAATATCAGTTTGGTTAACCTCTGAAATTAAACTGGGGTTTGACCAAACTTTCTTAACAAAATCACATACTTGTTGCCCCACCACATTCCAAGATTTCTGGAAAAAACCGGCTGGGAAACCATCTGGACCAGGAGCTTTCCAAGGGTCCATAAGAAAAAGAGCCTTCCTGACCTCATTGTTTATAATAGGCGCATCTAGTCTTTCCAAAACCTCATTACTGAGCCTCGGAAAAGTAAAATCTGTTTGGTGCCAATCGAAATAAAGTTGATTCATAGCAAAGAGCTTTTTGTAAAACTCATTAGCCATACCTCTTATTTGCTCCGCATTTTCCACCCATTGGTTATCCTCCCCGCGAAGCATAACAATGTTATTTTTCCTTCTTCTTGTGACAGTTTTCATTTGGTAATATTTGGTGTTGCGATCACCATCTTTAAGCCAACGCGCACGAGAACGTTGAAACCACATCAACTCTTCTTTCTTAAGAATAATATTCAATTCAATTTGAAGCTTATTTTCAAGACACACCAAGCCTCGAGACCGGGTTCCAGCATGCAATCTCCTTTGAATTCCTCCAATACGCGCCACCGGCTCCTTCTTCTTTATGCGAGTTTGATCAAAGCTTTCAAACTTCCATTGATCAATGTTGTTACGAACATTCTGCAGAGTTTGCCAAACATGAGTTTGATCTTGCCACGCTGATTCTAGCATACGATGATAACTGTCATCAATGAGCCATGCGCTTTCAAATCGAAACTGTTTAGGGGCTGCAATACGAACCCCATCAAAAGGACAGAGGAGAATCGGATGATGGTCAGAGAACTCAAGTCTTGGCAGCACTTTAAGATACCCATCCGGAAAATCTAACCTCCAAATATCATTGCTAAAAGCTCTATCAAGTCTTTCATAGATACGTTGCCCTCCATGATACACCGGACCTCGCCACGTGAATTTCGCTCCCACAAAACCAATGTCAAGAAGGTGACAAGCATCAATTCTTTCTTTAAAATTATTGCATTTGCGAATACTAGCTGGAGCACCACCTTTCTTCTCATGCAAACTAACAATATCATTAAAATCTCCAGCTATAATCCAAGGACCATTCATGCTATTAGAGATGCTTTTCATTTCCTGCCACAAGATACGTCTATTGTCCTCATGCGGGCTTGCATAAACAGCAGTAAAGAACCAATCACGACCCCTAGGATAGTTGACTTTCAAATGCAAATATTGAAACTTCTTCTCTTCAAGTTGAACATTAAACAAATCAGTTTTCCAAGCCACAATAATTCCACCAGCAAAACCTGAATTAGCTGTAGCCAAGAAACCATCATACCCCAATATATTAAAAGTATTTTTTAGTCTATCAGGATCACATCTTGTCTCCATAATCACTAACATCAAAGGCTTCCAAGTAACCACATATTGCTTACAATACCGGTAAAAAGCTGGGCTAGCAGCACCTCTACAATTCCAAATCATTATATTATTTTGTGTATTCATAGATAATAATGACTTAAAAAGAACAGACTCCACTAAGCACAATCCATCATAACTCTCCAAGAGGAGTTTCCTTAACTATTTCCATATCCGAGTCCGAAGACCCATCTTCAACTTGATCACGAGCATCAACAAAGTTTTCCTTCTCTAAAATAATATTATTATCCACATTTTGAGCAACTGGACTAATAATATTTATATTAGGAGGTTCATGTAAATCTGGTGGCCTAGGTGTATTTGGCTCTTCATTCAAAGGTAGACCCATTGGAAATCCCATATCTTTAAAATTAAAACCCTTACGAGATTCCTTCACTTTCTCATAATTATCCCCACTTTCTCTCACTTGCTTAACTTGCTCTTTGACCAAAATAGCCAAGTTATTATTTTCTATATTTTCCACAAAATGATTCAAAGTAGTCCTACCATTATTTTTGCTCAATGATCTCCCTTTAAAAGTTTCTGTCACCCTTGCCCCTAACTTCGCTGGCTTTAAACTCTTCTCATGATTACCTTCTTTTGATTTCCAACTCATGGCAGCATTTCCTTCTTTTTCAACAAAGTCAATATCCACCTCTTGATTGGCAATGATTACAGAATTATTTTTTCCTTTTCCAGTCTTCCATTCCTTGTGAAAACTGCTCCTGTCATTATTTAAGGCATTATATTTATTTCCATTGCCTTTCCCAGTTGCCACGTGTCCTTCTGCTATTTGTTCATTGGGAGATTCTGTATGGACATGCAATTGCTGCGTATCTTCCTCCATTAAAGCTCCAAATCTGGAACCATTAATGCTCCCGTTGGCATTAATTTTCACCGGACCTTTCCTCTCTCCACCTTCTACCGTCGTACTCTCCTTCTCCTTAGCCTTCCTATTGCGTTTCTGTTTTTGCACCACCATCCATGGTCCATCAACGCTGCTACCAGACAACTCTACTTCCCCATTATTTCGTCCGTCATTATCCTTGCCTCCGTGTTGAACATTTGCTGCTCTAGCTTTTTCTGGGCAGCCTTCACTATAATGGCCAAATTTTCCACAGGTTTTACAAAGAAGATGCAAACCTTCATACTCAACATTATATTTCCTTCCTTTGATCATAAACATAGCCAACAAAGATTTAGTCAAATCCACTTCAACACAGATTCGTGCATATTTGCCTCTTTCCTGCATCAAAGTATTTTTATCAACCTTCACTGTGGAGCCTATTTTGTTCCCAATATGTTTTAAAACTCTAGAATCATAATATTCAATTGGTAATCCAGAGATTCGCACCCACACTGCAACTTTTTTGATAGTATCACTTTGCGGGTGAAAATTTGGACTCCATTCCTTCACCGTAAGATAATGATCATATATAAACCATGGGCCATTCATCAAAGCAGTACCATGATCAAATTCATGAGAGAAAGTGACCAAATAATAATCATTACCAAGATCAATAATGTTAATTATTCCTCTTTTCACCCACATCTGCTTTAATCTCATCTCTAACGCTTTGTATCCAATCCGTCTTCCCAGCAATTTCACAATTACACCTCTTTTCCATGGCCTATGAATCCTTTTTTCTTCAGCTTTGGAAAGGACAAAAATTGGACAGTCATAGTTCCCAACCTTCTGATCCTCTACCTTGATGCCTTCAACATCTATCTCATCAATCTCATCATCATCATCATCGGTATCTGTCTCAGTGCCATTCAGTTCCTTTTCACCATCCAGCCCTTCCTCAATGCCAACAACTACGCCTCTATAGGACTTAGCCTTTGGCGACTCGCCTCCAACCCTCTCAATCATGTCAACATTATCAACCTCTCTCGGATCCGTCAGCACCACGCCCACCATATCCTGAAGATTATGATCCTTAAACTTCTTAGTACTTCGTTCTTGAAGATCTTCTTCATCTTTCGATTTTCCAGGATTTGCAGTTTGACTCAGAATACTAGTGCTAGTCATCGTTTCTACGAAAAACTTGAGAATCCAAAAACCTATCAGTCAATACCGTTGCTGAGACTGGTCCCTAACCGAGGATCCCCTGTTACCAGGAGACCGGGCTAGGACTTTAAACTCTCGCCCAACACCGATATCAAAATAAGGGAGGATCACTCAAGTAGGAGAAGAACGTTAAAGAGCCTGGAGAAACAAACCCTAGCAGATTGACTTATTTACGATCTTATATGAAATAACTTATGCAAAATATAAGCTTTTATGTATTATTAGAGCTGTCAAAAGGGGCCGGCCTGGCCCGGCCGCCTCGGCCCAGGGGCCATGACATATAAAGGGGCTTTAGTGGGCCGGCCCATTAAGCCTCATGGCCCGGCCCGTTAAGCCCAGCCCGATAAGCAAAGGCCTACATGGTCCGATGGACCGGCCCGATAAACTTTCATTTTTTTTTTTGACAAATTTTTTTTACAAAATAAATTCAATGGACAATAAAATTACATATGTATTACACACAAATTAATATCCATATAATTTGATTAATTTCTTTCTTATACTTTTCTATTTAGAATCATTAATTAAGTTGTTATTAGTTTTTTTCAAATAAAGATAATCATAACAAACTTGGTTTAATTTTAAAAAATAACAAATTTGGTTTAATAATTATCTCCTAACTAACAAATCTCATCTTTTGTTACTTAATTAACTAAAGATTTAATGGTAACTAAAACTCCTTATTTTTAGCTAAAACTATTTTAAAAATTTTTTTAAAAAGATTTGTTTAACTCTTTAAGGGGCCGACCCAAAAGCCCGTGGGGCCGGCCCATAACGGCTGTAACGCCCCAACTAAAATATCTAGAATATTTAGTCGGAACATTAAAAACTGGAATCTGAGTACATTAATTAAAAGAATTATATCTGAATAATAAATTATCATTAAGATAATATTTATAATATTCGATACAACCAGCGGAAAGAATAGACAACAGAATAACAAGCTAATTTTAAACAAGGAAGAAGACTAAGTCTTCTCAGCTGACAATCCAAGCACAGCTCCAATCGTCAGGTCCAACCTGATCCCTGCTCCGAAATAACCTGTCTTACCTATATCAAAAAGGGAGTGGGGTGAGACAGTCACTTCGTCCCAGTGAGTTCTACTACCCTCCTAAAGGCTATTAAGCCGGGGTACCTAATCAGTCATAGCATATTCATATAATAATATCTTAAAGCATAAAAATAAAGGTGTAACACTGATTAATCTTATTGATTTTAACCGCAAGACACTCCGAGGTGAGCATGTCTCGGAGGCCTGCCTTGTCCGCGAACAGAAAGCGTTCCGGCGTGAAGCTCACAAAGTTTTACTGGTGGATCATCTAAATCGAAGTCCACAAAGCGATATTAATAATCGCGCATAACTGACTGATGCTAAGTTAATCCATACTACCATAATTATCCCAAACCCGGGGAGCATACAAAATTCTAATTCCCTACGTTATTCCCTAAGATTCCAATTGTGTTTGACTTCCTGTACCACATTATATTAATTATGTAGTCTGCAAAATATCAGAATTATCCGAGGATATAAAATGAGTGTTGAATTTTTGAAAGTTGAAAATAAAAGGTCAATCTGCACATTGCTCGCTACAGCGAGTCTCCAACTCGCCATGGCGAACTAACAAGGTCTGGCCTAAATCAACTCGCTAGGCGAGCAAATGCTCTCCATGGCGAGTTTCATCAGCCCATAAGTTGTTCACTCGCCATGAAGACTCGCCAGTAGCTCGCTATGGCGAGCTCGTGCAGAAAGCACTCTGTTTTGCGATTTTCAAAGATTTTTCAAAGGAACAACCTACAATCCTCAAATAAAACAGTGCAAACACATAATAGATATAATATATGACAGAATAGAAGAGAACTTGGGGTTTAATTCTCCTCACACAATTAATCCCTAATTTCCTAAGTGAACATGCAAGATGTTGAGGATTTTAGGGTGTTGGCTTCATTTGGTAAAATAAGCCTGATTCCATGATGTGGAGCATGATGTGTGGCACATCAGGTTTCACATCTGGACGCCCTAGCTGGACGCGCCTTTATTTATTTACACGCGATCTTTTGAAAAAGATTTGTTTTTCAAATTAAATCGTGCCAGCTTGCGTGCCAAGGAACAAGATAATCTTTCATGGTTCTGTTTTATTTTATTGGCCGACTTTGATCAAAAAGATTTGAAACAAACAATTAAAAGATTATGATCAAATAAATCTCAAGGAGAATTAACAAAGGCCAGCTGTCAACATTGAAGATCCAAGCCCATGAAACTTGTTCTATATAAAGGAAGACTGAAGACACTTTGAAGTACGAAGCCAAGAGTTGAAGAAATCGAGTCTTAGGTCTTAGTCTGTTTATTGTTCATTGTGAGCCTTCACTTGAATCATAATTTTGATACAAGTAAGGACTGAGTTTGATAGAGTTGTAATCTCTAGTGTTCTTTCTCCAAAGCTTTGAAGCAAGGAGTTAGAGTGTGCAACACTCAAAGCCTTTAGGTACGAGTGCATAGGTTTCTAGGAGTGTGTCTCCAAACTGAGTTTGTTATTAAATCCTTACTGGGTAAGGTTGAGGGGGAGTGAGCAAAGGTTCTCATATCTAGGAGTTCCTAGGTAGAATTAGCACGGGTAGTGATTAAGTGAGAAGTTGTAAACGGGGGAGTTTAGCTTTGAATTGATACTACCATAGTGGATTCATCCCTGGATTGGTATCCTCCAGATTAGGGCTTGTTTAAGCGCCGAACTGGGTTAACAAACTCACTGTGTTTTATTGTTTCCTGCACTTTAAATTGTTTACTTGTTCATCAAGTTCAGCATGTTCACGATGTTGACACATTAGGCTACACATCGTACGATTCCTAAAGTGTACACATCGTGCTACACATCTGACACTTGCCACCAGAATTTCAATTGGCATCAGAGCAGACACCCTGCCTGTTTGAGGGTGAGCTCCAGGGAAGTTACTTTCTGGAAACATGGACAAGGATGGAACAACGGTCAACAAACCACCCCTCCTGGATGGAGCTAATTTTGACTACTGGAAGCCAAGGATGATTGCCTTCTTAAAGTCACTTGACAGCAGGACTTGGAAAGCTGTGCTCAAAGGCTGGGAGCATCCCAAAATTTTGGATGCTAATGGTGTTGACACTGGTGTACTCAAGCCAGAGGAAGATTGGTCAGCTGCAGAAGACACTGCATCACTTGGAAACTCCAAAGCTTTGAATGCTTTATTCAATGGAGTGGACAAGAACATGTTCAGATTGATCAAGCAGTGTACTGTTGCAAAGAATGCTTGGGAGATACTCAGAACCACTCATGAAGGCAATGCCAAGGTAAAAAGCTCAAGAATCCAACTTCTCAACACTAAGTTTGAAAACCTCAGGATGAAAGAAGAAGAATCAATTCATGACTTTCACATGAATTTCCTTGAGGTGGACAATTCCTTTGAGGCTCTAGGTGAGAAATTGTCTGAAGAAAAGCTTGTGAGAAAAATGCTTAGATCCCTACCCAAGAGATTTAACATGAAAATCACAGCTATTGAAGAAGCTCAAGACATCCCAAGTATGAAACTTGAAGAACTTGTGAGCTCTCTTCAAACTTTTGAGATGAACTTAGGTGAGCAAACTGAGAAGAAAGGTAAAGGTATAGCCTTTGTATCTTGTGCTGGTGAAGAGGAAGAAGCTGATGAGTCAGATGATGATCTCTCAAATGACATAGCTATGCTAGGAAGACAATTCAACAAGCTTCAAAGAAGGGTGGATAAAAGACCAAGGAGGAATGTGAGGAACATCCAGACTGACATCAGTAAACTAGGTAACACTTCAACAAAAACCAAAACTGATGATAAGTCAACTCAGAACAAGGGTGTTCAATGTCATGACTGTGAAGGCTTTGGTCATATAAGAACTGAATGCGGCACATATCTGAAGAAGCAGAAGAAAGGCCTAACTGTATCATGGTCTGATGAAGACTCTGACACTGACTCAGAGAATGTTGCTGCTAATCATGTGAGTGCCATGACTGGTGTGTGTAGTACTGATGTTGATTCTGATGATGAAGAACTCACCTTTAATGAACTAGCCTCAGTCTACAAAAAGCTATCCATCAAAAGTGAGGAACTGTGCAGAATCAATGAAGAACAGAAGGTGGTTATCAGTCAACTAGAGACAGAGAAGGCTCAACTGCAGAACCAAGTAGTTAGTCTTTGTAGTACCCCAATTTTGTCCCGACTTTCTCTTTCTCACATTCGAATTGGTTTGTTTTAATTTTTGAAATAGTAAAATCTTATTTTTGTAACTTCATGCATTTTAAATTAATCTTGTGAATATTTGAGAAAATATATAAAAAAAATATGTTAGTATTTAGTTTTTTATTGTTCGTAATATCATTGTTATTTTTACTAAAATATAAAGATTTAAGTCCAAATTATAATTATTAGTTTTATTGTGTATTAATTGGTTTCCTTTTTTATTTTCTTTACAAAATCCAAAAAATAAATCAATTTCGTTTTTAATTATATCATTGAAAAGGTCTAAAATAAAATTATGTTAAGTATTCAATTTTTTTCCTTTTATCATTATTGCTATTATTATCATATTATTTCTTTCCTAAGTTATTTCATTCATTTATCATTATTATCATTTACCATCATTTATTTCCATTATTATTACTATTATTAAAACAAAAACAAAAAAAACAATATTCACTCTTCTCCCATTTTTCTTTCCCTTTCCTTTTTTTTATTATTATTATTATTATTTATAAAAAGTAAAAATATAATTAAAAAAAAAAAGATGCATCACGTGATGCATCTTTCCCCATCCCTTTTCATTTTTTTTAAGTTATTATTATTATTATTATTATTTTCGTTTTTTATTATTTTATATTATTATTATTAGTATTTTCGTATATATATATATATATATATATATATATATATATATATATATATATTATTTTTATTTTATCATTTTTTGTCCTTGATTGTCCTGCTTTGTCAAAAATTTGTCCAAAAACTGTCCAATTCTGAATCAACAGAAAGCAGAGGGCGCCCCCCCTCTGGATTTTGATTCCTTTCATTTTTTTCCTCTGAAGCACAGCACATAGAACAGATCAAACATAGATCTGAGAACCAAATTTTCATTCCCCATAGCCTCCACTGCAACAATTAAATGCAGAGGACAAAAGTTCAACTTCTTTTGGTGAATAAAATCACCAAATCTGAGACCACAAAGAAGGGAGAGAATTTCGGCCAACTCAAAACAACAACAGAAAAACGCTAATTTTTTTTTTTTAACATCTCAAAACAATGAAAAACAACATAATCAATCCTCAACCATAAACATCACAGAAGCAATAACAACATCACCCACACACACACACTCAGGCAACATTACCCACACACACACGAAATACCAACACAACAAACCAGAAAACGAAAAATAAAGAAAGAAGAAGAAGAGAACGGTCGAAACCGAGAGAGAAGACGCATTTTCCTCCACGTTGATTTTTCTCAGATTCGAGGTTTTTGTTAAGGATTTAGGAAGTTTTGAGCCTTGATTCGTGTTTAGGAAGGTTTAATTAGTGGTTCTGGGTTTAAAAGTTCGAATTTTGGGACGCTTTAGGGTTCCGGCACGGTGTCGCCGCCGCCGTCTCCGGCGACCACCGTGCCGGTTTCTGGGTTTCGTGGTGGTCTTCATCGGATCTTCATCGTGTTCTTCTTATTGAAGAACACTTTTCCAGATATTGAGAGAAAGTGAGAGAATCTGAGAGAAGTGAGAGAAAGATTTGGAAAAAAATGATTTTTTTGTGAAGAGGAGAGTATTTATACTCCCTCAGATCCCATGCATGAGCGACCATAGCACAAACATGCACCTGCCCTATTCGGGTCCCTTGATCAAGATCATACGCCCTAGATGAGTCTATCCTGAGATCAAATCAAGGACATTTGATTAGATCAAACGACCCTGGTTCATCATCTGTTTACTCTACTGTTTTGCTAATACGCTCCCAGGTTTTTCTGTTTGCACCCCTTTTGCATTTATTTTTATCTCTTGTTTATTTTATTTGTTCCATTTTTATTTAATGTCATTTAAGTTTATTTACTTGTGCATTATTTTCATGCTATATGCTATGTAAAAAATATCAAAAAATATATGTGTTGTCTTTCATTTATTTATTTAGTTCTTTTTGTAAAAAAATACAAAAAAATACGTTTCGTCATGTTATTTTATTTTTAATATTAAAAACATAAAAAATATGCAATGTTACTTTTTATTTTATTTTCTCACTCTCCAAAAAATACCAAAAAACAATAAATAATCATAAACACACAAATATATCAAATTTATTTTCTAATATTTTTAAATCAATTTGCATCAAGCAATTTTCAATAAATCTTGGATTGAAAAGGGGATCGTCGGATGCACTTCCGTTCGTCTCTCGAATAACCGAGGCTTAGCGTTCGCTTTGTCTACCGGTTATCCGTCTTCCACACCTAAAAATATATTATTTTTCAAAACATAAAATTTAAATAAACTCAACCCACCAAACCTTTAATCTTTTCATGCCCATGTGCATTTAACTTTTTTTCTCAAGCGGATATCGTCGTCCAAGTGTGAGTCCGTCATCTTCTTTCAAACAAAACTTTTTTCACGTCCATGCGCGTTTAATTTTTTCTCAAATGGATATTATCGCCCAAGGGCGAGTCCAACCTTTTTTAAAATCAAGCAAACTTTTTCGCCCAAGTGCGACCAAACAATTTTAATAAATAAAATAACCAACACACAAACAATTTCTACCAAAGAACTACGTAAACTTTGAATTTCCCATTGCACTTGGGAATACGTAGGAGCGGGATCCAACAACCGTCAAGCACAATAATAAAAAACTAATTTTTTTCCCCCTTTGTAAATATCTAATAATTAATAGAAATTAATGCAAAAAAATTAAAAACATTTTAAGAACCCTAAGTTAACAAGAAGGTTCCCGTTGGGTACAACGGATGTGAGGGGTGCTAGTACCTTCCCCTTGCATAATCGACTCCCGAACCCGAAATTTGGTTGTGACGACCGTCTTTCCATTTCTCTCGAGGTTTTATCGATATTTTCGTTTTCCTTCGGGAATAAATAAAGTTCGGTGGCGACTTTACTGTCTAGCGAGCGTTTTTCGCCCGCGCATTTTTCCGGCCGCTTCAGCTGGCGACTTCACTGGGGACCTTAGAGAGTCAAGCCCATTCTTTTTTTTTTAGGGTCATTTGTGCTTGGTTGTTTGCATTGTTATTATTTTTGTATTTATTGTTTTTTTATTGCTTCGAATATTTGTATATAAAATTGTTGGTTGGGATTTGCTCTTGAGAGAAGCTCTACACCCGGGCTTGAGGAAAACTTAAGTTTAAGTTAGGAGTTAGTAGTATGGGCCCATGAGATGTACTTCTCATTCGGTGATATATGAAAGTTCCGCCTAGAGTAGATCCATTCAAAGTTTTGTCTCGAATTGGCTAGCCCATCCTCTTGACGGAATTTTGAATGTTGATCAAATACTCTAGGGACCTTGTATAGAACCCAATAAAATCCACCTAAAGGGAAACCCCGGAAAATTTTCCATTAATTGGCCAGTCCAATTTTATGGAAAAATTCCAAGTGGGGACTACAACCTTGGTGGTCACAAAAGCACAAAAAAAAACCCCTATAACCTACATGTGAGGAGAATGGGTAGTCAATACGTAGAACCAATTTATCGTAGGGAGCGCCCTATTGAGGTTGTTAGACTACTCGGCTTATCATTTAGAAGGGGGGGTTGAATAAGTGACCCTTAAAACAATGCGGTTTTTAAAAAATTATTTCAAATTAATCAAGCGAGCGGAAGAGCCACCGGATCGGTAGTCTACTATTCGGCTTATCACTTAGAAGGGGGGGTTGAATAAGTGACCCTTAAAACAATGCGGTTTTTAAAAAATTATTTCAAATTAATCAAGCGAGCGGAAGAGCCACCGGATCGGTAGTCTACGCACCGATTGACCAAAGGAAAGGTAGTATAAGCCTTGAACGGCTTTGAAAAGACACGAAAATGTTCGAGTTCAAAATCGATTCAAATTAAACAATTTAAAAATCAATCCCAAACAAGTTACCAAGCAATATTCAAATCAATCACAATCAAGCAAGAATCAATTGAATTTTTGTGAACCAATACGAACACCAAAAATTCAATCGATTAACAAATTAACGAAATTACGAAATATAAAAGAGAGAGAGAGAGAGAGACACGATGTGATTAGGGAGTTCCTCGGATTTCGCGTCGTCCACGCGTATGTCCGAGTACGTCTCCCCCAAAAAAACCAAACGAGTTATTTGAGAGTTTATAGATCAAAAACTTGATGAACTAAGAGTGCACAGTTTACAATTGAATCTTATACACCTATAACGACACAAAATGTAAACTAATGCGAATAACCTCGACACACAACGAAACTTCACCCTCTGATTCCAACGATCCACCTTGTGCCGAACCGCACCCGATCGTCCAGCTGAGTCCTTCGTTTCTTGTTGTCGAATCCTCGACACACAACGAAACTTCGCCTTCTGATTCCAATGATCCACCTTGTGCCGAACCGCACCCGATCGTCCAGCTGAGTCCTTCGTTTCTTGTTGTCGAATCCTTTAAGACACGCACTATCTTGAATCACTTGAGAGAAACACTAGAACCTTCTTCACACAATTCAACCCGACTACGATTCTGATTCACCCCGAACCGTATCGAACGTTATCACACAAGAACTCAATCTTTATTGAATTGATCCCATACTCAAAATCCAATTTGATTGCAATCCTTGATGAAGATGATGAATTTGTGATGAATGAAACCTTTGATGCAAATTCTCACTCAATTTGTATCCAAAGCGTTTTCTGATCTTTCACACTAGTTTTCTCTGCTTTTCAATGACACACCATATTGCTATTTATAGAGAAAATAGGATTGAGCAAATTTAGGCAAAATTTAACAGACATGTATCGATACAAAGGATGGTTTGTATCGATACAAACCCTTTGACCAGCGTGTAAATTTGAAAATATTGACCTGAGCAAATTTAGGCAAAATTTAACAGACATGTATCGATACAAATGATGGTTTGTATCGATACAAACCCTTTGACCAGCGTGTAAATTTGAAAATATTGACCTATGTATCGATACAAACACGTATGTGTATCGATACATATATCAGTTTCTTGAAATCTTGACTGATATGTATCAAATCATGCAAGCATGATTAGATACATCAAGCACAGTCTGGTTTTCTGAGAAGCAAGGGTGTGTATCGATACATGTAAGCATGATCCGATACACAGATGACCTTCTGCCTCTGAGTGACCACTTTTGTATCGATACAAGTGATATATGTATCGATACAAATTGCTCAAAATCAGTCTGAAGTAATTTCAGGACATTTGTATCGATACACATGTATATGTATCGATACATAATACCTAAAAATCAGTTTTTCAAAGTTTAAAAAAAAAGGTTTCTCGCTGTCAAGTCATTTGTAATGTTGCCAAAATATGTTCTACTCTATTTTCATGTGTTTTGACAATTATTAAAACATGAGGATGAACTGGTGCACTTACATTCTCCCCCTTTTTGATAATTGTCAAAACTATGCATAAGCTAACTAAGCCTATACCTAATATGCAAATAAAATAGCAATATGTATACAGACGCAATTAAACACCAAGGCTAACAATAAGCACGCTCCCCCTGAGTTGATACCATAATGCGATTGTCATAGTAGATAATCTTCAAGACACTTTAGCTTTTTATCCTTAGCTTGTGCATCCAAATCTCTCCCCCTTTGACAATATCAAAAAGAAGAAGAGAGTCTATTAGAAGTATCAAGTTCAATCAATTTTGACCCAAGTCATATCGTGCACTTACATTTGTCGAAATGCACATATATGATAAAAGTTCCTAACCAATATAAATACATACAAAGATATGCCAAAATATATCAATGACGAATACCAAATATCATGACAAACATGGAATGTAGAACAACAAACCAAAACCAACGCATGAATATCGTAACACATCGACATTTTTAACCAAGTAACATATCCAAATATGGGACGAAATAAACTAAGCAATGCAACAAATGCATAGACATAACATGATTATCCATACAACAAAATTATCCAAAATAACAAGTTATACAAAACCAAAATGAATGTTGTCCAACCATGACAACATTAAAATTATCCGTACAACCATATTGAATAAGCGAAGTCATAAGCAATTTTTATGACTTCCAAATAACATGTATGTATGAAACACATATAATCAACAAGGTACATACTTATGCATGCGAGCAAAAACAATACCAAAGCACATTATAACATGAGAACACATGTTAAACCATATATGCATGATAAGACATTCACATAAATGAATCAAAATACCAAAATTAATCATATGAAAATATATGTGTATGTATGCACACAAAGTCACATATAAGAACAAAACAAGCATATACAAGCCAAGTACGAACTTAATATGGCATTTGTAATGATCTTTGTCAAATCCCCATTTTAAACATATGAGTCTCAAAAACTTATAAATATTTTTGAGCAAAATTCTTGGAAATGGAGGATTAGACAACTATCAATGCGAATATCATATTAAGGTGAAAGTTATATGTATATGAAACCAATGTACAAATGTTAAGTAAAAAAAAATATAAAGGTAAAGGTAGAGAATAGAATCTTCCCTTAAGTGTTAAGTGGAGGAAGTGATCAATTTCCACAACTTTGTAAGTATCGAGTTGAAGCTTTTCTCATCATATACCTTGTTCATAAGTCTTGAACTCCATTGTTGTCGGTGTCTTTCTTCAATGGTTCAAGATGTTTTCCTACATACTTAGACATTTGAAATAGGTCCCCAACTCATGTTGGGTCCTAGTTGGTTAGTAGCACCATTATTGCCTAACTTAGGTAACCATTGCAATTTGCCTTTTGGTACCAAGATTTTTCGAGCATGGCATTTGTAACATCCCGACTTCTAAATTACCTAATTAATTTTAATTAGGGTTTTTGTCTAATAAATTAGAATTAATTAGAGGTAATTGAATTAATCAAGTCTTGAGAATTAAATATATTATGTGTAAAAAAAAATTAGGAACTCTAATTGAACCTAAACTACACATTAATATATTTAGTTTTCACTTGTGATTTAATTAACTCAAGGAACAATTTTCCCTCCCTCAATTATGCTCTCCCTCGTGTAGCTCTCCCTTTTCTTATGATAACACACACACAGTCATTCTTATAAATTACTCATTAACCCACCACATGATTCATTTTCCCACTCAAAAATAATCTTCCTTTCTTGAGACATCTCACTATATGACTCATTCTCATTTTCAACACCAAGCCAACACCTCACAAACACACTCTTATGACTCACCACCCACTTCAAGGCTCTATGTGACTCACTCTCTCCTAATCTCTACACCTCACCTCTAACTAATGACTCATTGTTCCACTAAAGGAATGCATGCAAACCACTTCCTTTCTATTCAAACTTCAGAAAATGAAATGAGAAACCTCTTGCTCTCAGCCCTTCTTCCTTCTATTCTCATAGTTGCAATCACAACAACCACAACACAAGTCCAAGCTCCCAAATTCTCCATAAACACCAAGGTTGTTGTTTAACCTTATTCTCTTCAAAACTCAAACCTCACTACTTCTGAGTTTTATATTGCAGCAACATAACCAGAATCAACATCTATTTTACTCAAAGGATTCAGATAGCATAAACCCCCTTTCTTCCTTCATGGTTCTATACATATTCCATTCCTTCTTGTGTTAGAAACTCACCAAAAACCATCTTCCTTTCAAATTAACTCATGCCCCTGTTTGTCCAACCAAAAATACGAGTTCAAGGATGATTGGAAGGTGTTGCATGCTCTGGGAAATGGAAAACTGGAACAAACTGCAGAACCCACGTTCTTCTCGCTGTCAAGCTCGCTAGGGCGAGCTAGGGCACTCGCCATGGCGAGTTCAGCAGGTGGTTTCTGCTGCCTGCTACTTCCTCCCTTTGTTCAGTCATATTTAAAACCCTTGGTAAGTCATTTCAAGCTCCTATTGTTCCCTTCCCAGTTGTGGTGATGATAACCCCATTTCTCTAATCTTAGTTAGCTCATAATTTCAATCTTTTTCCATATTAAAACCATGAGCACAAGTTGGGAGCTCAAGTCAAAAATCTCGTGCCAAGTTGGGTGGTTGTAGCAGAGGTCATACAAGGTTCAAAGCATATGAGTTAATCTCATCCAGGTGGGTTCTTAGGATAGAGTAGTTAGATTCCCTAATTATGAAATAGTGCATGTTAACATAGGAATTAGGAATTTATTGTGTGAGGAGAAATAACTCCCAATTTCTCTTCTATTCTGTTCAATATTAATAATATTATGTTTCTGCACTATCTCAGTGGATGATTGTAGGTGTAACTTTTAAAATTAATGATTTTCCTAAAACAGGGTATCTTCTGCATGAACTCGCCATAGCGAGTTGCTAGCGAGTATTCATGGCGAGCATCCAAGTTCTGGGCTGATGAAACTCGCCATGGCGAGCAACTGCTCGCCTAGCAAGTTGATTTAGGCCAGGACTTGCAGTTCGCCATGGCGAGCTGGTCAACTCGCCGTAGCGAGCTAAGTGCAGAATGCCTTATATTTTCTTTTTAAATGTATTTCCAAGGCACTCGTTTTATATCCTTCTCTGAGATAGATAGCTTGCAGTTATATAATGTATCTAATGTTAAACGGAAAGTCAAACACAATTCCGAATTTAGGGATAACTTAGAAATTAAGTTTGTATGTTCCCCGGGTTTTGGGATAATTATGGTAGTATGTAATTTAACAATTAGTATCAGTCAATCATGTGCGGTTTAGTACGCTGCTTAGGGGCTTCCAATGGAACAACCCATTAGGAAAATGATTGTGAGCTTAATGCCGTGGTCGAATCGGTCAGCGGATATGGCGGGCCTTCGAGACATGCTCACCTCGAAGTGTCTTAGCGGAATAAAATCAACAAGACATTCTCTGTGTTACACCTTAAATATGTTTATAATTATGATATGTTATGATAGAATAAATATATGGACTGATTAGGTGCCCCGGCTTATTAGCCTTTAGGAGGGTAGTAGAACTCACTGGGACGAAGTGACTGTCTCACCCCACTCCCTTTTTGATATAGGTAAGACAGGTTATTTCGGAGCAGGGACCAGGTTGGACCTGACGATTGGAGCTGTGCTTGGATTGTCAGCTTAGGAGATTATTTCTTCTTCCTTGTTTTAGATTAGCTTGTTATTTTGTTAACAACTCTTTCCGTTGTTGTATTGAACATTGTAATATTATTTTTAATGATATTGCATTTTTCAGTTATAATTCTTTTAGTTTAATGTACTCAGATTCCAGTTATTAATGTTCCGACTAAATATTCTAGATAATTTAGTTGGGGCGTTACAATTGGTATCAGAGCAGGTCGATCTAGTATCGGACCTTGCCATGGGTCATTACAATTCCTTTCTGAGTAGTACGGACCCTTTGGAGTCTGGACTGTTTACGCTGAAACCATCGCGTGCTGAGTCTGATCAGCTCAGTATTGTGCATGGTAGGCAGGGTATTACGGTTGAGAACCGAAGTGAACCTCGGTGGTTAAGTAAGAAGATCGTAGTGGAGATGCAGTTCATAAGCAATCGTTGGCGAGAATTCTTTCTAACCGGATGTTAGAGCTGAAATAGATAGGACTAAAGGAGTACGAACATTTTGATGGAAGTACTAATCGCTCGAAGTAGAATTGTTCATAGAAGAACATAAGTGTGTAGGTCCATTTAGTATCCAGCTGACACCGTGTGTCAGGTAAATTTTCCCCGGATATGAGAGTAACCCTACCTTCTGGTGAACATGTTTACAAGAAACACGTAAGCCAAGTAAGATTCAACCTTCAGTAAATCAGAACTCTTCCTGAATACTTAACCTTACTTGTCAGCCGTGAGATTCACTAGTGATGTTAGATCTGTTCAATACCATACTAGAGAAACCAAGTTGGAATATTCACCCATAACAATACTCATCTGAGAACTTCCCAATAGATTATCCTATAAGAAGCCAACTCTTAATGCCTCCCTAAGAATAATTTAGTTTTTCAACATCATAACCCGTATTCCTACAACATCGTTAGAAGTCAGGATCAGTTTAGCATAACAAATAGGATTTCTTTTTCGATACCAGCTTAGGTCAGTAAACTCAGCAAACTATTAGAGACCAACTTTGATTAGAATAACAATTAGAGATTATTTCTCAACACCATGTAGATACCTGACTTAATTCATAAGGCATCATTCGTGAGCAGTAGAAACAGGAATCAACTGAATTAGCCCTTGCAAGTAACAACCAATAGTTGTACCTTATCACTAGAGGTTGAGCACTATTAGATGCAATAGTTAAGAATTTCACCTTATAAACTTAGATGGTCTTAGTAGGTGTAGTTGTCCACTCACCTTGAGCTAGTAACTTAGCATCATTAAATTACCCGACCATTCACATAGGAAAGATAGTTGACTTGGGCCACCTTAGCTTCATCATTTTTACACTTCAGCCTGTTATGTTACCACGTAGGATATTGCTACATGCCAAATAAGATAGTTTCAACTTAACACGTTATAATAGAGGTCACACCAAACCACTCGGAATATAATCTCACCCAGAATGACAAGTAGAAATATTTCTTGACCATACTTAGTTACCAGGTAGTCTGTTTAACACAATCATGCGTCTCCTACTTTAACAGCTTAGTGTCGTGACCTAAGTGAATACCCTGTGAGAGAAATTAAGTTGAGCAACCCGTAGTGATAATTTCCTTAGGCGTCGGCCATTATCTTATTATCTAGTGCATTATCATTAGGAGCTCGTTACAGTAGAACAGCCTATCTCTCAGAAATCAACCTTAGTGTCGTATCACAAGCATTCAAGCCTCAATAAGATTAGTAACTCAGGAACTATCAGTAACGCTTTCAGCCATCTAGATCAATCGTTTATTACCTATGTTAGCTATCTCGTATCGAGGATAACTGAGTTGGATTTATTATTTATCAGCCATTTGTCATTTTGTTTATTCAGACCTTCGAGTTAGAAACCTGTTAGAGTCAGTCAAATTCCGCTAGGAGTGCCTATCAATATCCTGATGTGAGCCGAAACCAATAGAAGTCGAATTCGAAATTCATGACCATTTCTTCGGACTTTTGATAAGCTAAGTCCTTCGAACCAAACCATGTTGGATTGGGTATCCCTTAGACATGGAAACATGGAACGGGTTCATTCCCTAAGTTGCTCGATTTTGTCTCGGACAGACAATTCCTTCTCGTGCCTTATCATATCTGCTAGTTGTAGATATCACTCGGAGTAGTTGAAAAGCAAATTTTCCAAATTCTTGACATCGGTCAGTTAAACTGACATTGCGAAACTTTAATTGCATGCAATCCTGTTCAATCTTTTTGACCTTTCAGTTACGTTGTTAGTAACTAAAATTCGTAGAATCTAGTTTTCTAGAGAGGATACGTGTAGATTCAGTTCAAGCTCCCACTCATCGTATCGATCTATAATCAGTATCATCAGTCAATTATCCGCCGAACTATTCTGTTCTGTGTCAGTATCAATTGATCGTATAGGTCTTCGTATACCTAAACGACCCATCAGTACCTCAATCGTGTTGTAAAATCCTTTGGATCCTTATCAGCTAATTTTTCAGTTAGGTTTCAGATCTTCCAGTTACGTAGGGATAGGAGCTAGTAGAAGTATTAGTGTCTAGTTAGCTCATCAGAACTATTCTCTGAAATTGAGTTCGAACCATTTCATTCTCTAGCAACTGATCCAGTTTCTCTGAACAATATCAACAATAGACTCAGATCATCATCAATTCCTCGTGAAGAGTATAAGAGTTTCCGTATTACAAATTCGATTCATACGTTGACACATTAATTATGGTGAATGAAGGATTTAAAGCTGTTCTCTGTGTTGAGCGTGAAAATCTTCCATACCCAGTCAGCCATCATTAGAATCCAATTACTTTAGCCAAATTCTTTCATGTCAATCTATCAGTGAATTATCCAGCCAACCTAACCATATCATTGGAGGAGGAATTCGAACCTCAGTTCTTGATATGTTAAATGTATTACTCGACCACAGTGTTGTGCTAGGATGGATTGAAATAGTAGGTGGAAAATTCTGTAGTACTATGGACTCGGTTGCAAATGAGTCTGACTTATTGGCGAAAGGATCTATATTGCTTGAGCGTTCTCCACTCGTTTTATATTTTGATTAATCCTAGAGTTTTTATACGATACTATGGGACAGTGGTACGTGTAATGTGTCCCGAGCTGCAGCGTTCGGAACTGAGAAAAAACCTAAAGAGAAAATTTTGGATTATTGACATCAATACCTAAACTTATCCCTTTCAGCTATTCATATAGTGACAACCAGGCCAGATACCGACCTGTGGAAGTGAATCAGAATAAAGGATGGTGCGTCACTGTGATAAGTGAAGTTGGAGTACAGACAAGATAACGCAGATGAGAAAGAGTGACTATAAGTAGTCAGGATCAGAGTGCGCAGCACGAGATCAGGCGAAAACATAGTTAGATGATCAGTCTTGGGTTGATTAACTCTTTGAGAGAGGAAAGTTTTATTCCAAGGAAATAGAGGTAATTAAGTATTCTTGAGAATAACACCAAAGTTGGAATTACGAGGTGTCTTCAAACGAAGAAATTCTATCCGAAGTATATAAGACCTTATCAGGTCCTTCAACGCGTCGGATCAGTAACCTATCAGTTAGCTCTATCTTCATTCAGGTCAGGGTTACACGACGTGTTTCAAGTGTCGCAACTTCGGAAATTCACTCCTGATCCTCATCATTCCCAAGAGATTAACCTTCAGTTAGATTTAACCTATCAGCCCGATCCAGTTCGTGTAGTTGAAGTGGTGTTAATATCCTTCGAAAAAAGGAGAATTTCAATAATCCAGGTCGAGTGAGCTCAGTCTTATGACGACTAACTCACTCCCCGAATGGGAATCTGTATTGGGAAACAGTTATTCTTATCCTTTTAAAGTAAAATTTCTCAATTTCGAGGACGAAATTTCTTTAAGGGGGGTAGATTGTAACATCCCGACTTCTAAATTACCTAATTAATTTTAATTAGGGTTTTTGTCTAATAAATTAGAATTAATTAGAGGTAATTGAATTAATCAAGTCTTGAGAATTAAATATATTATGTGTAAAAAAAAAATTAGGAACTCTAACTGAACCTAAACTACACATTAATATATTTAGTTTTCACTTGTGATTTAATTAACTCAAGGAACAATTTTCCCTCCCTCAATTATGCTCTCCCTCGTGTAGCTCTCCCTTTTCTTATGATAACACACACACACACTCATTCTTATAAATTACTCATTAACCCACTACATGATTCATTTTCCCACTCAAAAATAATCTTCCTTTCTTGAGACATCTCACTATATGACTCATTCTCATTTTCAACACCAAGCCAACACCTCACAAACACACTCTTATGACTCACCACCCACTTCAAGGCTCTATGTGACTCACTCTCTCCTAATCTCTACACCTCACCTCTAACTAATGACTCATTGTTCCACTAAAGGAATGCATGCAAACCACTTCCTTTCAATTCAAACTTCAGAAAATGAAATGAGAAACCTCTTGCTCTCAGCCCCTCTTCCTTCTATTCTCATAGTTGCAATCACAACAACCACAACACAAGTCCAAGCTCCCAAATTCTCCATAAACACCAAGGTTGTTGTTTAACCTTATTCTCTTCAAAACTCAAACCTCACTACTTCTGAGTTTTATATTGCAGCAACATAACCAGAATCAACATCTATTTTACTCAAAGGATTCAGATAGCATAAACCCCCTTTCTTCCTTCATGGTTCTATACATATTCCATTCCTTCTTGTGTTAGAAACTCACCAAAAACCATCTTCCTTTCAAATTAACTCATGCCCCTGTTTGTCCAACCAAAAATACGAGTTCAAGGATGATTGGAAGGTGTTGCATGCTCTGGGAAATGGAAAACTGGAACAAACTGCAGAACCCACGTTCTTCTCGCTGTCAAGCTCGCTAGGGCGAGCTAGGGCATTCGCCATGGCGAGTTCAGCAGGTGGTTTCTGCTGCCTGCTACTTCCTCCCTCTGTTCTGTCATATTTAAAACCCTTGGTAAGTCATTTCAAGCTCCTATTGTTCCCTTCCCAGTTGTGGTGATGATAACCTCATTTCTCTAATCTTAGTTAGCTTATAATTTCAATCTTTTTCCATATTAAAACCATGAGCACAAGTTGGGAGCTCAAGTCAAAAATCTCGTGCCAAGTTGGGTGGTTGTAGCAGAGGTCATACAAGGTTCAAAGCATCTGAGTTAATCTCATCCAGGTGGGTTCTTAGGATAGAGTAGTTAGATTCCCTAATTATTAAATATTGCATGTTAACATAGGAATTAGGAATTTATTGTGTGAGGAGAAATAACTCCCAATTTCTCTTCTATTCTGTTCAATATTAATTATATTATGTTTCTGCACTATCTCAGTGGATGATTGTAGGTGCAACTTTTAAAATTAATGATTTTCGTAAAACAGGGTATCTTCTGCATGAACTCGCCATAGTGAGTTGCTAGCGAGTATTCATGGCGAGCATCCAAGTTCTGGGCTGATGAAACTCGCCATGGCGAGCAACTACTCGCCTATCGAGTTGATTTAGGCCAGGACCTGCATTTCGCCATGGCGAGCTGGTCAACTCGCCGTAGCGAGCTAAGTGCAGAATGCCTTATATTTTCTTTTTAAATGTATTTCCAAGGCACTCGTTTTATATCCTTCTCTGAGATAGATAGCTTGCAGTTATATAATGTATCTAATGTTAAATGGAAAGTCAAGCACAATTCCGAATTTAGGGATAACTTAGAAATTAAGTTTTTATGTTCCCCGGGTTTTGGGATAATTATGGTAGTATGTAATTTAACAATTAGTATCAGTCAATCATGTGCGGTTTAGTATGCTGCTTATGGGCTTCCAATGGAACAACCCATTAGGAAAATGATTGTGAGCTTAATGCCGTGGTCGAATCGGTCAGCGGATATGGCGGGCCTTCGAGACATGCTCACCTCGAAGTGTCTTAGCGGAATAAAATCAACAAGACATTCTCTGTGTTACACCTTAAATATGTTTATAATTATGATATGTTATGATAGAATAAATATATGGACTGATTAGGTGCCCCGGCTTATTAGCCTTTAGGAGGGTAGTAGAACTCACTGGGACGAAGTGACTGTCTCACCCCACTCCCTTTTTGATATAGGTAAGACAGGTTATTTCGGAGCAGGGACCAGGTTGGACCTGACGATTTGAGCTGTGCTTGGATTGTCAGCTTAGGAGATTATTTCTTCTTCCTTGTTTTAGATTAGCTTGTTATTTTGTTAACAACTCTTTCCGCTGTTGTATTGAACATTGTAATATTATTTTTAATGATATTGCATTTTTCAGTTATAATTCTTTTAGTTTAATGTACTCAGATTCCAGTTATGAATGTTCCGACTAAATATTCTAGATAATTAAGTTGAGGCGTTACAGCATTTTGCAATAGTATGACCCTTGTCACAACAATAATGACAAACAATATGAGGATTACTTTTCTTAGGATCCTTTTCAACAAATTTATACTTTTTATTTCTAGTTTTTAACGATTTGTTGAACTTAGATGGATCAACCGCAAAAGTAATATCCGGCTTGGATGGTTCTTTTAGCTTATTTTGTAACTTTCGCAAGTCTCTATATAAGTAAAAGCATCCATCACATCCGGTTCTATCGTTACCGTAACTATTATCATGACTTGCACTTGACCTTTCTAATAATGATACCTTGGAAGCTTTCAACTCTTCTTCCATTTCGGAAACTTTCTTTTCAAGAGCTTTGTTAACTTTTATAATTTCTTTTAATCGTTTGAAAGCTTTCCTAGTTTCACTACATAGATCCTCAAACGCACTTTGCAAATCATGATATTCTAACGAAGTATATGAGCTAGAGGGATTTTGGTTTACCTTTTTGGGAGCTTTATCCTTCTTTTTGTGATGATGAGTTGTGAAGCATACATTAGCCACTTCGCCTTCATCACTTGAACTAGAGCTTGATGATGAATGAGATGAAGAGCTACTACTCTCCCATGCAACATAAGCTTTCTTTCCTTTGCTCCTCCTTTTGTTTGAAGATGACTCCTTCTCTTTTCTCTTGAGATTAGGACAATCCGGCTTGTAGTGACCAACTTGGCCGCACTCATAGCATATCCCTTTCTTGGAGTTCCTAGCATCTTCATTCTTCCGGCGGTAACCACTATCTTTCCGAAACTTCTTAAGATTGTCATCGGAATGCCTTATCCCATTCTTTCTCACATACCTATTGTAGCGTCGAACGAAGACCCCCATTTCCTCATCATCGGAATCGTCTTCGCTTGAGCTACTTTCCACTTGCTCAACCTTTTTGGACTTTGACTTTGAGGCTTTTAGAGCAATTGACCTCTTGTCCTTTTCTTTTTCTTTTTCGTTGTGTTTCTCCTTTTTACCACCTTTCTCATGCTTGTCCAACAAACTAAGCACTTGTTCATGTTCCGTTAGCTTACCAAACAATGTTGTGAGGCTCAAGGTAGTAAGATCGTTCGCCTCTTTGATTGCGGTGACCTTAGGTTGCCATGACCTATTAAGACACCTCAAAATTTTGTTAGTAGCATCTTGATTAGTGATTGGTTTGCCTAGACCATGTAACTTGTTGGTGATTTTAACAAATCGTTGTTGCATATCCACGATGGTTTCACCATCTTGCATATGGAACAACTCAAACTCTTGGGTTAAAGTGTTTATTTTTGAAATTTTGACCTCATTAGTTCCCTCAAAGTGAGTAACTAATGTATCCCACATTTCCTTAGCCGTAGAACAATGTGACACATGATAAAATTGTTCAATCCCAAGGGATGAAATAAGAATGTTTTGTGCCTTTGCATCGTAATTGACCTTTTTCTTTTCATCATCCGTCCATTGTGCCATAGGCTTGTTTATGACAACACCATTGAGATCGGTCATCGTTGGAACAAATGGACCGTTCTCAATAGCGTTCCATACTTCACCATCAAAAGAATTGATGTGAATGCGCATACTACTTTTCCAATAGTCAAAATGATCCCATTGAATATAGGAGCCCTATTATACGCCCCTTTCGGTGCGAAAGCCATGTTTTCTAATAATTGGCACAATCCGTCGAATTTTGTAAACCAAATTGAACCGGGATCGTGATACCACTTGTTAGACTACTCGGCTTATCACTTAGAAGGGGGGGTTGAATAAGTGACCCTTAAAACAATGCGGTTTTTAAAAAATTATTTCAAATTAATCAAGCGAGCGGAAGAGCCACCGGATCGGTAGTTACGCACCGATTGACCAAAGGAAAGGTAGTATAAGCCTTGAACGGTTTTGAAAAGACACGAAAATGTTCGAGTTCAAAATCGATTCAAATTAAACAATTTAAAAATCAATCCCAAACAAGTTACCAAACAATATTCAAATGAATCACAATCAAGCAAGAATCAATTGAATTTTTGTGAATCAATACGAACACCAAAAATTCAATCGATTAACAAATTAACGAAATTACGAAATATAAAAGAGAGAGAGAGAGAGAGACACACACGATGTGATTAGGGAGTTCCTCGGATTTCGCGTCGTCCACGCGTATGTCCGAGTACGTCTCCCCCCAAATAACCAAACGGGTTATTTGAGAGTTTATAGATCAAAAACTTGATGAACTAAGAGTGCACAGTTTACAATTGAATATTATACACCTATAACGACACAAAATGTAAACTAATGCGAATAACCTCGACACACAACGAAACTTCACCCTCTGATTCCAACGATCCACCTTGTGCCGAACCGCACCCGATCGTCCAGCTGAGTCCTTCGTTTCTTGTTGTCGAATCCTCGACACACAACGAAACTTCGCCTTCTGATTCCAACGATCCACCTTGTGCCGAACCGCACCCGATCGTCCAGCTGAGTCCTTCGTTTCTTGTGATGAATGAAACCTTTGATGCAAATTCTCACTCAATTTGTATCCAAAGCGTTTTCTGATCTTTCACACTAGTTTTCTCTGCTTTTCAATGACACACCATATTGCTATTTATAGAGAAAATAGGATTGAGCAAATTTAGGCAAAATTTAACAGACATGTATCGATACAAAGGATGGTTTGTATCGATACAAACCCTTTGACCAGCGTGTAAATTTGAAAATATTGACCTGAGCAAATTTAGGCAAAATTTAACAGACATGTATCGATACAAAGGATGGTTTGTATTGATACAAACCCTTTGACCATCGTGTAAATTTGAAAATATTGACCTATGTATCGATACAAACACGTATGTGTATCGATACATATATCAGTTTCTTGAAATCTTGACTGATATGTATCAAATCATGCAAGCATGATTCGATACATCAAGCACAATCTGGTTTTCTGAGAAGCAAGGGTGTGTATCGATACATGCAAGCATGATCCGATACACAGATGACCTTCTGCCTCTGAGTGACCACTTTTGTATCGATACAAGTGATATATGTATCGATACAAATTGCTCAAAATCAGTCTGAAGTAATTTCAGGACATTTGTATTGATACACATGTATATGTATCGATACATAATACCTAAAAATCAGTTTTTCAAAGTTTAAAAAAAAAGGTTTCTCGCTGTCAAGTCATTTGTAATGTTGCCAAAATATGTTCTACTCTATTTTCATGTGTTTTGACAATTATTAAAACATGAGGATGAACTGGTGCACTTACAGAGGTTATGTATTGTCAATTTCCAGTTACCCTACAAACCTGCCTTTAAGGCCACACTCTGACCTTTTTTCTGGTCACATCATGACAATAAAACTTTTAGCATAACATTAAAAAAAAAAAAACTTTTACATACTCATGCATTTTCATGCATCTGCATACATGCATTCGCATTTCCAAATCAAACTCATACTCCTCCAACCGTAATTCTCCTAGCAGGTTTTCCGATACTCAGAAACAAACTCAAAGCACGTCTCAAGAGGCTCTGGATGAACTTCGAAAAGGTCTGGAACTTTTGAAGAGGAGGTCAACCATTTGAGGACCCAAATGAACTTGATCATACAAATGCTGCTAAGGGAAGAAGGCGACCTTTCGTCAAGTTCATCACGGGCCTACACAACACCACAACCATGGGTGATTCCTCCGTTGCAACAACAACTTTGTCAACAACGACACAACGGGTACCCTCAAAAGAACCAATATGGACTCAAAAGAAAGAATGGCCACTTTGATCCCGTACCCATACCATATGGTCAAATCTTGTCCTACTTGGTTCAGAAAGATATGGTACAACTAAAACCACTCAGACCTTTAGTACCTCCATATCCACATTTTTTCGATGAAAGTGCTAAATGTGACTACCACGTCGGGTCACCCGGGCATAACATTGAAAATTGTAGGGCATTCAAATCTAAGGTTCAAGAGCTTGTCGACCGCAAATTGTTGTCTTTCGATAAGGGACCTCTGTCACCTTGACCAATGCAAAATGGCGAGAAGTATCACTTAAAGTCGGTGGATCAACAAAGAGGCTCATCCCTAGGGTCTTTAAGCTCTTTATCTCCAGTTGTAATTTTCATTTTCGCTAAGTATTGTTTGTTTGTTAACATTGTGCTTTTTGATTAGTATTTTTAATGAAATGAGCATGCATGTTTTTGGAATCCATCCATTCGTATTCACTCTTTTTTTTATATCATCGCTCAACATATACTTTTCCAGTTTTTTGTTTTTTCGCATATTAACAAACTTGGAGGGAGGATGATGTAAATAAAAAAATTTTGAAATTTTCTGACATATGCTTTCAATAGTAAGACCCGGTTGATGATGTAAGGCATTGTTTCACTTCCCAAACACCGGAGATATAAGGAGATAATCTGTATTCAACCCTTTTTGAGCTAGAAATTGGTGTTCTTTTTTTAAAAAAAAAAAAAAAAACCTTAATCTTGACCCGGTTCAGGGTAGTCTTTCGATTAATTCAATGATACATCCTAATACAAGAGGATCCATTTGTCGGAGGTATAAGAAATCATAAGTGGACAAAACTCACCAATAGCATGTGGCAGTCACAATTCTCCTACATAAAAAAAAAAAAAAAAAAAAAAAGAGCCCGCCAAGTAAACCAACTTAGGCATAAAAAAAAGGGGCATCCCGATGGATCACAAATTTCAAAAGAACTGGTCCATACAACATAAGAGATTTAAAAAAAAAAAAAAAAGGGAGCTTGTGAATGAAAAGTGACTGTCACTTCAAGAGTCTCGTCAAAGTTTCGACCAAAGCGTCAATCTCGAACATTATTGCCAAAAATCCTCTTGTCGACCAAAGTGTCAATCTCAAATATCTTTGTCAAAGAAATCCTCTGGATAACCAAAGCGTATCTGATGAATTAATTGAAATATAGGAATGAAGGACATCAAGGAAGAGTGGGTGGGTAAAACAGAACTTTGAGCCTAATAATCTTTTTTTGAAAACCATGAACAAGGCCACGCTACAACCTTCAAAAGACCTAATTGAAGTCAGGTTCACTATGAAAGCATGTTCAGCAAAATTGGTGTTAAACTGACTCCTCGTGTTTGTGAATCACCATAAATCTTTTTTTTTTCTTTCTTCTTTCTATCACTTCTTCACACTTTCATTCGCGCCAACTTCATTATCGGATATAATTCATTGTAAACACCATATATGTTCCCCGTAACAATATGGATTTCAAAACTTGCATGTGCATTGCATTACAAGTGTTTTTCAAGAGAAACAATTTTACTCACAAGTCAATACTTAGCATCGAGGAAATTTCAACAAGGGTTTTATCAAAAGAAAACTAGCTCAAGAAGCTCCCAACTAGGGGCAAACCACCTAAAGATCCTGCGATTAGGGGCAAACCACCTAAAGATCCTGCGATTAGGGGCAAATCTTTACAGTCAAGGGGCATAACTTTTGAGATTCAGACGATGGAAGAGACCGTATCAATGTCATGTCACAACATGGTGAGGTCCAAATCATTTTCAGGCAACACCTCCAGACTATAACAGTTAGGGGCATATCCTTTGAGATTCAAATGATGGGGCAGTTCGTATCAAGACCACATCTTATCATGATGGGATCCAATCTCCTTTTCAAGCAACTTCTGTTTCTACAGTATATGGCAAATATGCAATACCTCCCATTGAAGGATCATATGTCTCGCAAAGGATTCTCTGGCTAAATTATCACTACTATGGATGAAGAGGAGCTTCCGTGCTCAATAACCCCTGATGCAGTCCAAAGGATAATATGCCTAAAAAAAAAAACAAAAAAACAAGAGCTCGCTAAGTTGAAAACCCAAAAGGGCAGCTTAGGCAATAGAGAGCGTCCCGGTGGATCGAAAACCTGAAAAGGCGGTCCAGGCAAAAATTAGGGGCACAAAAAAGAATATAAAACCCGGTGGGCCGAAAACCTGAAAGGGCGGCCTAGGCAAAAAAGGGCATACTCCCGGTGGACTGAAAACTCGAAAGAGTGGTCCAGGCAAAAGTTAGGGATTTCCAAAAAAAAATGAGCTACAAAAGGGGCAAGTCCTCTCTATACTGTCAAGGTGCCAAAACCCTCACCATACTCTCAAGTCTTGTTCATCAGCAACCATCAAGTTCAACATGGGTATCGGGATATCAAGCTAGCAAAAAAGACAAAACCTTCTTAACCTTTCCATTGCCTACCACAAACTTTTGGAAACATTCAAATTATTCATGCATCTTGCATCAATCATGTATGCATCTAACTATGCATCACATTGTATTCATGATGACATATCTAAACACTCACCAAATTTCGCATCAATCATGCACACATCACCCTAGCATCATACTGCATTCATTAGGGCACATCATAACATATTATGCATTTTGCACTTCGCATCAATCATGCTTGTGTCGACATAACATCATATTGCATCTGGTATGACTTATCCTAACATATCATTCATGTATCTCACATCATACCCATATGTCAAGATCTCCAAATCTCCCAATAAGAGAGAAAATGCCCTCACTCAAGAACTTAATATCCATCGGCATCATCCAAAATCCACATCCCTCTAAAATCCAACATTCATTGACATCCCCTGCATCCAACATTCAATGACATTCGGCAATCCAATCATTGACATTTAGCTAAGCCTAATTTCAAGTGACATACATCCATTACATAAATTAGTCATACATTTCATTTCATGCATCAATTCACAGTCATCACATATCACATACTACAGCCAACGACCAGGGGCATATCATGCACATCACACATCATCAAATATGTCAATAACAAAACATATAATGCATCAACTCAAACAAAATCATGCACACTTGCATAAAATATACATGCATAGCATAGACAAAGAATTGGTGACCGCTCGCAGAAGTCCACATCCTTAGTTAAATCAATCACGATCAAAAGCCCAAAATTCATTGGCACCTTCAAAGCCAATTTTCATTGGCACCTGGTTAAACCCAATTCTTTTTTTTCATTGCTTCCCCAAAGCCCAACCAAGCTTGGCACCTAATAGCAATTAAGGCCCAACATGTCATTGACATTCCCAAGAGTCAACATATCACATGCATCATTATGCACATTCATTATCATGCGTCTCATGCCCTATCATATTGTTTTTCCATGAAATCCTTCCATCAATAAGGTTTCTAACACTCCTCAGCATGTTATCCTAGTATTCCCCAGCAAACCTACATCAAACACTTCCCAGCGAGTCATTTCAATGTTCCCCAATGAACTTCATTCAAAATCCCCAAGCAAGTGTCAAACAATGTTCCCCATTGAACCTCTTTCAAAATTTCCCCAGTTACAACTCTGCCCGCGAGCCTACTGGTAATTATTCATACATTTATCTTTTCACCAGTGGTCGACTGGCGACGATCATATCCTTTAGAATCGACCTTCAGTGCAGGCGGCTGAATAAGATTATCTTTACCCTTAGGGATCGACCTTTAGTGCAGGCGGCTAAATAAGATCACCTTTTAAAATCGACCTTCAGTGCAGGCTGCTGAATAAGATCATCTTTATCCTTTAGAATCGACCTTCAGTGCAGGCGGCTGAATAAGATTATCTTTACCCTTAGGGATCGACTTTTAGTGCAGGCGGCTAAATAAGATCACCTTTTAGAATCGACCTTTAGTGCAGACGGCTAAATAAGATCACTTTTACTTTTCCCTTAGCAGATTGACCTTCAGTGCAGGCGGCTGAATAAGATCATCTTTACATTTATCCTCCTAGATTGACCTTCAGTGCAGGCGGCTGAATAAGATAATTTTTATTTTCCAATAGATTGACATTCAGTGCAGGCGGCTGAATAAGATCACCTTTACCTTTTCCTTTGTAGATCGACCTTTAGTGCAGGCGGCTAAATAAGATCACTTTTACTTTTCCCTTAGCAGATTGACCTTCAGTGCAGGCGGCTGAATAAGATCATCTTTACATTTATCCTCCTAGATTGACCTTCAGTGCAGGCCGCTGAATAAGATAATTTTTATTTTCCAGTAGATTGACCTTCAGTGCAGGCGGCTGAATAAGATCATCTTTACATTTATCCTCCTAGATTGACCTTCAGTGCAGGCGGCTGAATAAGATAATTTTTATTTTCCAGTGGATTGACATTCAGTGCAGGCGGCTGAATAAGATCACATTTACCTTTTACCTTAGCAGATTGACCTTCAGTGCAGGCGGCTGAATAAGATCACCTTTATCTTGATATTAAAGTTGACCCTTCCCAAGTGAAGGCATCTCAACCATGTTTCATTCATACTTTTTCTCTAGGGACAAAATTTGGGTCATTTATACTTAATTACCCTTCACAAAGAGTTCACGTATACCCATAATATTCGCATACTCTATATGAAAGGATAATTAAGTAGGGGCAGCTGTAGTACCCCAATTTTGTCCCGACTTTCTCTTTCTCACATTCGAATTGTTTGTTTTAATTTTTGAAATAGTAAAATCTTATTTTTGTAACTTCATGCATTTTAAATTAATCTTGTGAATATTTGAGAAAATATATAAAAAAATATGTTAGTATTTAGTTTTTTATTGTTCGTAATATCATTGTTATTTTTACTAAAATATAAAGATTTAAGTCCAAATTATAATTATTAGTTTTATTGTGTATTAATTGGTTTCCTTTTTTATTTTCTTTACAAAATCCAAAAAATAAATCAATTTCGTTTTTAATTATATCATTGAAATGGTCAAAAATAAAATTATGTTAAGTATTCAATTTTTTTCCTTTTATCATTATTGCTATTATTATCATATTATTTCTTTCCTAAGTTATTTCATTCATTTATCATTATTATCATTTACCATCATTTATTTCCATTATTATTACTATTATTAAAACAAAAACAAAAAAAAAAAACAATATTCACTCTTCTCCCATTTTTCTTTCCCTTTTCTTTTTATTATTATTATTATTATTATTATTATTATTATTATTATTATTTATAAAAAGTAAAAATATAATTAAAAAAAAAAAAGATGCATCACGTGATGCATCTTCCCCCATCCCTTTTCATTTTTTTTAAGTTATTATTATTATTATTATTATTATTATTATTATTATTATTATTTTCGTTTTTTATTATTTTATATTATTATTATTAGTATTTTCGTATTTATATATATATATATATATATATATATATATATATATATATATATATTATTATTTTTATTTTATCATTTTTTGTCCTTGATTGTCCTGCTTTGTCAAAAATTTGTCCAAAAACTGTCCAATTCTGAATCAACAGAAAGCAGAGGGCGCCCCCCCTCTGGATTTTGATTCCTTTCATTTTTTTCCTCTGAAGCACAGCACATAGAACAGATCAAACATAGATCTGAGAACCAAATTTTCATTCCCCATAGCCTCCACTGCAACAATTAAATGCAGAGGACAAAAGTTCAACTTCTTTTGGTGAATAAAATCACCAAATCTGAGACCACAAAGAAGGGAGAGAATTTCGGCCAACTCAAAACAACAACAGAAAAACGCTAATTTTTTTTTTTTAACATCTCAAAACAATGAAAAACAACATAATCAATCCTCAACCATAAACATCACAGAAGCAATAACATCACCCACACACACACACTCAGGCAACATTACCCACACACACACGAAATACCAACACAACAAACCAGAAAACGAAAAATAAAGAAAGAAGAAGAAGAGAACGGTCGAAACCGAGAGAGAAGACGCATTTTCCTCCAGGTTGATTTTTCTCAGATTCGGGGTTTTTGTTAAGGATTTAGGAAGTTTTGAGCCTTGATTCGTGTTTAGGAAGGTTTAATTAGTGGTTCTGGGTTTAAAAGTTCGAATTTTGGGACGCTTTAGGGTTCCGGCACGGTGGCGCCGCCGCCGTCTCCGGCGACCACCGTGCCGGTTTCTGGGTTTCGTGGTGGTCTTCATCGGATCTTCATCGTGTTCTTCATATTGAAGAACACTTTTCCAGATATTGAGAGAAAGTGAGAGAATATGAGAGAAGTGAGAGAAAGATTTGGAAAAAAAATGATTTTTTTGTGAAGAGGAGAGTATTTATACTCCCTCAGATCCCATGCATGAGCGACCATAGCACAAACATGCACCTGCCCTATTCGGGTCCCTTGATCAAGATCTTACGCCCTAGATGAGTCTATCCTGAGATCAAATCAAGGACATTTGATTAGATCAGACGACCCTGGTTCATCATCTGTTTACTCTACTGTTTTGCTAGTACACTCCCAGGTTTTTCTGTTTGCACCCCTTTTGCATTTATTTTTATCTCTTGTTTATTTTATTTGTTCCATTTTTATTTAATGTCATTTAAGTTTATTTACTTGTGCATTATTTTCATGCTATATGCTATGTAAAAAATATCAAAAAATATATGTGTTGTCTTTCATTTATTTATTTAGTTCTTTTCGTAAAAAAATACAAAAAAATACGTTACGTCATGTTATTTTATTTTTAATATTAAAAACATAAAAAATATGCAATGTTACTTTTTATTTTATTTTCTCACTCTCCAAAAAATACCAAAAAACAATAAATAATCATAAACACACAAATATATCAAATTTATTTTCTAATATTTTTAAATCAATTTGCATCAAGCAATTTTCAATAAATCTTGGATTGAAAAGGGGATCGTCGGATGCACTTTCGTTCGTCTCTCGAATAACCGAGGCTTAGCGTTCGCTTTGTCTACCGGTTATCCGTCTTCCACACCTAAAAATATATTATTTTTCAAAACATAAAATTTAAATAAACTCAACCCACCAAACCTTTAATCTTTTCATGCCCATGTGCATTTAACTTTTTTTCTTAAGCGGATATCGTCGCCCAAGTGTGAGTCTGTCATCTTCTTTCAAACAAAACTTTTTTCACGCCCATGCGCATTTAATTTTTTCTCAAATGGATATTATCGCCCAAGGGCGAGTCCAACCTTTTTTAAAATCAAGCAAACTTTTTCGCCCAAGTGCGACCAAACAATTTTCATAAATAAAATCAACCAACACACAAACATTTTCTACCAAAGAACTACGTAAGCTTTGAATTTCCCATTGCACTTGGGAATACGTAGGAGCGGGATCCAACAACCGTCAAGCACAATAATAAAAAACTAATTTTTTTTCCCCTTTGTAAATATCTAATAATTAATAGAAATTAATGCAAAAAAATTAAAAACATTTTAAGAACCCTAAGTTAACAAGAAGGTTCCCGTTGGGTACAACGGATGTGAGGGGTGCTAGTACCTTCCCCTTGCATAATCGACTCCCGAACTCGAAATTTGGTTGTGACGACCGTCTTTCCTTTTCTCTCAAGGTTTTATCGATATTTTCCTTTTCCTTCGGGAATAAATAAAGTTCGGTGGCGACTTTACTGTCTAGCGAGCGTTTTTCGCCCGCGCATTTTTCCGGCCGCTTCAGTCTTGAAAGTGAAGTCAAGTTACTATCAACTAACTTGAAGAATATGACCAAGTCTGTAAAGATGCTCAATACTGGAACTGACATGCTTGATGAGATTTTGAAAGTGGGAAAGCATGCTGGTGACTCATCTGGTGTAGGATTTAAGAACAAACATCACAACAAGAATACAAATACTATGTTTGTTCCTGCTCAGAAGAAACCTGACCCTGGCAGAATGTGGACACATCACACCCCACATCAGAGACCTGCTGGCAAAGAGAAGTTTAATGCTTGGAGATGCCACTACTGTGGGAAGAATGGTCACATCAAGCCCTTCTGCTACAAACTCTATGGGTATCCCAAGAAAAGGCCTCAGGTCCAAGCCAAATCAGCAAGGGTCACTCCTAAGAAGATGTGGAAGCCAAAAGTTTCTGAAACTGCTCATATTGCTCACACTTCTCTCAGAGCATCTTCCAGTGAAGATTGGTATTTTGATAGTGGTTGTTCTAGGCACATGACTGGTGTTGAGAAATTTCTCACTAATATCAAGCCTCATACAACAAGCTTTGTAACCTTTGGTGATGGAGCAAAAGGTGAAATCAAGGGCAGTGGTAAACTCAGCAGCAAAAGCTTACCTGACCTAGATGATGTGTTACTTGTTAAAGGCTTGAAGGCTAATCTTATCAGCATAAGCCAATTGTGTGATCAAGGTCTTAAAGTCAACTTCATAAAGAATGAATGTCTTATTACTTCTGACAAAGGAGAATTGTTGATGAGAGGATCTAGGTCAAGAGACAACTGCTATCTATGGATTCCTGATGAAACTGCTCACTCTACTACATGTCTTATTAGTCAGGAAGAAGAAGTTAAGCTTTGGCACCAAAGACTTGGTCATTTGAATCTAAAGGGAATGAAGAAGATTATGTCCAAGGAAGCTATTAGAGGACTACCAAAGCTTAAGATTGTTGAAGGCAGTATCTGTGGTGAATGTCAAGTTGGAAAGCAGGTTCAGATGTCACACCCAATGTTGCAACATCAGGTGACATCCAGAGTTCTTGAACTGCTACATATGGACTTGATGGGACCAATGCAGGTAGAGAGTATTGGTGGCAAAAGATATGCCTTTGTGGTTGTAGATGATTTCTCAAGGTTCACTTAGGTTAGCTTCATCAGAGAGAAGTCTGACACTTTTGATGCATTCAAAGAACTATGCCTTAGACTACAAAGAGAGAAGGATAGTGGCATTGTTAGAATCAGAAGTGATCATGGGAAAGAGTTTGAAAATTCAAGATTCTCTGAGTTTTGTGCTGATGAAGGAATTGGGCATGAGTTCTCCTCACCAATCACACCCCAACAAAATGGTGTAGTTTAGAGGAAGAACAGAACCTTGCAAAAGGCTGCAAGAGTTATGCTACATGCCAAGAAGCTACCTTACTATTTTTGGGCAGAGGCCATGAGTACTGCATGCTATGTACACAACAGGGTGACTCTGAGAAAAGGTACTTCAACCACACTGTATGAGATATGGAAAGGAAGAAAACCAACTGTCAAACACTTCCATGTCTTTGGTAGCAAGTGCTATATCTTAGCTGATAGAGAGCAAAGGAGAAAGATGGATCCCAAGAGTGATGAAGGAATCTTTCTAGGCTATTCCCTAACAAGCAGAGCCTATAGAGTCTTCAACAACAGAACAAGAACTATGATGGAATCCATCAATGTTGTCATAGATGACTGTTCAGACAATGTGCCTGATGTTGATCCTGATGTGGACACATCTCACCCCCTGCCTGAAGACTCTGAAGTCATAGAGATTCCTGAGAAGACTGATCAGCAAGAAGATGTGACTCCAGTGAACAAGGGTCCCTCTGTTAGAGTTCAAAAGAATCATCCAAAAGAACTCATAATAGGGAATCCTGAGTCAGGGGTTATGACAAGGTCAAGAGAGGTTGTATCCAATGCTTGTTTTGTGTCAAAGGTAGAACCAAAGAATGTGAAAGAAGCCTTGACAGATGAGTTTTGGATTGAAGCTATGCAAGAGGAGCTGAACCAGTTCAAGAGGAATGAAGTATGGGATTTAGTTCCTAGACCTGAAGGAGTCAACATCATTGGTACTAAATGGGTTTATAGGAATAAATCTGATGAAAGTGGTGTTGTGACTAGAAACAAGGTTAGGCTTGTGGCTCAAGGTTACTCTCAGATTGAAGGAGTAGACTTTGATGAAACATTTGCTCCTGTGGCACGTCTTGAGTCCATAAGGTTACTTTTGGGAGTAGCATGTATCTTGAAATTCAAGCTATTCCAGATGGATGTGAAGAGTGCTTTCCTCAATGACTACTTGAATGAGGAAGTTTATGTGGAGCAGCCCAAGGGATTTGTTGATCCAAATTATCCAGATCATGTCTACAGATTGAAGAAGGCATTATATGGATTAAAGCAAGCTCCTAGGGCATGGTATGAGAGGCTAACCAAATTTCTTGTGCAGCAAGGTTATAGAAAAGGAGAATCAGATAAAACCTTGTTTGTCAGAGAAGAAAAGGGCAAGTTCATGATTGCACAAATCTATGTAGATGACATTGTGTTTGGAGGAATGTCTGATCCAATGGTCAAGATGTTTGTGAATCAGATGCAGTCTGAATTTGAGATGAGCCTTGTAGGTGAACTTACCTACTTTCTTGGTCTGCAAGTCAAACAGATGGAAGATACAATTTTCATCTCTCAAAGCAAGTATGCCAAGAACATTGTGAAGAAATTTGGAATGGAGAATGCAAATCACAAGAGAACTCCTGCAGCAACCCATCTCAAACTTTCTAAAGATGAGCATGGTGTCAGTGTTGATCAAAGTCTATACAGAAGCATGATTGGCAGTCTACTCTATCTCACTGCAAGTAGACCTGACATTAGCTTTGTTGTTGGTGTGTGTGTAAGGTACCAAGCTGAGCCTAAGATGAGTCATCTGAATCAAGTCAAAAGGATTCTTAAGTATGTCAGTGGTACAAGTGATTATGGAATTCTCTACTCTCATGGTGAAGACACAAGATTGTTGGGTTATTGTGATACTGACTGGGCAGGTAGTGCTGATGATAGGAAGAGCACTTCTGGTGGATGTTTCTTTTTGGGAAGCAACCTTATATCATGGTTAAGCAAGAAACAAAATTGTGTTTCTCTTTCTACAGCTGAGGCTGAGTATATTGCAGCAGGAAGTAGTTGCTCTCAGCTACTTTGGATGAAGCAGATGTTGGGTGAGTACAATGTGCAGCAAGATGTGCTCACATTATACTGTGACAATCTAAGTGCTATAAACATTTCCAAAAATCCTATCCAACATAGTAGGACAAAGCACATTGATATACGTCACCATTTTATTAGAGATCTTGTTGAAGACAACATTGTGACTCTAGAGCATGTTGCCACAGAGAATCAACTGGCAGATATATTCACAAAGGCTTTAGATGCAAATAGGTTTGAGGTGTTAAGGGGCAAACTTGGTATTTGCCTCTTTGAGGATCAGTAGCCATAATAGCTATTCCGGCGTGCAACGGTTACCTTTTTTTTTCATTCATAGTTGCACGCAATCCAAAGGCAATCATAACATAAAATTCTCCAACGGCTATTTCGCGATTTACTCCAAGAAATCCGTTTATTCAAGATTCTATTACATTGCCTACCACATTCGTTCTCAAACACTCAAACAACTTTAGAAATTTTCTTGATCTCTCTCAAACCCTTGATCATCTCTCTGCAATTTTTTCTTTGAAATCTTCTTATCAAATCATCATCATCATTATGTCTACTACAACTAAAACATCTCCTTCAACCAAAACCACCACTCCTCCATCATCACCAAAACCAAATTCCCCACATCCTGAAGATATTCAAAGTGACATGATCGTCAATGCCACTCCTGTTTCAATGATCAAACCATCTGGATCAAAGAAGAAGAAGTCTAAACGATCAAGAAAGGAATCAACCCCCATTGCTGCAGAGGAAGATGTTGTTCCTTCTCCTTCCACAGAAAAATCAAAGAAGAAGAAGAAGAAAAGCAGGAAGCCAAAGACTGGCTCACCCAAGAGGGTTCACACCATGGAAAGCCTGCACATTGATCCCCTTCCTGCTAAATCTGGTGATGCTAATGCTGAAGCATCTGTGGGTATAGGTTCTTCAAACCCTAACCCTGAGAAGGCTGCTGTGAAGATCTCTGAGGGTCAAAGACACCCCTTGACTCAGAAGATCATTGATTCTGTACTCCAGGCCCTGCAAGAGCCTGATGTTGTGGCAGATGTTGGCACATCATTGCCACAAGGTGAAGAAGAGTCTCCTGCTGCTGAAGAAGAGACTATTGTTGCTGAAGAACCTGCTGATATTCCTGATTCTCCAGAACAGGGATTTGTTGAAGAAGATCAACCTGCTGAGGTTGAGGAACCTGAAGATGATACCCAGTCTGATAAGGGAAAAGCTGTTGAAGGTTCAGACCATGAAGACTCCAGTCCTTCTGACAAGGATGTTGATGGAGATACAATTGTTGTGGATGTAGAAGGCTACAATTCTGACATCCCTTTGAAGAAAATTGCTGAGGATAGCATTGCTAGAAGGACCAGAAGTGGAAAGGGTCCTGCTATTGTTGAAAGATCTCCTGCTGCTACCAAGGAGAAGAAGAAGCCTGTCAAGAGGCAAGTTTTGTATGGTCCCAAGAAGGGATACAGTAAAGCTGTGGTTCCACCTGCCAAGAAGACTCAGAAAAGAAAAGAGCCACCTACAAGTGACTCAGAGTACGATGGGGAGTGTGATGTAGCTCACATCAGTGAGTCTGAAGAAGAATCTGCTGAGGAACGCAATGTGGAGCTTGATGTGATCCACATTGAGTCTGCTGTGAAGAAGAGCTATGGGAAGAAGAAAATTCCTCAGGGAATTCCTGACATCCCAGTTGATTTGATTTCCTTCCACAACCCTGCACATGCTGGTAAATGAAAGTACATTGCTCACAGAAGGTTAGCTCTGGAGAGGGAGCTAAGTGTTGAAGCCTTGCAGTGCAAGGAGGTTATGAGGTTGATCAAGCGTGCTGGCTTGATGAAGACTGTTACTGGGCTGACTGACTGCTATGAGAAAGTGGTCAAAGAATTTTTGGTAAACATTCCTGCTGGCTGTGATAATCCTTTGGACAAGGAGTATCAAACAGTCTTTGTGAGAGGAAAGGAAATTCACTTCTCTCCCACTGTGATCAACAAATTTCTGGGCAGAAGTGAGGAGCCCTATGCTGAGATGGAGGCCAATGACAACTACATAATCAAGGCCATCACAGCTGGAAAGGTCAAGACTTGGCCTAAGAAGGGAAAGTTGCAAGCAAGCAAGCTCACTCCAATCTACAAGACTTGGCTAGGTTCATCTATATTGTAGGTAACAAAATTAACTTTGATTTTGGTACTTATATTTTTGATCAGACTATCAAACATGCCAAAACCCTAGCTGTCAAACTACCCATTGCATTTCCTTCTCTGCTGTGTGGAATCATATTGAGCCAGAGACCTGATGTTCTGGGCAAGGATGATTTGTCTTGCAGAAGAGAGTCTGCTATTTCTTTTAGTCTCAAGCAGTCTGATGTAACTCCTGATGTGGGCACATCCAGCTCAACTAATGCAATGTCTAGGACAGACATGATTACTGCTTTAAAGGAGACTTGTAAGGCTCTGGATGAGAAGAAGGCCAAGCTGGAAGCAGTCATTGCTGGACTGGAGCTTGAGGATGAGCAAACAATGGCTGAGGAGGAGGAATTGGAGGAGGAGGAGCCCAATGACTCTGAAGCTGAGGAAACTGATGGGAGCCAGGATATTTGAATTTCTGTAATTCATTAATATTTCCCTGTACTCAGTATTTCCTTGGTTTTTGCTTGTATGTTGTGGGCTATGCCCTGGATTTCTGATGCACCTTTGTGTGCTTGTTCTTGTACCGCTGCACTAATAATGGCCTGAGTGCCTTTTTCTGTTCATGCACCATCATCTCTACATCTCATGCTATCTGCATTCTATGGTGTTTTACTTACTCTCTATGTGTTTGACTATATTTGTCAAAATTCTGGCTAAAAAGGGGGAGTAAAATTTAAAATGAACAATTCTTTGAAGTCTTAACTGCAGCAAATTGTGATGTGTGGCACATCTGACTACACATCTGGCATACATGCTTATTTTCTAAAGCATGTTTTTCTGAAGACTTAATCTGTACGTTTTCAACTGGGTGATGCATTCTTAAGAAGTCCAATTGAAGATGTTAATTTGTGTAATGGTTGATCCATTTGTATGATTTCTACATGGTGATGCATTCTTAAGAAGCATGTAGAAGTTGCTATTTGTGTGATGTTTGACACATCTGTGAGTTTTAACTTGGTCATACATTCTTAAGAAGCCAAGTTTAAAACTTCTCTATATCTCTCTAGGTCATCCATTCTGAAGAAGCCTATAGGGAATATGAGATTTAGGGGGAGTACTTGGAAAGTGCTCTAGTTCAAAGGGGAGTAAACTTCTACTGGGTTTGCTACCCTCCCTTATGTGTGCATGGAATCTCATGCTTGTATGTGTCTGAGAATTTATTTTTCTCAGTCTTTGGGAAGTTACTTTCCTATCTTGTGAGAGTTTATTTCTCTCTTTATTTGTGAGGCTCTGATCCGCTGCTGCATGCCTCTGATGTGCCTACACATCTCTCCAAGTTTTGTTGGGTGACTCAAAGATTATTTTAGCCCAAAATTTGCCAAAGGGGGAGATTGTTGAGGATTTTAGGGTGTTGGTTTCATTTGGTAAAATAAGCCTGATTCCATGATGTGGAGCATGATGTGTGGCACATCAGGTTTCACATCTGGACGCCATAGTTGGACGCGCCTTTATTTATTTACACGCGATCTTTTGTAAAAGATTTGTTTTTCAAATTAAATCGTGTCAGCTTGCGCGCCAAGGAACAAGATAATCTTTCATGGTTCTGTTTTATTTTATTGGCCGACTTTGATCAAAAAGATTTGAAACAAACAATTAAAAGATTATGATCAAATAAATCTCAAGGAGAATTAACAAAGGCCAGCTGTCAACATTGAAGATCCAAGCCCATGAAACTTGTTCTATATAAAGGAAGACTGAAGACACTTTGAAGTACGAAGCCAAGAGTTGAAGAAATCGAGTCTTAGGTCTTAGTCTGTTTATTGTTCATTGTGAGCCTTCACTTGAATCATAATTTTGATACAAGTAAGGACTGAGTTTGATAGAGTTGTAATCTCTAGTGTTCTTTCTCCAAAGCTTTGAAGCAAGGAGTTAGAGTGTGCAACACTCAAAACCTTTAGGTACGAGTGCATAGGTTTCTAGGAGTGTGTCTCCAAACTAAGTTTGTTATTAAATCCTTACTGGGTAAGGTTGAGGGGGAGTGAGCAGAGGTTGTCATATCTAGGAGTTCCTAGGTAGAATTAGCACGGGTAGTGATTAAGTGAGAAGTTGTAAACGGGGGAGTTTAGCTTTGAATTGATACTACCATAGTGGATTCATCCCTGGATTGGTATCCTCCAGATTAGGGCTTGTTTAAGCGCCGAACTGGGTTAACAAACTCACTGTGTTTTATTGTTTCCTGCACTTTAAATTGTTTACTTGTTCATCAAGTTCAGCATGTTCACGATGTTGACACATTAGGCTACACATCGTACGATTCCTAAAGTGTACACATCGTGCTACACATCTGACACTTGCCACCAGAATTTCACAAGATTTCATATTTTGGGAATCTAACTACACTAGCCTAAGAACCCACCTGTTAATTGAAGCTTTATCTTGCTCCTTGGGCTCTATACACAGCTACAAAAACCCCAGCTGCTCCCACAACCAAACTGGACAGATTTGATGAAAATGGTGAACTTGAAACTCCTAGCTTTTGTTCTAAAATTGGAGTTGTTTGATGGTTCGAATCACTGAGATTGAAGGCTTATATAGATGGAATTTCTGATGATTTAACAGTAAGAAGTTTGTTTGGTTTGAACATGCATGCACTTCTTTTGGTGGATTAATGGATGGTATGATATTTGTTGTTGATTCATCTAGCTTGACATGAAATGGTGTAAGTTGTAGAGATTTCAATGTTTCGTTGTTTGCATGTGTAAAGTTTCTGAAGTTGGGAGAGTTGAGTATAGAGAGTTAGATGGAAGAATAACAAACATGTGAAATAGAGAGAATGGAGGCTTAGAAATCTTGTTGTGAATGTGTGTGTATGTCGTGTGAGAAGAAGAAGGAGAGAGTTTGGGAAGTTTTGATTTTTATGAAGTTGAGATTATGAAACAATGAAGGTAGTGCAAAACATTTAATTGTTTTCTTTTAATCCTTGCATGTGTTATCATTGGGGAAAGGAGTTAGTGGGATTTGTAGTGGTGAGTCACTAACCTTTGAGCTTTGCATGCAACTTAAGAGGATGCATGGGTGATGAGGTGTTTGTTTGAAATGATAGTGGATTAGTGAGTCACAAAATGGGGATGAGTCACTAGAATGAGTCATGAGTAAGAGAAGAGGAGTGGAGGGAAAATTAAATCACAAGTCTATGAGATATTGTGTTAGTGTGTTGATTAGGTTCATTTAGAAATTCTAATTTTTACACATAACACAAGACTTAATTTAATTATATCACCTCTAACTAATTTTAATTTATTAGACAATGCTCTAATAAAAATTAGTTAGGTAATTGAAAGAGTGGGATGTTACAATCTACCCCCCTTAAAGAAATTTTGTCCTCGAAATTCAGAAATTTACCTTTAGGAAAGATAGGAATAACTTTTCTCATGACAGGTTTCCGTTCCTGAGTGAGTTAGTCGTCATGAGACTAAGCCCATCCGACTTTGATTATTGGAAATTTTCTTGTTCCGAAGAATCTTAACTTCACAATCAACTATACGTACTGGATTCGGTTGATAAATTAAGGCTGACTGAAGATCAATCTCTCTAAGGTGACAAAGATCGGGAATGAATTTCCGAAGTCGAGACACATGAAATACGTCGTGTAACCCTGACCTGAATGAAGATCGAGCTAACTGATAGGTTACTGAACCGACGCACTGAAGATCTGATACGGTCTTATATACTTCGGATAGGATCTCTTCGTTTAGAAACACCTCGTAGTTCCAACTTTGGTGTTATTCTCAAGAATACTTGATTACCTTTGTTCCTTGTAATAAAACTTTCCTCTCTCAAAGGGTTATTCGTCCAAATTGATCGTCTAATTAGATTTTCTTATAATCTCGTGTTGCGCACTCTGATCCGACTACTTATAGTTATCTCCTTTTCAACTGCATCATCATGGCCTTACTCCAATACATCTAACACGGTGACGCACCATCTCTTCTTTTCCATTTAACTTCTATCATTACTACGTCTATCATTGAATAATCCCACAAAGTAATACTTGTCTTGTGAAAGCAGGTATGTGACAGCATTCTCAATACTCTACTACAGTCCAACATGTTCGCGATGCCTTACACTCCGTACTCATTATTATCTCATACTACACTTCCACAGGTCGATATCTGGCCTGGTTGTCGCTATATGAATAGCTGAATGGAATTAGTTTAAGAGTTGTCATTAATAATCCAAAATTTTCTCTTTAGGGTTTTTCTCAATTCCGAACGCTGCAGCTCGTGACACGTCACACGTACCACTGTCCCGTTCGTGTCGTTAAGATACTCCAGAATAGATCAAAATATAAAACGAGTGAAGAATGCTTAGGCACTATAGATCCTTTCGCCAATGAGTTAGACTCATCTGCAACTGAGCCTATAGTACCACAAAGTTTTCCACCTACTATTTCAATCCATCCTACCACAACACTGTGGTCGGGTAGTACATTTAACATATCAAGAACTGAGGTTCGAATCTTCCTTCAAAGGATACGTTTAGGTTGGTTGGATAATTTTACTGATAGGTTGAAGTGAAATAAGTTGACTAACGTGATCGGATTCTAATGATGGCTGACTGGGTACGGAGGATTTGCACACTCGACACAGAGAATGGCTTTAAATCCCTTATTCACCATAGTCGATGTGTCTGCGTATGAATTAGATTCGCAATAAGGAAACTCTTATACTCTACACGAGGAATATGATTGATGATGATCTGAATCATTCGTCGGTAATGTACAGAGGAACTGAAACAGTCGGCAGAAAATGGAACTGTCAAACATGAATTCAGAGAATAGTTTTTGATGAGGTATTTAGATACTAATACTTCTACTAGCTCCTATTTCTATGTAACTGGGAGATCTGAAACTTAACTGGAATTTTAGCTGATAAGACTCCGAAAATTTACTCGATACACTGAATTGATGATGGGTCGTCCCGGTGTACGAATACCTATTGATTAACTGATATTGACACTGAACAGAATAGTTCGGCGGATAATTGACTAATAATACTGATTAAAAGATCTCTACGATGAGTGAGAGCTTGAGGGGCCGGCCCAATAAGGCCCGAACAACTTCTTTTAAAAGCCGGGCCCGTGTAAAACCATAAGGCTAATGGGCCGGCCCGATAGTCCGACCCCTTTTGACAGCTCTATGTATTATTATAAGTTTTTTAATGTAGTTTATGAAAACAGTTTATAAAGAAATAATTTTTGTCAGTGAAAACTTATTAATTAACATGCGTAAAAAAACTCATGAAATGACATAAAAATTTATTTATAAATTATAATCATAAATTATTTTCATAAGCTTAAAAATAAGCCAAATTCAAACGGACCAAATATATTAAAGGTATTACTACTAAAAATCTTAATTTGTCCTAATAAATTCTTAAATATATTTCAAATCTTCTATTTCGTAAAAAAAAAAATTATATTTTCAATTTACTATTTTTCTATATAATAGTAAAATTGTACTCTATATTTATTATAAAAAAATCTGCTATATTTTTATTTACTCTTATATAATAAATACAGGAGAAGTGTATTATTGATGAATATATATTATTTTAAATAATTACGGGGTAAATATATATTATAGTAACACACACGGGACAATTATTTTAATAAAAAAAAATTAATCTTACATGGGGCAATTGTTTTAATGAAAAAAATACTTAATTTAATAACTTTTACAAAAAAATAGCAAAATAACATTACTTATTATTTTTATTTTTTTTGTATACGACGTCACTTATATTTTAACAATATTTTATAAATAATAATCGATAGACCCGTGTGAATGCACGGGTCTCAAAACTAGTATATTATAATAAATAATTACGGGGTAAATATATATATTATAGTACACACACGGGACAGTTTTTTTAATAAAAAAAAATTAATCTTACACGGGACAATTGTTTTAATAAAAAAAAATTTGAATAATATATTATAATAATACACGGAACAATTGTTGATGAATATATTATTGATGAATATATATATTATAATAATACACGGGACAATTGTTTTAATAAAAAAAAATTAATCATACACGGAACAATTGCTTTAATAAAAAAAATTGAATAATAAATATTTGTTATTATTAATTATAGTTTAGTATGCAAAAATCGTACACGGGACAATTGTTTTAATAAAAAAAATTACTTAATTTAATAACTTTAATAAAAAAATAGCAGAATAACGTCACTTATTATTTTTATTTTTTGGTACACGACGTCACTTATATTTTAACAATATCTTATAAATAAAAGTCAATAGACCCGTGCATTCGCACGGGTCTCAAAACTAGTTCTACTTACAATATATTAAAAGAAACTACTGTTAAAAATCCAAATTTGTCCTTACTACTTTTAACGGTGTTTCAAGTTTTACGCCCTTAAATGTAATTTTAACTCTAAACTAATATAAAAAAAATACAAAACAAAAATAGGTAAAACAGATAAGCATAAAAGAAATTTTTCCATAAAAATTGCAACAGAAACCACATCTCTAAACAAAACAAAAAAAATACAAAACAAAAAAAAGAAAAAAAGAAGAAGATAAGCATAAAAGAAATCTTCCCATAAAAATAACATATCAATCCAATCTATTTTAACTTCAAAAATAAGGAACCAAAAACATTTAATTAAAATAAATTTACGCATAAAAATAGGAACAAAAATCACGATAAAAGATACACGCCAAAAATAATAACTTAATCTAACATATAAAAACTTATAGATAAAAAATATTGTAGATAATAAAAGAACCTAATAAAGAAATACTTATTTATGAGTTTAAAAATAAAACAACATAAAAATAGAAACAAAAACATGCGTAAAAACACTTATGAATTAACATAAAAGTTTATTTATAAGTTATAACAATAAACTATTTCCATAGGATTAAAAATAAGCCAAATTCAAACGGGCCAATATATTAAAGGGTATTACTACTAAAAATCTTAATTGTCTTCAACAATTCTTAAAAATATTTCAAATATTCTATTTCATAAAAAAAACTATATTTTTCAATTTACTATTTTTTTATATAATAGTTAAATTCTACTCTATTTTTGTTTACTCTTATATAAAAAATATAGGAGAAATGTATTATTGATGAATATATATTATAATAATTACAGGATAAATATTTTTCATTATAGTTAAAATGTCATGAGACAAGTGTTGATCAATAATTTTGTCAAAAAAAAAAAGAAAATGTTGATCACTAGTATATAAAAAATTGATAAATAGTTTTTTTTAAAAAGACAATCAGTTCTTATCGATAACTATAAAAAAAGGGCAAATATTATTCACTCATACTTAAAAATATTGGATAAATATTTGTCATTAATAATTATAATTTATTAATAAAATATACATGAGACAATAACTTTAATAATTTTTTCATTCATTTAACAAATTTATTTAAAACTGCACAATTTATATTTTAAATATATTTTATAACATATTTCTAAATATTTTATTCTAAATAAATTTTATACTTTACTATAATATCAATCTTAAATATAAAAAAAATAAAAAAAATCAATGGACATGAGTTTTCATAAATATATATATATATATATATATATATATATATATATATATATATATATATATATATATATATATATATATATATATTTTTAAAAAAACAACAGAAAAATGAATTCTCATCAATAATAAATATAAAAAAAAAAAGACAAAATATTTATCACCGATACATAAAAAGGAATTCAATAAAAAATTCATACACGGGACAATTGCTTTAATAAAAAAAAAAGGGAATTGAATAATATATATTTCTTATTATTAATTATAATTTATTATTAAAAAATTATACATGGGATAATTGCTTTAATAAAAAAAAATTAATCATACACGAGACAATTGCTTTAATAAGAAAAAAGGAATTGAATAATAAATATTTTTTATTATTAATTATAATTTATAACACAATCAATTTGATATTTTTTTCTTATATATTGAAATATTACTTGGAATTTGTTAAAGAAAAAAAAAAATTTGCGTCGAATCTTTTATCGCTACTTTTCGGTCTCCAAATCGGTCTCTATAGCAACCGATTTAGCGACCAAAATATTTTTTGATTTGAAGCTCAAAAAACAGTCGCTAATTCGGTCTCTATAGCGACCGAAATATTGGTTGTTGATTATTGGTCTCTATAATATAGTAGCGACCGAAATAGCAACCGAATTTTTTTTTTAATTTACGTTCAAAATATCAGTCTCTAAATCGGTCTCTATAGTGACCGAAATTTTTTTGTCTCTAATTCGGTTGCCAAAATCAATTTTTCTAGTAGTGGAAGAAGTGCTGATGAGAGGTGTAAGGTCTAAAGATAACTGTTACTTGTGGGTCCCTATAAAAACAACTTATTCTTCTACTTGTTTAAAGACCAAGGTTATGATGGAGTCTATAAATGTGGGGATAGATGACTCAATAATTTACAAGGTGACAGATGTAGAGACTGATGTGGCAGCATTTGACCAACAGCTAGATGTATCTATCGATTCTGAATCTAATTTTGAAGTATCTAATTATGAATCAAATCATGTCCCAATGAACAAAGGTCCATCAATCATAGTTCAGAAGAACCATTCAAAGGAGCTCATTATTAGGAATCCTGATCATGGGGTTACAACTAGAAGATATGATGATGATTCCTGTTTTGTTTCAAAGTTTGAGCCTAAAATGAGTTAATTCACTCAGGTGAAGAGAATTTTGGAGTACATTAATGGTACTGGTGACTGTGATATTTTATATTTTCAGATAAAAATTCTCTGGTTTTGGGTACTAAGACAAAGTTTGATTTTGGTTCTTATATTTTTCAGCAAGTTGTGAAGCATGCCAAGACTTTGGCTGTTAAGATGCTTATTGATTTTGCATCTCTGCTACGTATTGAATCAACATTCAGGTATTCAGCTTAGTTCAGATATTCCCTCTACAAGGAATTCTCCTCTCACGGTGCACTACAGATTGTTTGAAGGGACACATGTTCCAGACATTGCTGCAACATCTGGCAAGCAAACCTCTAGTTCTACGTCCAGAAAAGATGTGATTGTTGAGTTGAAAGACACATGGAAGGCCATTGATAAGAAGATGCAGAGTTGTATGTCCTTAGCTACTACAGCAGTTGAGTACATTGATGCAGAGAGTAGTTGCATCCAATTGTTATCAATGAAACGTGGGTTGAAAGAGTACAAGGTCGAGAAAGATGTCACACTACTAGAAAAATCGATTTTAGCAACCGATTTAGCGACTGAAATATTTCGGTCGCTATAGCAACTGATTTAGAGATTGATTTTTGAGCATCAAAGTAAAAATATAATCGGTCGCTAATTCAGTCGCTACTATATTATAGAGACCGAAATGGAGACCGATAATCAGCGACCAATATTTCGGTCGCTATAAAGACCGAAATTAGAAACTGTTTTTTGAGCTTTAAATCTAAAAACATTTTGGTCGCTAAATCGGTTGCTACAGAGACCGAATTAGCAACTGTTTTTTGAGCTTTAAATCCAAAAACATTTTGGTCGCTAAATCGGTTGCTATAGAAACCGAATTAGAGACTAATAATTAACGTTCAATAAATCCGTCACAATTTTAATTTTTTACAGGAAATTATATCTATCACTTTACAGGGAAAAAAAACAACAAGAAAACAAACAAATTAAAAATAAAAAAAAAAAAAAACCTTTTATCACGCCTAGAAAACAAACAAGAAAACAAACTCATGATTTATATCTATCTATCTATCATGCACAAGCCCTTCTTCACCAAAGCCTCTCTACTTCTTTATTGACTGACTTCCTCCGCCAAACCCTTGACTGAGTTCTCCATACCCTCTATTTTATCTTTTCCGATTTCAACAGTAACAATGAAGTCCATTTTAGTGGTGACGCTGACGGTGAAATCCGATTTCAACATAGAAGCTGATAGTGACTGATTTCAACAAATCTCGTCGAGTTCACGATTCCCAAATACCTTTGATTTTTACTGTTGGCCTAATCCCTTTGATTTTAACACATTGTCTGCCTCTAATTCCTTCGATTTCGCCATTCACGCCTCAAATCCCATTGATTTTGGGGTTCACGATTCCCAAATCGCATGGTATGCTTAGTAATTTATTATGTCTAATACTTTGTATTTTTGTGGCGACATAATATGTTTACATTGAAAGAATGCATATTGTGATGTTATACCTTGCTTTTTTGAATTCATGAGACTTGGGTAATTGGTATTTTGTTGTTTTTGCTGAGCAATGTGGTCTGTCTCTGCTTTATTTTATGTTGTTGGTTGTTGTTTTGTTATACCATGTCTTTCTTGCGTCCGTCTACTTTGTAAGATTAATCTTTGTAAATACAAAAGTAAAATGTTTACACTTGATCAAAAGATTAATCTTTGCAATTGTAGTTTCATATATGTGCAAGCTGGGAAATAGAAAATGTTAAAGTCTACTTTGCCTCTGATTGTGAAAAGCTACACTCCTAAACTACTGCCAATTTCTTAGAGAGGCTTTTCAACAATTGGCCACTAGACACTTGAAATTTGTTATTTGCTCTTATAATGATAAGAAGCATATTAGTAAAAGTAGTCTCTAAGTCTGCTAAATGGAAGTTTTTTTATAGACTAGTTAATAAGAATTGAGTTATATACATAGACTTTTCATTTTTCCCCACACCTTAAATCCCATGTTATGTTCATAAATCTTATTGGCTGTTGAGCCATGTGATACTTGTGTTATTAAGATTGATACTCCTCCGTCCTTTATTATAAGCACCCTTATAAAGATTTTATTTGTCTCTAAATATAAGCCCATTTTCAATTCCCTAGACATATTTATTATTATTTTTTCAAACATAACCCCACTTTACATTGAAATACGTAAAGTCAACTACAAATACATCTTTTCACCAAGGACAATTTAGTAATTGTAATACCCAAAAAGTATACATTAATTACACTATCAACTTTTCTTAATAAGCATGAAATTTCTCTTGGGGGGCTTATATATTGGAACGGAGGGAGTATATTAAATTTTGTTGACCGAGTATTTTGTGCAACTTTGAGTATTGTTCCCTGATATGATCAATCATTGTTGTCAATAGTGTGTTATGGTGCCGTAGCAGAGAAGTCAATGGCTTTTACAGAACATGGCGTTGCGGCCGCTGGTCCAAATAGCGGCAGTTGCAGTGACATAACATCCAAACCTCAGAATAATACAAAAATTCTAAAAAATCCCGTCAGATAAAGGTAGTGTGACCAAAGTAGTACGACCACCTCAATTAGTTGAGATTTTATTTACTTATATAGTTTAAATGATATCTATTGTATAAAAGTGTCAAAATAAAGGTCATCCTGCTTTCCACTATCATTGTTTAGTATTTTTGGGGTTGGCTTCTATGCAAAACTATATATGATTTGTAACACTGATCAATACTTCTTGGCTCTTACCATTGTCTTGTACTGTTATAGAAACTTTGGTCTCTTCTACTTGGTTTTCTTTGTTGTTTTGTATTCTTTTGTCACTACAAAAAAACACGCGTTTAGCAACTGAATTAGCAACTGATTTAGATAAAAATCGGTCGCTAATTTCATTAGCGACGAAAATAGCAACCAATTAAAAGCAGTAGCCACTGCCCTGGTTGCTGATCCGTTGCGACCGAGTTAGCAACCAATTTTTTAGCAACCGAATTAGCGACTGAATTTAAAGACTGAAATAGCGACCGAAAGCAGCGACTGATTTAGAGACTGAATTAAAAGAACTGTTTAGAGACAGATTTTGCAACGCATTATGCGACGCTAATAGCAACTGATTTAGTCACTAATTTTAGCGACTGATTTAGCAACCAAATTTATTTATATTTAAAAAAAATGGTTGCTAATTTCAATTTTTTGAAAAAAAAAAAAGTTGCAGCCCCTGTATAATATATATATATATATATATATATATATATATATATATATATATATATATGCACACACATATAAACATAACAAAACACATTAGTAAATTAAATTTTTATAAAGCTCTGCGCGCTTAATCAAAGATTACACAAAAAAATTACAATAGAAACAGTACAATTCATAAATCACACAACTCATAACATTGGAATAATACATACATTAGACATAAATTATATCTATATAAAGCTTGTTTTTTTCATTCTAATACACTCTAAATCTATTAGAGACTCCAGCACCTTCATATTCTCTATAATCTTCAATAGTCTTCTCTGAAACTTGTTACCCAAAACTTGTAAATCCAGCACGAATCATTTAGACTCTTCTCATTCCTTTCTACTCTCAAATCAAAGCACAAAAAGATATTATATACATTTATTTTGGCTGTGGTCCTTGGATCAAGAAATCCTTTCGCTGCATTCCATATTAGCTTGAATCCAATACCACCCTTAAGAATGAACATCTGGTTTAATGTCTGGAAAAAAGAACACATTCAGAAGTGCATAGTGTCTTTGTATCAAAATTACCAAAGGCAACTTTCGCTTTCCCAGTATTGAAGTCTACCATCCCCCACACAAATTAATTCATAGACCTCATTTATAGAAACATAGCAGAAGTAGATTTTGCACACAAAAATAGGAAAAGGATGAGAACTGACATGGGAATACATTAATGGTTAGCTTTTACAATTAAACCTTGTTTATTAATTTGACCTCGTGATATACTAAAGAGTTTAGCTTATGCTGAAGTTTTATTAACTTGAAAGAAGGCCTACACCACTTACTCCTCACCAAAGAACAACACTAACACACAAGCCAAAAGAAATAGAAAATAACGAGCACCAGACCATGACATCATTTGCTAACACAACCCAAACCAATGCACTCAAAACTTACAACAAGAGAGCCTGCTAGCTCTATATAGCCCCAGCCACACTATGATTTAAGCAGTTGTAATCTACATTGCTCGATGCGTAATAAAGAGCCGACAATAAACAACAACATCAATATTGAACGTTCAAAAATTCAAAAAGAAAAAGTCAGACATTGAAAAATGGAACAAGTAAAGAACAAACCTCTAATAACTTTGGCTTGCTACTAGAGTGCAGGTAACGATCCTAACTTTCTCCGGTTTCAAACACTCCTCAGTCTGTAATGAAAACCACAATATTAAATAGAAGCCATATGATATTGTAGCTGAGCCTTCATTTTATCCCAAATCAAGACTCCCCCAAAATTGAGTCATTCACATTGATGTCTTAATAACTTCCATGACTTGATTAATAAAAGAGAAACCACAAGAAAAAAAATAAAATAAAATCAGCACATGAATCAAATTTGAATGGAAGAACCTACCTTATGTGTTTTGTGGCATGAGATTGGTTTGTGAAGGAGCACATGAATAAAAAATCTAAACTCAAAGTAGAATCAAACAAATCAATATATAAAGATGGGATTTGAACGGTCTAGCACCTTCATAGCTTCCTTTGAGACAACAGAAAGTTTATCCATGTGGTGATTGTCCTAAACTATTTTGCATGCCCTTTTGTCTTTGACTCATTTTCTAGCAAAAAAAAAAAAATTAATCAAATCCAACATGCAAATAGAAGAAAACAAAGCAAACTAGCAATAGTAAATAATTACCTTGCCAGGAGATAATCCAATATTTGACTATAATGCATCAAGTGGAATTTCACCTTTACATAGAGAATTTTCAGTGATTTCACCTTTGCATGCGCATAACAAGTTCATTTGCAATTTTGCTAAAACTCAACCAATTCTGCAAAATATACAAAGTAGCAATAAACTTTGATTTCCACAGATTGTTATTTAGGCTATTCTGAAATGTTGTTTTATGCTGGGAATTTCTCTTTAAACATTTTCTCAAATCCCTGGACATGACATTTTAAAAATCGATCTATTGTGGTGACATTCATCAATTTGTTGGGTTCAACTTGGCCAAATCCCTCAATATAAACTGGTTGACCCTTTGTCCACACCATGCATACCATGAGGGTAATTACCCTTTGTCCAGACCATTCATATCATGAGGGTAATTACCCTTTGTCAGGTAACCTTTGTGCACAAATTACTAAAGACTAGCTTTCCTATTAAATAAAAGGAAAACCAACTACTACCAAACTTTACCTGTAAAAAAGAATTGACTCTATACTCCTTTTTCCATTGAAGCATATCTGCCCACATCTGGACTGTTTTATCAATGTCAAATTTTCTGGCCTTCAGAAACCTGCGACATCAAAACAGCAGCAGCCTGTAACATATTGTGCATGTGTAAAGCATTTCTTTATGTATTATAGAAAAAATAATATTTATCAATTTTCCTTGTTTAATCAAAAAAGAAAAATCAATTCTCCTTCATAGAAGTTTCTGGAAAAAGTTTAAAAATAACAAAGGATGGCAATCTAGATAAATAATCCATTAAATTAAACTTGTGATCCAACTCTATTACTACTATAAAAGAGGAAGGGTACTCCAAATTGAAAGAAAAATCGTAGTAGTATTAAAGAGAGGAAGAAACTACAATGTCTCTATAAATGTGCTTCAAATTGTGTGATTAATTTTCCTTGATTAACATAAAATAAAGGTTGTACTTTTGGCATATGAATCAATGAGATCCGAACAGTAAAACCAATGATATTTCCATTTATTTGAAGTGACAAAATTAGGCTATCAAAAGAGTAATTGCATACTCAGCAGTAACGTTAACTTCAACATACGAATTACCTCAACATTGTGTGATAATTATCATGGGAATCTGGAAGCAAATCTCTTGTAAGTAGCGCGCCAAGCGAAATGAATTCACAGCTTCTTCCTCTTAGGCATCACAAACATCTTCCATGAAAATTGAATTAAATTGATAATCTGCTACACGTTTATTACACTTCCTGAGACTATAACCGAGTCTCGTTGAAGCAGGCATTGCTCTCCTCCTAAGAAATTTAGCACGGGACTTGCGCCAATCATCCTCAGAGGTCTCAGGCTCTAAACTTCTACTCCTCTCATCTTCTTGAACTAATAATCCATCTCCAAAAACCACAGTCATTAGTCACCAAAACAATACAAAAACACAAACAGAATAACAAAGATATCAACAACCAAATCAACATCTCAATATCAAATAGGTTTTGTACCTTGCATTCTATTCAAGACACAGACAATTCCCACCTAGATTACCTCTGCACAACGAGAAAGCAAAAACTACATTTACTGATGGAATATACTAAGAAAAACTCAACATTTCATTTACCAGCTATGAAACACTAACACTGGGCACGCCACAATCAACACCAGAAATATATTTTTGTGAACTGACCCATCCTTTGCGTTTTTTCTCTAATCTCCATACCTCATCAGTCAATGCAGGAGGATAATGCTTCTTATATACTGTAAAAAGGACAAATCATGTTATAGACACAGTCTTATTTCTTCTATGAATCATATCAAATGCATGTTTCCAGTTTCCACACAAATACAAATGATGTCACCCCAAGAATGGAAAAAAAGAGTTTAGCGGAGCATTGTACGCATCATGTATATGCAATATATTGTCATGCCTTGAACAATAGGTTTAATTTGAAAAGCAAGATGATTAACTAATAGGACTTACAAAAATAAGGAGGTACACATTCGAGTAAAAAAAAAAAGTACAACACTATCAAATTGCACAAAGGACAACTATATGACATGGTCTTTTAGAGTGAATATAATGCGGAAAAAATGGCTTTTAATTGGACTAAAAAGACAAATAACATCATAGAATGTACGTTTCCAGTCACCTGCCCCCAAATCAAAAAATAACCAAGTCAAAAAGGAAAATAAATAGCAGAATTCTGGGTAACAACAACTGTCTTACAACTCTACGAAGAATAAGTTTTAAAGATGACCAAAGCTTCTGCAAACTGTCCACCTTGAGAGCTTCAACAATTACACTGCAAAACACATGCATCAGTCAGAGTAAACTAAGCAAATAAATAAGCTACAACACTATTCAACTAAAGGAGGAATAACATTATTCAAAAAAATAAAGATAAATAAATACCAAATTGATTGGTCCTCACAAATAACATGCTGAGAACAGTCCTCACAAATACCTTGTTCATGTACAACACTATTGATCTTTTAGGATCTGTTTATAACAAAATGTTATCAGTAAATGTTTTAGCCTATTATTATTGATGTTTCACCAAAATATTATTATTGATGTTCCGGGTCAACTGTTGACAACCTGAATTAAAGTAATTGACATAATATTAATCAAGATGCATCATTCTTTTCATATGTAAACTATTTAGAGTTGCTTAAAAAAATATATAAACTATTCAGAGGATGCATATAATTTAATATGTTATGAAATGCTTTCAACACTCAAATGGACCTAACTTGGTGATACTCACCGATACCTACAATTTGGTGGCAAGTAAGCATCTTTTTCCAACACCACAAACAAAAAGAGATAAAACAAACTTCCTAATAAGTAGGTCTTAATTAAAAATCGAAAGTTATGCACAAGCAAAGTGTAAACACTCAAAATAAACCTCATACAAACTCCAAATAAACCTAAAACCTCACCAACACAGTATTATAAGTTACTAAAATAATTAAGAAATGAATTAGAGAAACAGAATTACTAAAATGAGAAAAAGGAACTTTTTGTTGAATCCATGAGCCTTGGATTTGGACGATTTGATGATGAAAAACCTCAATACAAATAGGTAAAATCAGTACAAGAAATTATGACTAGCGAAGGAATAAGTAAAATAGCTCATAGAGAATCCCTTCACATTCATACATTCATGAGATGTTGAATAAAAAATATTAGATAACAAAACACAAATTGAATCGCTTTACATTTAGAGCAATACCTCAATTGAATCTACTGAATCTTCACAACATGCGATTTTGAACAAATTTAAGCCGAGAACGATTCTGATTGACGAACTGCAACTTACAGAGATGCAGTTGAAGAGATTTTACAGAAATCCTGAAATTAAAGAGAAGATATATAAGATATTCAAATTGGAAAAAGAATAGAGCCAAAAGTAGAACCTTACACAGAGGAGTGAGATTAGGGTTCATTGTGGTCTCGCGATTGTTACAATTGGAAGTTGAATCGTGAGATTAAGGATCGTCATGGTCTCTCGATTAGAAGCAGAATGTTAGATTAGGGATTAGAAGCAGCGATTGAGTGTCAAAATCAAAGGGATTAGGGGAATTGTTGAACTCGAAGGTATGTGGATGTGAACTAGATATGATTTGAGGGAATTGTTGGAATCAGAACACAGATGTGAAAAAGTTTGCGGCAAAAACTCAAAAAAGGTTTGGTGGAGAATTTAGTCATGATAGGAGAGGATATGGAGAAGAAAGGGTCTGCTAAAGAAGAAGAAAGGAGGGTTTGGCGTGAAATTTCTTTCTAATTCCTTTTTATTATTAAAAAATATCTTTCTAATTCCTTTTTATTATTAAATAAATAAATTAAATTAAAAACAAATTTTGTAAAAAAAACCGTTTGCAACGGATTTTTGGTCGCTAATTATTAGTCTCTATTTCGGTCTCTATAGCAACCGATATAGTGACCAATTTTATGGTCGCTAATTATCGGTCTCTAATTCGGTCTCTATAATTACATAGCGACTGATTTAGCGACTGAATTTGTTTTTACTTTGACGCTCGAAATTTTGGTCTCTAAATCGGTTGCTAAAAGCGATTTTTCTAATAGTGTGTTTTATGTTGTTTTTTATTCTTGTTTTGCAGCACAGGAGAAAAAGCTGATGGAAGAAATTGAACGGCTTAATGATGAAATGCATGGTCGTGATCAGAATATCAATAGCCGTAGAGCAAAATATTACTACTTTGGAATCTCAAATTGCTAATTCTCGTGAAGGGTTTAATGATTATAATTAGAAAGAGACAAGCTTCATGATAAGAGGAAGTTCATATATCTTGTCTTTTTATGTGATGTGTATGTATGTTTTTGATTTCAATAGTCGTGAGATATTTTCTTATGCTTTGATATTGTTATATTATAGGTCCATATGGAACCAAGAAAATGAACTTGCTGCTGAAATTGATAAACTGAGAGAAAAAGTTGAGAAGACTGAAAGGAGTCTAGATCATGCAATTCCTGGTGTGAGTAGCCCATCTTAAAAGCTTCTTTTTATATGGTAATTCTCAATGCATAAATGTATAGATCTCTTGTGGTATTCTGAGGAATTGCACCTTTCACTACGTGTGAGGTACTTTGCTTGTTTATTGTATATAATATAATTTAAATGATTTGTACATACTGTTTGAATTAATCTATACAACAGGTGTTCATAGATGTAAATTAATGTCATTATAAAAATTTAGGAATAATATTGAATTTTCCTATAGGTGTTTTTACAACTATCTTTACAATCGATAGATGCAAAGACATAAATTTGAAGAACGAAAATTTATTTAATTAGGAATAAAAATTTAGGAATAATATTGAATTTTCCTATAGGTGTTTTGGAGGCAAGTTTCTCTCCCGCAATTTATTTAATTAAATTTTATAAAGTTGAGTCGATTGATGAATAATTTAATAATAGTACGTAACATTTATTTTTTGATTATATGAGAGTGTTAATTGGTGATTTGATTTTTTTTGGTAGATGAATTGTAGAGGCATATAGGAGAAAGGTTTTCTTTCAACTATGAGAAACGTATACGGTTGTGAAGTCCTCCTAAAAAGGTATTTTTTTATGCTTGACTAGATTAACAATGGATTTCTGATCATTTTTTGTTTTCAATTTCTTTGGGTTTGTAAAAAACTGTATGATTATAGTTTTAATTACTTCTCTCACTTCAATAAAATTATTATGCATACTAAATTCGATTTCGTAATTATTTTAGTTGCTAATAATATTACTGTGCTGCTGAGGTTTAATGGTTTGTTCTCTTCATTCGCTTCTAGTATTACGTTTCAAGCTCAACGTAGCTTTAGACAAACATATAGACATGCTTGGTATATGATATAATCATAACTGATGACTTTTGTGGCATCTAGGGTAATGAGAAGGGAAAATCTCCATGGCTGACCTCTTTAATTGATAGCAATTTGAGGACCTTTGTCATTCACTCAAATTAGTCTAAATTTCTGAATACTTATTATTAGGGGTGTCAATATTATCCATTTGTCCATTATCCATCCAATCCATTTAAAAATTTATCCATCCAATCCATCCATTAGTAAAAAAGTTGGTTAATGGATTGGATTTGATCCATCCATTTAATTAAATGGATGGATCCAATCCATCCACCTTAATTTTAAAATCCAATGGATAATTGATCATTATTAATTTTAAATCCAATGGATTGTTACTTTTAAAAAAATAATAAATTTTTTAAAATAATAATAATAATAATAATAATAATAATAATAATAATAACACTAAAATAAATAAAAAACAAACAATGGCCAAAAACCGAAAACACAAAAAATCGGCCGAAAATACAAAAAATCTGTTGAAAACCGAAAACACAAAAAAAAAAATCGGCGAAAACCCGAAAATTGACCGAAAACCCAAAAATTGGCCAAAAACACAAAAATCGGCCGAAAAATCGAAAATCAGCCGAAAACTCAAAAAATCGGCCGAAAACACATAAATCGGCTGAAAACCCAAAAATCAGCCGAAAACCAATAATTTGGCCGAAAACACAAAAATCGGTCGAAAACTCAAAAAATTGGCCGAAAACATAAAAATCGGCCGAAAAACCGAAAACGCAAAAAATGGTCGAAAACCCAAAAATCGACCGAAAACTCAAAAAAACGGCCGAAAAGCAGAAAATTGGTGGAAAACCGAAAAATCGGCCGAAAACTCAAAAAATGGCTGAAAACCCAAAAATCGGCCGAAAACACAAAAATCGGCCGAAAACTCAAAAAAAATGCCGAAAACACAAAAATCGGCCGAAAAACCGAAAATCGACCGAAAACTCAAAAATCGGCCGAAAACGCAAAAAATCGGCCGAAAACGCAAAAAATCGGTCGAAAACCCTAAAATCGGCCGAAAACACATAAAATCGGCCGAGAAACCGAAAATCGGCGGAAAACCAAAAATCGGCAGAAAACCCTAAAATCGGCCGAAAACACATAAAATCGGCCGAAAAACAGAAAACCCTAAGTTATTATACTCAACTTGGTTTTCTAATGTTGTTCCTCTTTAATTATTATACTTGTTAAGGCCAGAAACCTCGAATAATTCCTGAATAAGTAGATGCTAAGATAGGACTATTAACAATTGTGACATGTTAGATATAAAACTATTCATGAGCTTTCACCTAATAGCATCGGCTTTGCTTCATGACATGAATCCTCACATGATATTGAAGCCTCTGTGATAATGGGAACCAAAGAGTTTGCTTCATGACATGAATTACATGATATTTGCTATTGCTAGTTTGCTCTGTTTTCTTTGATTTGCATGTTGGATTTGATTAATTTTTTATTTTTTTGCTAGGAAATGAATTGATGACAAAATTAGCAAGTGTACTAATCGTATCGTTAAGTAATAAATTTATAAAGTTCGTATCCGCAGGGATTGTTTCAATTTCGACAAAACAATCGAATCGTATTTAGGATGTAAATGCAAAAGGGGGAGTTTTCCGATTTTATGGTGACAATTCTTAAAATGCAGGAAAATAAACGGAAACTTTTTAATAGAGAAAGGCGATCAGGAATTATTTCGAATCCTCTCTTTGTTCCTATCTGGTACTCTAGGTTCTAGCTCTCAACAATAATTACGATAATTTATCAAAATAGACCGAATCCAATTCTTTGGCTCATCAGTCTCGTTTATCTAATAGAGCACCCTAATTCCTTAGGTGAAACTAATATTATCAAAAGCATGAATGAACGTTAAATTCTTGATCATACCAACTAATTCTTTATTCCTAAAACAATTACGATTGGCAAACAGTTAATTTAGATCCAGTTATAAAACCTAGAGTCAGTAGTGATTTATCCCTTAAATTCAATTCAATATTGGCCAGATAAAGAAAAGCAATAAACACAAAATTAACTGAATAATTATAAACTTTTATTGAATAAACTAGAACACGTAGTTACATGGTTCAAATAATTTCAAAGAGATTCATCTATAATTCCTAATCATATGAGTTTAGTTACTCATAATAATAATTGACATAACAAAAGAGTTAAAAAAATTATACATAAATAACTGATGAAGAAGTCTTCAAAAACTGCTCTGTAGATCAATATCTGCATTTGGTATTTTTTTCTCTAAAAGTCGGCACCCTTATTTTTAGTAAAAAGTGATATTTATATCCAACAAATTAATCCAAGTCGTGCCCCATTGTGCACCCTGCACAGATCCGTTCCTATCTTATTGAAATTGGTTGCTAGCTTTTTAACCACGTGATGTAGCAATTCTCATTCCTATCTCCTGGTTGATGTCATGCCTTTATAAATAAATCCAAAGGAATTGCATGACGTGTCACACATTGAGTGGATGCAAATCGCACCGCGACGCAAAGAAGCTGGGGGCGCGAAGAAAACAGCGGCCAAAGTTATTATACATAAGGTCATCCTTATGCATGGTGCATAAGGCATTTCTAGCCATTGGATTTCATTACTCCACGCGCCCCCCATTGCTACGCCCCCCCCCCCCCCCCTCCCCCCCATTACTACATGCGCCCCCCATTTTTTTTTTGACACAATTTTTTTTCTTTCTTTTTTTTAGATTTCTAGCGCACTCTCATTTTCAATTAAATAATTATTTTTGTTCCTTTGAAGTACATACTATAAGAGCTAATTTTTCAATTAATTGTGTTGGATGATTAATAATATATAGCCATATTTTAATTTAAAATTACATACTAAAACATGTACTATAATTATGGTTTAATTTATCACAATTAACATAATAACTATTAAGTATATCCAATGGTTTTACAATATAACCCTCTAAAATCATTCAACAGCAAAATGATTTTGACAAAATTAAGTACATTAAATAGTTTTGGAGTACAGATATCTGAAAACCATTCCACAGCACAAATGGTTTTGGAGTACAAATCTCTAAAACCATTCCAGAGCAAAAATTGGTTTTGAAAAATATTTTATTGGAAACCATAAGAGGGCTATTTTGGTTTCGGATACAAAACTAGTGAAACCATTAAGTCACACTTATGGTTTCAGTTAAAATATTTATTTTAAATTAAATATGGAATATTTATTTGAAACCATAAGAGAACTACTTTGGTTTTCAGATACAACACTAGTAAAACCATTAAGCTATACTTATGGTTTCGGTTAAAATCATTTTAAATTAAAATGATTTTGACATAATTAAATACATTAAAGAGTTTTGGAGTACAGGTCTCTGAAACCATTCCACAGCACAAATGGTTTTGGAGTACACATTTTTGAAACCGTTCTACAGCATAAATGGTTTTAGCATGATTTTAGTTTAAAACTAACTACTAAAATAATTAATCATACATAATACTCTGAATTTTATCCCTAATCAATAAAATAAAATTCAATCAATCAAAATTAAAAGCGTGATAAAAAATCTGAGGGGTGCGCTAGAAATTTTAAAAAAAAAAAAAAAAAACAGAAATTGGGAGGGGGGGCTAGAAATGGGGGGGGCGCGTAGCAATTTGGGGGGGGGGGAGTAGCAGGTGGGGGGCGCGTGTAGCAATATGGGGGGGGGGGGGCGTGAGAAATTATGCACGGTGCATAAGCTTTGGGCTTATGCACCATAACCCAACCCGAAAACAGCAACGTGAGGTAAGATTCAGGATCAAAAACTTCAAATTTATTCTAAGTCTTTTCCTCTCTTTTGTCTTTTGCCTTCAAGTAACTTGATAAGTTAAATTCTTCAATTAATCTTCTCTTTGACCATGAAATACCCCTAAAAACTAACTAAAAAACTATAAAATCATAATAAATATTAGCAAATAATTGAGTATCATCACAACCCCAAACTTGAACTGTTGCTTGTCCTCAAGTGACAATGTCTGCCAAAACAAAATTGTCAGTGAATTAACAAATTAATTTGCATGATAAAAATCTCATAGCTTTTTCTCTTCATCCGGACATGGAAATTCCAGTTTAAACTTCAGTAATCCTGCTCAACCAACACACTAGTTTTCAAGACTTCAATCAGATTCAGTCCAACGTACGTTCCACAAAATGTTCTAGCTCAACCTTTTCTCTCACTCCCAAGTTCTCTCAAAATTTGACAGGGTGTTCACTCCATCAACATGCAAATGCAATTTTACCATAAGCTTGAAAAAATTCTAAACAATCAATCAAAGTAAGTACATCACACACATTTTTGAGGTCTTAAAGGTTGTAGCTTGGTTTGGGTAACGGTGGGATATATTTGGAAAAGTAGGCTTAAATTGGAGTTAGGTATCCACTATTATTCCTTAATGAAAATTTGACCATTACCGGGGCTCAAATTCATGATAGTTAAGCACTTAGAGAAATTTTTTTTTTTGTTGAAGAAATCACTAATGAAGAGTGATTTTTTTTTTTAATAAACTCAATGATGATATTTTTTTTTGTGAGTTTCATTTATTCTCTTTTTTTTTTTTTTTTTTTTTTTGTAAGTTCTCTAGTACCTCTACCCCAAACTTAAAGTGTTGCTAATTCCAGAAGCAACCCCAAACTTAAGACATTGCCAAGACAAGGAAATTTAGAGTTTCTACCTAACTCCATAGAGGATAAACAGATAAAAAATTTCAGGTCTAAGTGGCTTATATTGTGGTTTGTCACCGAAAGAAAGGGGGGTATATTTTTTTAGGCTCAAAGTGGTTTAGCAAAGATAAATAATATCCAGGGTAGCTTGAAAAGGCCTAGAGTACCAAAAAAATGTGCCTCTATGTGTGTAAATGTAAAACCAATCAACAGTAGAGAATAGTCGCAAGTTCTAGAAAATATACAAAGCATGGATACACTCATAAGATATGAAAGAAACAGTATACCGTGGAATTTATTTGGCTCAATAATCTCACTAGCTGAGGTATCTGAAGGTTGAGCCGGTTCATCATGTAAAACTCCATCTTTCCTACTCACCTCTCCGTCTCTTGAACCTCGTGCTTTCATGAGCAGTCATACATTAGTTTTGAATTGTGTGAGCGTACGAGATTCAGATCATGCAAATTCAAATGTTACTACACTGAAAATTCTGTAGAGACATAAAAACATCATACTCGATAATAAACAAGAAACATGATACATAAACATAGGGAGTTGTCAGCAGATGACATCATTGACTCTTTTTTTTTTTACTACTTTTTTTTTGCATAAAGTAAAAACTAAAAAAAAAAAAAAAAAAAAACCTGATGGGTTGCCTCCCATTAAGCGCGTGTTTAACGTCCCGAGCTTGACGAACCAAACACACACGTTAAGGTGGATATCTGATAGTTGTTTCAACCTTGGTCTTGTCCTTCTTAATGCGAGTATCAGCTTCCTTGTGGACAAGGACCAATTGTTCAAGTGCCAGCTTCCTAAATCTTTTCCACTTATTCCTCCATTTTTTTCTTCTCTTTTTGATAGGTTTTTTGGAGTTTCTGTGGGTTCATTCACTTGTTTCACACTTTCTCTCTTCTTTTGATCTTCTCCGCTAGTAAAGTTCACTCGCATAGTTGATCTAGTTGGTGCCTCATCTTGATCGGTTTCTATTACCACCTCTTCAACTACATCAACTCGGTAACATTGAGGATTTTCATTTTGATGACGCATGCACTCAAATACATTAAAAATCACTTGTTCATCTTGAAACCTCAACATTAACTCAACATCAATAAGTGCTCCACCCGTTGCTAAGAAAGGCCTTCCAAGGAGAAGTGGTATTTCTAAATCTTCATTCATATCAAGAATCACAAAATCAGCTGGAAAAAATAAATCATTAACTTTTACCAGCACATCTTCAAGAACTCCGTAGGAATAGGTAATGGAGCGGTCAGCCAATGTCAGAGTCATTTTTGTTGGTTTAGGCTCCCCACAACCAAGCTTCTTTGCCATGGACAGCGACATCAAATTAATACTAGCTCCTAAATCACAAAGAGCTTTTTCAACTTTGACCTTACCAATTGAACACAGAATGGTGAAACTCCCAGGATCTTTCAGTTTCGGGGGCAGCTTCCTTTGCACAATTGCACTACACTCCTCAGACAAGGCAACATTCTCATCATCCTTCAGCTTTCTCTTACCGGATAAAAGATCTTTCATAAACTTGGCATATACTGGCATCTGTTCTAAAGCTTCGTTGAAGGGGACATTAATTTGCACATTCTCAAGCAACTCTACAAACCTTTTGAATTTCCTTTCTTCTCTTTCTTTCTTTTTCCTAATGTGAGGGTATGGAAGCTTCACATAAGAAGGAATTACCTGCTCCTTCCCATGTTCCTTAAGAAGTTGGGCTTTGGATTTTCTAAGAATCGAATCTGTATCAATTAATTTTTCTTTCTTTTCGACCTCTCCCTCGCTGTTCTCTTTCTTCCCATTCTCACTTTTTTCTCCCTCTACTCTCTCTTTATATTCAACTTCACCCTCATCTACAATTAACCACTCATTTTCTACTTCTCCATCACTCTCAATTTTTTTCTCTACATCTACTTCTATCTTTTTCTCATCCCTCTTAGATTCTACTTCAGCTATTGTTACTCCACTTCTTGACCCAATTGCATTACAAGTCTCATTTTTCGATTTATCTACCGTGTTCCCCGCGAAACCTCCATTTTGTGTGGCTGCAAATTGCCTGGACAATTGCCCAATTTGAGTTTCCAAATTCTTTATAGAGGCTTCATTGTTCTTTTGAGCGAGTTCTTGACTTGCTTTCATGCCTTCCAAATTGGTCTGAGTCATCTGCATGAATTTGTTCATAGTTTCTTCTAAAGGGGAGGGTTTTCTAGGTGGTTGGTTTTGAGAGTTGCCTTGAGAAGAATTACCTTGATTACCCCAACTTAGATTTGGGTGGTCCTTCCAACCTGGGTTATACGTGTCGGAGTAGGGATTATTTTTCTGAAAGCCACCAGCATAATTCACTTCTTCAACATCCGTTTCAGCTGAACACATTCCGTTAGCATGTGGTTCTTGACAAAAATCACACTTGACATCTTGGACTTGGCTGACATTTGCCTCCGCTAAACTCTTCGCAGCCAATTGTTTATTTAACAACTCTATCTGAGCTAATAGAGCTGTGTGAGTGTTAACATCAATCATACCTTTCTTTTTAGGGTCCCTTTCACTCTTGGAACGATATTCATTCATGCACGTGTTTTCCACCAATTGTCTGACTTCATCTTCATTCTTGTTTCTAATTGTACCTCCAGCCGAGGCATCTATCAACATCCTGGATTGCATTCTCAGGCCCCTGATGAATATCTGCATTTATTCCATGTTGTCAAGACAATGATTCGGGCACTTCCTCAATAACATTTCGAAACGTTCATATGCCTCATAAAAAGATTCATATTCTCCCTATTCGAACCCATTTATATCAGCCCTTCTTGCCAAGAACTGATCAGTAGTAAAGAAACGTTCCAAAAATTTATCTTCAAGTTCTTTCCAAGTGTTGATGGTACCACTCGGAATACACTGCAACCAGTCTTTAGCTCTGCCAATCAAAGTAAACCCAAACAGCCTGAGTTTAATCTGACTATCAGTGAACCCTTCAGGACAACACATAGTACATGTCTCATAAAATTGCTCTGGATGTTCCCATGGGTCTCTGATTGCATTCCCATCAAATTGTTTATCCCTCAAACCGGAGAGAACTGTGTTTTTGATATCGAAAGTTACAGGATTCGCCGGTTGAAATCCCATAGAAATATGTCCTGCATCGGTTCTGCGACAATAATCCCCCATGGTGCGCCTAGGAGGCGGTGGTGGATCTTCGGCCATAATTACCTCTTCTTCAGACTGAGAATCTGTGTTTGAAATAGCTTGTGTGGATGCTTCAGCTAACCGTGCTAATCTCACGGATTTTCTGTTTGCCTTTGCGGTCTTCTCGATTTCAGAATCGAAGAGCAGCTCTCGTACTACTGATTTACCTCGCATAAACAACCAGAAAATATCTCAATAGCACTGCACAATAAAGGTAATAATAAAAAGTAAATGGAAAATAAATATTTTTTTGTTAGTTTTTTTTTTAATCAACAAAAAGTAAATAAATTTAAAAATCCTAAATAAAACGAAATTGCCTCGTTGAAATTAATCAACAATCCCCGGCAACGGCGCCAAAAACTTGATGACAAAATTAGCAAGTGTACTAATCGTATCGTTAAGTAATAAATTTATAAAGTTCGTATCCGCAGGGATTGTTTCAATTTCGACAAAACAATCGAATCGTATTTAGGATGTAAATGCAAAAGGGGGAGTTTTCAGATTTTATGGTAACAATTCTTAAAATGCAGGAAAATAAATGGAAACTTTTTAATAGAGAAAGGCGATCAGGAATTATTTCGAATCCTCTCTTTGTTCATATCTGGTACTCTAGGTTCTAGTTCTCAACAATAAAACTCTTATAATTACGATAATTTAACAAAATAGACCGAGTCCAATTCCTTGGCTCATCAGTCTCGTTTATCTAATACAGCACCCTAATTCCTTAGGTGAAACTAATATTATCAAAAGCATGAATGAACGTTAAATTCTTGATCATACCAACTAATTCTTTATTCCTAAAGCAATTACGATTGGCAAATAGTTAATTTAAATCCAGTTATAAAACCTAGGGTCAGTAGTGATTTATCCCTTAAATTCAATTCAATATTGGCCAGATAAAGAAAAGCAATAAACACAAAATTAACTGAATAATAATAATTATAAGCTTTTATTGAATAAACTAGAACACGTAGTTACATGGTTCAAATAGTTTCAAAGAGATTCATCTATAATTCCTAATCATATGAGTTTAGTTACTCATAATAATAATTGACATAACAAAAGAGTTAAGAAAATTATACATAAATAACTGATGAAGAAGTCTTCAAAAACTGCTCTGTAGTTCAATATCTGCGTCTGATATTTTTTTCTCTAAAAGTCGGCACCCTTATTTTTAGTAAAAAGTGATATTTATATCCAACAAATTAATCCAAGTCGTGCCCCATTGTGCACACTGCACAGATCCGTTCCTATCTTATTGAAATTGGTTGCTAGCTTTTTAACCACGTGATGTAGCAATTCTCATTCCTATCTCCTGGTTGATGTCATGCCTTTATAAATAAATCCAAAGGAATTGCATGACGTGTCACACATTGAGTGGATGCAAATCGCACCGCGACGGAAAGAAGCTGGGGGCGCGAAGAAAACAGCAACGTGAGGTAAGATTCAGGATCAAAAGTCTTTTCCTCTCTTTTGTCTTTTGCTTTCAAGTAGCTTGATAAGTTAAATTCTTCAATTAATCTTCTCTTTGACTATGAAATACTCCTAAAAACTAACTAAAAAACTATAAAATCATAATAAATATTAGCAAATAATTGAGTATCATCATGAGTCAAAGACAAAGGGCATGCAAAATAGTTTAGGACAACCACCAAATGGATAAACATTCTGCTGTATGAAAGGAAGCTATAAAGACGCGGAGTCTAATAGAGTTATAGAGTGTATTAGAATGAAAAAAACTAAGCTATATATAGATATATTTTATGTCTGTATGTATTATTCCAATGTTACCAAATTGTGATTCCTGTTTCAATTGTAATTTTTCTATGTAATTTTTATAAGACATTAATTTACTAATGTGTTTTGTTAAGTTTATATGCGTGTCCTGTATGGATATATATTATAGCAGCTACAGTTTTTTTTTTTCTTTCAAAAATCAAAATTAGCCACCGAATTAGCAACCGATTTGTTTAAAAATTAAATAAATTTGGTCACTAAATCAGTCGCTGATAGCGTCGCACATTGCGTTGCAAAATCTGTCTCTAAACCATTCTCTAAATTCAGTTGCTAATTCGGTCGCTTTTATTGGTTGCTATTTCAGTTTCTACATTCAGTCGCTAAAATATCAGTTGCTAATTCGGTCGCTACAAAATCAGTCGCTAATTTGCTCATAAAATTTAATACAAATTGCATTTAATTTATTCTTTTTTTTTCCTCGTAATCAATAACTAATAAAAATTAGGCTTAAATGCAGTTTTGGTCCCCCTATTTTTAATTTTTTTAAGTTTTGATCCCCTTATTTTAAAAACTAATATTTTGATCCCCCTATTTTATTTTTTCTTAAATTTTAGTCTCCCACCCCACTTTGAGGCTAATATTGATGGAGGAATTCTAATATAGGCACAAATATAAATGTATAGTGTTTAGGCACACTCACATGAGTAATGAGAGAGAAAATATTAAATAATTTCATTTCAAATATTTTTCAAAAAAGTAAATGATGTGATGTTTTATGTATGTGTGCCTAAACACTATTGATTTATGTTTGTGCCCATAGAAGACTTTCTCATATTGATGATCTGGTCATGTCACTTATGACATGGCTCATTCCACGTGGACACAATTATTTTATATGTCATTATTATTTATTTTAATTTCAATTATACATTTTTCAAAAAAATTATTTTTGGAAAATTTTCATGCTTCATCAAGAACATGTTGCCATTACCAATAACAGCAACCATCATCATCTTCTCCAACCTCCAACTCTTACCTCTTCTTCCACTGTTTTCATCCCTTGAATGGTAATCTATGTAGCCGCCCCAATTTTTTTTAGAATTAGCAAATAACACAAAACATACTACATGGAGGGATTAAATATTACACTAACCTGTATTATTATATACTAGTAGCAGGAAACAAAAAGTCAAAATAGCAAGCACTACCTCTAAATACAAACAAATCTAATGTCCCCTAGAACAAATTCCAAACCACCGAACATCAACCCAGCAACAATAACATGAAAAGAGTATTCTTTTCTTATTAAATTGGATAACATATAAAAAAACTTGAAATCGAAACTCAAGGGGAGAACAATAACGTGAAATCAAAGGAGGGAGTAGAACAAAGAGTTGCATCAGAATCTGGGATTTAGGGATCAATTTGAGTTGGGAATTTTGGGAGTGGATCGATTTTGAGTTAGGGATTTAGGGATCTGATTTGAGATTTTTATTATATTTATTATTTTAATTGAATATCTATGTAATTAAAATAATTTTGTGAAAATATGCATTATTGAAATTAAAATAAATAATAATAACATTTAAAATAATTGTGTCTACATGGAATGAGCCATGTCATAAGTGACATGATCACATCATCAACATTAGCCTCAAAGTGGAGTGGGGGACCAAAACTCAAGAAAAATTGAAATAGGGGGATCAAAATATTAGTTTTTAAAATAGGGGACTAAAACTTCAAAAAATTGAAAATAGGGGGACCATGTTAGGGTAATCCAAGATAAGAGGAAGAAGATAACAAGTAAGAACTAGAGAGAAAACTAGGAGGAAAGTGTTAAGATTTATTGATAAGAGAATAGAGAATAAGTTGTGTTTTCAATGCATGAGGCACATGCTTATTTATAAGGAAAACTCCTAACACATCCATTACTTGTAACACAAGTAACCATAACTAACTAACTCAAGGTAGTTATGTAACCACCTCCTAACTACCTAACCAAGTCTAATAGGATTGAAGTTATAAAACATCATGCTCCCTTAACTTCAAGCCTAAGCAAACTTGTCTGTCCTTCAGAAATCCTTCAGAACTGCAACCTTGTCTGTCCTTCAGAAATCCTTCAGAACTTCAAACTTGTCTGTCCTTCAGAAATCATTGTCTGTCCTTCAGAAATCCTTCAGAACTACAAACTTGTCTGTCCTTCAGAAATCATTGTCTGTCCTTCAGAAATCCTTCAGAACTACAAACTTGTCTGTCCTTCAGAAATCATTGTCTGTCCTTCAGAAATCCTTCAGAACTGCTTCAGAACTTGCCATGCTGGGCGCGCGCGCCTGACACACACCAAGTTCACTTCTGAGCTTCAAAAACCTGTCTGTTTTCAAACTCTTAGTTAGAGCATCTGCAACCTGAGTATCTGTTGCACAATGCCTGACATCTAAGCTACCTTGATTCACCTGCTCCCTCAAGAAATGAAACCTAGCCTCTATGTGTTTGCTTCTACCATGCAAAACTGGATTCTTGGCTAAGTTTATAGCAGACTTGTTATCAATCTGCAGAACCACAGGTTTCTCTGCTTCAATTCCTAGCTCCTTCAACACAGTCACAATCCACAAAGCTTGGCATGCTGCATATGCACCTGCTATGTACTCAGCTTCACACGAAGACAATGCAACAACTGGTTGTTTCTTAGAACACCAAGCAACAGGAGCCTCCATAAATCTGAAGAAATACCCAGTAGTACTCCTTCTATCTACTTTGTCACCACACCAATCAGCATCAGAGTAGCACACAATCTCAAATTTCTCATTCAGAACTGACTTTGGAAAAAGAATTCCAAACTCCATTGTGCCTGCTATATACCTAAGTATTCTTCTAGCTGCATTCATGTGTGACCTTCTAGGCTTATCCATGAATCTACTTACAAGCCCAACTGCAAAGCATATATCTGGCCTGCTGTTGCAAAGATATCTCAATGATCCTACAATTTGCTTGAAAATTGTAGTATCCACAGTCTCTTCTGTCTCATTCTTCTCTAACTTCAAGTTCACCTCCATAGGAGTTGCAGCATATGTACACTCAGTCATGTTGAACCTCTTCAGAATTTCTCCTGCATATCTCCTCTGATGCAACAATAGACCTTTACCATTCTTCAGAAGTTCAAATCCTAAGAAGTAAGACACTTCTCCCAAATCTGTCATCTCAAATTCAGTTTTCATTACTTCTTTGAATCTCTCTATCTCAGCTGTGACACTTCCAGTTACTAGCAGATCATCAACATACAAACATATCAGAATGATGCTTGAAGCTGCTTCCTGCACATATACTCCATATGAAACCTTGTTTCACAAGAAATCCATCTATCCTTTTATTCCAAGCTCTTGGAGCTTGTTTCAAACCATATAGAGCTTTGTTCAATCTGTAGACCATGTCTTTCTTCTCTTCAATCATGAATCCAGGTGGCTGAGTTACAAAAACAAGTTCTTCTAATGGACCATTAAGAAAGGCTGACTTAACATCCATGTGGAACATAGGCCATTTCCTTGCATTAGCTACAGCTATGACAAGTCTCACAGTCTCAATTCTTGCCACAGGTGAGTAGATTTCTGAGTAATCTATTCCTTCCCTCTGCAGAAAACCTCTTGCCACCAGCCTTGCCTTATATTTTGCTATAGAATTGTCAGGATTTAGCTTCAACTTGAACACCCATTTTACTTCAATTGCCTTCTTATCTGATGGAAGTTTAACTAACTCCCAAGTTTGATTTCTCTCAATTGAAGCCAACTCCTCCTCCATAGCTTTCTTCCATTTCTTGTGTTTCAAGGCTTCTGTGTAATTGATAGGCTCAGAACCAGCCATCAATGCAATATGAACTAAGTCACCATCTACATTTACCTCATTATCATTAATAATTTCACAATCCTGCAATCTAGCAGGAATGTTCCTTGTTCTGGCAGGCCTGTCTCTAGTCACAGCTGCAGGTGCTTCATTCTCATCACTAGAATCACTATCTTCTTCATTCATGATTGGATTCAATTGAGCTCTGCTTGAACTGCAACCAGCAATCCAATCCCAGGATTTCTCTTCATCAATTACAACATCTCTACTGTAGATCATTTTCTTTGTGACAGGATCATACAGCTTGTAAGCACCTGTGACATGGTATCCTACCAAGATCATGGCTTCACTTCTGTCATCAAGCTTCTTCCTTTTTTCTTCAGGCACATGCTTGTGAGATAAAGCACCAAAAATTCTGAAGTGACTTACACTAGGTTTTCTACCACTCCACACTTCCTCAGGTACTTTGTCTTTCAGCTTCTTGGTTGGGCACCTGTTCAACACATACACAGCAGTGTGAACTGCTTCACCCCAGAAAGCTTTAGGCAGGTTCCTATGCTTCACCATACACCTTGCCATATCAAGAATAGTCCTGTTCCTTCTTTCAGCTAAGCCATTGTGTTGAGGTGTATAGGGAGCTGTGACTTCATGTTCTATACCTTGTTCAACACAAAATGACTCAAACTTCTTGGAAGTATACTCACCTCCACCATCTGTTCTGAGAGCTATGATCTTCTTTCCACTTTGATTTTCAACTAATGCCTTAAAATTTCTGAAGACATCAAATACTGCATCCTTGGTTTGAATCAAGTATATCCACATCTTCCTGCTATACTCATCAACAAAGGTAACAAAATATCTATTACCACCAAGTGAATTCACATCAAAGGGACCACACACATCAGAATGTACAACACCTAGTACACTTGATGATCTCATAGGCAAACTCTTGCTGAAAGCATTTCTAGGTTGTTTACCAACTAAGCAACCTTCACATACTCTTTCTGAAGCTTCAATCTTAGGCAGGCCAAGTACCATTCCTTTGCTCCCTAGCTGATTCAGATATTTGAAATTCAAATGTCCAAATCTCAGGTGCCATAGCCAATTCAACTTCTCATCTGTTACTACCTTCATACACTGAACAGTGTTTGTGTGAATCAAAGTTCTGAAAGTTCTATTCTTGGCCAAAGGAGTCCTCAGAATTAGGTTATTTGCAGGATCATAAAGTTCAAATTTCTCTTTCTTAATGATAACTGAAAAACCTTTTTCTGCTAACTGTCCAACACTCAGAAGATTACAATCCATACCTGGTACAAACATCACATCTTCAATTACTGCAGTGCTTCCATTGCTCCTCTTGATAACCATGTTACCAATGCCTTCTGACTGCAATGAACTGCTATTGGCCAGCTTCACTTTACTTTTCTTTCCAGAATCGAACTTCACTAACCAGTTTTTGTGACCAGTCATGTGGTTGGAACACCCTGTGTCTAAGAACCAAGTCTCAGCATCAACTTTATCTTGTGATTCTACCTCTGATAATGCAGCCATGAAAGTCACAGCTTTGTCTTCAACCTTTTCTTGCACAAGTTTTGCTTCATCATCAGAGTCTTGGCCCTTTTCTTTGCCTTTCTTGAACCAACAATCTGAAGCATAGTGTCCCCATTTCTCACAGTTATAGCACTGAATGTGACTCTTGTCCTTGCCTTTCCCTTTCTTTGAATTTGATGTTCCTCCTCCTTTCTTGAAGGATTCAGATTTTCCATCAAATTTTTTCTGAGAGCCATTCTTTCCCTTATCTCGATTTTTCTCTTTGTGACTGTTAGCTTTCTTGTAAGCCTGAACTTGTAAGGCTTGTACAGATTCTTGAACCCCTTTCCTTTCATTTATCATCAACTCATGTGCTTCTAAAGATCCGACAAGATCCTCCAACTGTAATGTAGCTACATTCCCAGTTTCTTGGATGGCAACAATGACATGATCAAAATTTGGAGTTAGAGTTCTCATTACCTTCTCTACAATCATCCTATCTGTCATCACCTCACCACAGCTCTTCATTGTATGGACAATGCCTTGAACCTTCGACACATAGGCTCCAATGGATTCACTCTTATCCATCTGCAGAAGCTCATATTGCCTTCGCAGAGACTGCAACTTTACTCCCTTCACCTTTTCTCCTCCTTCATAATATTTCACCAAAATATCCCAGGCTGCCTTAGAGGATTCAGCACTAGATATCTTGTCGAAATTTGCAGAATCTACTGCAGCTTGAATTGCATACATTGCCTTGCAATCCTTCTTCTTTAAGTCTCTGTGTGCTGATCTCTGAGCTTCAGTGGCATTCCCCACCAAGTCTTGCACACCATTAACCACCACTTCCCATGTATCTTGAAAACCAAAGAGAGACTTCATCTGTTTGCTCCATCTTTCCCAATTCTTGCCCTCAAGAATTGGAAGATTGTTTGGTAAACCATTCCCTGACATTGTTTCTGAAGGGAAGAAAATGTAAACACCAAACAAGACTGAATCTTTTTGCTTTCTACACTAAGAACCAAAGGGCTCTGGATATCAATTTGTTAGGGTAATCCAAGATAAGAGGAAGAAGATAACAAGTAAGAACTAGAGAGAAAACTAGGAGGAAAGTGTTAAGATTTATTGATAAGAGAATAGAGAATAAGTTGTGTTTTCAATGCATGAGGCACATGCTTATTTATAAGGAAAACTCCTAACACATCCATTACTTGTAACACAAGTAACCATAACTAACTAACTCAAGGTAGTTATGTAACCACCTCCTAACTACCTAACCAAGTCTAATAGGATTGAAGTTATAAAACATCAGACCAAAAATGCATTTAAGTCTAAAAATTATTCTTACATCATGAAACTTATTTAAAGGAAAACACAAAAATTTATACTTCAAATTATCTCATTTTACTTTTTTTAATAAGTGTGATTTTTTTTCTTACAATATGGAACGGAGGGAGTATACGACTAATTTGTTGAAATTTTTTACAATAAAATTAAAATATAATTTTTTTTCTAATAAAATATAATATAATTTGATGACATTTATTTATATTCATCATTATTCCGCTTTTGTGAGCGGGGACGGCTACTTATTAGTTTCACATGGTATCGAAGTGCTTGCTGAATGCGTTGCCATTCTCTCTCTCCCACGAATTCCAGTCAGACGACAAATTCCAGCACATATGTTCCTCATGGATAGCTTCATTCACCGCTATAACCACTTTTCATTAATTATGGTTAGCACAAACATGCATGTAAACACTCACTATCTTTATTTTCTTCATAAAATCTTACTATTTTTTTATAGGAAAATACTAAACAGTGTCCTCGGAGCATTAGTTAAGGAGACAGATATAGTAATATGTCATTGGAATTTGTGTAGTCAACGTCTTGAAAATGTAAAAAGTGTGATTTTCAATCTAAATTTTTGTTTTTTCGATACATTAATTTTATTTTCTATTTTTAAATCTTTAACTAGCATACCAAATATCCTAGTTAACAAGACCTTCTTATAAATATACATGTGTTTTTTTAATAAACAAAAATAAAACTTATAAATTAACAAAGTGTGCTGAACAAAACCCCAAGTGTCCACAAAAAACGAACCATCAACTAGTCAATGTCCATACAAATCAAGAGGCTTGACCACCGTATGTGATAATTGAGAAAGGATTCTCTCAATTTGAAAAAGAAATTGAGGAAATAAAGTGGGCTTTTAGATCATTGAATTATAAATTGAGAGTAATATTTAAATTGAAAAGAAATGAAGAAAAGATGATTGATGGTTGAGATATAAAAATTGATAAAAATTGAGGAAAAATAAATTGAGAGGATCCATTCTCGTGATAATTTAAACAAAATTTACACTATGAGTTTTCATTTATAAAAAAAAATAAAACTTGACTTTCTCTATAAATATACATTGTCCATCTTTAAATTCTTCATCTTTACATTGTTAATCTTTTTCTTTTTTATAATAATTAGGGCAACTTTCGTTATAGAAAAAGAATGAAAAGATTGTTGCGGTGATTTTAATTAATGTTAGTATGGTAAAATGTCTCATGTCTAATAAAATTAACTTGGTTAAATTGAATTAATATTTATTATTATTATTATTATTATTATTATTATTATTATTATTATTTAAGTTAAATATATTTTTCGTTCCTATAAAATAAATAATGTTCTTATCTAATCATAATTATGATTTTTCGAAATATTTTTATCTTAATGAATATTTGATTTGGTAGTTATAATTTTACTTTTATAAAAAAATAAAAATATAAGTAACAAATTAAATATTGATTAAGATAAAAGTATTTGAAAAAATCAGAATTTTGATTAGACTTTATTTATCTTGTATTTGATTTTTAGATTACCAAAACTCCATTCACGCATATTCTTGGCTGGGTCGGATTTTATGGATGAAGTTGGTTTCTCTTAATCCGTTTTTGGTTTTTCCATTAAATGGGTCAGTTCTGTTATCTGGTTTCTCTTAATCAGTTCTGGTTGCTTTGGTTGTTTTTTACATGTTAGGGTTGGTTCTAATATTGCCACTTGTAGTCGGATCTGATTGTATTATTTTTAACTGCTACATTTTTGTGTAGTTTAGTTGGGTCAAGTCGATATCCCCCAATTTTTAGTTATAATCGTTCTTTTTTATTTTAATCTATTTAGGGAGTTGGAGAGAGTTTCTTTCTGCTCTCCTTTTGCTTAATTTTTTTTATTTACCAAAACTCGTTTCTCTTAACACTGAAGATTAACACAAAAATTGTCCATTTGCATCATAGTGATAGGCAAGAAGCAATGATTAATAAAATTGGAAGGAAAAAATTAACATGCGTCTTTAACAAGTGCCCTTATTAAGATTGCATACTTAGTATAAAAAATTAGTCTTAAAATTTGTGCATCCAACTTTTTAAAATAAAAAATTTTGTTTTTTCTCAATACAAAATTTCAATTTTTAAATTCTTTAACATGTGACTCAGTTGAAATAGCATTAGTTAGAAGGTTGATTATTTTTGCCAAATATCCCTAAAAGAAAAAAGAATTACCACAATGTCCTAATTTTTTATTTAATACATGCAATATTCTACTTTTAAGAAAAATTTGGCGCGCATGCACACATTATGTGGCGATAGTGTCATGTCCACCACTGTAGTGCAAGTGACGACACTAACAGTGGGCGAGTGTCGCCCATTGACCGGTCCCTTTTTTTTTCAACATATTTTAATGCATTATTTTGCTTTTATTTTTATAAAATGTTAATAAACTTTTGAAATGTTCAAGAAGTGAAGTAATTTCAGAATATGACCTGCAATCTCTCTATCTGATCTATTTTCCCTGATCTATTTTCCAACCCCAAGTCCGCAACAATAACTTCAAACATAACTTCATAGCTAATACAAATGATGAACAAGAACATCACAAAGAAACAATCGTAGTAACTAAACGGGGTGAGATGGATAGTTCAACTGGCTAAGCTTGTTGAGTTAAAGGTTAAAGAGTTGGAAGTCCAGAGTTCAAGTCTTGACAAGGAGAAAAAACTAACCTATTATAAATATACTAATGACCAAGATTGTCAAAACCGGACCGAACCGGCCGGTCGGACCATGAACCGGTGATGTATCCGATTCGGTTAGGCCTGAAAATCGGTCTGCAGGCGAACCAGTAAAAAACCGGTCGAATCGGTCCTGAACCGAAAAAAACCGGTGAACCGGCCGGTCCAGACGGTTCAATGGTTCCGTTTTGTTTTTTAAACAACGCCGTTTTATATATATATATATATATATATATATATATATATATATATATATATATATATATTAAAAAAAACCAAACGATGATATGGTACTATTTTGTGTTATTGGACTTACTTATTATGTAATTTTTAATTTATTTTGAATTAGAAATTTTATGTCTAATGTACTAAAGTTTTAATTTAATATTAACTTTATGACATTTCATTTTTTTTCATGTGTAAAATTAAGAAATATTAAGTCAGTATTTATTTATTTTTATTTATATATTAATTAAAATATATATTTAATTAAAAACGGTCTGACCGATCCGACCGATTGAACTTTAAACCGGTAAGCTCACCGGTCCGATTCTGAAAACCTTGCTAATGACTAACAATTTGCCATTCAAAAAACAACAAAAATCACATAAACTAAACAGTAAACGCAATTCTTTTTGACTCCTTGGACATCTTTTTTCTAATAAAAAAAGCACTAATGTTATTTTGACAACTAAATAGTCGTCCAACAACCATAAAACATGGGACCCGCCACCTTTTTGCTATTTTTTATTATTTTTGGCCTGCTTCGATTTGCGTGCGAAGAAAGAAAAAATTGATTGTCTATATGGGACAACTTTTTTGGGTGTTCAAATAACACCCTTAAAAAAAGTTCGTTTTTCTTTTCTTAAAAATGAAATAAAAGACCTTATCTGTCATCGTGCTTATGCAAGGTTATAATTGTCTCAACCGGATAATTAAAAGAGAATAGGTGAGAACTTGGCTACCCATTCTATACAATTGGGTCATCAGCCCATCCTATTTGTCTTAAAGATAGTGGTTGAAAAAATATCATTTATGATATTATTAAAAATATGGATAATTTTTAATTGTGACAGTATAATTTTTAACAATTGCAGATTAACCCCCATATATTTCAACTCACGTATTCTTTCCTTCTAATTCCATCTTCTTCTTCTATCATCTCCGACGGCGGCGACGGCGACGGCGAGGAAGACCTCCGCCACTACGTTTTCCAATTTTCTGTCATCTATTCCATCTTCTATCCTTCCACCTTCTTCTTGTTCTATCTTCTTCGACCCAGCCCTCCCTCCGTTCAAATTTCTTCCTCCTTCCGCTCTTATTCTCTCTCCTTCGATCCAAATTCATTTTATTTTTCTGACAAACCAAAACTCTATTGCTTAATATCAGATTCAAACCATAAGGTGAAAACCCTAACTTTTGTTTGCCCCCAAATTTCAAAACATGAAGAGAACCTACCTCAAATTTAGTCTATGACAAAAAAGAAGACAATTTCTTCTCATCTTCAGTCGTTGGGTAATCTTTTTTGTGGTTAGAAAATTTCAATTGATTTATTATTGGATATTTTGTAATTGAAATGAGTTATTGTTGATTTGTTGTTGTTAGGAACACTAAATTTAATTGAGGATATTGTTAATTATATCATATCATTCTGATACTTCAAGGTTGATGCACTAACAAGAGGTAACTAATTCTCTATAATTTGAAACTGATCTCATGTTGTAATTTGTGTAGGTGGTTTCCAAATAATGATAGAGCAACTGCATTTGGAATATGGATGGCTGGATTTCATATTGGTAATGTCATAGGCTTGTTTATAACCCCAATTATGTTGTCAACTATTGGAATTTTTTGCCCTTTTATATTGTTCACATCTATTGGTTTACTATAGGTGATGGCATGGTCATATCAAGTTACAGATGACCCTTCCGAAAGCAATTTCATTGGCAGATCAGAACTAAGATTAGTCCAATCCGGAAAAACTGCTTCTCCGAAAAAGAGTAACAGCAAGTTTCCTCCCTTAGGCCTTATTTTATCAAAATTACCATAACAGGCTATAATATTTGCCAATGCAACTAACAACTGGGTGAGTTTTATTTGCTTTTGAGTGAAGAGTAGATTTGTTGCTATCATAAATTTTGTTTATGCAGTTAATTAATTTTAATTTGTTAGTCTAAATTTTTAGCATGCAGTTAGGTTTTATATTTCCGATGATTCATATGTATAATTTTGTAAATCTGGTGGTTGTTGATTGATATGTATAATTTCCAAGATTGAAGAAATTAGTTAGTCTGGTTTTGTTTATTCTCTGATTTATTGCTAAGTAAAATGAAATATTCATGTTGTATTGTTATGTTTGCTTGCATGTTGTGTACTCCTTGATGCGCTGGAAATGCATTGGATTTTATAATTTAGGTGTGGAAATCAAACACGATTGAGTTGGATCAGGGATGTGGTTAACACTATATTTGTGTACGTACAGGTATTTCTAGTAGAGCTTACGCAATTGCCGCACATTGAAAAACTTTATTATCTAAATAACAACAAGCTGGCTGTTTTGCCACCCGAGCTTGGTGAGCTAAGAAGCTTAAGAGTGCTTAGATAAGATTCAAGCTTTTGGATATGGTGAAACTAAGGTAAGATGAATCAAACCTTCTCTCTCTATTCTTTATCTTTTGTACCATACCCTAAGACCCTAGATGATGGAAAAAGGATTTCATAAGTTAAAATGGACTGGTTTTGGTTATTAGTAGACTATATATCTTTGAGTTGCAAGTTTATATGGAAGAAGAAAGATATATGTGAACATTCGTGTAGACATACCTGTAGTAAATTGAGCATAAATCTCTGAATATAAGTCGTGCGATAATGATTTTTAATGCATGGTAAAGAAGACGAAATTTACTACAGGATAGGCACCAGAATTGTTAAATTCCATCAAGTATAGTATGAGAAAAGCTACCTGCAAGTTTGAGAAAAGTTTCAGTCATGTTTCTGTACCATTGCCCACTCTTTTGCAAAACTGTACCGATTGGATGGGTAAACCTCAAAACAAATATTAAATCTGTAATCTTGACATCTTAAGCTTTCCAACGAGTGGTTGGTTACTCAAAACGGAGATCATTTGGTATTTGAATTAAATTGCGAAAGTTAAGGTACTGTTGCTATGTTTGTGCAGAAAAACTGGTTTCGGATTACATTTGTTCTAGTTGAGGATTTCACTTTTATCCGAATCCCGGCACTGTCATTGACAGCTTGAAGAAGAGGAGTTAGAATCGGAGTTGGAACTGAAGACTCGGTATTGGAAAGGATAGAGAACAAGGCTGGAACGAGATGCTTGAAGTTGGGATTAGCGAATCACAACTATTTTGTCGGCTAAAATATAGGTCCTTCTTGCAAAATCCCAAATCCTCGTAACCACCTTTCTGAGCCAACATAAAACCCAAAATATGACAAGTTCTAATACCCTGTGTGTGCAAGCCATCAACAATGGCTTTATCAGATTCACTCAATCGACGATACTTAGGAATCATATGAACATAACGTGCTGGCGTTAGTGGATGGTTATGAGATGGCTCAAATGCAAAAACTGTCCACTTGTTAGTCTCAACATTTAAGTTTACTCGAAACCTTGCATGACAATCGGTTCGAGTGGTCGACTTCAGAACTTTTCCACAGTCCCCCTTCTTACTATTCTTACCCGCTCTATTACACACTAATTGACGAACAACTATCTTATCATCATGATCACGTCTCACATCATCTTTTCTTATTGCAAACCCATGAAATTCTGCAAAGCTTTTATAAAATTGTATAGCTTGTTCCTCTGAATCAAATTCCAATCCTCTTATATCATCATCTGTCAATTCACTAATATCCTTATAAGTATCAATGTCCTCTTTTCCTTCTTCATTAAGGACATTATTATTACTAGCCAATTCTTCACCATTTATATCTCCATCATTTGCAACCATTTAAAATTCTTTGTCACAACCTATTATTCAAGATTGATTAGATTAACATTAACAACATCCAAACAGAATTACTAAGAATTTATTAAGTATCAGATAAAAAAAACAAAGAAATTTGAAGGAAAAGTTCTCTTCACTTATTTTCATAAACATAAAATGGCTTTTTTAAGTAGCCTTACACCAGAGCCACCACACTTAAACGTGGGTTTAACACTAACTAAACCTAGCTACAAAGAGGGAAATATCTTAATAACTAAATCAAACTAACAGCAGCAACAGTTCCTAATTTAAAGGATAAGAAAACAACCTTACTTCCTACTTAATATGATTTATTAAAGACAAAACAAATAAAACAAACAGCCACTAACTTCAACAGAATTTATCCTAAACAAATAAAAGTGTGATCTAGGAGCCATGTAGGATTAACAAAAGTAAAATTAGAAAGAAATATGGCAGAACTACCAAACAAATATTGTAAATAATTTCTTAGTTATTCCAATGAATTCACAAAGCACCAAAATGATAACATTAACTCAACCTTTTTCTAAATCAGTATCTATCATTTACACTCAATGTAGGGTACTTACTCATTTAAAATATCAACAGAACAAGAGAAGAAAAACATAGAAAGAAGAACCTGGGCAATTATAGAGTGAAAAAATCTTATGGTGGCGGTGGTCGTCGCCGTCGACAATGACGGAGAAAGAAAGGGATGAACAAAGAGGAAAATTAAATCAGAAGATGAAAGGACAAGCTAGATTTTGTGTGGTTACAGGTTTGGTGGTGTCGCGGTGGTCTTGCCGTCGTGGCGTCGTCGTTGAAGAAGATGGAAGAGGAAGGAGGAAGGTGGAAGGTTTGAAGCGTGAAATGTTTTTACCTGATGAAGTGAAAATGTGTCCCTATATTAAAAATTTACTTGGGGGCATATTTGCAAATATTTAAAATACATCAATTATATAACATTTTTAAAACTAATGCCACCTAACTGATTATATTTGTGACAAATTAGATGGGCTGAGTAGCCCATTCTCATCAAATGGGTACTTAAGAATTTGCCAAGAGAATATCAGAATTACACGTGGCACGATACAGTTAAAGGTTGACAAATGAGGAAAAAACAGAGAAGATAATAACGCGTTATTTGCATCTGTTTCTTCTTCCCTCCTTTTTTTCTGACATCACACTTCTGCAAAATTCCTTTTTCTCCATTAAATTAATTCCTTTTTTTCTTTTATTTATTGTTGAATTGACCCTGCATTTCCTATTTTACCCTCGCCATAGCCATTGAGGTCTCTTCTGTTTCATTCATTCTTTGGTCTCAATACAGAAAAGGGTCTTCAATTTTTCTTCTCTGTCTCTCTGAAACCGACCGACAATCCCTCTGATTCTCGTATCACATGCTCCATTTTTAAGGTTTGTTTGTTTTTCTTATCCTTATTCTTCTTGTTTTTCTTTTGTTATTTTTTTTTAAATTTTAATCGATTCATTTTCATACCCCCCAAATCTAACAAAGACGAAACAGAGAAAACAATAATATTCCTCTTTTCTATTCATTCGGGTTTTGACTTTTTTATTTCTTCTTCAAGCTGAAAAAAAAATTGTTTTATTTACATTGTGGGTTTTGTGTTTTGTTCTTTTCTACTTTGGAAGGAAATGAAATTAGAAAGGGCAAAAAGGTGAAAAGCTTTGACCATTGAAAAAAAATGGCTTGTAACTTGATTTGTATAAATTATGAACTCAAATTGGTTTCTAATTATTAATATATTTTCATTATTTCGTTAGAAAAACGTATGAATTTATTGTTTTTTTGTTACCAATACCATTCATCTAATGTTGTCGGTTATATTTAATTTATTCATGTTTTATTGTTATATAAGCTTAGAATGACTAAAAATCATTGAAAAATAGGTTTAGGGTTCTTATTGGTCTTTGTTGGATCTATTGTGAGTTTTTTTATTTTTTTATTTTGTAGATAATGTGTTTGATATTTGTTGTCACAGGAATTCTGGATCCTTTGAGAGAATTGAAAATGCCGGGAATTGTTACAAACGGGGTTCATGATGAAGGGGAAGGTAATGGGGTGAATGGGAACCACTCCCCTGTTACGGAAACCGTAACTCTAATCAAGTCTCCGAGGAGTCCAATGAGTTCGCAGAGACCTCAAATTGCTGGTCCTAATTTACCGGTTGATGAGGTGGTTGAGCCTTCGATCGAACAGTTGTATGAAAATGTGTGTGATATGCAGAGTTCTGATCAGTCTCCCTCAAGGCAAAGTTTTGGATCTGACGGTGATGAGTCTAGAATTGATTCCGAATTGCACCATCTAGTTGGAGGGAGGATGAGGGAGTTGGAGATAATGGAAGAGGAGGTGGAGGTGGAGGTGGAGAGAAGACCGGGGGAGAGTTCTAGCGGTGAAACATCTTCTGGAATTGGTAGTTTATCCAATGGTAAGAAGTTGGATAAGGTGGCTGTGGTTCGATCTAGTAGTAAAAGTCCAGTTTCCTCAGAAAAATCCGTCAAAGCATTAAATTCACCGACGGGCTCTGACACTTCACCAAAATCAAAACCCAAAGGAACTGACAGTTCACCAATAACAAAACCCAAAGGAAAAAGTCCTGCAAAACCTCCTCTACAGAAAAAGAATGGTAGTCCTTTGAGAAAACAAACTAGCGGAGTTAACGGCGTGAAGAATTCAAAGAATTCTCCTTTGAGAAAGTCAGTTTCACAGAATCACATTGACAATTCGGTTGAATCAGGATTAGATAGACCAGATCGGGCACCGATATTACTAAAGCAAGCAAGAGATCTTATGTCATCAGGAGATAATCCACAAAAAGCTCTTGAATTAGCTCTTCAAGCAATGAAACTGTTTGAGAAGTTTGATAATGGGAAACCGAGTTTGGAACTGGTCATGTGTTTACATGTTACAGCAGCAATATATTGCAGCTTGGGTCAGTACAACGAGGCGATTCCGATGCTTGAGCGTTCAATTGAGATTCCTGATACCGGTGAAAGTCAACAGCATGCTCTTGCTAAATTTGCCGGTCACATGCAACTGGGAGACACCTATGCTATGTTGGGCCAACTTGAGAATTCAGTTATGTGCTACACTGCTGGTTTTGAAGTTCAGAGAGGGATTTTGGGAGAAACAGACCCAAGAGTTGGTGAAACTTGTCGGTATTTGGCCGAAGCTAATGTTCAAGCTTTGCAATTTAATGAAGCAGAGAGGCTCTGTCAGATGGCTCTTGACATTCATAGAGAAAATAGTTCAGCCCCATCTATTGAAGAGGCAGCCGATAGGAGGCTTATGGGCCTTATATGTGAAACAAAGGGGAATCATGAAGCAGCTCTTGAACACCTTGTTTTAGCCAGCATGGCAATGGTAGCGAATGGCCAGGAAGTAGAAGTCGCATCAGTTGACTGCAGCATTGGAGACACATACTTATCCTTGACTCGATATGATGAGGCTATCTTCGCATATGAAAAAGCTCTAACTGTTTTCAAGACCAGCAAAGGAGAAAATCATCCAACAGTGGGATCAGTCTTTGTACGTTTGGCCGACTTGTATAACAGGATAGGGAAGATAAGGGAATCAAAATCATATTGCGAGAGTGCACTTAAAATATATGAGAATCCAATGCCTGGAGTTACTCCAGAGGAGATTGCTAGTGGTCTTACGAATCTATCAACCATCTATGAGTCAATGGATGAGGTTGAACATGCACTCCAGTTACTGCAGAAAGCACTTGAGATATATAATGATGCCCCTGGTCAGCAAGGCACAATAGCAGGAATCGAAGCTCAGATAGGGGTCATGTACTACACGTTGGGCAACTATTCTGAATCTTACAACACTTTGAAAAATGCTATTTCGAAGCTTCGTGCTATTGGAGAGAAGAAATCATCCTTTTTTGGTATTGCTCTTAATCAAATGGGACTTGCCTGTGTGCAGAGTTATGCCTTAAGTGAGGCTATAGTATTATTTGAGGAAGCAAAGAGTATTTTGGAACAAGAGTTGGGACCTTATCACCCTGACACGCTTGGAGTATATAGTAATCTTGCAGGCACATATGATGCAATTGGCAGGTACCCATTTTTTGTTTTACTTTGTGTTTCAACTTCTGGTAGCAAATATATATTTCATCATTAGAGTAGTTCAGCACTTTCAATTCACTAAGGTGTTATGTGAAGCAGGATATAATAGTAATATGTTATAAATTAATAGACTGCTTAATCAAGTTATGCCACTCATGCGAAATAATTACTGATTTAACTTGTGGAATTCATAGTGAATAGTTAGTTGACTGGATTAGATATTGTATTCACTTCATTTCGCCTTAAGCTTGTGTTAGAGAGGCAATTGACAATTTGAACAATGCAACCTTTAGAGAAGGGTGAATATTTTTTATCAGCAGGAACCAAATTAGTTCCTCCGAAGTTTACAACACTAAACACGATCCATTTGCGTTAGACCTCAGAAGAGAAGCATGAGTTTGATTCACCTTCTGAGACCTTGTGGAATTATGAAATATTTTTCTTTGTTATTAGTTTGACCTTTAGATTATGAATATCCAAAATATTTTTTCGCGTCAAAATTATGTTTTCCTCATGGGATTTGGTCTTCTATTTCAGGCTTGATGATGCAATTCAAATTTTGGAGCATGTTGTTAGTATGAGGGAGGAAAAGCTTGGGACAGCAAATCCTGACGTGGACGATGAGAAGAGAAGGTTGAGTGAATTATTGAAGGAAGCAGGTAGAGTTCGGAGCAGAAAAGTCAGGTCACTTGAGAACCTTTTTGACGGAAATGCTCGCACTTTAAACAACCTTGTCATCAAGACCTGATAAGGATTTCCTTTAAAGAAACTTGATTCTTTGTCACTTTACAGGAACAAAATCTGCAATTTTCAAGGGATACACATATCTGGACAGTGTTAATATACGATATGATTGAAGAGTGTTATAATTTATGCCAATATTTTACTTGAGAGCAATATTATTTGTATGATATGTTGTAAGTCATTCTGGTATACAGATTATCCCTTTATTTGTGTATACAACATTTTTCTTTACCTTTGTTTCATTTCAAATATCAAGAAAAAATTGTGTCTAAAACTCTTGGATATGGCATAATGGTTGACAGTTACATGTATATAACTATTTGAACCCACCATGTTGTATATAACTATTGTGTCTAAAGTTGATCAAATTGGGGGGTTCAAATGGACAACTTGGTTAGTATGCTAAGGGACGTTATAACTTGATAAGCATACTAATCAAATTGTCCATTTGAACGAACCAATTTGATCATTGTGATTCTCAAGAGCCTTGGAGAAGCTATTAAGGAAGAAAAATTGACTGGGAGTACTAAAAGATATGTTGAAGTAACTTTTGGGACATATTTGAAGCTTGAGAAACTGATCGCAAAAATTCTATGATGTAAATAGCGGTGAATTTTAACCTTTTAACTCTTGCATGGAAAAAGGTATCAGAATTTTTGAAGTCACTTTTTCGTGTTGCCCATGATGTATGATTCATTGCTTCTTGTAGGTTTGTATAGTTGTAGCTAACATAAAGGCTGTTTAGTTAGACACTTGATTGTTTATCTCACTAGTCAACTGGATTTGGAGTTTCTTCCTCATCAATGTCTGGATTTACTTTTCCTTTAATAGATAAGGACAGTAGATTGTTGAGGTAAAGACTCTTGAAATCTTAGGAGTCATGTTCGAATAGTGTCATTATGTTTAATGGAGTCTCACGATTATGTCGCACTTAATGTTCAATATTGAATAGACTAACTATTCTAGAGATTTTATTATTTTTAAAAACAAACATAATAATATCAAAATAAATTGTCTTTTAGAGTTTATTCCAATAAAAATTGTGAAATTAAGAAAGTGTATTTTGGTATTAAATTTGTTGATAATTGATATTACTGTTACAATTTTATTCTTCAAGAAAGAAAATGAATTTTTATTTTTCTAAAGTATTTATTACATATTGTAGAAAAAATACATTTTAATTAAGAATATATTGGTAAAGAAATAATTAATGTCCTTAAGAATTTGAAAATTATCTTATAAAAAAAGACAAAGAAAAATCTAAAGAGGATCTTATATTTAGAGACGAGGTAATAACATTCTATTCAATATGTACATTAAGTTTTAAAATGTTAAACCTTGCAGTATTGAGATTTGTCAGTTAAGTATGGTCTAGCGGAAATTAATGATTTATCTATTTATTAGGTTAAGTATGGTCTTGCGGAAATTAATGATTCATCTATTTATTAGGAAAATCTTTATCTTTATAACCTATAATAGGAAGATTGAATTGCTCTTAAGTCTCTATTTTGATGATGTGACATATCTAAGAAAATTCCACATTTCTATTGAAAATTTATCAACTACTTCTCTTATTTAATCTAAAATAAAACTTATCCTCCACAAATTTAATTTAATGTCTAATGACACAAATTTAATTTGATGTCTAATGAATAGAAAAGGAAACCACCCAAAAAAACTTTCCAATTTCTAAATAATTAATTAAATCTAAAAAACTATTAATGTATTATAGAGAGATAAATTATACACTATATCATATTAATATTTAGTGATGATACAATTTCTTAAAATTAAAAGGATATATCAACAATGAAAAAATAAATTAAAAGGGATATCAAGTAATATATAAGATATTTCCAAAAAAAATTAATATATAAGACCTTTAGTTTTATCTTTCAGTTATGTTTTACTTTGTAAATTCAATCGGTTACAAATATTCCATCTTCTATATGTTAAACAACTTTTATATTCTTTAAAACATTTTAAAAGTTGTAGAATTATTTTTTTTTTTTGTAGAAAATCTTAAACAAAGTTGAGTGCTATATATAGATACATTCCAACTTCCAAGCATTTGTTTTTGTGGTGCATGTGATATGTTATCACTCTCATAAAATATCATGATTTTATTTCTATGGAATAATTGTCTTTCATGCATGGAGTTTGAAATAATTATTGTTTGATTGTTAATATTATCTTACAAAACACAAGACATCATCTTTAACTCATTTTTCTCTAATATCTATTTCAGGTTGAAAATTGTCATTTGATACTTTGTTCATTAGTTGCAAGGTAACTGTTAGAATATTGTATATATTTTTAAATTGTTATTGATTTATTTTATTCAATATATTTTTTGGATGCTTTAATATTGGTTCTCTCAATCACCAAGTGTGTAATAACAATCACCATCCCCTAAACTAATAAGCTATATAGATTCTTCATTATGATACACATAAATGAAATTAAAGATCTATCTTTTATCTATATATTTTTATAAATAAACGTCGAAACTTACAATGTGATGATGTTGCATCTCTAAAAAAATTTCTCATAACCTTTTAGAATTTGTCCTCTTATTAATTTTGATTTGTTTTTGTGGTGGCAGGTGTGCAAAATATTAAGAAATTATTATACCTATGAAATATTTATCTTTTATGGAGTTTGAAATAATATGTATTTGATTGCTCTTATTATCTTACAATGAATCATTTCTAAAAGTTCTTTTCCCTATATATTTCAGGTGGAAAATTGTTATTTATTGTTCAATAGTTGCAGGAGCTTTGATTAATTAATTTGTTAGAATATTGTATATATTTCCAAATTGTTTAAAAGTTAAATTATTTTTTAATGCATTTTTTTGACTTATATATAATATATATATATATATATATATATATATATATATATATATATATATATATATATATATATATATATCTCAATTACCAAGTCTACAACAACAACAATCACCTAAACTAATAAGTCAAAAACTTATTAATTTTGGTGCATGTAACAAAAAAATATGTCATAGAATTTAGAAAAATTGCATATAACAAAAATATCAATTTTTGAACATTTCTGATCACAAATGAATGTAATTTTTTAACGAAAATGATTAAATATTATTAATTTTAAAGTAGTAAAATTATTTGTTCATGAATAGTGTAAAAACATGTCAACTTATAAAAAAAATATATCAACTTAATAAAGTAATTAGTATTATTTATGAAATTGACTTTTGAGTGGTACATGTTATGAGAGTTTTGATTACAAAATGGTATCAAGTTAAATGGTCTTGAATGACCATTTTACATGTAAGTGGTAGGGCATTTTTTATTTCGTAAAAATATGTCAGAATAAATAACATAATTAATAAATTTGTATTAAATGTATGTAGAGTTGAAGACCAATAGATATTTTAACGGTTACAACATTTGGTATCCTATTAAAAATTATTACAAGACATTATGATATATAAACTACAAGAAATTTGTTTTTTAATGATAACATGAGAACGTAGGCAAAAGACTTTTTCGTACATTATAATTTGTTATACCTACGGAATTTTAAAAGTACATGTCAAAATAACCCAAAATGTTGTAGGACAAAGACCGTAGGTAAAAGACTATAGATAAAACTAAATATATGATTAGTTAAATGACGCAATGACAATAAAAATCATGAATTTTTTGTTTTTAGCATAAGTTAATTTGATCTTTTTTCTCTTTTCATAGCTTATATTGTAGTTGTTTTATTGTTATATTTTTTTTTACAAAATTGAGATAAAATTTCACCAAGTAATGTTTGAAAAAATCTAATACTACAAAAAATGCATTTTCGTATATAAGGAATTTTAAATTAATTATATAGAAGAGAATAAGGAACTATGCTATTTGGTAGGTAATTTCAAGGATATTGATCAAAAGATGAAAAATGCAGAACCACCATCAATGAATCACATTATATTCTATAATTTGAATTTATTTCAATCTTTCCAATGAGCAATAATTTTTAGCAAACCGGCTTTAACTCTTATTGAAAATAATAAGAAATACACCAAAGAAAAAAAAACAAAAACAACTTGCGACTATACCTCCACGACCTATAAAAATAAAATTAAGTTTTTAAATGATTAAACTATTAAGATAAAATATTTTATGTATATATATATATATATATACAACTATTCGTTCTTAAGAAATACTATAAGAGACCCACTAAAAATTATGTTAATTGTACTTAACACACACACACACACACACACACACACACACACACACATAATATAAATCAATAAAAAATCTCATTTCTAAACAACATTCTTATTTTTAATATAAATTCATATTAAACATAATTATGTTATTATAATTAAAATAGTATCATCTACCAAAATAAATAGTATAAATCATTTGATTATATGTGATTATACTTATCCTAATTATTATTTTTTATTTGTAAAAATATTTTGAGTGTGTTGTAATCAAAATAAAAATTATTTTCATAGCAAATCATTGTACGTATAAACTAAAAACCCAAATAAAAATTATTAAATTAAAAAAAGACAAAAAAATTATGGGACAAAAAACTCATAAAAAAAAGAGAAAGATATAAAAAAATGAATTAAGCATAGTAAAAAGAAGATAAATAAAACCGCTGGCTAAAAATATTCTGAATTTGGTATCACATATTAAAGCTTTCAATGGTAATGTTTCATTTTGACAATAGAATGAGATTATCATAGCCTATAAAAATATGATATTGCAAATTTAAATTTTAAATAAATTATTTTTTCAATCTCATATTTAACACGAACCTCTAAAAAAACTATCTATTAAAAAAATATAAACAGAACAATAGACAAAAAAATCGGGACTAATAAAGTCTGAATAAAATTCCACCAAGTGTATATCTGAGAAGAAACTTTAAAGAACGGGAGAGAATTAGAAAAGCTATTTAATACCTTAAATTACATAGAAAAAAATAAGCAGTTACTCTATTTGATTAGTAATTTTTAAAAAACGAGATCACGTAATTTTTAAATAAGAGATATCTCAAAAAAAAAAAAAAGTGACACGTGACTATACAATTGCAACTCAGATAAAAAAACGAACATATTATACGATTAAACTATTAAAATATAATATGATGCATCCCTTTAAACTAAAAAATATATTATAAGAGATGTATTATATTAAAATATAAACTAAACTACAATATAAATCCGTGAAAAATCTCATATTTCTAAACTATTTTTTATTTTTATACATATATTTATATTAAATATATACATATTTTATATTAATATCTATATGTGATTATACTTATCACAATCATTTATAAATATATTTTAATTATATATTTTAATGGAACCCGCACATCCCCTAGTAAATATAAATACAAAATTATACATATTAGAAGTTTTGTTTGGAAAAGGTGTATATTAGAACTTTAACATACACTACATTTTTTAGGCATACTCTTTACATTCTTGATCACTATGACACATGACACTATGGTTCTGGCCTCCTATCTTTTAATATTATTTTTCCTCTCAAGTACTAATGACTTAGCATCAGATGGCATGCCCATCTCATTGAGGTCCATCTCTTTTAAGTCCACCTAAAAATGGGGTGGGGCGGACTAATTTAGGTGTTCAGGTTTAAACTCAAGTCCGCCCGTTTATTGGCGGGGTTGTGAGTTGGCGGGCATACCCGCCAAATATTATTATTATTTTTTTTACAATTTGAATTACAACTTCACAATTCAATGTTAAAAAAATATTAAACAAGTTGAATTATAATAACTTAACAATTTCTTACAATTCTTACCTTCTATTTTTAAACTAACAATAATACTATAATAGGAATAATTAAGAAAAGATTGCAGCAGAGAATAAAGATAATTAAATTAAAAAAAATTAACCAAGTTAATAAGCAATTCATTACAATTACGCTTAATTAAACTAACAGAATCATCAACTTAAATTAATAAGTACTTCCTTACAATATAAAATAAAACGATAAATACTAGAAATAGGTGGCAAAACGGACATGCCCGCCCCCGTTTAGGCCCGCCCCGTTTAAGCCTGCTAAAAAACGGGGTGGGGCAAGGCGGGCCAACTGAAGGTAGCGGGCCGAAAACCTCAACCCAACCCGACAAAAATGACGGGTCAAACGGATCGGCCCGGCGGGCTTGGCCCTTTTTTATTGAGGATAACCTGAAATTTAGAAATTCTTAAAAAGATTAATTTTGGAATCTCAAGGGTATTTATTTAATTAGAATTTAAAAGTACATAGCACAACAGAACTAGTCCCTTGAGATAGTGGTTCAAAGCTTGAATCCTTCATTGAGAACTTAGATAGTCAAGTCATTGGTTTTGAGGGGAATGACAATGGGCTTGGTAACAATAGACTCATACTTCCAAAGCTTGAATTCTCCTTTCACAAAATCATAGTAACCCCCCAATAGTTGTAAATTCTTGTTCCTTATTTCTCTATCAACATATGGATATGTATGCAGGTTCACCAATGAGTTATTCACTGATTTCTGCAAATATAAAGTTGTAACTGATTAATATATTTGAAGTATATAAAGTTTAGAATAAATATAGGATAATTACACATGAATGAAAGACAAACGAGTAACAAGTTATGCCGTTAACCCTTTTGATTGGAAATTAAAATATATAAATGTAATTTAATTAGCTAACCACTTCACAGAATTTGCATTGTTCCTTGAAATCATAGCCTTCATATTCTCTCAGGACCTTGATTTTGGCAGGTAAACCAATTTTCACCCAATCATCTATGAAGTCACTGTGCATAAATCAATCGAACAATAAAAATGGAATTAACATTCATAATTTTCATGTTTTTATGTTATTGTTAATGTAGAGTTTAAATCTTACTATGGAATAGAACCATCCTCAGGATGACTCATAAGCCTTGATATTCCGCCGCAGCGACTATGTCCAATAACCAAAATGTTCTCAACCTGAAAAGTAATTAATTTTGTCTCAATCCTAGTCTCGTTAAGGTCACAAAGATATTAGAAACTTTGCTTTGTCACGGTCCAGATTGCGGCCGCAGACTAATTTCCAAACACTTATGAACATATGCTAATCTTTACCTTTAGAGCTGTAATAGCATACTCAATTGTTGCACCAACTCCACTGTGTCTTAACTGTGGAATAGAAATTTAATTATTAAATACATTTCATTTTGGAGATGTTGTAAGTTTGAAATTTATCACTTGGAACAAAAGTAGACCTGATTAAATGCAGGGACCATGTTAGCGATGTTTCGGACGACGAAAGCTTCTCCAGGTTGAAAGTTCAAGATAACAGAAGGACTCACTCTAGAGTCAGAGCAAGAAAATACCATAAACTATGATACATAAATGAAATTGAAAATTAGATTATATTAAAGAACACAAGAATGAGAAACATATATATATTTATTTATTTTGTATAAATCAAGCTCTAATTAATCACCTTGGGGGATTGTCCCTTAGCAAGTCGTTCATACAATTCCGGGTTCTTGCTGCAATATAAATAAAATTCAGGTATGAAATAATTATTATTAATTAAATTGAGTACTTTTTCCCTTGATATTTATGAAATCAAACTCTTAATATTGAGCAAACTATAGGCATATGATATTAAAATTTTATTTAATTTGCGACTTTACTCGAAATTGTTGTGCTTGAAGTGAGTAAAACCATCAATGATTCTGTGTTCAACAGGATGTGGATGAGATCCCTGCAACTCAACTATAAGCTCCTCAATTTTTGTTGTGACCACCTCATTAAGTTCTTCCTTCTCTCTGTAACCAATAAGTTTATAATTTATGTATCATTAAATTAAATCATGTGTGCATTTTTTTTTCCTTGTTAGAAAAGTAATTAACCTGAGAAGGTTCTTCAGTTTTTCAATGGCTAGCTCAGATGATTGATTTGCCATAGTTATCCCTGCATATTGTCAAAAGTTGTAGCAATTAATTTTGAACTATTTTAGAGAGACAATAATTTAGGATAGTAAAATGTATGATATTGAAGAAGATAGATTACCTATGCAGTGAGGTAATTTTTGAGAATATTGAGAGATGATATATAGGAGCCGATGCTAACAAATTGCTCTTGATTTAATTTCCAGTGTTTGCTATTCTATTTATAGATGAAAACTGAATAATTCAGTAGTATGTAGAATATGATCATATATTATTATGTAATTGGAGTACTATGTATATTATGCAGTAGTTTTTTTAGAGTAAATTTTTGTAGTAGTTTATAAAACAAACTTTTTGTTGTTTTTTGTAATAAAAAAACTCCGACAACAATTTAAAGTAATAGTATTAAGGGTCCGTTTGGAATGACTTATTTTTTATTTTTTAGCTTATTTAAAATAACATATGCAAATAAATAAATTTTTAAATATTATTATAAACTTTTTAAGATGGTTTATGATAAAAACAACTTATAAAAATACAACTTTTGTGAGTGAAAACTTTTTGAATAAGGTGAGTGAAAACTTATGAATCATCATAAAACTTTATTTATTTGTATAAATTAATTTCATAAGCTGAAAAATAAGTCAAATCCAAATAGAGTTTAACTTTATAACTTACGATGTTGAGTTCGAACAAATCTCAAAACAATTATAAATAAATCATTCGTGCAACTTTAATAAATAAATAAAAAATCATTATCTTATTTTTGGTTTTCCTTTCTCCAATTTTTTTTTTTAAAAAAATAAAAATACTGCGATACACACAATTAAACATCCTTTATTTTCAACTTCAGCATACAGAGCAGAAAAAAAAAAAGTTTAGTACTTTAAATTGTTGTCAGATCCTCTCCGGTTGATCCTCTTATGTTGTCTGTCTGTCATGTACCAATTATAATTCTAGAATTTCTGCTGTTATTTCTCTCTCGCCATTTCTCTATACTTAAAATAAACATGGAAATAATACATATATTGTTTTCAACATTTTTTATAATTTTTTAAAAAAAATGGGAAGGGAAAATTATATTATTATTATTATTATTATTATTAATATTAATTGTAGTATAAATGACCGTTTTACAATTGTTGTGAAATTTGAAAATATTAGAATACAATAAAATAAACAATTTGTTGACAAAAAAGGAAATTTTAAAAAATTAATCAAAGCAAACTTAACTAATAACTATTTTTAGAGAGATATATAACTTTCACCTTCCATAAAATTTCTCGCTTCTTCTTTTTCATCGAAAAGAGAGGGGTGATTTTTGGTCATTTGTTTACCCATAATCATCTTTGTGTATCATTAATTTTGTCCATATATCCTTTAATATTATTAAGTGATTTTCACATATAGATCATATATTTTTCATGTTTTCTTTGTGTGATTTTTTCATCTCTGTGTGACGTTTTATTTTCTATATTGGTGTGATGTTTGTTTGATTTTTCATCATGTGACGAATCGACTATTGGTTCAACTAATGACTAAGTTGTCAAATATGTAGATTTGGAGGCATCGTTATTCCAATTACTTTAAATTTGTCATAATATTTATCATTTTATGCTATTAATTTTGATGTTGTGATTTTTTTTCATAAATTCATCTTATTTTGTTTTTGTTTTTTGATATTGAATTTATACTGGTGTCTAATATGCTCTATCAATTTAAATAAATATTGTTTAAGTAAAAAAAAGAAATTATGATTTTTGTTATCAAACAATATTTATATATAGGATTAATAACCAAGTAAAGTCTCCGTGAGCTTGGCTCAGTTGGTAGAGACATCGCACTATATGTGCAGGAGCCCGGGTTTGAACCCGGGACACTCCACTTATTCACCTTTAGGGTGGATTTTCTAGCCACTAGGCTACTTGACCAAAAAAAAAAAAAAAAACTCACCAAGTAAAAGTAAGCCACTAGATTTGGTCTAGTACTGAGAGATTTGGGTAGCATATTATAGGTTTTGGGTTCGATCCTCAGCTCATTGTAAACCAAAAAAAAAAATAACCAAGTAAATGTAGTGTATGGAAAGGAAGGTTCAAAATTTGACCTGTGTTACTAAGAAAACCCTCTCCCGGGCCGAATATGGATTTCCCACAATTATAGCAGGGTGCTGTAACTGATGTGGGTCATCCGATTTTTTATCAACGATTGAGATTGTTTTACAATATAAATTTATATTTATTATTTAGACCGTTCGATCTAAATGAACGGCCGAGATTTATTACAACGTGCAACTGTGTGATAATTTTACAATGGTGAAATTGTACCCCCATGCCCTAGCTAACAAATTAATGAGAAAATTTTGCCGGGAATATTTTTTTTAACAAAATGGACAAATTAGTTTTGCAAAAATGACAAATTGGGGCCCCATCTTGCCGGAAAACACCAATAATTATAAAAATATTTCATGTGTCTCAAAATAAATGACTTACTTTTGATATGTATACTATTCACATAATTTACTTTGATTATGTTTTTTCATTAATATATTTAAATATAAATATTAGCATAAAAGAAATTATTTTATTCGTCTTGATGAATATTTTAAAAATATATAATTTTTATAATTTTTAATAATAAATAACTAAAAATATTAATGATTAAAGTTGTATATTGACACATGAACTAGTCAGCTATATTATTTATTTTGGGACAAGAGGGATTAACATTTTTCACGTTTTGCAACTCATCAGTATGTGCATGATTTCTATAATGTAGTGAAGTCAGACACAATTCACGTTTCCCAACTCATTAAGTATGTGCATGACTTGTTTTTATTTTTGACTTTCACCACCACTGGCATCCGACTCTTAATTTGAAGATTAATTTTGACATTTAGTAGTTCTAGTTTTCTCTCAATTCAATTGTGGGGATGAAATCGTGATCATTTTTATCAAATAGAGCATCAATCACCACTAAACCAACTAATATTTTGTAGTATGTGCATGATTTAACTAGTGTTCAAATACAAATTGATATTGTTTTTGTTTACAAAAATACAAAATGATATATTAGATTATAGTATCGAACACATATTAATTAATCATATGTTATAAGAACAGTTTTTTTTAAAAAAATTATCTTTCTTTATTAATATTATGTTTACGGTATGGCCTTCCCATGTTTTATAATTTCTTCCTTTTTTGTTATATACTCCATATAAATTCTGGGCATAGGATGAGAATTTTTTTAAGAAGGAGAATGTTAACATGTGTCTTAAGAAGATAAATGTGAAAAATATTTATTAAATCATGTATATTATTTAATTATCTAAGCATTAAATTTTTTGTTATCATTAAATGCTACATTTTTATTTTTAGACAGCTTATCATATATCATTAAGACACAAGTTAACATGACCTTTTTGAGAATACCAACATAGTTGAGATTCTTGATTGATACTTTTTGATGTGTAACTCGTGGAGTATCATGTTACATAAGCATGTGTGTTTGATCAGGGCAGTTCCAACAATTTAAAAGCCCGGCCTTGAATATTAAAGATGGACCCTCTTAATAAAAAACAAAAAATTTAAAAAGAATAATACTCTTAAAAAATAATACTTTTTTAAATTGTAAAGAATATAATTAAATAACAAAAAAATAGTCAGTCATATTATAATCAATATCAACTAAAATATCTTATAACAACTTAAAAAAAAAAAAAAACCATTCCTTCTAGTTCTAGCAGTGAGACGGAGAAGGAGAAGTTACACACATTTATGTTTGTGTTTCAGACAAGAATTTTATTTTATTCATTTTATTTTATTTTAAACTTAAATCTAAGCACTTTAGATTGAGTCAACAAAAATATATTAAAAAAATATTAAGACTTTTTAGTTAATTTCTTGAATCATCTTTTTCTTTGTAAAGAGACGTACTATAATATAAATTATTTTTTAAGGCCTCTAAAAATTGGAGCACCGGTGCCGTAGGACACCTTGCTTGCACCCCTCAAGGTCGGACTTGTGTTGCATACGAAACACAAACAATGTGCCTGTTCTTGGAATTTTTTCATTTAATTTATTCTCTTTTTTTTTTTTTTTTTTTTTTAACATTTTTTCGTTTCTGTTTTGAAGATTTAAAAAATAAAATATAATTTCAGTTTTTGAGTTTTCTTTTTTAATTAAACCATTCTCTTTCTCACTTGAATATACCGATTATATAATGTTGGATATTGGTCCAGGTTTCACACACGCAAAACTCAATTGAAAATCAAACACACATAAAAGACACAATTTTGAAATTAAAATTGATCTTAACACTAATGATTTTCATACACACACTTTAATGGAGAAGAAGAATAAAAGATTCAGAGAGAGAGAGGGAGAGAATGAGGAAGAGGAGTTATTTTATTCACAATCACTTAATCATGGTTACAACACAATACCTCATTTTATACTTACTTCAAACACAAGTAAGTGAGGTAACAATAAACTAACCAACTCATAACCACCACTAACTGTCACTAACACTAACAACCAACTAATAACTACCACACAAGAGTTTCACCTAGCTGTGACAGTTATGACTATAACTTTCAAGCTCAATAAATCACCTAGCTCGCCATGGCCAAAGTAACGGCTCGCCATGGCAAGTAGTTACACACTAGCTCGCTTAGCAGGTATAGTTCTCATTCTCTGAGGTCTAGCTGTAGTGACTTGACCTTGATTGTCAACAGTACTATCTGTTTCTTCAATCATGATCCTATGTGTATCTTTCTTTGCAGCACTTGTCCAATCTCATTCCTTCAATTCATCCACTATAGCATCTCTACTGATTACAATTTGACTTGTCATAGGATCAAGCAATTTGTAACCTCCAGTGGAATGATATCCTACCAATATCATTTGATTGGACTTATCATCTAGCTTCCTTCTTAACTGATCTGGCACATGCCTATATACCAATGAACCAAACACCTTCAAGTGATTCAAGCTTGGTCTAACACCTGACCAACTCTCCTCTGGTGTGATTCCATCTAACCTCTTTGTGGGACACCTGTTAAGGATATATGCAGCTGTAGAAACAGCTTCACCCCATAATTCCTTAGGCAGGTGTTTCCCATTCAACATGCTTCTGACCATGTTCATAATGGTCCTATTCTTCCCCTCTGCAGTGCCATTCTGTTGAGGTGTGTATCGTGGTACAACTTCATACACAATTCCTTCCCTTTCACACATTGTATCAAACTCTTTTGATACATATTCACCTCCACCATCAGGCCTCAAACTCTTTGTCTCTCAACCATGGATTTGAATCTTATAAACACATCAAGCACATCACTTTTCTTCTTTATCAAGTAAACCCATAGCTTTCTACTGAAATCATCAATAAACGTGACAAAATACTTGTTTCCTCCAGGAGATTCAACTTGTATAAGGCCACCCACATCAAAGTATAAAACATCAAGGATAGCCTTAGCTTTACTACTCACATCCTTACTAAAACTGTTCTTGTGTTGCTTGCTCTGCTCACATTCTTCACACATTTCACTTGGCACTTGAATTTCAGGTAAGCCAATCACCATACTCTTTCTCTGCATTAGGCTTATGTCTCTGAAATTTAGGTGTCCAAGTCTATAGTGCCATAATCATTCATCTCTACTAGCTGCAATTGCTAAGCATCTATGTTCTAACACATTCAATTCAATCTTAAAGGTCCTGTTCTGTGACATAGGAGCCTTTAGGATCAATCTACCATTTGAGTCAGTCAGCTTCATCAACTTGTCTTCAATGATAACTCTATAATCTTTCTCAATTAACTGACCTTTGCTTAGCAAATTACTATTCATCCCAGGGAATCACAACACATTAGAAATTAGGGATCGCTAACCATCCTTTCTCTTGATCAGCACATCACCAATTCCTTCTGCAGCTAGTGCACTATCATTGGCAAATTTTACTCTACTCTTCATTGATTTATTGATGCTAATAAACCAATCTTTCCTGCCAGTCATATGAGATGAACAACCTGAGTCAAGGTACCATTGATCCTTGAACTTTTCTTCCTCTTTAGTAGTCACCATCAGCAATGTTTCTTCATTCTCTTGCTTGGCAAACTTTGCATCATTCTTAGGTTCTTTCTTCTCAGAGAAACACTCATCAGCAAAATGGCCATATTTTTAACAATTGTAACATTGAATGTTACTCTTATCAAATTTCTTGAAGCCACCTCTACCTCTTCCATCTCTATTGTTACCATTGTAACCCCTTCCACCATTGTTCTGACTAGAACCAACTTCTTGATTTTCTTTTGAATTATTCTGCTGATGGTTTCCTCCATTCTTCTTCCCTTTGTTCCTCTTGTCTCTACCACCTTGAACCTGCAGAGCTACATCTGCTTTAGCCTTCCCTGCAGTTCTTTCACCCATCCTCTGTTCATGGGATTCAAGTGATCCCAATAACTCTTCCTTTGACAAAGTTGATAAGTCCTTGGCTTCCCTATAGCCACCACATATGATCAAACTTAGGTGCCAAAGATCTCAGAATCTTGGCTACCACAACCTTTGTTGGAATCACTTCACCACAGTTCTTGATTTGATTCACAAGTCTTGTGACCTTTGTGAAGAAATCTGCAACTGTTTCACAATCCTCCATCTGTAACAGTTCATACTGCCTCTTGAAGGTTTGAAGCTTCACTTCCTTCACCTTCTCAGCACCACCAAAGGACTGAGCCAATATATCCCGTGCTTCCTTGGAACTATCACAATCCCCAACCTTCTCAAAGTTGTCAGGATCAACTCATTGATGGATTATGAACAGAGCCTTATAATCCTTCTTCTTCAATTCATTGTTGGCAAGCTTATATTCTTCAGTTGTTTTTCCTCCCAAGGTTGGAACACCATCTCCCACTAAACTCCACATATCTTGAAACCTGAACACCATCTTCATCTGCTTGCACCAGTTATCATAATTCTTGCTGGTCAAGATTGGCAAATTCATAGGAAAATGCCCATTTAAATGTAATGAAGACATGATTCTTGCACACGAATCTTTTCCCAAGATCCAGAAACCAAATGCTCCTGATACCAATACCAATTGTTGGATATTGGTCCAAGTTTCACACACACAAAACTCAATTGAAAATCAAACACACATAAAAGACAGTCTTGAAATTAAAATTGATCTTAACACTAATGATTTTCATACACACACTTTAATGGAGAAGAAGAATAAAAGATTCAGAGAGAGAGGGAGAGAATGAGGAAGAGGAGTTATTTTATTCACAATCACTTAATCATGGTTACAACACAATACCTCCTTTTATACTTACTTCAAACACAAGTGAGGTAACAACAAACTAACCAACTCCTAACCACCACTAACTGTCACTAACACTAACAACCAACTAATAATTACTACCACACACAAGCTTCACCTAGCTATGACAGTTATGACTATAACTGTCAAGCTCAATAAATCACCTAGCTCGCCATGGCCAAAGTAACGGCTCGCCATGGCAAGCAGTTACACACTAGCTCGCCTAGCGAGCTCACATCTCGCCATGGCGAGGTACAACAGAAAACTAACTATACAAATAACTAATGAATTACACTTTCAACATATAAAAATTGTATAAAACATAAAGATACTTTAAAATGATTAAAAAAATTTGGTTGGAAAACTGAAATTAAAAAATATCAATTTTGAGACCACAATTTTGGAATCGTTACAAGAACTACAATTGACCAACTATGGCTTCTTTGACATGGAATCACACACCTGCCTTAAAACCAACAACAATAAAAAAATTTAGGGTGGCGGCATAAGGTTGTTAGAGTGGTGAATGATGCGGTGATAGTCAGTGATGATCAAATTAAAGTGGGTCGATGGTGATCAGCAGTGGTGGTTGTCATAGTTGTGATCAAAGGTGGAGGTCGGTGGTGATTAGGGTGGTGGTCAACAATGATTGAAAATATATACGATTGTAAATTCGGGAATCCAAATATGATTGAAAATTACTATTTATTTACTAAATAATAAAATCTTTGTGGTTACTCGAACAAATGAATTATGTGATCCAAATATAAATGATGCAATGAAATCATAATAAGTAGTTTTATTGACAATTCTTTCAAAAAAAAAAAGTAGTTTTATTGACAAGTTAAGTGTCATCTATGTGATTTTAATTTGGGTTAAATATATTTTTTGTTCCTATTTTTATTTGAGTTTCGACTTTTAATCCCTGCATTTTTTTATTATATTTTTAGTCCCCACATTTTTGCCGTTTGCATTTTTAGTCTCTATCATCAATTTTTTGTGACTTGAATAATGAAATCAACCACATAGTATGACACATAATTCGATACAAATGTTATCCTAGTCGATTTAAGTAATCATATGTGGTCAATTCTTTTATCCTAGTCATAAAAAATTGATTAAAAATATATTAAAAAAATATAGGAACTAAAAATATAATTAAAAAAATGTACGGACTAAAAGTCAAAACTCACATAAAAGTAGGAGACTAAAAACATATTTAACCCTTTTAATTTTAATCTAATTTTGAATCCTTTAAATTTAGTAGTGTACGTTACTTACAAGTTGAGAGTTTTTTTTTTAATCACAAGTTGAGAGTTTTATGTAGCTATGTATGTTAATGCAAAATTTGAATCTCTCTATAGCTTACGGCAAGAACACATCGTGCTGACTAAGTTAACAAACAATATATCTTACGTTGAGGTAGAATTTCCCATGCATTATACTATTTACTATTCTTAAGACTAAATTTAACAAAAAAATAGGGAAATTTCGGTGTCCTTTTTAGGGCATTAGGTGAAAAGCATGTTGGCTCGTGAACGTTGGGTGAGCTTTGCTGGAATAAACAAATTGTTAGTTAATTGATATTGATGTCACGCCAAAATGCTGATTAGAGATAAACCAGAACTTTTACATGCATGCCAACATCTTTGTGTGAGTTTTTAACATTGATATGTTTATCATGTTGACTCCATTCATTGAAAGAATGTTTCAATATACCTACTTTCTATAGGATCTTGCTATTCGAAAATGAACAAATAATTTTCTATGGAATCAGGGACAAAGCAAGAAAGAAACCGGCAGGGCAGATACCACACCATTCCTATAAATATTTAAAATTTCATTTTTAGTCCCTATAAAATATTTTAGCAGTTTTAGTGAATCAAATATTCTTGTATATCATTCAAAATTTAAATAGACTGCTAAAATATTATAATATATAAATTAAATACGAAAATTATATTTCATATAACAATTAAAGTTCTAATGAGTACAAAATTAATCACTCGAAATGAAATATTATAAGTTTGTTCGTGTAAAAAATGTTGGTCATTAAAAAATTAAACTGCGTACCTTCATACCTTCAATAATAAGTTTGAAGTAATGCTTGTATAAAATTGATCATCAAAAAATTATATTTTTTTATTATATGTTGCATATATTCTAAAAAGGAAATGATTAATTCAAAATAAATAATATTAATTAAAAGAGAATAATCTTTTTAATTGATAAAAGATTGTGCTTTATTCACACAAAATCACCGAATATATAAATATGAAAAATTAATTTTGCAAGAATAATGTAATTGATTTAGTGGCTTAAGACATTGTGGATTTGAAACCTATTTTACACAATGAAAATGAATTTTCATAAAGGAAAAACAAAAAATAATAAAAATCCACTCAATACTATGAAACTGAATTTTTTTAAAGAAAAAACAGACAAATATTAAAAAGCAGCCATCAGGTTTCTTACAATCAGATTTTTATATACATATATAGGGTATCCAAGTACTTTTCAATAGGGGTGTAAGCGCATCAGAAAAATCCAATTAAACCGATGATCCAAACCAATTCAAACCGAAAAAAAACTGACTTTTTTGGTTCGGATCAAAAACCGAACCGAACCAATTGAAAACTGATGTGGTTTGGTTCGGTTCTCGGTTCCGTTTTCAAATCCATTGGATTGAACCGAACCAAACTGATACCTATAATATAATCAATTTTAACCTATATGTGATTAAATTAGCAACCAAACATGCGTTGATTTAGTTTTGATTTTGGGTTTTCAAGTAATTGTTATATAAACATAGTGGGAACAACAAGTATTGATTTTTAAATTTTTAAAAAGAGAACACAGTTTTTGCTTGTATATGTAGATTTCTTGATCTGGCATGCCCTAAATTTAAGCTTATAACTATGTAAATTTAAGTTTTTGTAAATTTAAGTTTTGATCTTTTTAACTATGTGAATATAAATTTTTGTAAATATAAGTTTTTGAAAATTTTATGAGTTTCGAACATGAACTGTGATTCCTTTTTTATTGTGTAGGATGATATTTGATTACGTATCGTCGAAAAAATAATAGTAGACAAAAATAATAGTAGGAAAAATATTATAAAAAAAAAGCATTACAAAACCGATCAAAGTATCCGAACCAAACCGAACCAAACCAATTAGTTTGGTTCGGTTTCATTTTTTAAAAACAGGACAAACCGATCCAATTAAGTACACGTTGGTTCGGACTTTGGATTCATCAAAAACCGATCCAAACCGGTCCAATTACACCTCTATTTCAATTTTTTGGGTGGCCCATGGCCCAGTTGCGTCACCCATGGCTCCGTCTCTGGTAGCTTGCATGATGGTACCCGAAAAGAATGAAGTTGAAGTAGTTAATTATTTGATCCTTCTTGTGTCTGTTTGTGTCAAATTTATATTTTTAATTTACTATATTTGTTTTTATTGTAATATGTCACTGTTTTTTATCAAATATTCTTTATTGTAACAATCATTTTTTTTAACGTTATGGTCATTTATCGTCCGCTATTAAATAACGGATTCATCTGTGACATAACAAAAAAAAAGATAGAAACTAGATATCAAGAACAAAATGAGAAATTACATAAAAAGATTCACGAAAATTAATTTTATAAATTAGACATAAAAATTACATCGACTTGTACCCCTCGTCAAATGTTTCCACTTTAAAGAGTAATTGAATATTACACGTTGAACACAAAAATTACATGAAAATTAAATAGAATGACCGGCCCGTATGGTGAGAGCTTGTATGTTTATCAATGTGCGTTTTAGCAGACGGAGCGTAGGTGTTCCGCTACTTAAGTAGCAGATGACTTTGTGACAAAAACAAGCACACGAAGCATGAAATGATTAATGAAGATGAAATATCATTTTTTTTATTAAAATATTAGACACAAAAATTACATCAATTTAAATATTACATCCAGCATTCTCATTCCCAATTAAATAAAATAAATAGTCTCCTCTTGTGAAACTTTATCCCCAAAGCATAAATTTTCAACATGAAACTAATATATAAATATGTCCGAACTATGGTTCTCTTCCTACCGGTAGAAATGTGGCTGCTTCCATGTTTCAAAGAATTGTCATTGAATCTTTCAGCTAGTCATATCGTATTCAATTAGGACACAAAAAATATATCATCGATTATTATACCGCATCCAACCATGGTGACTAAACACACTAATGAGTTTGATATGAGAAGCAGACGAAAGACTATGTGGTCATTTACACACGAAATAACAAAAATAAAATCACTAAAACAATGGGGGAAGCATAGACGAGAGGTGGGAGTGTGTGAGACATCAGCAAACTGAGGGCCTCCATTTATAGCCATTTTGGCTGACCAAGTGGCCAATTAAAATTGTTTAATTGGCCACTTGGCAGGTTTTTGACTGATGCAGGAAAATTTACCACTAACTGGTCCGCTACTTAAGTAACGGATAGCAATGGCAAAATTTCTCAAAAATTTATCATTCTTATAATTTTTGCTACTTAACTACCGGAAGAGTAAAATAGGAGAGACATACGGCATGCGAGAAATCGGTACGGTGACAAAAGTAAATCTCTTGTTTGTATGCAAAATTAAGACCCAAGTGGCAAAAGAAAAGGGAAATTCAAATATTTGAATTTTTTTTTTTTCTTTCAACTCAACCAACCAACATGGCACCCAAACCTTAATATGGGAAAAAATTAATATTTTTCAATATTATTAAGATTAAGATATGAATTTTTATTAAGTACTAGCTAGCCTTAGTATTATTGAAAGCTTATATAAGCAATAGCCATAAAGAAGCCCTTTTTGGACCCTTTGCCTAACCTTGCACTATCTTGGATAGATGAAGTTAGAACAATTTTAGTAATAAAATTTAAACAATTTTGGAGGTAATACCCAAACTAAGAGCTTGAAGAGTATATTTAAAATTTTGTTGTTTGCATTTGCTTGAGTAGGATTACTTCTGAGTCATTTTTTATATTTATGTATTAGTTTTCTTGATGTCCTGGTGCTCTTGGAGGCAGTTGATTGATGATCATTTTGAGTTGCTTTGAATTTTGTTTTGGAGGACAAGTGTGGCAGTTATACATGGTACTTTGTTGCCCTTCTCCCAATATTTTTTAATACATTCATTTTTTGAAGCTCAAGTAAGGAGGAGAATAAAGTTGGAGGGTTGGTATCAAGTCAACCATTGTTGAGTGATAATGTAGCTTGGTTAACACTGACTTGATGAAGTAGTGGTTTGACACATTTTATCTTAGCATGATGATTTTTGTCTCAATACAAGTCTGGTCCTTATCTTCACTCCCTTATTTTGGTATTAACTATATGTTTTACTTTGTGTATCAACCGTTTTGTTTGCATATAGGCATCAATTCAGTTTGGTATGGGCTATTGGAGTGATAACTAGTTTATATATATATATATATTGTGTTATGGGGTAAAGCCAAAGACTTTGATAAGAGAAAACAACAGCCACCACAATCAAAGATGTAGATGATGAAATAAGTAATAGGATAGATTTGGAAGAACCACTTCTAGCAGAGAAGTCATAATATGTAGCAGAGAGCAAAATGGAGCTCTAATGACTTAAACTAATGACAGTTTTTTGGAATTTGGTTTTAAGGGTGTTTTTTATGTTAGATTTGGGGATTTTGTTTTTAAATTTGAAGATGATGTTGCATGATGATTAGGGGATCAATCCAAAAGTAAAACCGCAATCCAAACCGAAAACCGCATTTGGTTTGGAAGTATTTGGATGACTTTTTTATTGAGCCGCGAAACCGCGAACTGCAAAAACCGCAAACATCGCGGGATTAACTGCTTAAACCGCATTAAGTTTCTATTATATTTCAATACCGCTAAAATCACATTAAGTTTCTGTTATATTCCAATATACATAGCCCACAAATATATCATTGAAACAAAGTTCACAACAAGTCTTAATAGTTTCATTATTCAATTATTTACTACTTTATGTGTAGGCATGTTAATAAAACTTAGACTCGTGAATACCCGTCTAAATCTTACCCGTAAACCGCAACCACTTTGTGTGTTTAGTTTAATTTAATTTCAGTATATTTTAGCTATGGTTTAAACCGCAACCACCGAATTGATCATAACCGCATTGGTTTGGTTTGGTTTGAATGACTTTTTAAAAACCAACCAAACCGAACCGCATGCAATTTTATCCCGCGGTTAGGATGACTTTTAAGCTCAAAACCGAACCTAACCGCACCGCGAATACCCCTAATGATGATGGTAATATGGTGTTGTTGTTATGAAGAAAGAAGCTTTTTTTAAAAATTAATTTATAACATTTTAATTTATAAATAAAATAAATTATAAGATTAATTATTTTTTTATTTTTTTTGCAATTCACTAATGCTACCTAAGTGTCACGTTATAATTGAAAATGACACATCATTAAAATGAGAAAAAAATTTAAAAACTTTGTTGACTTTGTAAATAAAGGACCAAAAAGTTGATTTTAGACTTTCATTTCTACCCCCTCCTCGTTATATAGGATGTGAGTGTGTAAAATGGCAAAATCTTGTCAAATAAAGTTCGCCAACTACGCTGCAAACATCATTTGCATACCATAAAGCCAACTGGTCGGCAAGTATAAATCAATCTCCTATGCAGTCGAAAGTGGATGACATGTGGCCAAATATAATTAGCCACGTGTGTGGTTGTAGCTTTGTTTCAGTCAATGAGAATTCATTAAGAATTCTATAAATAGGCATAAGTTGATTGCTTAACTTAATCAATCTTATGTCTATCCTCTTTAATTGCATTTAAATCATCCATAACAATTTCTAAAATTCAAAAAAAAAAATTCAAGTTCAAAGTTGTTCGCTACTAAAACAAATAGTCTCATGCTAGTTCGCTAAACAGAAAGCGAAATCTACCGGTGAAAGTTGTTTGACCTGATTGAAATGAAAAGCTTTACAAATCGAGTATAGAAGGTTTTAGAGTCACATTATATTTGCATTTAACTCAAGTGGTGTTTGTGGAGCTCTTGGATGCTTGGATAGTGATTTCAAAACATCTTTTCGTCAAAAATGCAGGTTTTTCAAGGGTTTGGAGAGAAAAAAAAGTTGTAAAGGTATGTACTGTTTGTGCGTTTCGAGGGTAATCCAGCGGTCACAATTTTGTAACACTCCCATCCTATTTGATGAGAAGGTTCATTTGGTAAATTTAGGGGACACATGGGGGTGCGAAAAAAAAACTCCAATAGTTTTACCCACACACATATTCAGAAAAGGCCGTAGTGAATATAAAGTGGATTTAATTTGGGCCACAGCCAACAGAGAAGAATGTAGCTGAGAAAATTGTTAAGTGTACCCATATATATCCATTTGTGTACTCCAACAATAACTATAGAAAAAAAAATATACCAATGTTCTCCTGTTTTTTGTATGAATAGTTTTGTTAATTTTTACAATTTTTTTCGCTTCACTTATCTTTAGAAACTAAATTTGGAGTAACATTCGCAAATTTACACATTTTTTATAATAAATATTAGGCTTAATTGCAAATTAAGTCCTTTAAATTTATTTAAGTTTAATTTGGCTCTTTATATTTATTTTGTTTTAAGTTAGTTCCTTATGTTTTAGATGTTTTAAGTTGGTCCCTCATGTTTCTAACTAATTCAAATTTTAGAAACATGAGGGACCAACTTGAAACTTTTAAAATATAAGGGACCAACATAAAACCTAAAATAAACATAACAGACCAAGGGTAGAATTAAGCCAAAATATTAACATGTCTCTTTAGAGCATATGTATAAAGGCCCATATTAAAGAATTACATACAATAATTTTTCAAATGTACTAATATTATTTTTTTGAATGTAAAATTTATACTTTCGAATTTTCTAACATGTGTCCTTAAGACACAGATTTGTAGTACTCCCTCCATTCCAAAACAATTGTCGTTATTTGACTGTGTGCCCTATTCATATAATTTACTTTGACCATATTTTATTACTAAAATATAAAGATAAATATTAGCATATGAGATGTCATTAGATTTGTTTCGATTAATACTTTCAAAATATTAAATTTTCGTATTTTTTTAATAGTACTTAACTACTTATATTAATGGTCAAAGTCGTGCATCGGCATGTGTGCAACACTGAAAAGAGACAATTGTTTTGGGACGGAGGGAGTGTCATTTTTATATTAACATGTTTATAGATATGATATTTTTACTACTGTTTAACGGTGATTTATCTTCATCGGAGAACTTAGGATCCCCCTATTCAAAATGTAAGAGCAAAGTTTAAACTCTGAATCACTTGATTAAAGAGTATAATTCTTTTACTATTTAAACCAATTCATAATTGATAGGAGTTGCAAATTACACTGCCACGGAGCAAACATATAAATAAACTCAATGTTTGAGAAAGTGAAGATGCGCGTTCTATACATGAACTTAATGTTTAAAAGGATTGTGCTTCAGTCCAAGGTAAGAAAGACTTTAGAGCTCTTTGAGAACTTACAAAGGTAATTACATTTATCTCCTTCTAAGAGCACTAGCGGGTCTCAAATTCAAGACATTCGAATTCAATACCTGTCATTTTACCACCTGATGAAACCTTTAGGGCCCATTTCCTAATCAAGAAACATGTAATATTTTTTTACTTTTGGTTAGGACATTATTTTAATAACTATGATATTTTATGAACATTGGTAATATATAACTATTATTATAGGATCTCAAAATTAATATATTGAGTACATATGATATTTTATAAACAGTGACAAAATGTGTGTGTGTGTGTGTGTGTGTGTGTGAGACAAAAAAATTGTTATGTGATTTAGTGGGGACAAAAAATCTTGTTTTTGTTATGTCCCTTACTACCTCTTTTATTCAGTCCTATAATCAGTTTCTGAATGAAACAGAGTACAATAAAAATGGTCATGTTCAGTCTTCTGTTTTTTAACAAATCAAACACATCTAAGATTCGATGTCGTCGCTTACCTTGCACCCCATAGTCCATGCATATAATTTACTTTTAACATGTGCAAGACCCTTTGATTTAATTTCATGTGGAAAACAAAGAATAACAAAAAAAGTCCCTACTCGGATTAGAAAAGAATAAGTGCACTTAGATGTGAGTGCTTTCTCACAGTGTTTTGATAATCCTATTCCTATCCCACAATTAATGAATAAAATTAAAATGTGAAAATGACATGGCCATTGAGAAGATACCTCAAGTCACTAGATGGAAAATATAGTACTAGTATTCAGGAAAGGTTTGATTTAGTTGTTGACTAATCCTCTTTGTTTGTTGCCTTGCATTTTCCTTTCCGTCTTTATCATTTTTCTTCATTTCACATTACGCTACATGTTGATGTTGTTGGTCTTCCAAAGGAAAAAATGAAGACAAAACATCTTGACAATTTGTCACCTTGTTTCCAGGTACTTATACTTTTCCTGTTCCCACTTCCAAACATGTAAACTTTGTATGCCGCTCCATTTATTAATTATTTAGTGAATTTTTTTTTATTAATTATTGATTAAAATGACATTAATAACCTTTATAGTAGTGCAATTTTTTTTCAAGTTGTTTAATGACTAAATTCATACGGTATAATTTAAGTTTACAAAAATGAAAAATTGTAAGTTTTCAAATTTAGACTCATACGTATTAAATATCAATGTCTTTGCAACTAAGAGCTGAATTGTATTTATTAGAAAACTATTTTAATTGTAATTTATTAGTGATTATTTACTCTATCGTATCATATATAAACAACTCATTTGTATTTTAAATTCATTAAATATTTAATAAATCTAAAATATAAATTATTAATTATATATGATGTCGGATGAATAACGCAAAACTTACATTTATTTAAATAGTAGAGATTGTGTGCGTGAAAAAAATATACTAGAGATCATATATATAGTAGGAAACAAATTGACGCACAATTAAGATAACTAAATTGTACATAAAACATTATCTTAATTTTACAACGAAGATTAAGTTAATTGTACATCTAAAAATAAAATTTAATATATATACATTAAGTTTTAATTTTAGATGTACAAGTAAAGTAACCTCGCTGTAAATAACAGCAATTCAATTTGTTCAGACAAAATCGTTCACTTTGGGTTAGTGGTGTATCGCATCTACCCAAAAAGCAAAAGAAAATGCTCGCTGTTTCATGACCTTTTTTTTTATTTATTATTTCTTCACTTTCACTTTAGTGCATTTACCAATGCCTCTATTGTAAGCTTTGTGGATTTGATATGGAAGAACTCACAAAGGACATGACAAGGAAACCGCACAACAAAGGCAAATCATAATACCTGAAAATTATGAAATGTTTATGTGGTACAGTACTACACAAATTGGGTTAGATTGGAGAGAATGGAAAAAACAAACGACATTGCTTCGTTATTTCTCAGCTTTTTTTAGCCGTTAAAGTCTTTGCCCTGCTTCTATATTTTGGTAGCTTATCCTCTCTTGCAAATTTTTCACCAAAAAATGTCGAGTAAAAAATTTCACTCTTCATAGAAAAAGTTTAAATTGCCATGGAGAAAACGAAATAAGGTTAATTATATTATTTCTAATTCTTCTTTTCTCACTTTTTCATACTCAATTGTATAGTTTAACTACTGAAAAAAGAAATTTAAAATTGAAAGATAAAAAAAAAAAAAAGGGCATGCTAACGTGTCCGGATACAAGTTAAGAATTTAAAAGGAGAAAATTCTGCATAGAAAATAACATCTTTTACATTTTTTAAAGGTTGATTATACAAATTTTAAGAAAATTTTATCATATTTGCTTTTTTAACTAGTACTCCAGAGACATTAGTTAGCATTTTTAAATATTGAATAACAATATAAAATAATTGTTCTCATGAGCCTAGCTCAATTGGTAAAGGACATTGCACATTTGTGTAGAGATCGGGATTCGAATCTGATATGCCCACTTATAGCCGCTGTCGATAAATGCTCTATTTATTTATTTTTTTAATTAACTAACTTGCAAATAATATATATAAAAAAAAAAAAACTTACAAATGATATCATAAAAGTTTGCCAATGAATTGTGTATATGTATAAATGTAACCTTTATAAAATTATAGTCATTCGTCGTAATTTTATCAAGCTTATGGCTATATAAACAAACATTTGTTCCTTTCATTATTATGATGATGATGGATTATGATTATTCTTTTAAATAGGATTTACCAAAAGCATGTAGTTAAACATATGATGTAATGAAATTTCAGCTTTCTAGAGTATAGACAAATGGGAATGAAAAATTTTCCAGATCTTTTTTTGGATAATATTATTGACTTTCGAAACATTTAGAATTGAAAGGATACTATTAAGAAGAATATAGGTAGGGATATAAGAGGAGGAAGAGGACAAGTCCAAAGTATATTAAACCTTAAACATGATTCTAGAAGGTATAAGCTCCCCGGAATCTTCCCCTAATTTGTTTTTTGGCTGGATAAGGTTGAATTTTAATGATCAAAATTGCTATAAAAGACAAATATCACTTTTTTGAGTCCTTGTAAATTTTTTAGGTTAATTTTTAGAACAATAAATTAAAGAGAGGGATTTAAAATGCTCATTATAGATTAAAGTATACAAATAAAACTTCAATTATCACAAGATGGAAAATTAATTAATATTTTTATCAAGATAATAATCCTATACTACATCTTTTAATCACTATCCCCTTTCAACGTTCAATTTAAATATTCAACACTATTTTGTGAAAATTAGAGTTCTTATACCAAATTATATAGATGAATGATGCATACATTTATTTTTCTATTTATATGTAGTTTTGATCCTCTAATTTTTTAAAATACGCAAACTATTTTATTTTGTGCAATATTTTTCTCCATTTTGAAAACTGAACAATTTTAGTCCCTTATTTTTTTGCACAATTTTGATCATCTAGTTTGAATTTAGATATTTGATCCCTTTTGATATGACACATGATATATGATTATAGAGCTACCACGTTATATTTAATTTTTTTTATCTATTATCTAAATTATATTTTATTATTTCTTAAATTAAAAACATAGTTACAAAACATAAACTAAAAAATTAAAATTAAATTTTAGAGTGTATGTTTCTTTCTTTTTTTCATCTTGTTCTTCTTAAATATAAACATATATTATGTGTCATATCATTTAAATAATATGTTAAATAATCAAAAGTGAAGGTTAAATAAAGAGGGGACTCTAAGTCTAATTTTTTTTTTAAATATAGAGATTAAAATTGCGCAAAATAAAATAGAGTTATGCAATTTGTAAAAATAAAGAAATCAAAATCGCATAAAATAATAAAACTAAAATTATACATTTTATATAAAATAGAAGAAACAAAACTACATTTAATTATTTCCTTCATATTAGTTTTACAAAACACTCTAATAAAATACTATATACTCCTATAGTATAATGAGAGAATTATAACAAAGTGGTGCATGATATCCTGATTGAGCTACATTTACTTGGACATAAATCTAATTAAAAAAAATTAGGCACACACATAAAAATAATTATAATTTATTTATACTTGTGCTGTGTCTAATTCCTTTCTACTTGTATTTGACAGTTCGCAGATCCAAGGTGATTTATCTACCAAATACTAATTTAGTAGTCTTTCTTATACTATTCTTAAGTACTTTTCATCTAAACTTTAGCATATAAATCTTCTAATCCAAGTATTCAACCAAGAGTTTAACCGCGTAATACAGACCCACACGAAATAGCAAAAAAAAATATGAATGTGTCAAACTTAGGCAAATACATACATAATTTGAACACCATGAATATCAAAAAATAAATAAAATGAACACTGAATCTAAACATTTGCAATGCAGAGTTTTTAGATAAGAAGATGATACATCAATCTTTCTTCATTATCCTAATTTAGCCGCAAAATTGCAAATCACAAGCTCAGCTGACCTTCCAACATGATCAATTAATTAATTAAATACTACACTATTATATTTGATTATTTTACTATATATGCCCATTATAGCCTAAAAAGTAAACCAAATATATATACTTTGCCATCTTAATCTTAATTTTATACAAAATAAAATCCATCAATACAATAATAATTCAAATACAAACAAACCCCACCAGAAACTTTCATAAAAAATCATACCTAATAAAAGTTTGATTCCTGACAAAAAGAACTTAAAATTCCAAATAATTTACACAAAAAATAAAAATTAAAAAATAAACATTACTACATCTCAACCTTTTTAATTACGATACTAGGCACGGAATAGACTATAATTTTTTTTAATAAAAAAAGACTCTAATTAAAAATGATAATAATAAAATTGTTCAATTGGGTCGAAAAATTAAAATGGGTTCAAATTCCGACCAAGCCCATTAACATTAGAGAAAAGTCCAACCAATTCGGGTCTGTAAGGCAAAAACGACTTCCTCTTACTCTGATTTTTGCCACCGTCATTCTCCACCGCCGGCGACACTTTACTAGCCGTCGTTTTCGGATTCTGAAACATCACCGGTTGTTTATCTTTCCCGTCGCTATGACTCCTCAAAAGCAAGTTCCGAAGCTTCCACCGCTTCGAACCAGAACCAGTTGAATTACTCTTTTTTCGTTCAATTCCTGCAGAATTAGGGTTCCAAACGCAGTAACTCCCTTCCGGTACTCCTTCAAGGTCGACACTCTCGTCTGTTGAAGACGAACACGACGCCGTCGTTTCATTTTCTTCAAACATCAGCGTTCTTAAAGGTAAACGACGTCGTGTTGTAGTTTCGTTAGGAACCGCAACCGCCGAAACGGAAGAAACGACGTCGTCGTCGTTTAGCAGAAGATTTTGATCGAAAATTGGATAGTACAAAGGTTTGATCTGACCGTTGTAGAAAATGTCATCGGCAGTAACCGCCGGGAAAGTTGTTGTATCTGTAGAAACCACCGCGAATTCGAATTCACTTTCTTCGTCTTCGTCGTTGCCGTTTTGAGCAATTGAATTGTCGTTTTTAGTAGCGACGTTGTTTTTGTTGTTGTTGTTGTTGTTGTCAGTTTCCCATGGTTGATAAAGCGCGTCGTCTTCGGAATGATGTTCCCATCGGAGCTCATCGATGACTCTGGCGGCGATTTCAGCGAGTGTTTCCGATGAGTAACTGCTGAAACTAGGAGAAGGAGAAACGTGATTATGAGAAGAAGAAAAAGAAGCTTCTCCTACATCATTTCTATGCTGCTGAGGCTGCTGCATCGTTTCTACCTCAATCATGATGATGATGATGATAACTTCTGATTTTCTTTTTGGGCTTTTGAAACGCGATTCCGTTCACTTTATTTAATTTTCACAGCAATTGAGAAAAGGAAAGGCAAATAATAAACGTAAAGAGAAAGAGTTTGGTTCAAAAATAAAGGAAAAGTGCGTGGAGAGGTTGTGGCTTGGGGTATATAGGATGTGTTCAATTAGTGGTGCCAGATTTTTATTTTCTATTTAGTGCGCTTATATTTGAAAATATGTCATATGATAATGGGTATGTTTGTTTCAGCTTTAAAAAAAATAGATTTTTTAAAAAAAAATTTAGAGATTTTTTTAAAGAGATTTTGAAGAAAATCTAAAAGCTATTTGCCGTTTGTTTACAATCATAAAAATCTATTTTTTTAAGATGGTGAGGGATGATGAGTGATAAAAAAATAGATTTTGATAAAAGCTATTGAAAATAGATTCTCATTTTGATTAAAAAAATGATTTTTTTACCAAAATGATTTTTGAAAAATCTGAAACAAACACAAGTAGAATAAAAAAATAGATTTTTTTATGAAAAAAATAGATTTTTTTGAAAAAAAATCTCAAACAAAAGGGCCCAATGTGTGCCATAAGTTTAAATATTTAGATACATCTCTATCAAAAAAAAATAAAAAAATAAAATGCATAAATTTTTATTAAATAACATCTATAAATCTTAATTCAATTGGCAAGAAATGTCAAAAATTTTAATATAAAATGTCATTGGCAAAGTTCAAACTAGTCCCTTTCTTTTATGTGTGTTAGTTTCCAAAAGCATGTCAATTCGACTATTTAACAAAAACTAATTAAAAAGTTAATTAAATAACACAAAAAAATTGAATACACAATTTATTTTGTCATAAATTAGATGATGGCAATTCGAATTCCGACATAATATATAGTGTAATATCCTACCAATTAAGCTAAATCTATGGGATGAAATATTTTTGTATATATATATATATTAAGAAAACTTTCTTAAAAATATATAAATATTAAGAAAACTCTTTAACTCTTTTAAGAGTATTACTGTGAATATAACTTGTTTTTGATACAAAACTGATGTTTTTAAATTGGAAACGTGAATATAACTTTTATGAGTTTAACAATCCTTGCCTAAAAAAAAGTTTAACAATCTTTGTTTCGGTAAAAAAATAATTTAACAATCCTTGTTTTTAATACAAAACTGATGTTTTTATTTTTCTTTGACTGGTGCCTTTAAGATATATTTTAGCTATTAGAATAATAATTTTACTGTGTAACTGTTAGCTCATATGTTAATTAATTTTATTATACATGAAATTAATGAGTCAATAATATATATAAGTCTCAAAGATATGTTTGATTTCGATGGTTCCTTGACGGATGATGAAAGCATTAGGGAAAATTATTTCTTGACAGCTAAGCTTCATATTTTTTTCGAGTGAAATATTTGAGGTCGACAAAAATCCAAGATGATGGACTTAGAATATTTTGACAAAGCCCAACTTCGAGGTCGATTGGTGATTTGGTCGTGAATGAGGAAGGATCGAGTTCGAGGGATTGTGGAGATACACACGTCCTGATCCTAGGCTTGGGAAGTTTAGTAGCAGTTAGCATTTGCTTTTGAGTATATATAGGGTGTAGTTTTCTTTGAGTTTGGTGTGACAAAACTTGCACAAAAAGACCTTCAAAAACTCTGAGTACTCATGCGATCGAACGACAAGAGCAAAATAAGGTTAATGTATGAATTGTACACCATTTCTTTGTAATTGTCATTTACATTTGAATGCAACAATTACATTTCTAGTCATTTATTATCCCTGCCTTTTTACTTTCGATGCAATTTTGTTTTTTTTTTCTTTAAGTTTTCTCTTGCAAATCAGAGTTAAAATAATTATCTCCTTTTACAAAAACAATCATCTGCTATCATGATGAATATTCATAACTTTTCTTAAAAATCAAGCACAAACATGTCCTAGAATTTACTAGTTGATTCTGCAAGTTTTCAAAAATCAAACTAGCGATTGTTTACTAAAAATCAACGTAAACAGTATTATCATTAGTCCAATTAATCAAAGTTTTAACTATCTTGATTTTCTTCTATCATTCATGAGGATCCCATTATCACATCTTCATTATTGATTGAGGTTCAGTGTCGGACCTATAAATATTTCTTATGAAGGGTTTGGATATACAAACATCTAACCTAATACCTTTCTCACATCATCTTATGAACTTTAGCGTCAAAGTCTTTATAGGTAACTTCAGCACCAACTTCAACCTTGACGTGCTCAACACCGACCACTATTTTTTTTATCAGGTTACTGGTTACTATGATCATATATATTGTTGCGTATGAAAAAGAAAGAGTTTTGGATTGATGTTGACACATTCACGCAACTACAACATTTGACATTATTTCATCTAGATCAAACATTATATTTGAAGATTTGTGTTGAAATAATTATAAATCGTCTGAATCACAATTTAATGATCTGGAATATGGCAATGCGATTGAGATCAAAGATTATATTTTAAGATGTGTGTTGAAATATAAATCATCTAGACTATGATTCAATGATCTAAAATATGTGGGGTGGGATGGGTAGCTCAACTGGTTAAGCCAGTTGAACTAAGGGTTAAAGGAGTTGGAGGTTCAGGGTTCAAGTCCTGACAAGGAGAAAAAACTAACAATAACATTGTAATACTAACAACTAACAATTTGTCATTCAAAAAAAAATGAGCTAGAATATGTAAATGCGACAAATTAACGAAGATATGTAATTATATTTCTAAAAATAGAGAATATTATATTTCATCGAGATCAAACATTATATTTTAAGATTTGTATTGAAATAAATATAGATCGTCTGAATCACGATTTAATGATCTAGAATATTCAACTGCGATTGAGATCAAAGATTATATTTTAAGATGTGTGTTGAAATATATATCGTCTAGACCATGATTCAATGATCTAGAATATGTAAATGCAACAAATTAGCGACAATATATAATTATATCTCTATATATATAAAATGTGAACCTTTTTTCAAGTTCAAGTGTACACGTGGCGGCCTCTAAGTCATTCTTCTCCCATATTGTTTTGGCCATTAATGAATTTAATACTATATGATTTTTCGGTTTTTTTGGCACTATTTCTCAAGGTTTTTATGTTTGACTCATGTCATAATGCCATAATTAATGAATTAAACACTATATTATTTTTCGGTTAAGATTCCTCAAGATTTTTAATGTCCATGCCATAATTAATGAATTAAGCAATAAGCTTCAAAAAATATTTTGGTACAGACTATACAAATTGTTTTTCTAATTTAAAAAATAAATTAACTAAAATTTTTATTGATGTTTTTTTTTTGAAACCAAAATTTTGATTGATGTTGAAACATGCTTAATAGGAAAATTTTATTAATTTAAATTAAAAATAAATTTCGTATATGTCTATATTGCTTTAAAAAACAATTAACAATTAATGTTCAAAAAAAGTTAGTAACAAAATTGACCATTCTAAATTGTCATAATGAAAAAATATCAAATAAATAAATTTATAACAAAATAATAGTTACAAAAGTCATTTATAACAAAAGATAATTTATTTTTTATTACCAACAAAAGATATTCTCTAATCAATTGATTGGTCAAGGATGAGCAATAATGGTCAAATATTCTCTAATCAGAGTCCGAAAAAGAAAATAAAAAAAATAGTAGTATCTGAAAAATCAAAGAATATTCCTTAGGTTTATGCTTTATTATTGCCTTTAATGGCAATTCCACATTCCTTCTCCTCCTAATTGTTTTAGCAATAAATGAATTTTCAAATTTAAAAAAAAAAAACCATTTAAAATGTTGGTCAAATATGATTCTCCTCACAATTCAATCCCAATAAATTTTGAATTTCAAATAAATAAATTAAATGAAAATATTACATTTTAAAGGAATTGACATTTATTGTGGTCAAACCAATCCCTAAAATTATGAAAATTTCGAAAATCAAATTAAATTTACAAGCTTGTGCTACACACCCAACTCAAATCACAACATATATATATATATATATACAATTGATGGATGTAAATGAAAATCACAGTAAAGGTAAACGAAAATCTCAATTTCAGTCTCTAACTTTTATTTTTCGCTCAACTTGATTTTAATTATTTTTTCATTCTTTTTCTTTTATTATAATTATGATAGTAATAATTTCATATATTATGGTTTGCTCATGGAATTGCAGATTTTGATCTATTCATGGCATGCCATGTGAGACTTGCGTTTTGGTAATATGTGTTTCTTTTGAAGAAATTATTTATATTCACTTTAGCTTTTGTGTTTTTGTTTTGTGGGATGTAGTTTTGCTCTCTATTTGTTGTTGCAAAAGTAATTTTTTCAATTTCAGGAACATTTTTAAAGCGTGTTTTTTACAATGTCAAAGTTGTCAATGTTACATAACAAGAATCGTTAAAGAAATTAAGATCATTTGAGTCTCATTTTTTCCTATCTTTATCTTTTACTCCTTTTTTTTTACTCTAGCTTTTGAATGTAATCTTTATATATAAATATAATGTTTTATTTGAAATTTGAAAAGAATTCATAATTCTTCACTTTGTTGACTTCTTAGAACTTTTATTTTGGAATGTAATTAATACGTAATCAATAAAATGATTTTATTCTAATTCAGACAATTATATCACTGACCTATTGTAAGTATTATTTTTTTTTTACAATGTTGTAAGTATTATTTAGGCGATATTTTTTAGGTTGATTTTCATCACATTTCATAAGTATGTCTCTTTGCTCTCCATTTTTTTCTTCGCATTCACCAATCTTCATTGTTTTATTTTTGTTGCCTCTCATATATAATTTACATTTTTCTACTACATTTGTAGATCAAAAAGTAATAGTGATTTTGCTACTTCTCTAACAGATCAACAAAAAAAATAATGATTCAAAAAACATCATGAAGATTAGAATATGTTATATACATTTTTTTGTTATATAAACTCTGTATTTAAATGATATTTTTATGATAAATCATAAACATACTAATTTTGAGCTATAATTTTTTATTTGCAGGTCCATATAGATGATTAATATTATTCCTTAGATAAATTTTCATAAAGAGTATCAACTAATGTTATAATACCGAGTCTTTATTTATAAAATTTTGATATTTTATTGTCATTTTTTTTAGTATTGTATGTTTGTTTGGTCTATTATTTTTGTTATTTTGTATTGGAATTTCATATATTTTCATAATTGTCAATTGTAATTGTATTTTATTTTAGATGACAAAAATTGTAATTGTTTTAAGATTTTTAATTATTTGAAAAGTATCATCAATATATAATTAATTTTAATTGTTACGTATATATTTTCAACACCAATATGATCCATTTCTTTTTCTTTTATTTTTTTATAAAAAAATAGCATCCCTTGGACACATAGTTATGGAATACGCAATACTTAGCATATATTGAAAAATATCGTTTCATGTGAATTATATATTTTTGTATGAAATCATCCCTTTTTTTTTTCCACGAGATCTATATTTCATTAATGAGGCCTATTTATATTAAAAATGTCTATTAGTACATACATTTCGACTCACATGAATAAAAATGACTATTTTTTGTTTGTTTGTAATTTATGCGAGAACTTATATTTCTATTAATAAATATTAATATGAAGATCTATATATATTTTTTTTTAAATTTATAAGAAATCTATATTTTTACTCATATCAATACGAGTACATGCAATTTTTTTTTAATTCCTACATAAACTTATATATTTTTTCATATATTAATACATGATTTATTTTACTTTTGTAATTTATATTATAGTTTGTATTACTACTAATATATTAATTTGAAACCCTACTTTTTTTAAATTTTTATTTGGCCTCTATTTTAACTCATACATCAATACATTGGACCCTGATTTTTTATTGTAATTTATACGCGAACATATATTTCTACTTATGCATTAATACGGATGACTTTTTTTTTTTTTATAATTTCTACATAGATCTATATTTTTCCTCATATTAATACAAAGATCTATTATTTTATAATCTGTTTTTTTTTTTTTATAATATGAATATTTTTTTGTTATTTATATTGTAGCCTACATTTCAACTCATACATCCACCTCAAAGCCTTTTTACGAAACCTCAAACTCTCTTCGATATATCTCATAGAGAAACTATTCTCCATAAACTTTATAATTCATTTAGTGGAGAATAATATAAACAACAACTATGATACATTTTTAATTTGATAAAACAGTGCATAAACTTATATTTCTTTTTATGTATCAATACGAGATCTATTTTATTTTTGTAATTTATACTATAGTTTATATTTCTACTCATATATTAATACGAAAGTCTATATTTTAAAGTTTTTTTTATTTCAACTCATACATCAATACGGACCTCTATTTTTTTATTGTAATTTCAACGGGAACATATATTTCTACTTATGCATTAATATGGATGACTTTTTTATTATATATAATTTATACTTAAATTTCTATTACTACTTATATATTAATACGAATATCTATTATTTTATAAATTTTATGAAATCTATTATTTTATAAATAGGGAGACTAATTTTTTTAAATTTCAACATGAACATGTATTTCGGCTTAAACAAATTGTTGTAGCCTACATTTCTACTCATATATCCACCTCAAAGCCTTTTTACGAAACCTCAATGTATCTTCGATATATCTCATAGAGAAATTATTTTTCATAAACTTTATGATTCTTTTAGTGGAGAATAATAGAAACAAAAACTATTATACATTTTTAATTTGGTAAAACAATGCATAAACTTATATTTCTTTTCATGTATTAATACGGGATCTACTTTATATTTGTAATTTATTATGTAGTTTATTTTTCTACTCATATATTAATACGACAGTCTATTTTTTTAAAGTATTTACATGACCTATATTTCAACTCATACATCAATATCGGGGCCTATTTTGTATTGTAATTTCTATAGGAAGATACTTATGCATTATTGTTAATGAATTTTTTTTACAATTTCTACTTAAATCTAAATTTTTACTCATATATTAATACGAAGACCTATTTATTTTATAATTTTTATGGAATCTATATTTTTAGTCATATATTATAAGGGAGGATATTTTTAAAAATTTCGTCAAGAACCTATCTTTGTGGTTAAGTATCAATACGAGAATCAATTTTTTTTTATTATTTATATTGTAGCCTATATTTCTACTCACATATTAATACAGAAACATTTTTTTGTAATGCATATCCATCTCAAAGTCTTTTGACACAACCTCAAAGTCTTTCCCATATATCGCACAAAGAAATTATTTTCCATCAATTTTATAATCTTTTAGTGGAGAATAATAGAAACAACAACTATGATACATTTTTAATTTGATACAAAATACCAACTATAGGAATCTTCTTAAGAAAATCTATGACACTATACATAAATTTTACAGTTAATTTTTATCACAGTGTTATTTTAATTATTAAACTATAGAAGACTGCAAATATTTATGTAGTTGTCATTAACTATCTTCCATTAGTAATTAAAATTTTAATTTTACAGTTTAAAGTAAAATATACAAATGCATTTATAAATAAATAAATCTACAAATTCATGTTTATTCGTGCTTGGCACGGGTTTGGATAGGTTAATTGATGGATGACTTCAAGAAAGGACAATTTTTTGGGCCTGTAGATGCAGGTATGCAAAAATTATTATAGTATTGAATTTTTATTAATTATTTTTATATTTCTTTAAATCAAATATAAATATGATATTTCATCGTAGGAATGTATACAATTGAGTTTCAAAAGAGAGATCTGTCACATGCACATATTCTTATTTGGTCGAATGGTCAAAATAAACTCAGAATTGGGAATCACATCGACGGAATTATTTCTGCAGAGTTACCAGATCCTGCCCAATATCCACGGTTGTCCGAGACTGTTTCAAAGTTCATGATACATGGTCCATGTGGTGGGTCTTTTAAAGGATCACCCTGCATGAACTCTGCAGGAAAGTGTACCAAATTTTACCCAAAAAAATTTCGCACATCTACTATACTTGATCAGGATGGATATCCCTGCTATAAACGTAGAAATACTGGAGTGACAATTGAAAAGAAGGGTGCAAAATTGGATAACCGTTTTGTTGTCCCGTATAATCCATATATTTTGGTTCGATATTCAGGACATGTCAATGTTGAATACTGTAACAAATCAAATTCAATAAAATATCTCTTCAAGTATCTCAACAAGGGTCCTGATAGGGCAACACTCGAGTTATCAAATGCAAGTCGTAAATCAAAAGAAGTGGATGAAATAAAACAATATTATGAGTGTCGGTATGTATCTCCGTGTGAATCCGTGTGGAGGATTTTTGGTTTTTCAAAACCTTTAATTTAGGATTGTGTTGTTTCTTTGGAATTCTATATATCTTATGTACTTTCATATCACCTTAATAATATCATTTAGATTCAACAAACTACATTTCAGATTACTATAAATTGAGTTAAGAATATTTTATGATAATTTTGTCACAAAAGTATGTTATTGGGTAATTTCTTTTTTATATATGATATAGATTCAAGTGTTTTCAGACCATGAATTTGTGTGTGAAATTTCCAAAAGAACTACCAAGGTTGTAAAAATGTATCCAGAAATTACTCATGAGAAGCTTCAGACCTATATGTGATTTTCAATGGTTCTAATCTAACAATGACGACAGTAGTGAAGAAATACATACAATAGAAGAAATATATGCAACGCAGAGAACATACCAGGATAATGCAAAGCCCATCCTTCATTTCTTCAATGCCCTTCAACATCTCAACGGCAGTGGATTTACTTATCTCTCACCTAATTCTGTTGCTTACGATGCTGTTTGTCGTAGATTCTGCCGGAAATCAACGTTGATGTTGTGTGTGTCAATTACCGTCCCACACCGGAGTATCGGTACCCATCGCAATATGAAGACAGAGAATCTGTGTTGAAATTCCTTGACGAGAATAAATATGTTTTACCGGAAAATGCTGACGTGTCGAAGCATAAAGAGGTTATTGGATTTGATTGTGAAACGAGGAAGACAAGAGGTTATTGGATTTGATTCCAATAACATAATATCAGTGTTCCATCCATTGATTTTTTTTTACACATGTCAAGCATCTAGGTATATAATTGTAAAATTTGCGATAGAAAATTGTAGGGGATATCATCTTCTTTTTTTTTGACACAATAACTTTTTGATATAGTATTTATAGTTTTCGATTTTCGATGAATATTGATTAGTTTTTATCAGAAAGTGTCATTTTAATTATTTAAATTATATAAGATCGTAAATATTTGTTTCGTTATATAAATCATTATCTATAAGCAATAAAAAAAATTTAAGTTTGCAGACTAAAGTAAATTATATTAAAATAAAAATTTTCTAAGTCAATAAATCTACAAATTTATTTTTTATATAGATAATTTTTCATAAGCAATATCAAAAGTTAAGTTTTCAGTCTAAAGTAAATTATATTTTTTATAAGTCAATAAATTTATAAAACAAAATTCTACAAACGCATTTTTACCCGTGCTTGGAAACTAGTTTCTAATAATATAGAAATTAAAAATTGACCATTGAGAACAAAATTAACTAGTAATTTTTTATTTGGTGAAGTTTGGTCAATTTAATCAGCTACTTCGGCGCTAAAACTCAAATCTTAAAAAATGACTAATGAGAGTAAAAAAGAATAAAATGAAAGGTTCTATTTTTTTATTTTTTTTGTTGGTGATGTGAAATGTGAAAATGTTTTCGCTTGCTTCAATGACACGTACCAAGAGTTCTGATTTTGACACGTGGAGATGTAACAAGGTTTTCCCCAATAACACGTGTACGCTGCTGGGAAAGAAATGGAGATCTCCATTTGGAGAGATAAAGAGACAAATAAGTTTGAATTATTTTAAAATATAATTAATGATGGTGAATGGTGGAACCCACAACCCACTTTTTATTTTTATATCTCTCTAAATGGAGATCTCCATTTCTTTTGAAAAATGAAGAGGATTCTAACTCCGTTGTTAGGTTGTTATGCAGTCGTTACAGTAGTATATTTGTTTTTCTAGAAATGAGAATTAGATCTAGAACGGTAACTAAATTTTAGTGAAAATGAAATTCAAAATTGAATTTCCCATGAATAAAGGAACAAGGAAGTGCTACTAGCTAAGAGTGTTCACCAGAATTCCCTCTTATTTTTAGGAGAAAAAAATTACTCCCTCCGTTCCTTTTTATAAGGAATAATTTGGAAAAAACACACATACCAAGGAATCATATTTTTTTTATTAAAAATTCTAAAATTTTATAATCTATTCCAAAAATAATCTTGGTGTAATTAATGCATAGGGATATGTTATTGTAATTAATGCATAACATTGAAATAGATAAAGGGTAAAAATGAAATTAAAGCATAAATTTAATAATTGTTTCTTATAAAAAGGAATAAATTTGTTTTCCAAATTGTTTCTTATAAAAAGGAATGGAGGGAGTATTTGTTACACTCATTTATTGTATAGTTGCTATATCATTTGATTCATATCATCAGTAATGTATATAATTCTTTCGTTCCATATTATAATTAAATTAAACAAAATTACTTTTTTTTTTATTCTAAATTATAAGCAAAGTAATTAATTTTTATCATTTTAAAATTTATTTTTACTCATTTTAAAATTTTTTTATTCTAAATTATTTTTACTTTAGCTAGCCACAGTTTTTCTTTGATTGACGAAGTCTGCTACTTTCAGGATTGTTCAAACTTTTGTAAGCATCATTTAGATGCTGATGAGAAGGGAATTACTTTCCCTAAAAGTGTTTGTGTGTAGTTTTTTTTTTTTTTTTTTTCGAGCTTTAGCCCTCATTGTAATAATAAATAAAAGGAATCAGAAGTTTTGAGCAATGTGATCACTATAAAATTGAATGATTAAATAAATAATAACATTTCATTTTCAAAAGTATAAAAATATTCATAGGAACAACAACTGAAAGTTTGATTATCCAGCACTGGACAACAACGGGTAAGACTTGGTACACTGTCAAACGATGAGCTAGAGGAACTGCTTGGAAATTGGAATAACTTTACAAATCCACTATTTATCTCGCTTGATTGCTAGTATATCCCGACAGCAACCCCCTCCCTCTGGCTGTGGAAAGGAGACATGAACATAAAGTACTTCCACTCAGTTGTAGCGAGTCGTAGGTAGGGAAATGCAATTTGTTCACTCGGAGCGAATGGAGACACTACGGAGGGTGTGCATGCTATACGATAGGTTGTCGTCACGCATTTTGCTTCTCACTTGAAGGCGGTTAACGTGGATAGACCTGAGGTGGATAATCTGCAGTTTAGAAGGTTAAATGGTGGCAGTTTGATTAAACCTTTTTCTTTAGAGGAAGTGAAGGCATCGGTGTAGGATTGTGATAGTTGCAAATATCCTGGTGGCCATAATTGTGGTTTTATAAAGACTTTTGACTGCAGACATAATGCGGTTTACCATCGAGTTTCATCGTAACGGTAAACAGACTAAAATTTTAAATCCGACGTTCATTGCTCTTATCCCTAAAATTGGCAGTTCTCTAAATGACTTATAATTTGATACAAATTAAAGTAGTACTACAAGATAGACTCAATTTAAGATAAATCTTCTAATAACTAATATAAAATCAATCATAAATTAAAATTAGGCTTACTACTTACACCCCCCACTTCCTTAATTAGTTTTACTAAAAGCTCTATCTTGACCAAAAGCTATTTTATCTTATTTTTCTTTCGTTTAAATCATTAACATCAATTAAATTCTATTTTAATTTTAATTATACTTTTTTTTCTCACCAATTTGTAACTTATATCCTATTTAATAAATTAAATAACACTTAAATACATCATATTCAATTAAATTCAAATAAAAATAATGATTTAGAAAAATCAGAGTGTTACAACTATCCTTAGTTCAAATTCTACAGTGACATTTTTTTGCATAATTTTAGTTCTAGTCATTTAAAATTAAAATAAAACTAATAAAGTTTTTGAAAAAATATAGAACCAAAACTATTATACATATAGATAGCTCATTGGCAACGATTCTAAAACATAATCATTTGAGTCTCACAAAACCCGCACTTCTCAAGGTCGAAATTAGTTCTAGTGAGTTTAACATTGTTTGGAAATCAAGGTTGAAATTAGTTGTATACAAAACGCGTACTTCTCAACCTAAGAAAATACTTTTTACAATAATAAAATTGTGAGGACTCACATAACATCTAAGCGGACAATGTCTCAGTTATGCGCACAAATATAAAATTAAATCAAGTTGCTTACGGAAGATATTCAATTTAAAAAAATAAAATAAAAAATGAGATCGATCCATCATATAGCTGGCTGAAGATGATTGATTAAGCATCAACCATGTATTTGGACCATATAATTCACTTCATTGACATCCATTAATTAATTGTAACAATTAAAAAGATCTTAGAGTTTCATTAATGACTTATATGCACAAGTGGAGGAACAAAGATGTAGCATTGTAAAGTTTAGTAATTTAAGTCTATTGGTTATGGGTACAAGGACGGTGCGATTTACTTACTACTATGATATATAAACGGCTAGAACATGAATTAATGAATGGATGATGAAGTTCACGGATTTTGGGCAACAAAGTGAGATTATTATAAGACGTGTAATTAACTGCATTTGTTTGCTTTGTTTTGGGTCACTGTTTTGGTGCCACATAATGCAAGTGATTGATAATGACGATGAACGTATGTGGAAAGTAAAGCATCAAGACAACTTGCATAGTTTGAGGATAGAATTTGCAACCACAATAAGAAATCCCACTATAAATGTTAGTTATAAACTATTTGTGTAAGAAACCATGTAGAAGTAGGTGTCCTTAATGTGATATATTGGCATGTTTTAATATTTTTTTGGCTTTCTTGTTGGACAATATTGTTACTAATTTTGTGAGTGATTATGTCCTATGTATAACTATGTTGAAACTTGTAATTGGTCGGCTGATATATGAGATATTTGCAATTTTCAGTTTTTTCCTTTTAAATACTAGCTTTCCATTATAGATTTTACTTAAATTTAAGTTGGTAACCCACCTGTCGAATACGGAAGGGTAGTTAATTAAGCTTCAAATTCCCATCAACAGTTTTTCTTTGTTTATAAGTGTTTATCCCGATTTTTAGCAAACAACCGCTAGTTTAATTATTACAAGAAGGATCAACTAGTAAATCCTGGGACATATTGGATTGTGCAGAATTGACGAAAATATTTTCATATTTTCTGGGTTAAATCGGATAAGTTGAATAAAAACAGTAAAATCACTCGACTTGGTCGAATGGGTTTGCTTAAAGTAAAATGCTTTCAAAGTTAAATTTGCAGAAAACTTGTAAATGAATTGCAGATAAAGTTTAAAGAAGAACTTTGAAAAGTAAAAGCATGCAACAAATAAATTGCAGAAAAGGTTTAAACATGCAATGAAATAAATTGCAGAAAGGTTTTTTAAAGTGCAGAAACTTTAAATGGAAAGGCAAGTAATCAATACTTGAAAATATAAATTGCATTCATAATTGTAAAACGTTTACAAAGGGTTGGTACACAGATTCGTACATATTCCATTTTGCACTCATTTCGCTCGTTGACATGGGTACTCTGAGTTTGTCAGGAATTTGCATGAGAATTGTGAACCCGTTTCTCATATGAGAAACTAATATTTATAGACAAACTAAAATAACCGTCAAAAACCTACATAACGTCTAACTAAACTCCACGTGTCTTCGACCATTTGAATTTCTTGGACACCTGGCGAGGCTTTCGAACGTTATCCACTTTGAATATTTTGCTAAGTCCATAGTATGCTTTCTCCGTACTGCACAATACGTTATACAAGCAAACACACACACACACACACACACACACACACACACACACACACACACACACACACACATATATATATATATATATATTATTCGACAAACACACAGCAATGTCGAAGCAATCAATCATGTACTTATTAAAATAGGTTCCTGTCGAATTCGACAGCATTTCAGACTCGACAGCGAACTTTACATACTAACAGGCCTTCGTCGTCGAATGCCTTAATCTTCTCTTGTTTCATTAATCAACCAATTTCCAAGAGAATATTAAAATACAATAATGTACATTAAATGAGAATTCATCTTCTCACTCCAATTCATTAATGCCTGTCGAAAATACAGGCTAACAAATTGCCCCCTCAAAAATGCCAATTTCGACTGCATGTCGAATACGAAAGGAAGAAATGGCAGTTTTGAAGATTCTCTTTCTTTTCAACTTCTGCATGCTTACCAAAGACGGCGCAAACGTCACATTAATGTCAAATCAATCATGACAAAAATGTAACCGTCACCTCAATCCCCTCAAACCATGATTTCCACTTTTTTAGCACAATAGTGGGACACGTGGCAGGATCGGGACGATTGAGATGGAAAATGGTGGTGCTTCAGTTACCAACTGCATGCAAATCTGCAGAGTCTATAAATAGCAAGCATAGTCAAACACTTTCACTTTTCTAAAATTCCAAACCTTGAACTTCCTTTCAATAGAGAGCATCCACGCATTCTCTTTCAAAAGTAATCAAAACAAACTCCAAATCTTGCATTGTTCTTGTGTTTCTGTTGAATCTAAACCAACCAAAACGATTGTTAAGCATTTTCGTTCATCATCATCGTTCTTTTCACTGCATTTGAGCAAGAAACGAGTTTGTTTTGGAGGTTTTAGTTTTTCTGTCACTTTGCCTCTGTCAAAATCACCAGAAACTTCAAGAACACCAAGAACAACAATGGCTTCATCTTCTTCCACCAGAAACACTGTCCCTGTTGCTGTAGATGACAAAGAGCTTATCATAATTGAAGATTCAGTGTTCGTGACGGAACCTGCTATCACTGCTGTCGAAAGCACCATATGGGGAGAAGAGCTGCTGATACCTCATAAACTTGAAGGTAAAACTCTTGCCTTTGCAGGCCCTTTCCCTTCTTCTGATAACTTTACTGAAGAGATAGGTAGTATTTTCCCCTTGCATGTCACTTGTGAGCCAAAAATATTTGCTAACTCTGTATTCGACATGAGTTTTTTCGAACCTGGCTATAGGACTTTTAGATCTGCACCAATAGTTGGTGAGGGCTATCTTAAATGGCTTAATAAGGTTGAAAAACAATATGGCCAGTTCTGGAAAGAAAGTGGTATATTTGACTTGATTCAGCTGTCGAGAGAAGGACCCAAGTATAATGCAGAAATGCTAATAGCTGCCCTTCATTTTTGGGAAAGCTCTACCAACACATTTCACCTGAAAGCAGGCATGATGACCCCAACCTTATTCGACGTTGCTGCCATTACTGGCTTGAGACCCACAGGACCCACTTTCGACCCCAAGTACACCACTGCCAATCATCAATTCGACTTCAAAGTCCTATCTTTTTCAGGATTTCTCAAAAATCACCATGACCTCAGTAGTGAAGAGGTATCACATGAAGAACACATAGCTTTCTTGACTTACTGGCTATCACATTTTGTCCTTTGCACTTGCTCTCTGCAAGTTGTGAAAAGATTAGTTCCTCTCGCCATTATGCTTCACCAAGGATTAGATGTGGCCTTAGGAAGATTTATCTTGGCATCTCTCTATGATTCCTTAGGACAAGCTAGTGACTTGCTCAAGAAAACAGACAAAGGATCACAGCTAACTCTTTCTGGACCTATCTGGCTTCTGCAACTATGGCTAAACGCCACTTTTGAAACCAACTTCAAACTCTTCCTCCCTACTCATATGGAAACCTCCATTGCTTCTCGACAATCAGAAGGCACTAGGTTGGCCTTGTTGAGGCAGAGAGAAACAAATTTGACCACTCGACAACTCTTCTTTCACTACTTCAAAACTCTTCTCGCCTTCGACGAGATTACCCCTCAAAACACCCCTTTTATCAAAAGAACCATTTGACCAGCTTGGTTTAAAAGACCATTTCCTGCAACAAATCCAAATGATGAGGAAGATACAAACAACATTTGGAGAATGTTTTTGAACCCAACAATCCTATCCTCAAGGCAAGGGATTGACAAGAGACATTTGGGCTTGGTTGGATACCAACCCAATTTGGTTGCTCGCCAATTTGGCCTAAGTCAGTTCAGGCCAAAGAGCTTGTTCAAGAACAAAGATGATATTGTCTTGGGCAACTCTGGAATGTCTGTCGAGTACTTTGAACGTCGTTTGAAGCTTGCTGACAAGCACTCTTACAACCTTACACCTGTTGCCTTTGAGACCTCTCAATACTGCACCTATGAATTTGCTGCATGGTGGAGCTTGCACTATGAGAGGCATGCCAAAGATGAAAAGCTGCTATTGCGTGCACTGAATGCAGGATTTGACGCTTTGCAGCCAAAGACTCCCAAAGGCAAAGGTAACTTGACTAAAAATAAACAAAGTTATTTTTTATAATGTTTGTAAATTTAACTCTTCATTTGATGTTTAATTTTCCTTATTTCGACAGCAGGTGTTTCCAATGTCACAAAGACCAAAGAAACCAACGTCTCTACTGACTCCAGTGCTCCTGCTGTGACTTCAAAGAAATCACTCCCAAATACTGGGGCTAAGGTATCAAATCTCAAACTAGTATTTCATTTAGTTTCAATTTTCAGTTTTTTACAAACATTTTTGAACATTTCGACACTTAACTTGAAATGCAGAGTCGAAAGAGAGTCAATGTGGCTTCAAAAGAAACTGGAGAGCCCACCATTCAGAAGAAACAAAAGACTCTAACCATCCAAGAACCAACAGTAAGACCTTTCGACACATCCTTTAAGTTCTTTTTAACTTCAAAGAAATTTTGTGTTAATAGTCTTAATGTCTCATTTCAGCCTGCTGGTAATGTTCAAGTAAATCCTACTGCTGCTACTCCTAGTGGAGAAGGCCAAAGAGACAAAGGAAAAGCCAATGAAGCAACTAGTGAGGCAAGCACACCACCAACAAAATCTGATGCTGACAAACCCCCAAAAAAGAGAGTTGACAAGGAAAAGAAGAAGAAGAAGAAGAAGAAGAAGAAGAAGAAGAAGAAGAAGAAGAAAGTTAAGTCCAGCTCTAAAGCTTCTGCAGAACCAGAAAAAGAGGTTGAGATTACTCCTTCTAATCCTCCTGTCGAAGATCAACCAGCACCACACACTGAAACCACCAACATTGAAGTTCCTGCCCCCAGGCAAGAAAATACCAGCTCATGTTCACATGATCTTGGTGCTAAGGTAAAAATTTTCTCATCTTTAGGACTTTGTCAATAAAACAAATTATTTCCTTCATGACATTTCTCTTAACTTCATTTTGCCTTGTCTTTCGACAGGATACTAATGATGAGAATGTCAACATGAATGTTGACAATGAAGAGAATCTGACCCAAGGCATTGGTACCAATGATGTCGAGGTCAACCCAAATCAAAGTGACAAAGGTCCAGAGACTGAAGAAAATCCCACCATCAATCTTGACTCTGAAGAAACTATTCTTGATCGTCCTGCTGAGTCTACTCATTCATCTGAGGGTACCGATGTTGAAATGGCGTTCGACAATGAAGAAGAAGAGGCTATGCCAGAGGCTGTTGAGGGAGGTTCTGAAATACTCCCAGTTTCCTCAACTTCAAAGTTGTCTGCTGACTTTGGGTTGTCAGAAATGCAATTCATCGCCATGAAAGATTCTGATCCTGCTGCAGCACTAAAGATGCTCCTCTCAAGTAAGAGTAATAAAGAAAAAAGTGCTTCACATCACAGCAGTTCGACAGCTTCTGACTCAGAGATTCATTCGACAGTGAGATAAGACTCCCTCATTCTCAAGTTGCATACAGATTACATCAACCAGGACGTCTTTTCATTGATTGAAGCTAACCCCAGCAGCGCCTTCGCCCACTTAGGCTTTCTGAAGAAATTTCACAACCCCATGACTGATGGTGCTACTCTTGGTAAGGTCATTCAACTTGAAAACCTTATTGATGGTTTCACCAAAGCCATCCAGAAAAGGCAAAGCAATGCCTCAAGGTTGGAAGCTCAAACTCAAGCCCACGCTGTATTGGTCGAAAAAGCAAAGGCTGCTTAGGCAAATGTCGAACGCCTTGAGAAGGACATTGAGTCGAACGCAGAGATTGCAGGATATGACAAGAACATTGCTGACTGGGAGAATGAGGTGGCTGAGTTGAACTTGAAAATTCAAAGTCTCAATGCCAAGATCACCAATGAAAAGGCTAAGTGTGAGGAAGCCAAAGCTAATATTTCCAAGGCAACCAAAGCTATGATTGACAAAGAGACGAATGCTGGCATCAAGTACTTCAGCCATTCGGCAGCTGTCGAAGAAGAGATCAAAATCTTGGTGGATTCTAACATGATTCTCGACGCAGAGGTTGCCTCATTCAAAAGCCTATATGAAGACCTGAAGAAAAAGTTTTGACTTTGTAATAGTCTTAGTTTTTATTGTTCTTAGTTTTCGCTTCAACTATTCGAACAATTTGTTATGGTTCTTTGGTTTGTAATCTTGACAATGCCCATTTTGTGGCGAATCTCTCTATGATCACCATTTTCGTTATGTCTTAAGCTTTATTCTTCATTAATTTTTATTTCTTGCAACGCTGGTTTATACTTTTTCAAGTATTTACCATTTATAATTAACGAACGTCGTTCTTCTGTTAATTCTTCAATTTCATAAGCACCATTTGAAAAAACTTGAACAACTTTAAAAGGTCCTTCCCAATTTGGAGACCATTTGCCTAAGACTCTATCTTTTTTATCCATTGGCAAAATAATTTTCCAAACCAAATTTCCAACACTAAAGGTTTTAGACTTAACCTTTTTATTATAAGCCTTAGCAACTCTTTCTTTCTGTCGAGTTAACATCTCTAAAGCTTTTATTCTCTCCTCATCTAAATCAACTAATTCGTCTAACATCATATCCCAATAATGATCCCTTGGGATTTCTGCTTGCCTTTGAATTCTAACTGACTGCAGATGTATTTCGACAGGCAAGATTGCATCATGCCCATATGTTAGTCGAAAGGGTGTGGTATTAGTTGATTCTTTTGGAGAATTTCTACATGCCCATAAGACTTGATCTAAAGTTTTGTTCCAATTTCTAGGCTTTTGGGCAATATGCTTTTTAATCAAACCAATAATGATTTTATTGGCAGCTTCTACTTGACCATTTGCTTGGGCATAATATGGTGTAGAGGTTAAAAGTTTAAAACCAGTTTGTTGGGCAAATTCAACCATCTTTCGTCCAGTGAATACTGAACCTTGATCTGTAGTAATAGACTCAGGTATACCAAATCTATAAATGATGTGACTTTGTATAAAACTAATCACTGCTTCTTGGTCAGCATTTGGTAATGGAATTGCTTCTATCCATTTGGTAAAATAATCTATACCAACTAAAATATAACGTTGGTTTTTTGACGAACTTGGTTTAATTTCACCAATTAAATCTAAAGCCCATCCTCTAAAAGGCCAATGTTTTACTATTGAATGGAGTTCACTTGCAGGCACACGTTGTATACCTGAATGTCTTTGACACTCTTGACAACCTTTAGCAAACTCTATACAGTCCTTTAAAATTGTTGGCCAATACACACCTTGTCGAAATAACAACCATTTCATTTTGTGGCCTGCCTGATAAGATCCACATGCACCACTGTGCACATCAGATATAGCCAAATAAGCTTCAGTTTCACTTAAACATTTTAGCAAAACTCCCTCAGGTGTTTTCTTCATTAGTTCATTACCAATGATGACATAACTCAAGGCTCTATATTTGATTTTCCTATTGGTCGTTCCATTTGGATCTTTCAAATATTCGACAAGTTGTTTTCTCCAATCATTATCAGATAGATTGTCAATGGCAAAAATTTCAAAAATTTCTGAATTTTCATCATATTCATAAGTGGTGTCTTGACCACTGTCTTGTGGTAAGTCTGCCTCCACAAGTTTTGGCATTGACAATTCCATCGAAGTAGGTTGATCAACAATGAGTTTATCTTTAATCTCAATCAACTCTTCTAGTTTTTCACTAGAGATTTTATAACCAGAAGCTATTTGAGCCAAATCATTGGCTTCTTGATTTTCTATGCGAGGTACATGTTCAAAGATAACTTGGTCGAAATGTTTTAGCAAAGAAATTGCTATGACAAAATATTTCATCAAGTGTTCTTTTATGCATTTGTATTCCTTTGTCAATTGTTTCAACACCAATTCTGAATCACCTCTAATCAAAATATTTTTTGCCCCCAAGTCTAATAAAATTTCCAGGCCTGTTATCAAAGCCTCATATTCTGCTTCATTATTTGACCAGAACCCATTGATTTTATATTTGAACTTGGTGGGAATTTTGGAGGGAGAAATGATTAAAATCCCAATTCCAACTCCATGTTTATGTTTAGAACCATCAAAATATAATTTCCAAGGTTCTGAATCAACATAGTTATGTGGAGTTTCTAATGCAGAATGATCCACTATAAAATCAGCCACAATTTGGCCTTTAACTGCCTTTAAAGGTTTATAAGTTAGTGAATATTCTGTCAATGCTAAGGCCCATTTTCCAATTCGACTATGCAGGATTGGTTTAGACAACATATGTTTGATGATATCACAATGAGAATAAACAAAAACATCAACAGGCTTTATATAATGCTTGAGTTTCATACAAGAAAAATACAAACATAAGCATAATTTTTCAATACTACTATATCTAGTTTCAGCATCATTTAAAACCCTACTTAAGTAATAAATGACTTTTTCTTCGCCATTTTCATCTTCCTGAGCAAGCATACTACCCAGTGTCGAATCTGACGCTGATATATACAACTTCATGAATTTGTTCCTTATTGGAGGCATTAACATTGGTGGATTCGACAAATAACTCTTGATTTCATCAAAAGCTTGTTGTTGATCTTGCCCCCAAGTGAAAACACTTTCTTTCTTGAGTCGAAGTAATGGCGAAAACGGTTGAGCTTTACCACTTAAATTTGAGATGAATCTTCTCAAGAAATTGATTTTCCCAAGTAAGGACTGAAGTTGCTTTTTTGTAGTTGGAGATTTTGTCTCCATAATAGCCTTTGTTTTGTTTTGATTTATTTCAATGCCCTTTTTGTGCACAACAAACCCAAGGAAATCTCCTGCATTAACACAAAAAGCACACTTTAATGGATTCATTTTTAATCCATATTTCCTCATCTTTTCAAAAGATTTTCTCAAGTGATCTAAATGATCATCATTCGACGAGGATTTGACAACTATGTCATCAATATACACTTGCATGAAAGTGTCTATGTATTCATGAAAAATTAAATTCATTGCTCTTTGATAAGTGGCCCCAACATTTTTAAACCAAAGGGCATTACTACCCATTCATATGTGCCTAATGCTCCTGGGCACCTAAAGGCAGTTTTTGGTACATCATTCTCAGCAATGAAAATTTGGTTATATCCAGAATAACCATCTAACATACTTAAATATTCAAACCCAGCTGCTGAGTCTATTAGCATTTCTGCCACAGGCATAGGATATTCGTCTTTTGGTGTAGCATTATTTAAATCTCTAAAGTCTATGCATACTCTAAGAGAACCATTTTTCTTAATCACAGGCACTATATTTGCTAACCATTCGACATACCTTGCAGTTCTGATAAATTTGCTCCTCAGCAGCCTTTCAATTTCTCCTTTGATCTTCGACATGATTTCTGGTGCGAATCTCCTAGGTAATTGTTTCATTGGCTTTTTATCTGGTCGAACTGGTAGTTCATGTTCCACCAACTTTCTGCTCAAACCTGGCATTTCGTTGTAATCCCAAGCAAAACAATCTTTGAATTCCATCAGGAGTTGCACCACTTTTGCCTTCAGATCAGGAGGAATGTTTGCACTAATGTACGTTGGTCTTTTCGTCAGACCATCTCCAAGGTCAATTTCGTGCAAAGGATCCTGTGCTTGCATCTTGTGACTTTGACTGATTGGATCTTTTTCAAATCCTAGGGGTTCTTCATCATAGATGCAATCCAGCTTTTGCATCTCTGGCTTGTGTTTGCCAAATTTTATATCATTGGCTGCAACAGCCATATTTTCTGACAATGAATTGGCTTCCAAAGCCAATTTGATTCTATTTTCAGCCATATAGGCCGAAATCTTTGCCCAAGTTTGGGACTCAGACATAGTAATCTTCATTGATATCCCACCCAGTTGGGTAGTTCTGGCCTTCATATTCGCCATATTCAATGTCTCCATCTTCTCTTTCCCACAGAAAACCATGTGTGGGGTCCAACTTGATTGAATGGTGAACATTTCTCACTGAACGATATGTAAAATCCCTTTAAGTGCATGGCGAAATAGTCGCCAATTTCTTGTCGAATGAGTGCTTTGTAAGATGATGAACTTCAGTTTTGAAGTAGCTTTGGTCTGCTTCCACATTTTCAACAATACCATCATCTCGCCAGATAATCAGGCGTTGGTGCAAGGTAGATGAGACTGCCCCCACGCCATGAATCCACTCTCGTCCTAGGAGCAGATTGTAGTTTGCCTTAGAGGCCACAACCAAAAATAAGGTTGGCCTTATAGTACTTCCAACAACCACATCCACCTGGATTGCTCCTAATGACAAACCAGTTTCACCCTCATAGTTTGATAGAACAATGTTGTGAGGATGAAGATCCACCAAGGACTTGCCAATCTTCTTCAAAAGAAGTTCTGGCATTAAGTTGACAGCAGCACCACCATCAATCAACACTTTGTTGATTCCTACATCATTCACCTTAGCCAGTATGAAGAGAGGCTTCAAGTGACTTTTCATGCCTTCATCTGGCCTTTCAAATGTAGCCATTTGGTCTTCCAAAGTACCATTGTTCATTATATAGTAACAGACTGGCCTGTGAAGGGCCATTTGCATTCCAGATTCTTCTTCTTCATCTGTTATTTCAGAACAGACGTCGAACTCTCTTGGAAGAATTGACACGACATTCACTATTATGTCGAGATCAGGTTCAGAATCCAGAAAATCATCAGCTTCCATGTGTTCGTCTTCGACATCATCAGCAACTGAAGACTCTATTTTTGGTTCAACTAGCCTTTCGCTCGTTGGCTTCTTAGCCAATTCCATAGGCTTCTTTCCCTTACCATCAGTAGTAATCTGGGAATTTTGAGCAGCCAACTTTTTTTGGCGTTGATATCTACGCCATTGAGATCTTGTCATGGGGTTCTTCCCTTTGTAGTTATTCATGTAATCATACTTCCTTGATTCAGAATCTTTCTTGGGATTAGAGTTACTGAAACTTCCTTTTTCAAAATTCCTTTGGCCAGAGACCATGTTTCTCCCATGAACCCACTGATTGACAGGTGTCCTGTTTGAGGGGACGAATGATTTCTGTGGTCCCAACCTTTGATGCACAGGTGCCTGTTGGCTATTCAGAATGTTGGAATAAGTTGGCCTTTGGCTTGGCCAATTGTTTCTGCCCTGACTATGAGGCAAAAATTTGGTGAGGCCTGCAGCAGCCTTTTTGTCGAACATGGCACTACAATTAGGACATAATGTAGCTTCGCTATCATTCTCTTTGCAGCGTTGAAGGAAATTTAGCAACTTCTCTCCAGCTTGTGGATACACCTCTTCCACTTTGTTTTCGTATTCTTCCTCAGGAATGGAAACCAATTGCCCCCCTTCAGTGAGGTTCAATGCTTCTAACATCAAGCACTCAAATGGCTCTGTGTAGGCAGCATCAGCAATCTGTAATGGATTCTCGTCCACCTGCTGTTTGGATTTTGGCTTTTCGCCAAATTTGAGTCTTCCTTCCTGCAGGGCCTTCTGGACCAGATCCCTGAAAAGAACACATTGTGAGGTTTTATGACCCAAAAAATTATGGTATTTACAAAAACCTCTTTTCTTACGTTGTTCCAAAGGTGGAACTTTTAAACCCTTTGGTACAATTATTTGGCCATCAGTAACCAATAAGTCAAAAATTTCATCACATTTAGTAATGTCGAACGTATATGTCTTAGAAACAAATCTATCATTTTTTGGTTCGACAGGATTATTTCCATATGATGGTTTTAACATTTTACAAGTATAGGGAGGTCCTGACTTCAATTCAGCAATATTAACCTCATTATTTTCCATGTAATCCTGACCATCGTCGAACTCATTTTCACTTTCATAAGTTTCTATATACGCCACTTTTTCTTTTTTTATGGAATTTAGAATTTCTGACTTTTTCAGCCCTGAGGCGTTCGACCTGTCGAACACGATCTGCTAACTGGGCCATATCTCTTAAATGTTGAGTATCTAACTTCTTCCTAATGGAATAGTCAAGGCCACCAGCAGCCATCTCAACCAATTCATGTTCAGGCACTTGAGTAAAGCACCTTGCCTTAAGGAGGCGAAATCTATTCAGATAGTCATCAATGGCCTCTGAAGTTTTACGTTTCATACTGGCTAATTCTTTGAGGCTAATCCTAGATTGTCCCATATAAAATTGTTCATGAAATAGCCTTTCTAACTGAGTCCAATTATGAATTGAATGAGGGGGAAGCGTGGTAAACCACGTAAAAGCATTTTTCGTGAGGGAATTGGGGAAGAATTTCATTCTTAAATCCTCATTATTTGCTAAATTCCCTACTTCTGCCATATATCTGGCAATGTGTTCGACCGTAGACTCATTTGTATCACCAGCAAATTTTGTAAATTTGGGAATTTTCCATCCCCTTGGCAGTTCTGCCTGCAAAACGTACTCAGACAATGCTGACACGAAATTTGGCCTATGCAATCCTATATTCAAACCATTTTGGGCCAATATATTTTCTACTAAGTTGGCCAAGTTATTCTGCCCTGCTATGTTATCTTGTCGAACGTTCCTAAGAACATTATCATCATTTTGGTTTCTATTAACCAACACCACTCCTTGTTCTGGTTGTTCTCCTTCAATGTGTAGTGGTTGGGCTTGAACTTCTGGTTGAATTTCTGGGTTTGCACGAGGAACCCTTTGGTTATTTGGAGCATCAGGGGCTCCAAAAAAGTCTGTCATCCTTCCCATTTGATTGGCTAATAACAAGTAACTATCGTTGGTTGTCTGTAACATAGGATTAAAGATTGTGCCAATCTGTTGGGTCAACGCGTTCACCATATCATGGTTGCTCTCATCCATTTGTTGCCTTAGTACTGCCATAGAATTATTTGTCAAGTTAAGCGAATTTCCTCTATTTCCCATCGCAGAAGACGAGGGAGAACTTTCTATTGAAGGCCAATTGTACAGGTTTGCCATCGTTGTTGTTGGCATCCCAAATTGTGGGTTTCTAGGCAACCAGGGTGGTCTTGACGGTGTTTCTCCAACTTGACTACCGTCTGTGTATCCATGTGTGTGTGATACGTTTGTTGGCATGGATGACATGTTTGGTTGTGTCATTGCTGCACCATTAGGATTTGGAGGAGGAAATCCTCCTATCATACTTGAGGTAACGGCAGGCATTGTTGATCCACTGGCGTTTGCGCCAACGGTACTAGAATTCATTGCAGGGTTCGAACTTCCGCCATTATTATTATTATTTGGGATACTTTCAGAAGTTGTAGAATTTAATGCAGGACCTGTTGGCCCACCAGTAGAATTGGCGTTAGAAACGCCAGATGCTGGCTGACTAGGTTGCCCTGCCACATTCTGGGGATTTGGATTCAGATTCGTTTCTGATCCATTATTATTGTTATTATTAGAAGAATTGCTTGGTGGTCTCACCATTCTAGTACGAGGACGAGTTGATATTTTTGAGAAATCTGGAAGAGATTTTCCACTCCTCAAATGCATATAAGAATACACACACAATCAAATTTCAACACCAAACAACAATTTTGCAAAAAGCTTTCAAAAACAAACTAAATAAATCACACAATCCAATTGTCCCACTGGGCGTGCCAATTTGTTTACCCCGATTTTTAGCAAACAACCGCTAGTTTAATTATTACAAGAAGGATCAACTAGTAAATCCTGGGACATATTGGATTGTGCAGAATTGACGAAAACATTTTCATATTTTCTGGGTTAAATCGGATAAGTTGAATAAAAACAGTAAAATCACTCGACTTGGTCGAATGGGTTTGCTTAAAGTAAAATGCTTTCAAAGTTAAATTTGCAGAAAACTTGTAAATGAATTGCAGATAAAGTTTAAAGAAGAACTTTGAAAAGTAAAAGCATGCAACAAATAAATTGCAGAAAAAGTTTAAACATGCAATGAAATAAATTGCAGAAAGGTTTTTTAAAGTGCAGAAACTTTAAATGGAAAGGCAAGTAATCAATACTTGAAAATATAAATTGCATTCATAATTGTAAAACGTTTACAAAGGGTTGGTACACAGATTCGTACATGTTCCATTTTGCACTCATTTCGCTCGTTGACATGGGTACTCTGAGTTTGTCAGGAATTTGCATGAGAATTGTGAACCCGTTTCTCATATGAGAAACTAATATTTATAGACAAACTAAAATAACCGTAAAAAACCTACATAACGTCTAACTAAACTCCACGTGTCTTCGACCATTTGAATTTCTTGGACACCTGGCGAGACTTTCGAACGTTATCCACTTTGAATATTTTGCTAAGTCCAGAGTACGCTTTCTCCGTACTGCACAATACGTTATACAAGCAAACACACATATATATATATATATATATATATATATATATATATATATATATATATATATATATATATATATATATATATTATTCGACAAACACACAGCAATGTCGAAGCAATCAATCATGTACTTATTAAAATAGGTTCATGTCGAATTCGACAGCATTTCAGACTCGACAGCGAACTTTACATACTAACAGGCCTTCGACGTCGAATGCCTTAATCTTCTCTTGTTTCATTAATCAACCAATTTTCAAGAGAATATTAAAATACAATAATGTACATTAAATGAGAATTCATCTTCTCACTCCAATTCATTAATGTCTGTCGAAAATACAGGCTAACAATAAGCTAACTTGAATTATAAGAAGTGTAACCGATCGTTACAATTTTAAAGTATTTTTAAATGTTATTAAGATAAATTGTGAAATTATTATTACTAATCAACAAAAATATAAGAGATATTGCTCCCCCGGCTACCTAGAAATCAAAATTAGAAAATATAAATAAGTTGATCCACAATAAAAAACAAATTTGGCAAAGCCCCCTAATCATAACGTTGTTACGAAGACGCTAAAAAACCATATTGTAACGAGCCAAATCAAATGACAAATGTAACACTCTAAATTTTCAAAAATAACATTTTCATTTGAATTTAGTTAATTTTAGAGTGTTTATGTGTTATTCAATCAGTTTAGTGGAGTAGAGGCAAAGAATTAGTAGGGTTATAGTAATTAAAATATGATTTTTATTAATGATAGTAAATTAATTAAGAAAGGATTTGAGAGAAAAATAGTTTGGATTAAGATAGAGTTTTTAGCTAAAAATAAATGATTATTAGTTAAAATAGAAATAATAAGAGATGTGATAAATATGAATATAATTTGGGGTTTTTAGGGTGTTACATGGTCGGTATCAGAGCATACCGATAGAGTCAGATCAAGTGGGCATAGTGTCAGTTATGTCTACCTATCGGTTATATTTTCTTCTATGTTAATTTTGAATTTTATAGCTATACTTCCACTTTAGTCACTATTTAACCATCTTATCACATAACTTACATTATGTTTAATCAGTTTTATGAATTTCGATGTTATTATTTTTTTCTTTTTTGCGACGTGAGTCTTAAATTCTTGGCATTATGTTAACCGCTAAATGTTGATGATTTTATTGCTAACAAGTTATGCTATTTTTCATTATTTGACACAATCCATATTTTCCTTATGCATGTGAATTGTGTAGATAAAAATAATTAATATTTATTTAGTTAACTTCTAATATTTATTTTCCTTAGGATTTAGTTAACTTCTATTTAGTTAATATTTATTTAGATTCTATTTGTTTTGGGACGTTTAGACATTTTTGTTTTTGAAAACTCGATATTCGGTCTAAGGATCGATTAATTTAAGGGGATCAATCCCACCGTTCACTTGTGGGGGGCCATTTAAAGCCAGGATATTTTTACTCTGTACGGACTAGCCCACTGAAATTGATATCAGGGAAAATCAAACATGATATCTTGAGAGGAGCAAACTTCAAGGATCTAAACCAACATCACTAGGCCAACTTAAGTGGGTTGAGACGTTTAGACATTAAATAATTAAAGGATAGTAATATTAGTAAATTTAAAAAAATTAGAGACATATAATTTTAGAAGGAAATAGGTAGGGAAGTGCGTGTTAAGCAAACATAGGAAATGGGGGTTTGAGTTAGTAAAACAGTAGAGGAAAGAAGAAAATCAGAGAAGTGGACTTAGATATTGTTAGGAGCAAGAAGGGGGGTGCAAGTAGGCAGAACTTTTAGAGTAAAATCTCTTTCTTTTGAAATAGCTAGCTAGCAGTTTATTATAAAAGGCAAAAGATAAGAAGAAAGTAGGATTATCACTTTCGCTAAAAACATACTCCCTCCGTTCCTATTTACTTGTCTTTTAGGGATAGATTTAGTGTTTCTATTTAATTGTTTTTTTAGTTTTTTGCAATAAAAAAGGGGCCTAGACCCAAAAATAAAAATTACACGAAGATAACGCGAGGAGTAGAAACTCCTAAGGCATCAGCTGAGCACAATTGCTCAAGATCAAAAGATGGTTCTTCTAAGACACTATACTCTTCCAATGTGCATCCCAACGTAGCTAAAGTATTTTACCGGTATGATTTGTCAATTATACTCTTTGTCAATTACTATTATTTTTTTCAATAAAACAAATTAATGCTATATATTTGGAAAACAAAATCTTTTTTATTTTTTTTTTGGAACATAACACATTAAATTTTGTTTTTTGTTTTAACATAATATATTAAATTTATTGGAAAGAGAAAGTGTGTGAAAAAAATAGAAATTTATTGGTAGATTAAAACGGGAGTATAATAGAAAGAAAAAGTTCAAATATACACTTCTCTAATTTGGTGTTACTATTCTAAAAAGACAAGTAAAAAGGAACGATGGGTATAAAAGAATAGAAAATCTGAAAATCAAGAGCAAGAGAGTGTAGCTTTGAAATTTTGGGAAGGGATAGAAAAACAGAAAATCATCATCATTACCTAACAATTTCTGCAAATCAATATGTAGGGGTGGTTAATCGACTTTATATTAAGGGCTAGATTTTAATACTCATGAGTGTAGCTCTTATTCTTTTTCTCGATTATCGAAATTCATATTTGTTGTTTGATTCTTAGTGATTTCAAAATCTATATATTGTATTTGATTGATTTTCGTATTTATGGGTTAAAACAATTGAAATCAGACCTTTTTGGGAGAATTAATGGAGTTTTTGCGTTTGCTCTGTTCTATTGTTGTTGTAGGGGTGAGGGCTTCACCAACGTGACGGCCAACCCTGCCACTACAATGAATTAATACTTTTCTTAATCTAACCGAATCTTATATAGTTATATGTATGAGAATCCACCCAAGTGATTAACATCTTCAGTAAATAACAATGATATGTTGAACAACTATTCAACAGAAATCTTAACTTTAAATCTTAGCACCTAAGACTTAAACATATACAGACCTGTGCAAATAGACAAGTTCTTAATTCGCAATCTAGCTCTATAGTAATGATCTTCAAATATTGCACACACTTGAAAACGTTGAATTGAGTCTTCTTATATAGATAGAGATGCAACTTCTGAGATATACTTGTGTTTGAGTTGCGTCGTGATAGGATTCTGCTTTAAATAATATTTAATTATATTGATAGAATTTAATTACAAAGATAATTATATTTTATGTTATTTAAAATTTAAAATTGATAATTTTTTTAGAAAAATTCTATTTGTTTTTTATTAAGAGGCCACTTTTAAAATTTACACACGATCTCTAAAAACTCAGAACCGATACTGACTTTAAGAAAAACACATGCAGCTGGGTAATATATGATCCTCAGCTTGTAGCTCTGGAATAAAATGGCATACTGTACTTTCTATTCTAATGTCCTTTGTTTTTAAAAAAGATGCAAGTCCTATCCCCTCTTTTTCTCGGATGCTTGATCAATTCCCAAATATACACTTGGGAGTTGGAATGTTGATTTTGGAAGATTTTGAAAGGTAGTGTCTTTAATTTAAAAATCCTCCCATCCAAACTTCAATTAGATTTTCCAATGAAAAATAATCATTAATATAGTCCGTTGATAATTTGCACCAATTACTAAAAAAATTCAAAATATTATAAATAATTGGTTTAAGTACTCCCTTATTAACATAAAAAAATGATAGTATATTTGTACAACTATTTTTGAACAACTTTTGAACAATTTTCTCTCTTATGTTTTCATTATATTATTAATCTCTCTTCTTTGTTTTTTTGTCAAGTTATTAATCTCTCTTCTATCTTTCTCTTTCTTGATTCTATCACTAATGGAAAAAAAAGGTTGTCCAAAAAATTATCTTGTCTCCCAATATAATTAGTTATATAAATATCACTTCTCTTAACATAATACTAACGCGCAATGGCAGAAAAAAATAATTTGGGGGGCTGTAACTTTTTTTTTGTTAAATAAATTAAATATAAAAGTTATATTGCATATAAAAATATAAGTTATGAAATATAAAAATCTATTTAGTAATTTTTTTCTTGAGCTTATAGCTTATTTATATTAGCTTATAATTTACTTTCTCTGGTCACATTTATAAGCAATTTGATTTTTTTGGTATATTGAAAACTAACTTTATGCGGTTTATAATGTAAGGTAGATACATTCATTTTCAATGTATTAAAATAGTTAAATTTACTTATAAATGTGTTCGGAGGAAGTATTTTGATAAGTTAATTTAGTTAGCTTATAACTTATTATTTTTTATTTTAATTCCCCCCAATTACCTTATTTGAAAAAACGTAAATATTAATAAACATATTTTTTTATGGCATCTCATATAAATATATATTAGTTCAATTGTTAATTTTACCCAATTAATAATAGAAATTTAATTAGTTATCCGTAATTTTTGACAAAAAAGTCAAAATTCATTATTATAAAAATAGATTGTATAACTTAAAATAATAACTTGAAATCATCAATAATAAACGATAAACTAATATTTGCATTAATAATTGAACTAATATATATGTCGAGTTTCTTATAATTCTTAATAATAAACTAATATTTACATTATTATTTGTACAAATACGTATACAAAATTACTCAAAAGAATTTATAATATAACTAAATTAATCCTTCTACTTATGAAAAAATTGAAGTGGGGGAGGACCGACTACCCTTAGCAGTTAGCACTCCCCTGATACAACTTACGATAAGAATGAAGTTGATATGAGATAATCATTTCGTCCCAAAGTATAAACAAAAATTTGTAATAAAAGTGAATATATTTGATCCAATTTTTGACTAAGTACGTTTTGTATTATTTATATTTATATTTTAAAACGGAGAGAGTACATCAAGATGGATCGATAGCACTGTTTCTCTGGCTTACAGTGCTGTATGATGTTAACCAACACATGAGTATATCATTCTTTTTGATGTCATTTAATTTCGTCATGCCAAGGTGGTCAACCAAGCACACCAGCAATTAAACATTTTTTTTTAATATTTATCTGAACTAAGATTTTATATATATGTGTGTGTGGGTGTGAATCAATGAATGTGCTAGAGAAAAAGCATGGCGAAAAGGATATTTTTATTTATTGTTCCGGCTGAACTGAGTCCGATTAAAATTGTTAAAATAGGCTAATCTAAATTAATTGTTTACTAAGGTAAGGTACTGTTTAACTTGACTTTTTCTCAACTTTTTTTCACTTTCAAGTAGAAGTAGGGTCAAACACTTTTTTTTATAAAACTCTAAAAAAATAAGTGACTTAATTTTATTGAAGAAAATAATAGAATAAGGAGATTTTGAAAAAGTTAAAATTACTAAGTGCTTGTTTGGTTTCACGTTTGTAAGCATTAAACGTGAGTTTTTATGGCCAAACTCAATTATACCATAAAATTTATATGTTTGGTTCTATATTATTTAACGTGAGTTTACATTGTAGAATCGCTTTAACTTGAAGCTGGTATTCTTAGCTTCTACGTCCATGTTAAGATTAATTGTTGTGGTCCACACTTATATATTTTACAATTAATAAAAATCACAACTTACAAAAGTCTAGCATCACTCTAGATCATATCCATAATACATTTCATGTTATTTTTTATTTTCTTTCTATTTATGTATTTTACACACTGATACTTAATCTTGTCTTTTATTTAAATTTAAATACTGTTTTTATTTTAAAATATTTATTTGGTTAATACTTCAATATAAAATTATAAATTAAAGTAAATTCTCAATATTAATGATATATTTTATAATATATTAATGAAAAAATGATTTTAAGAAATTAAAATTCAAACCCATTTTAGTTAATACTTCTCTGATACTTAATTTTTTTTTTTATTTAAATTTAAAATACTGTTTTTATATTAAAATATTTTATTTAGTTATTTTTTTAATGGTAAAGATAAATATATATAATATAATGAAAAAATATTTTATTTGGTTAATACTTCAATATAAATTAAAGTAAACTCTCAATATTAATAATATATTGATGAACAAGAAATTTATTTTAAGAAATAAAAATTCAAACTCATTTTAGTAAATATATGTTTAAAAGCAATTTTAATTAAAGTTCAATAAAAATAATATAAATTAATAAGAATCAATTTTGCAAAAGAGTTTCCAAACAAAAACCAATTTTGGTTCAACTCACTTCTATCAAAATTCAATTCTTTCAAAATCAATTATGTCAGAATCAATTCTAGTCGACACCAAACCAAACACATACTAACTTAACAGTAGAAACACGGAGCTTTTTTGCCAATATCCATCTTTTTTTTTTTTGTTGACAAATTGCCAATATCTATCTTCAATTTCCCTACACGGACAATTATCAATTTATCATGTTTTTTCCTTTCGAAGTTTTTTGCATACTTTTTCTCAATATTGTTTTGGTTAATAGCTGTGGGAATCCTCTATTCAATATTCTTTTTTTAATAACTGTATTTAATTGCACTTTTGGTCCCCCTATTTTACCAAAAGTGCAATTTTGGTCCCCCTATTTTAAAATCCAACATTTCAGTCCTCCTATTTTGATTTTTGTTGCACTTTTGGTCCCCCACCTTATTTTTTAACCAAGTGGCAATACATGTGGCAAAAAAAATGCAACATCACCAAATATTTTAATTTTAAGTATTTAATTTACAATATGAAAATATTATTTTTTAAAAAAAACATGAATAACCAAAAAATAAATTTTTTTACAATATCTGAAATATTAATTTATTTAAGAAAACTGAAAAACACCAAAAATTTTAAAAAATATGAAAAACAAAAAATATTTAATTTTTTAAAAAAAATCTGAAATATTAATTTTTTAAAAAATATCTGAAAAATTATTTAATATTTCAGTTTTATTTCAAATGATATTTTATTTTCAGATTTTTAAAAGTAAATAATAATTTCAGTCTTTTAAAAAGCTAATATTTCTGATTTTCATAAAAATCAATATTTTTTTAAAAAAATAATATTTGAAATATTATATTAAAAAATCTTTATATCGATAAAAAATTAAATTTATTTTTAAAAAAAACTGAAAAAACCAATTTTTTTTTTAAATCTGAAATATTATTTTTTTAAAAAAATATTAAATAAATTTTCAGATATTTATTTAAAAAAATTAATATTTCAATTTTTTAAAATATTTTTTGTTTTTTCAGTTTTTTTCTAAAAATAAATTAATATTTCAGAATTTTAAAAAAATTATATTTTATGGTTTTCCAGATTTTTTTTTTAAATTTAATTTTTTATAAAAAATTAGTTTCTTTCATATTGAACATTAAAAAATTAATATTATAATTAATTTCTTTCATGTTGATGTGGCCGTTTTATTTCATTTTGATGTGGCCGTTTTATTTGCCACATGTATTGCCACGTAAGCGTTTTGGTTGCCACTTAGTCAAAAAATGGGATGGGGGACCAAAAGTGCAACAAAAATCAAAATAGGGGGACTAGAATGTTTGATTTTAAAATAGGGGGACCAAAATCGCAGATTTGGCAAAATTGGAGGACCAAAAGTGCAATTAAGCTATAAAAATATTTTACATGGTGTGGCTATCATTTTTTTTCTTCTATAGGTGACGTGATGGTGATGCTAAACTATTTACTAAAATATTTTTATCACATTATTTATAATTATTGAAATGAAGATATTTATTTACTCAAATTGATAAAATGCATAACAACATCACATATTAAAATGAAAAATCAAACAAACAGCGCATTAAAATGAAAAAAATTAAATAACATTACACTGATATGACGAAATTACAAAAATAAATTTAAATTTTAAAGCAGTTACTATAAACTCTTCACTTTTTCTTCGGTAGACATACTTTTTGAAAATATTTCACGTAATATACCAAAAAATAATTTCACTTTTTGTGCGTGTTTAATATAATTTAGAAGAAATTTTAAATAAAATAATAGTTTTTCTAGAAATACATATCAAAGTCAAATAACTGTTTTGAAAGTAGCTTTTCTGTTATTTTTTTTTTTAAAAAAAGCCAAACAACTTTAACTTTATCTTTAAAATTAAATTTTTTAACTTTAAGTCAAAAGTAACTTATAGGTTAAAAAAAAGTCAGACCAAACGCACCCTAAGACAATATTTTTTTTTTTTTCAATTTTAAGCTTTAGAATTTCAATTTGAATTTTTCCGGATTTTTTAGCCCGACCATTTAAAGTCCATTTATAATATATAGATATGCTTATATTTAATTTGTGTTATTTAGGATGATTAATATATAGATATGATGTGATTTGATTTACTGAAAATACAATGTAGGTTTCGATATTTGGGGTCTAATTTATGAAAATAAATGGTCCTTATTTGTCGTATAAAAAATACAATATATATTTAGTTCAATTTGTAAATACATTATTGATTTTGTATATATAAGTAATATATGTATGCTTTTTAGGTACATTTTTTTGTAAAAATCTTGCTAAACAACATAATTTAAGATATTTTTTTTTTGTGATTTTCAATATTTTTTGGAAAAAATAAAATTGTGAGCTAGCCCGAAAGCTCGTATATATAGAGTCGGCTTTGGACCATAATTAGGAAGCGAACCGTGGTTAGGATTTTTGACGCAGTGTAGAATTGATTCTGACTTGTTTGGTTTCTCAAAAGCATTATTGATTCTGTTTTTAGAATTGATTCTACATGAAGCTATAAATCGTAGCTTTTGATTCTAGATATGATTTTTACATTCAAATTTTTTATTCAAGTCACTTTTGCATGAATATATTCAAATGTAAGACCCGTAGAATTTCAAAAGCAGGAATTATATTTTTGATATATTAATTAGATTATGCTATTTGTTGTTATCAATCTTCTGTTTAATTGTTTGTTTGACAGAATTTTTGCTGAGATTGTGCCTGCGTGTAGTTTAACATTTGAAAAATTGGATTTATGAGCTTTAAATGAGTTTAGAAACATTTTGGTCTCGTCAAAATGTTGAAAATATTTTTCTAGTGGTTTTTGAGAAAACGGGCAAGATATACCCGCTGTTTGAAAATTTTACGGTTTTCGATTTCCGTCAAAATTTAAATGAAGACTCTATATATCGATTGTGATGTGAATTTGATCTCATTATATTTTTCGGGCTAAGGAGCGAAAATTTATTCGGAATAAAATTTATTCGAATTGTTTGTGAATGGTTTTAATTGTATGGTTTACGGTAGAATTTTTTCTGTTTCGGTAAAATTTATCGGTGCGCGAAATACCACTCGTTTAAGAGCGAACGTGGAGACTGAGTGAGATGAGTTGGCAAGTTCACATAATATCTAGATATTATGTGAGGTTACTTGGTGACCAAGATTGAGATGAATGGCTAGGATTAAATCATAGGAAGTTAGCACTATTTGATCCAATGGTTGTGATGCTATAAGACCTTGGAATAGTAAGGAGGTTTAGGCTTTTGTTGACTAGAGAGGCTTTGCTCATTTGTTGACTTAGAAACAATGACACAAACTCTCATTCTTTCTCTCCTTTGCCGTGGCTTTCTTTCTCTTCCAACCTTGAACCAAAAATTTAATTCTTCACCATTTTCTTTGATTTCAAGCTTGTTGGATCATAGGAAAAATTGCAAGGATCATCTTCTCTAAGGTAACTAAGCTTCTTTCCTTTCCTTAGCTAGCCAAACTCATAGAGTTTGATGGATTGTTAGATTATGTTCTTGAGAGGATTTTGTTAGAAATTGTTGATGAATGATTTCTCTTGGTTGAAAATTGTTCATGAGTGATAAACTAGTGTGATTAAGCTTAGTTGTGTTGAGTTCCACGAGTTTATGATTATATATGAGAATTTCATGTTAGGGTTTCTAGAGAAAAATTTTATTATTCAAGAACATGAGATTTTGTTTGATGATTTTGTTTTTGAGGTTGGTTATGAGCTTTGTAGAGAAATGGATGTTAGGATAATGAATTTGTTTTGTGAAACAAGAAAATTTATATTTTTGTGTTCTTGAGAAACTTATGAACATTCTTAGAAATTGTTGTTTTGGTTTCTAAAATGCTTGGATTGATCAAATAAATGACTTTGAAAACTAGAGGATTATTACTAGGATTTTGAAATGGAAATTTTTGGGAGCAAGCCTATGTTTTGTCATTTGGCCGTGGCACTTGTGTGTATGTGGCCTTGAGATTTCAAATTTTTCAAGTCCTAAAATGATAAGAAAATGAGCATTGCATTGGTGGATGATCATAGCTTTTGAAAAGAATGATTATAGGAGTTTTAGTTGAAAACCAAGAGAAATTTCATAGTTATATCTTTAAAAAAAAACTATTTTCTTAAAGAGGAAAATGTTTGGAAAATCTATTTATGAATTGAAATGAAATTTTCATGACAAGAGTCGTGTTTTAAAAAGGTTTTCGTGTTCATAAAAGCATTTTGGTTTAAGTCGAACGAGAAAAGTTTTAGTTTCGAACTTGTTTAGTTTTAAAAGATTTTGGAACTTATGATTTAAGGCATAAGTTGTTTGAAAGAGATTTTATTCTAAGAGATGTTTTAAAATAGATGGTTTTTGTTTAATGAAACTTTTGAGATAAAAAAAACTATTCTTTAAGTGTTTGTAATTTCAAGAGTTGTTTTGAAAAAGGATTTGGCATTTTAAGTGTTTTAAAATAGCTAAGATTTATTTAAATGACGTTTCCGTGATGAGAAACTATCTTTTAAAAGTGTTAATGTTTTCAAGACTTGTTTTCAATATGACTTGAGCCTAGTTAGTGATGAGGGAACAACTATAAGTCTTGAATCCATTAGTATCCGAGCTAGGACTTATTTAAGTGATCAATTAGAATGTGGTAGTAACTTAGATAAGTTGTATGTTTTAAAAGGTTAAGAGGATTAGCCGATTATGGGACTTCGTCGAGAGAGACGGATATTGCTTGCGTAGCGTAAGTTGAATGTGTTGGAAGCTCTCCGAGGTAAGGGCACTTTCTAACGATTTCATATACCTCGAAATATCAAGTGCTTTTTATGCATGTGTAACTGTTTGCTTGAACATGTGTATTTGCAATATTTACTGCAATATGAATTATGAGCATGTTTGTTGTATGATGTATTCTCGTGACGAGAACTTGTTTGGGAACATGTTATATTCTACACATGCTTGAGTGTTGTTGTGAATTTCATATGATTGAATAATATGAAATGTTGATGCATGTACTTGATTGAAGATCTCGTTGTGCATGATGCTTGATGTCTTACATATGATTTTGTTAGAAATATATGTATCGACATGTGATTGAGAATTACATATGCATGATTGGTATGTAATCGATGCATTGGCATAGATAAGATGTATCGTATGCTCATGCATTCATAGTTGTGGTTAGAAGACCACCGGGTGCGATTAGAAGATCCACCTGAATCCTGCGGGATTTTATTGAGTACAATACGTGATTAGAAGATCACAGGGTTTGATTAGAAGATCCACCCTAATCCTTCGGTTAGAAGATCGTCGTGATTGTATTGATTTTAGTGATTAGAAGATCACGACTCTCTGCGGAGAGGTTAAATTCCGGAATTCATGCATGTGAAACAGTCCCGGGTAGGGTGATCACAATCATATAGAGTCTGCATTGATAGGCTGATTGTGCATTTGAATACTGTTATGTGTGATTGATAGACTACCCGTGCACTTAAATTCTGTGATGTGTGATTCATATGATAAATTAGTATATGCTGCCATGTATTGTATATCTTGTGCTGCGTATTTTTAGTTATATGTTATTTTTAGATCGTGACCCTCTACGAGCATTTTTAGGGATTTATTTGTACCGCGTGGAGAAGCGGCAAGGCTTGAAGCTGTTTGTGGGTCTTCGTCACCCAGTCATCTTCCGTTAGAGTTTAAAGATCAGCTTAGGGGTAGTAGTTTAAGAGTCTTGTTTACTCTTCTTTATGCTTCCCTGCATTTGTATTCCAAACTTGTAGTTTGATGTTTTATTTGGAATAAATGATGTCGTTATGTTTGTTTAGACATAGCGTATGGTTTATATTCTTAAACTTGATTTGTGAAAACGATTTATAAAAGAGGCATTGCATTCCGATCGTTATTTTGAAAATGGTTTACTCTGATTTAATTTAAGTTCGATCGTGAATGTTTTATTTCAAAGTCCTTGTTGTTTTAAAAAAAAAAAAATGCCTACTTTTGGGCTTCGAAAATCGGGGTGTTACATCAAACATAAACCATTTTAACTTAAAATCAATTTTGATCGGAATCAATTTTATAGAATCAATTTTACAGAATCAATTTTATTAAAATCAATTATTACCACCGCTGAATCAAACACACACTAAGTAGTAAGGGGATAAATTTGGAACCCAAAGGGGTAAATTGGAAACCAAGGAGGGTGCATGAGTGACATGGGGTGCGGAAAGAAAGACTCTTATATATTTGGTGTATATAGGATAACTTAATATCGTATTTTGTAATTGTAACTTATCCAATCTCTTCTCTCTTATTATTCTCATCCACATCAAACAAAGATGACTTCCAATTTCAAATATGGTTCAACAAGATACAATTTTTGCAACTCAAGAGTCCGGCAGTACCATCTTCATGTGGATCATGTACATATCTCCACATATGTCTCAAGTCTAAACCCTGTCTTACATTTGAAAATTGCTATATAGGCCCCTCTTGTTTGCTCCCAGGCCCCCCAAACTGACAAAAATACCCCTGGTCAAAAAATTAGTTATATAGTCAACGATCAAAACAGTCATTCGTTGACGAATGATGATGGTGGCCAAACGCGCGTCCTCAGGCATATGCACACATTTTCGTAACGCTGGCAACGAATCAAGGTTTCGTTGTCTACAATATGAACACGCTGAGTTTCGTTGTCTAGACAACAAAATATCACAAATATAGTATCCTCACCAGCTGATTCATACGATCAGTACTGTTAAAAATTTCAATTTGAAAAGTAGATCTAGGGCGATTTGTTGTTGAGGAGGCTTGGAATCAACTTGGAAAGATCGTATAGAAGGTACCCAAGGCTGCTTGGAGGTCTACAACAGGTAATGCATTGTAAATTTCGTTTGTTTTGGTGTTTTTGTTGAAGTTCTCTATCGCACCTAGTTTATCAGAACCAGTCTGCATTGTTTAGGCAAAATCCCATGGTTTTGAAAACCACACAAACCTGTCCAGACGAGTTCATTTTTTTATCAGACCTGTGTTCACGATAATTTCGAAAACTACAATTCTTTCTTTGTACTTCAAAGTTTAAAATGTACAACACTAATTTCTTAGTGCAATTTTACAAAATATCACTAAATTAAAATGCTCCAAATATAGTGTCCAAAATATAATGTCCGAAGTTAAATTTACAAAGACAAAATACAAACTCCAAATACTCTAAATACCAAGTTCAATTAACAACTCTAAATACTTAGTCTTCACTAACTAACTAAACTAATATACTCTAAGCTTCGACAATTCCTCCAACGGGTCACGACTCTACTTCTTCGATAATTCCTGCAAGATAATCATAAATCAACAATTCAATTTCAATCAAACAATCGACTAATAATATTCATACCAAAATCTAAACCAAAATCCCTAAATCAAAATCCCTAATCCAACACAGAATTTTAATCAAATAAAAATCCCCAAATCAAAACCCTAAATCCCCAAATCTGTTTATAGCATGCAATCTAAACCCTAAGACAACATATAATCAGTAAATTAAAACTAAAAAATCTAATAAAACACTAAAATTAACTAAAAACTTACGACGTTCAAAATATAATGTCAAAAACCACGTTCCAAAATCTTCACAACGTTCAAAACCTAAGTTCCACGCCTCCTTTGATGTAAATACCCTACTTCCACGCTTCCTAGATCGAAATCGACAACAAAATTGCCCAATAACCTTTCATAATCGTTCTTTTTGGCTTACTGTAGTGATATTCCAATCGTTTTTTTCGTTTCTGATATCACATGTTTTCGTTGTCTATGCAACGAAACTACGCGCGTTCGTGAGATAGACAACGAACACTTCCGTTTCGTCATCAAAGTTACGAATCGCCTTATGTTGCCAACGAATTTTTTTGTATTCGTTGCGTAGACAACAAATTATGTGGTCAAGTCCTCAGGGGTATTTTGGGATTTTAGGGGGGCTTGGAAGCAAGTGGGGGGGGGGGGGCTCAATAGCAAATTTCCTTACATTTTTATACATTTCATGATTCATTTAGCAGGCCAACCATATTGCATATGAGAGTTTCTTTTCGCACCTTTCGGAGTTTCTTTTTCACCTTCGAAATGACCAAAATATCCTTGCTCACCATCTAGAAAGCGAACATGTTTCGCACTTTAAATAGCGAGTGCCAATATTTTATACTGAAATTGAACGTTGACACCCTTCATGGATGAAAAAATTATGAAAAAAGAGAGTTCGCATCATAGAGAGCAAACTTAGTTATGAGTTTACATTCTAGAAAGTGAATTCAATTGTGAGTTTGCATCCTTTTAATTTAATCCTTAATAAATATATTTGTATGTGAATTAGTTATAGATTGAGCTTTTGAAACGCATTAACAAAAAAAAAAAGTCATTCCAAGTCATAGAACAAGCACACCAAAATTGGTATTTACATTTTCAACTTACAACATTGGAGCCTACATGAATGTGTCCATGAAAAAGTCTTCTTATTCGTGGAGGACACGTCATTTCAACAAATAACGAAATAAAATAAATCTAACAACATTGGAGCCTACATGAGTGTGTCTAACACCTCATATTTATATTTGTGTCTATATAAGTATTTTCCACAACATTGGAGCCTACATGAATGTGTCCATGAAAAAGTCTTCTTATTCGTGGAGGACACGTCATTTCAACAAATAACAAGAAATATAAACCAAAATTTCTTTTGCTATTTAATGTATACCCCAATGCTTTTAAAGTTGTGTGTGCGAAAATTAAAACTAATTCTATATGTGTTGGTAGCTGTTTAGATGCCATTCTTTGACTTTGTTTGCTGAAAACTTGAAGGTTTTTTCTGAAACACAAACAAATATACCAAGTTAGACTATAGCTAGAATAAACGATATATTATGAGTTATGACAAAAACAAACACAAAATAATCGTAATGAAATTAGTTATACCTTGGCTCTATAAGACTTAATGACTGAAATCAACAACTTGTCTCCAGCAATTTGTCTCACTTTTTGTATCAATTCATGTCTTGAAATCTTTCCTTCCTGCAAGAAACATAGCATAATTGATCAATAAACATAAAAAAAACTCTTAAATCAATAAGCAAGTATAGGAAACAAAACAAACAATTTACCTTTTTAGCTTTATAGAACTTGCAAATCAGTGCAATATCAAGTGATGGCAAAACCTTGGAAAGCACAGAAATCAAAATTGAAACAGGCATCCAAGGTGAAGTTGGTCTCGCAACATGTTCATCTTCACTCATCTCAACCCCTAAAATAATAATAAAAAAAACATCAACAATTAAAGTCATAAAATAACAATAAAAAAGACATTAATTAATAAATCTTAAGAAACACATAAACACACACCTTTTGAGGAAGAAACCCTGAAACTTATAACATATGCAGGCCAAACATGAGTATTCATTCTACTACTCCAAATCATGTATTTGGTTGGAGCTGAAATATTATCCACTCCAGAATCATAATCCTCACAACTTGGATAACATTGTTTTGTGTCAGATTGCACAATTTCTGTTCTTCCCAAAATAACCCTGCACAGTATCAAATGCCTCACACCATCTCTTCCAACAGCACAATTTTTCACACTGCACAAACACAAAATTCAAAATTCAATCAATATAAACAAACTCATTCAAATCCAAATGCAAATTTGAATCAGATATATCAACTTTTATCGACCCAACTTTTTCTTATATCTAGAATAGAATTAGAGATAGTATTCTTTCTGGTCCTTTTTATAAAAGATAACTGGATCTTGATGTATTTGGACTATATTATGAACCAGATGCATCAACTTGACTAAAACGTCTCTTATAAAAAGGATCAAAGATAGTAATAATTATCATTGGAGAACTAACGATAGTACAATACAGACCTCTGAAGAGGAGAATCATCTGGAGAGAGGCAGAGGCTATGACCATGGACATGAGTGAAACCGTTTGAAAGAATGTCTCTAACGTCATTCTGACCATAACTTCCATACCAAGCATACTTCACATTTGAATTTCCACCGCGAATTTTCGAAACAGCTTCTGCATAAACGTGAAAGGATTGAAGCCTCGCTTGTGAAACAACATCAGAACAGGCGTTTCTGTGAATCGCTAGAATCTCTGTTTTGGTCGAAATCAAGCCGAGTCCACGAAGAAACCTCGTCTTTAATAGATCGTGAACAACGTCACCATCTCTAAGCCTAACTAAAAACGAATTAGAATCTTGTTGTTGTTGTTTTTCTCCGGTGGTTCCGGAAACACTGCTCTCAGAATCAGAGACATTGGAGGAAGAGTCTTCATGATGATGATGATCCCAAACATGTTGTTGTTGTTGAGGGAATGTTGAAGTTGATTCCATAGTTAGTATGTAAAATTGAAGTGTGAAAGTTTGAGTGTATATTTGAAAGATAAATAAATTCAAGTAGAAAAGGAATGAATAGTGGCGTGTGTAAGTTTTTATTTATAATGATGATGAAAAACTTGGCGCGTACGAAAAGAAATGAAAACAAACAAATTAAGATTTAAAAGAGTAAATAAGATAAGATAGGATTTAGGATGAGGTGATGTTAGTTAGTTACTAATAGTTTGAGTTGTGACATGTAATGAGAAGAGTGTGAGTGAGTATATATTAATGATGTTAAAAAGAGGTTTAATGAATGAAACTGGGAACTGAAGTAACCGGCAGATTGATGATATAGTTAATGGAAAATTGGAGTATGCGATGGGCGGTGCACAGAGTGGCGCTGCTTGTTTTGGAGAGAGAGAGAGAGAGAAAGACTTACCGCTTATAGCCTGTAGTTTGGAACAACACAGGGACTTTTAGAGAAGGTGGTTTCTATTTCTATATTTATTTATAATTTAAATATTTGTTATGGTTTGTTTCTTGTTCACGTGTCTTGCTTTAACTTGCTCAATAATTTATTGTTATTGTTAATAGATATTTTGATTTGTTATTTAGAGTAAGTATACATTTAATATTAGTGGATTGGTCGGTTTAAATGCGAAAGCCATTCTGTGTAATCGAGTTTCGTTTTTGAGATGACTTTCTGATCTGATTTGGAGAGCAAGTAAACCGAAGCCGCACACAATTACTATTCAGACTCGGATGTGTCTTCTTCAAGTAACAAGATTTAAATTTGAAATTTGAATTTGAATTTTGTTTATAGATAATTTATCCAATAATCAATCAAAAATAGAAATCTATCTATTCTAATCTTTCTTTCTTATTCTGGTTCTTACTTTTTCTCAATCATAAAATTAATTACTACTAATTTTATTAATTTATCCTTATCGGTTTTAATAATATTTATAATTTTATATCTTTCATTGTAAGAGGAGGGATGTAACCTTATTCTATATGCATAAAAATAGGAATAAAATAACATTATGAATTTAATCATAAAATTTATAGAAAGAAGTATTAAATATATTATTTTGATTCCTCTAAATTTAATAAATTTTGTTTTTAGTTTTCTAAATTTTTTCTTCAAACTCGAATCATCTAAATTTCTTATAGAAAGAATAAGATAAATACATATAAAAATATGAACATAAGAAACAAAAAAAACAGGGTTAAATAGTGGTTACCCCCTGCAAAGTAGGTCGGTTTTGGAATATCCCCTGTAATATATTTTTTTAAGATCCCCCTTGCATACTAAAGATTCTTTGGAATACCCCCTTAGAGTAACAGCTGGGCAAAGAATCTCCACGTTTCACCTACGTGGCACCTCCACGTGGATTTTTATTAATTTTTAATTATTATTTTTGCCACGTGGCATTAAAAATTAAAAAAAAATGAAAACCAATTTTTTTTTTTTTTTTTTCTGATTTCTTTCTTTTTCTTTATTTGTTATTTAAAAATTAATATTAATTAATTAATATTTGTTTATTTAAAATAAAAAATGAAAGAAAAAATAAAAGAAAAACTCATCTGAAGGTATATAAGTGTTTTTTTAGAGGAAAATTCATTTTGAAAATATAAATCTCTCTCTTCTCCTCTGCACTCTCTCATTTCCAAAACAACAAGCCTTTAAAATTGCTCAAATTTCTCCTAAAAAATTGTTCAAATCCCTCTAAAAATTTGATAAACATATTTCTGGAAGCTTAAATAAAATTTTGGAAAGTTTGGCATGATTTTGAAGTGATTTGAGCTATTTCCGGGTTCAATCTTCAACATGTTCTTCGTGTTCGTCAGGGCCACCATGAATTTTCAGATTCCGGTGAAATTCTTCTACTTCAAAGGTGTTTTTCTCCTTGTCTAGAGCTCCGTTTTACACGAGACAATAACCTTTGTGACCTTCGTGAAGAGAGGAATAATTTTTTGCACCTTTTCATCGTCTCCGCCTCACCTCCACCGCCTCCGGTCATCTTCTCCGGCGAGATTTTCGCTAGAAAACTCATAGATATCAAGAAATTTTGCTGCTGCGTTGTTCTTGTTGTTTTTCGTTTTGTTGTTGCTCTTGTTGCCCTTGTTCTCTTTCGAATCGATTTTTCATTGCTAATACTTCTTTTTGTCCTTGTTGCTCTTGTTGTTTTGTTGTAAACTATCAATCCAAATGTTATTGTTCTAGATTTTTAAATTAGGAAATCACTTATATATGAAAATAAAGAGAGGAAAGTATGAGATACACAATTCAAACTCTTATCAACATTTGATTATAAAACTTATAAGAGTTAATTATTTTTAAGATTCACAATTTATCTCATTTAAGCTGCTTTGATCTTTTAAGCTTACCTTACTTTTCTGAAGGCAATAACTAGATGAAGAGTTTGGTGATGATATTATTGTTGTTGTTGTTGTTGTTGTTGTTTTTGGTCCCATAAATTATGATGTTGTTGTTGTTCATGGTGATGTTGATGATGTTGTTGTGTTCTTGGTGATGTTGTTTTGATGATGTTTTTGTTGTTATTATTCTTGTTGCAAATTTTTTAAGAGTTGGGAAAGAGATGATCATGGTGATGGATTGCTCTTGATGATGAGTATGGTGATAAGGATGAAGATTGAAGATGAAAAAAAAAAAATAGAAATGAATTTTGTTTTTTTTTTTTTAAATAAAAAATAATTACCCAACAAGTAATAAGAAGTTTTATTTTTTCTTTCATTTTTTATTTTAAATAAACAAATATTAATTAATTATTATTAATTTTTAAATAACAAATAAAGAAAAACAAAGAAATCAGAAAAAAAAAAAATGGTTTTCATTTTTTTTAAAAAATTTTTAATGCCACGTGGCAAAAATAATAATTAAAAATTAATAAAAATCCACGTGGAAGTGCCACGTAGGTGAAACGTGGAGATTCTCTGCCCAATTGTTACTCCAAGGGGGTATTCCAAAGAATCTTTAGTATGCAAGGGGGAGATCTTAAAAAAAATATTATAGGGGGGTATTCCAAAACCGACCTACTTTGCAGGGGGTAACCACTATTTAACCCAAAAAAATATTACTATAAAGTTTACTAATTATAGAAATTTTAGTTAATAATAAAAACTACAAAGAATATATTAAAAGTAATTAATACTAAGTTATCTAATTTGTTCTCATCATTTTTAATTATAATCCAAATATTCTACCCTTTATTGTAATTTTACACAAATAATAATTTTAAGTTTTTGAAGAAATATGCTTAAAAGTAAGAACATAAAACAATAAAGGATTAACGCATAAATGGGAACAGGAACAATAAAAGATTATATATGCAAAATAAGAAGAATATACATAAAATTAGGAATCAATCTAATAATTTACTATTCGCTCATACCCTCTTTGTTACATAGTATTTTGTCGTCGGATTTAGCATTCTTTTTTGTTAGTCTTTTTTTTGTATTTTAGGATATGATTTGTCAATTATACCCTTTGTCAATTGCTCTTATCTTTTTTAATAAAATTAACTAGTGCTATATATTTGAAAAATTAAATCTTTTTATAATTTTTTTTGTACATAACATATTAATGTTTTTTGTACGTACATAATATATTAAATTTATTGGAAAGAGAAAAAGTGTGATAAAAAAAATTATTGGTAGATTAAAACGAGGGTATAATGAGAAGATAAAGTGCAAAAAATACATTTTCTTAATTTAGTGTTACTGTTCTGGTAAAAAAGTATGGGGGGTGAGTCCAAGTATATTACAGTATAATAATAGTACAAGGATACAATTTCTACCAATAAAACTTTGAACCCTTTACACTATAATGATATTTGTGTAAGAATGATAGAAAATTGTTGGTTTTTTGTGTTACATTAGAAATGATTTTGTGATAGTGTAGTAGAAGTAACTTTTTTGATAGATCCTTTCTCTCATGAAGAAACCTTGTATTTATAGGCTTTTTTCTACCATGATCATGCATTGCCATGTTCTCTCAACCGCCATGCCACTTCTTAATTATGTGGATCATGGGTAGTTCATTCTTCCTCCACCATGTCATCATGGAGGTGGTTGGTGGTTTTTTCCTCTTCCACCGTGTTGTCATGGAGATGGTGGGTGGTTTCTTCTTCCTCCACCATGTAATGATGGTGATCGTGGGTGATTCATGTTTCTTAGGCGAGTTGACCACGTCTGGGGGGCGACGTATCCTGTATACACATCGCCCTCATTCTGATTTTCCCGCCAATGGGTGGTTTGAATCTCCTGGGTCGTTTATTGGGCCGCTTCATATTGGGCCCTCAGAATTTCGCCCAATACACAGCCCCCCAAGCACGAGGCTCGAAGAGGCGAAGTGATGGTAGTGGTAGGTCGTGGGGAAATAATCATCCCCTACTTCATCTTTCTTGCATAATAACTTCCATAAGTAATCCTATTTGCAGCATTGATTTCCTTGCATTAACCCTGTATTTTCATTCGCCTTGGGCTTGTGACTACGATCTGGCAAGTCGACCAGTTTTTCGTCGAGCAATAATTCACACTCTAGGTGTCTAGAATGAGTTCGTATCCACAGGGATCGTGTCAAACCTTCGCTAGTGCTATTCTAGTTCGTGAGTTTTTGCATTCGCTTTGGTTTTTAGGAAAAAAGTTTTTAGTTTATAAAAAGAGCGATATGCGTTGCAAGAAAAGTAAAAGTTTTGATTCAGAAACATAGAGGATAGGTATGGTGGTTGAACTTACTCCCTCCTTCATACTTAGCATAATCGGTGTATAACATAGTCATTCGTATTATTATTGGGCGTCGATTTTATCCTTGATTTAGTAGCACCTTACTGCTACACTATGTAGGCAAAGTCTCCCTACTTTTGCAACTAAGGCACCTACGGGAGCCTAACCTCGCTGTGTCACATACCCTAATTACTAGATAGAGTTATTTACATACATGCATTATGACCATCAACCATCCAATGCCCCTAGATCTTAGTATCGGGCTGTTCAGCATCTAATTGTTATGTCACAACTATTTCCTGATTTCCTCCTCTAATTGTTAATTCACAACTAGTTCAGGATTGTTTACCGTTTCTACACATCTAGTGTTATTTATTACTAGTTCCGGACAAATAATAGTGAAAACCCTAATATGCTACTATTAAAGTAAACCCTAATTATTTATTCTAAAGGCGTTGCCGTCTATCTGGCCAGATTCTGGCTAACGTTGTTTAAGCAAGAAAACAAATAACAATAATAATTTATAAATACAATTTATTATAACTTTGACTCAATTACATGACCCAAGTATTCATCGGGGAGTTCATCTTCTCCACCACAACCTAAGGAATTATTACAAAAGACTACATAATTAAATTACAAGAATTCAACTACTAAAGTCTAAATAAATCATACCTTGCTGAGTTAGTTTTCCCGTAAGGGGAGAAAACTATGCCCTTAGAGCTCCTCCGGACCTCTTTCCAAAAGGAATAGAAAGTTCTTCTATTTCTGAATGAAAAATAATGAATTATGGAGGCTCTATTTATATTTTTCGTAATGGGCCTCAGCAAGCCATCGTGACACGATAGGTCCATCGTGGCACGATGGGAAGATTCAGTTCAAAAATATAACTGATCCTGTGCATTTCATCAGCGTGGTCACCAAGTAATCCCATCGTACTGCGTTGAGCTTCATCATGGTACGATGTTAAGATTCTCTTCAAAAATATAATTGATTCTGTCTTGGCGAACAAGCAGCTTCCATCGTGTCACGTTGAGTGCCATCGTGACACGATGAGCTGTTTTTCTTCATTTTTGAGCTTTTTCTTGTCTTTTTCGTGTCTTCACTTTGTCTTGAAGCTTTTTCTAGATTCTTCAGGTTTTTGTTGATATTTGGGCCTGTCTTGGTCATTTTACTACTAATAATACTACCTAAGATACTGCAGAAATTCCTGTCATCAGTGTGCTTGCCTCTTTTAACGACATGCTCATCGGCGATCATTGGTGATGTGGCGCTGCTATGCATCGTCCCCTCTTATGTGGCTGTTTTCTTTGCCATTGCTTTTGATTACTTTCATATCTGCTTTGTTGTGTACGCCATATGTCTACGTAACTTTGAGTTTGCTATTGATTGTTTGGTCTTTTTCTGATGACCCAAAGGACTGTTGTGCCTTTTACGTGATCGCCAAAGCATTTCAACTTCATTTTCTTTTTCTGAAGTTTCCAACTCGTAAGTGATAAACCACTTTTATATATGATTTATAATAGAATTTTGTATATATTATATTATATTTTGTGTTATTATTATTGAGATATTTAACCATTTTTTGCCGTATCTTATATAGATGATAAAATATGAAAATACATTGAAAAGGACTATTATTTACAAGCTAGTAGCCACTAGTGACAATGATGATCCATGTCAAGGCTTCTATACTTTCTCTATATACACTCCAACGTGTGAGGCAAACAAAAGGGGCACACTTGTTGTTCCTAAAACCAAATCAAAGTATACAAGTGCTTATGGGAAAAAGTGAAAGAATGGGCCCAAAATATGAATCTCACGATGGCCCAATAAGTAAGGATAGCTATTGGAAAATCGTATCATAAACAGAGATAATACGCAGCGGAATTTTAACAAAATTTCCCATCAATGGATCCTTGTAAATGAACATGATCAGGGTTTACATTATTACCTTTAGAATAGCAAATCCTGTGCTCGAAAATTGATCAATAGCGCCACGAAATCGCAGCACCTCTAGCCGGTCCACACGAACAGCTTCCTTCAACTTTCAGTGCTAGCTGCTACAAGATGAAGGCCGAGGGAATTAGGTTAGGATTTCAGAGAATTTTTCTTTCTCCAAAATTTAGAGTGTCTAGTGTGTAACCAACTCAACTCTACAAGATTCTTTTTATAGAGTTTCTTGTGTAGTCTCCAAGTCAAATGTTTATTGGTCTTCACAAGCCCAATAACCATTTTTACTAATCGCACCCCAACCAAATAATTCTTACTTATTTTCTCCCTTCTTGACTATCCTTGTGTGTGTGACCCTGTAGGTTCTTATGACGTTGGCAATAATATTAATCTTAATATTATAAACAGTGAGCGGTATCTAGCAACATATCGCTGCTACCCAAGTCACAAGAATGTCACGTGATCTGACAAACCTTTCCGTGATAAATATCTTGTTTATAATTACCCTTTTACCCTTATGTCTATATTGAACACAAGACATAGTACGTCACCCTTGTTAAGTTCAATATTGGGCCCTTAGACATATCTCCTGTTATGTAGGAGGGTTAAATTCCATCTAGGCACTCATGTCCCTCAACATGCTTTGTGAAGCACCCATCAACTGTCTTTATGATCATCCTGTTACGGACAACGTTTGATCAGCAATAAAGTACTTGACTCCACATCTAGGGTCCATAGTGGTTTCAGGTCGAAGGGTGGAATACACCACTTATCACTATGAGAATATCTTATGACATTTCATAACATACTATGTAGTATTCTCATTGTGGGTCAATCCGATATAAATGTTACCCCTAACATTCATATCTATGTGAAGACTTGATAACTACTTATCTATGATCCGTGAGATGTGATCATCAGTCTACCAACATAATAGTCTCTATGCATTAATCTTATCCCAATTCACAATAAAGCTTGACTACATATATTTTAAGAATAGTGTTCTCATGTTAATGGATTCTCACGATTAAGTCATACTTAACGTTCCATTTATCGAACTAAGTATTCTAGGGACTCTATTATTTTAACACGTAAACATAATAAAGAAAAGCCTTATTATATATTTAAATATATAAATCAAGTCCCAATACAGAAGCAAATACTATCAAAATAGATTGGCTTTTAGGGCTTACTCCAACAATCTCCCACTAGCACTAAAGCCAATCAAATGTTCATCTAACATTTATCGGTTTAGAATGACCATCGTGCAACTCTTGAGCAGGATGCGTCATTAGGGGATAAGAAACTATTTCTTATGTTGGTATCTTATATATCTCCCAAGTTTCTCTTTCGATCTATATCGAAATATAGAAGTGTCTAAGTATATATGAATCGTTGGTGAGATCTATTCCATTGTTTGCAACATTAAATCATTATCATAACTAATGTGATTAATGAGATCTGCAACGTCGGAAACATAATTTTAGCTCTATCTTGAGCTAAGCGATCCAAATCAAATACTTGACCTTTGTAATAGAAATAGACACCTTATGAAGCTTATTTTATAGCTTACAGTGTATATATCCTGTAGTTCTTCTGAGATTGGCTGCATCATAAGGCTAAAACAACTTGGTGAGAGTGACTTAACTGAAGCACCAATGCTGAAGTAATTAAGTCTAAACCACTTGTGCATATTGAAGATGTGTAGATGCAACATGTTGAACAAGATGTCCTAGACATCTTGTCACTGGGTTCAGAGCATGCATAGGCAGCATGTCGAACAAGATGTCCCATGACATGTGGGTAGGACATCTTGACCCAGTTCAGCTTAAAAGATAATGCTTATCCATTAAGCACGCGTGTTTGTTTTAATTTGGATAAAACGCGAATCTTTTAGTAACAAGCTAAGATTAGAATTAATGATAAAGTTTGTTATTAATCCTATGTGATAGATACGATTGGATTCGTATTTAATTAGTGGATAGAGATTAAATCTTTATCTTTGTGGAGTTTGTTTTGAAACAAGTTTGTTTTAAAACTAACTCTTATTTGAGTGCATCTGAAAGACTGAAGATTATCTGAAGAATTGCACGCCTATATAAAGGACTCAACATAGAGCTTAAAACTCAACCCACAATAACTGAAGATTGTGAGTCTAAAGCTTTGTGCCCACTGTGCAAAGCATTAGTAGCTCCTCGTATTGTTCTTGATACTTGGTAGCCTTGAGTCGTTGAATGTTGTCATTCAACTTTGTCTTTTAAACTGAGAAGTTTAAAGTTGTTTCGTCATTTGGGATTAGTGATTAAAGGGAGTTGGGTAGGTTCTCATATCCAGGGGGAGTTAGCCCTTGAGTAGAAGATTACTAGGATTAAGAAAAGGCGTACATGCCAAAAGGTGTTTGGTAGTGTTCTAAGACTAAGTATTGATTCGGATTAGTAGTGTTCACTTCCTGGATTGGTATCCTCCAGAATAAGGCTTGTTATAAGTGCCGAACTGGGTTAACAGACCACCAGTTTTGGATGGATCAAACTATGTGAAATTCTGTTCTCTGGCAGGACAGATGTCTTACACAATGTCTAGGACAATGTGTCAGTAGTCTAGATGTCCTAGACAACTGGTTCGACAACTGGTAATGAGGATCACACGTTATTGCAGTACTGAAGATAAACGAAAGCAATAAACAACACCAGTAATTTGTTAACCCAGTTCGGCACTTATAACAAGCCCTACTCTGGAGGATACCAATCCAGGAAGTGAACACTACTAATCCGAATCAATACTTAGCCTTACAACACTACCAAACACCTTTTGACATGTACGCCTTTTCTTAATCCTAGCAATCTTCTACTCAAGGGCTAACTCCCCCTGAATATGAGAACCTACCCAACCCCCTCTAATCACTAATCCCAAGTGACGAAACAACTTTAAACTTCACAGTTTAAAAGACACAGTTGAATGGCAACATTCAACGACACAAGCTTCAAAGTACCAAGAACGATACTAAGAGCTACTAAGTGTTTTGCACAGTGGGTACAAAACTTTGGACTCACAATCTTCAGTTATTGTGGGTTGAGTTTTAAGCTCTATGTTGAGTCCTTTATATAGGCGTGCAATTCTTCCGATAATCTTCAGTCTTTCAGATGCACTCAAATAAGAGTTAGTTTTAAAACAAACTTGTTTCAAAACAAACTCCACAAAGATAAAGATTTAATCTCTATCCACTAATTAAATACGAATCCAATCGTATCTAACACATAGGATTAATAACAAACTTTATCATTAATCCTAATCTCAGCTTGTTACTAAAAGATTCACATTTTATCCAAATTAAAACAAACACGCGTGCTTAATGGATAAGCATTATCTTTTAAGCTGAACTGGGTCAAGATGTCCTACCCACATGTCTTGGGACATCTTGTTCAACATGCTGCCTATGCATGCTCTGAACCCAGTGACAAGATGTCTAGGACATCTTGTTCAACATGTTGCATCTGCACATCTTCAACATGCACAAGTGATTTAGACTTAATTACTTCAGCATTGGTGCTTCACTTAAGTCACTCTGACCAAGTTGTTTTAGCCTTATGATGCAGCCAATCTCAGAAGAACTACAATCTCCCCCTTTGGAAAATTATGGCTAAAACAACCACTAACCACTTTGTTGAATGTGCACTTTTCAGTCCTCATTCTTCAAATTCTTCAATCTTCAAATTGATCTTTGTTGATGCAATCTTCAGTTCTGAAATCTTCAGGTCTTCAATGTCTTTGATCTTCAGAATCTTGTGTGTCTTCAATATTCTGGACTTCTTCAATCTTGAATGTGTTATGAACCTTTTCTAGTATGAGACAATCTTAGTCTTGTCTTCATATGATTCATTACAATGAATTTTCTAAGTCCAAGGATGAGATACCTAGTGACTTAGTGAACCAAAGTCTTGAGTTGCAGCGGGAAGTACTTAATCAAAGTGATCAAGACTTACTAGACTTCTTAGAGGTTCATATTGAGCATTTGAATTTTGCTCTGGGCACACTTGTTTTTGCATAGCTTTTTAGTTTTTAATTTTTTTAAAGCTTGCTATTTTTCATCCGTAAAGCAAGAGATTGATTCTACTTGCCAAAGAGCTGTTCTATTATCAATTATTTCTCCCCCTTTTTACCATAATTTGTCAAAGGTTTTTAAAAGAAAAAATTCATTGATTAAAAAGAGTGAACAACATACAAAAGTGCACACACAGTGCCGGATGTCAAAGCCTCCAATGTCTAGGACATTTGGTAGGCCACAATACTTACAGAAGATGAACAGAAAGGAAAAATACACAAAGTACTTATTTTCCTATATTACCCTGTTCCTCAAGCTTCTTCTGCTTCTTCACCATCTCCTCCTTCTTCATTCTCTTCACCTTCTGCAGCAGCATCTTGTATGGACTTGATAAGATCGTCCACGTGTTGTTTCCTTGCTGTGCTGGTCTTGATGGTTTCTTCCAAAGTCTTTGATATTTGCATCAGCTCAGCAAGAACATCATTCTTGTTGGCTCTAGGCATAGAGCCCGATGCTTCAACAGCTTCCTTCATCCTTGGAAACACAATGTCTGGGACATGTGTACCAGCAAAGAGCTTATAATCAAAGCTAAGGACTTGAGGCTTCTTAGTTGGAACTTCATCAGAATGCAGGATAGCTGGATATTGCCTTAAAATCATTGCAGTTATAAGGCAAGGAAAGACAATAGGTAGCTTCACTGCATATGTCTCAGCATGCTTCATGGTTTGGTTGAATACGTGATCACCAAAGTTGATCTTCTTCTTGGTCCCAATTAGATAGATCATCTTTGCCAGCATTGGAGTGATCCCAGAACCATGATTGGTTGGTGCTCAGTTTGCTGCTCCAATCCTATTTAGGATAGCATACTTGACACTAAGAGTCCCTGTTGATAGCAATCCTTTCTTAGGCCATTCTTCCACTTGGCCTCCTGTAATTTCCTTAGTCACCTCCTTGACTAAGTCAGCTTCATCACCTTCAATGGTTGGATTCCTACCTAGATACTCATTGATGGTTGTAGGAGAGAACTTTACATCTTTTCCTCTTACTCTGACTTTCCTGAATTCTTCACTACCTTCACTACAGGCACTTGTGATGTTCACTATGAACTCCTTCACAAGCATCTCATAGCAATCTCCCAGGTCCTTGACAGTCTTCATTAACTCAACTTTCTCCAAAAGCTCCATGATTTCTTCACACTCTAGAGCATCTTGATGAAGCTCTCTTTCTTGAGCAATCCTCCGTTGATAGACGTACCTCCACTTTTGAGCGCTTTCCTCAGAGTGGAAAGAGACTATGTCCATTGGAGCTGGAGGAATGTTTGCAGGAATTCTTCTTCCTCCAATCCTTTTTCTTCCTGAGGTCGTGATGTCTAGGACATCAGGCTCGACATCAGACTCAGAGTCGCTTACAACAATGAACTGTTTCTTCTTCTTGGAAGTCTTTTCTCTAGTAGCTTTCTTCTCAGCTTTCCTCTTCCCTTTCTTCTCAGTGACAGGGGTCTCTACTTGCTTAGACCTATACGTTTCAGCCTTTCCTTTGACTGGATGCTAATACGTATTCCTTCACTTTCATCAGAACTTTCCTCTTCAAGAACTTGTTGAGGATGACTATCTTTCTTCATCCCTTGAAGAATCTTGGCCAGGGGGACCTCATCTTCATCTTCTTCTTCTTCCATTATTTGATCTTGCACCTTTTCTTGTTCATGGGTTGGAGCGAGACCAGATTTCGAAGCATGAGGTTCGACATCGTGTACAGGAACCTCTTCTGAAGGCATGGGTTGATCCAAGTTAGGATCCTCTTCATGAGATTCTGATGGAATGTTGATAGTTTCTGTAGGAGGAACTTCATTAGCCGGAGGAGAGTTCTGCTCAGCAACATTGACTTGATGTTCATCAGTTGATGCTTCATCAGTTGGTTTGAAATGTGGTTCTTCTGCAATCTTTTGTGGTTCTTGATTCTCAGAAGGCTGGCTTTCAGGAATTTTAGAATCTTGTTCCTGAGTTTTGTCATTCCCTGTTACATGAGCTTTCGTCTTTTTAGGGTTCCTTTGCTTCTTTGAACCCTTGGTCTTCTTCTTCTTGATTGCGCCTTTTGTTGGAGGGATCATGCTGAGTGGTACAGCGTTGGTGATAACCCATTGTTGATCAACGCATAAGTCTTCAACCCTAGGCATTTGAGAGGATGCCTCGTTTGTAGTTGTCTTTGAATCATCTTGATTTGAGCTGTTGTTCTTGGATGATTGTTGAGACATTGTTGAAGAGTGTTCTTTAAAAGAAAGAATTTCTGAGTTTGGGGAAGGATGTCTGACAAGATGTTGAGACGTTTGGTAGTGTCACATATGATTTCTTAGTAGCCTTTTATAAATTGATGGATAACTTAAGGCTACCTCTTTTTACGTGCAGATTTTTAATGTTTCTTTACTCTGCACGTTACCTCTATAGTGTCTATGACACGTTTTTGAGTGTGTGAATACCCAGAGGCACACTAACGCTCCCAACCAAAATCTCTTCAGCTTCTTGTCCAGTGTACAGATGTTGGGACATCTGGTAGGACATATTGTCAACTTCTTCCTTGGCAGACAAGCAAGCTATTTCTGGACCATTGTTGTGAGGTGTCCAAGTATAGCACTTATCACTTGACTTTATCCCTTTTATCACTACTTCTTGATCATTAGCAATGGTGCATTCATGATTGTTGAAGTGCACTTTTAGTCTTTGCTCACATAGCTGACTAATGCTAATCAAGTTTGCAGTGAGACCTTCTACTAGTAGAACATCATCTAGGCATGAAGTGTGTATACTAGATAGTTTTCCAATGCCTATGACTCTACCTTTAACTCCATCACCAAAAGTAACACTTCCTTTTGTATGAGACCTTAATTCCCTAAGGTATCTCTCATCTCCAGTCATGTGTTTAGAACATCCACTATCAAAATACCAATTTTTATGTGGGGATATTCTTAGAGTAGTATGAGCCTTTTGAGGAGGTGTTGGCTTACATACTTTAGTCAGAACTTCCTTGTGTTTCACTCTTGGAGGTAGGATCTTCCTTTTGTTCTGACTTGGTGATTTAGCCTTCTGAGGGTAGCCATGGAGGTAGAAGCATTCTGAAATTAGATGCCCAGCTTTTCCACAATGTTTACATCTTTTCAGTGGTCCCTTGTACTCTTTGTATTGGGGGGACACATGTTGAGCATGATGTTGGGACATGTGGTCTGGCATATGCTTCCTTTGTTGAGCTGGAGGCTGAGGCCTTTGTTCAAACCTTTTCTGCTTGTGTTGAGTCAGATGATGTGTCTTTGTCACCTGTTTCTTTTGTTCAGCAGGTTGTTGAGGTTTGGATCCTGTCTTCTTGTGCTTGTGCTGAGAAGGATGTTGTGACTTGTGGTTTGACATTTGGTCCTGAGGTCTATTCTTAGAGGAAATTTTCTTCTCAGGAGCCTTGCTGTAGTTGTCATACCGTAACCGCTTCTTGTCACTTGGGCTTCTACCAAGTTCAAGAACTTCTTCAAGCATGTCAGTTCCCTTGTTTAACATTCTCACAGATTTTGTCATCTCAAGTGAGTTTTCAGTTTGACAAGGTAACTTGTTCTTTCAAAGCAGCTGTTGATGCTTCTAGTGCCTCCTTTTCTTGAGCAAGTAGTGTAATTTGTTTTCTCAAGCTAGTTGTTGAAACCTCTAGTGCTTCCTTCTCTTGAGCTAGTTTCTCCATCTCCTCATCTTGTTTTCTTATAAGTTCACAAGATTTTTCCCATTTAATGGTGAGATTGTTGTATTTCTCATCCAATTCTTCTTGTAGGAGATCTTCATTGCTCGTGCTGCTGCTGGTATCAAATGTTCCAGTGAAGGCTTTATTTGTTGGTTCTTCTTCTTTTTCTTCTTCAGAATCAGATAAAGTAGCTGCCATTCCCCTTTTCTGTTTCCTGAGAAAGTTTGGACATTCTGGTCTGATGTGTCCAAATCCTTCACATTCAAAACATCTTACTTCTTTGTTTTGCTCAGAAGTATTCTCCTCCTTGGTCTTGCCCTGTGACTTGATGTTAGACCTCTTGTCTGGGACATTTCTCCTGTACTCGGCTTGCAGCTTACTTACGGCTCCGTTGAAGTCCTTTGTAATGTAAGCTAAAGCCTGTGATAGCTCATCATCATCATCTTGGCCTTCCTCAGATTTAAATGCCAAGTTCTTCATCTTCTTCTCTGGTTTGTCATCCAGAGACATCTCAAAGGTTTGTAATGAGCCAATAAGTTCATCAACCTTCATTGTGCTCAAGTCTTGAGATTCTTCGATTGCAGTCACCTTCATATTAAATCTCTTAGGCAGTGATCTAAGGATTTTTCTGGCTAACTTTTGTTCAGGTATCTTCTCACCTAGAGCAAAGGTTGAATTTGCTATATCTCGTATTCTAGTGTTGAACTCAGATATAGTTTCTTCATCCTCCATTCTCAAGTTCTCAAATTCTGTGGTGAGAAGTTGCAGCTTTGACATTCTAACTTTGGAGGTTCCTTCATGTGCAATTTGAAGAATTTCCCAGCCTTTCTTGGCTACAGTACATGTGCTGATAAACTTGAACATGTTTTCATCAACACCATTGAATATAGCATTGAGTGCTTTAGAGTTGCCACTTGCCTCAGTTTCTTCTTCTGGACTCCAATCTGCCATTCCTTTTAGACTTGTGGAGCCATCTTCTGCTGTGATTATTGGATGATTCCACCCAGTGATAATTGCCCTCCATGCTTTTTGATCCATGGATTTGAGAAAGGCAACCATTCTTGCTTTCCAATAATCATAATTTAATCCATCCAAGACTGGTGGTCTGTTGATTGATCCTCTCTTGTCCATCTTGAACAAAATATATCTCCCTGGAGCTCACCCAGCAGGTTAGGGTGCCTGCTCTGATGCCAATTGAAATTCTGTTCTCTGGCAGGACAGATGTCTTACACAATGTCTAGGACAATGTGTCAGTAGTCCAGATGTCCTAGACAACTGGTTCGACAATTGATAATGAGGATCACACGTTATTGCAGTACTGAAGATAAACGAAAGCAATAAACAACACCAGTAATTTGTTAACCCAGTTCGGCACTTATAACAAGCCTTACTCTGGAGGATACCAATCCAGGAAGTGAACACTACTAATCCGAATCAATACTTAGCCTTACAACACTACCAAACACCTTTTGGCATGTATGCCTTTCCTTAATCCTAGCAATCTTCTACTCAAGGGCTAACTTCCCCTGAATATGAGAACCTACCCAACTCCCTCTAATCACTAATCCCAAGTGACGAAACAACTTTAAACTTCACAGTTTAAAAGACACAGTTGAATGGCAACATTCAACGACACAAGCTTCAAAGTACCAAGAACGATACTAAGAGCTACTAAGTGTTTTGCACAGTGGGTACAAAACTTTGGACTCACAATCTTCAGTTATTGTGGGTTGAGTTTTAAGCTCTATGTTGAGTCCTTTATATAGGCGTGCAATTCTTCAGATAATCTTCAGTCTTTCAGATGCACTCAAATAAGAGTTAGTTTTAAAACAATCTTGTTTCAAAACAAACTCCACAAAGATAAAGATTTAATCTCTATCCACTAATTAAATACGAATCCAATCGTATCTAACACATAGGATTAATAACAAACTTTATCATTAATCCTAATCTCAGCTTGTTACCAAAAGATTCGCGTTTTATCCAAATTAAAACAAACACACGTGCTTAATGGATAAGCATTATCTTTTAAGCTGAACTGGGTCAAGATGTCCTACCCACATGTCTTGGGACATCTTGTTCAACATGCTGCCTGTGCATGCTCTGAACCCAGTGACAAGATGTCTAGGACATCTTGTTCAACATGTTGCATCTGCACATCTTCAACATGCACAAGTGGTTTAGACTTAATTACTTCAGCATTGGTGCTTCAGTTAAGTCACTCTGACCAAGTTGTTTCAGCCTTATGATGCAGCCAATCTCAGAAGAACTACACTATGACTATTGGAAAGCAAGAATGATTGCCTTCATCAAGGCCATGGATCAAAAGGAATGGAGGGCAATTATCACAGGTTGGAATCACCCAATAGTCTCTGCAGAAGATGGTTCTTCAATACAAAAAGGTGAAGGAGATTGGACCCCAGAAGAGGAGATTGCGTCCAATAGCAACTCCAAGGCACTCAATGATATCTTCAATGGTGTTGATGAAAACATATTCAAACTGATCAACACATGTACAGAAGCCAAGCAAGCCTGGGAGATTCTACAAATAGCACATGAGGGAACTTCCAAGGTTAGAATGTCAAAGCTGCAACTCCTCACTTCCAAATTAAAAAATCTAAAGATGGAGGATGATGAAACAATATCAGAATTCAACACTAGAGTTCGAGACATAGCAAACTCATGCTTTGCTCTAGGAGAGAAGATACCTGAGGAGAAACTAGCCAGAAAAATTCTTAGATCACTTCCTAAGAGATTTTCTATGAAGGTAACTGCTATTGAAGAATCACAAGACTTGAGCACGATGAAGGTTGATGAACTCATTGGCTCATTACAAACCTTTGAGATGACCTTTGAAGTTAGACCTGAAAAGAATATGAAAAATTTGACATTCAAATCTGAAGAAAGCCAAAGTGAAGATTGTCTATCAGAAGCAGTAGCCCTATTGACCAAGAAGTTCAACAATTCTGTGAACAGGGTCCGAGCTACATGGAGGACAAATGTCCCAGACAAGATGTCAAACAACAAGACACAAGACATCTCAAAAGAAGAGATAAACTCTGAAGAAGAAACAGAAATAAGGTGCTACGAATGTGAAGGCTTTGGGCATATCAGAATACAGTGTCCCAACTTTCTTAGAAAACAGAAGAAGGGGATGGCTGCAATTCTCTCTGACTTTGAGGATGAAAGTGAAGATGAAGACACAAACAATGCATTCTCTGGGATATGCGAAACAAGCAGCAATGATTGCTTCAAAAGCTTCACAGACACTGAAGGCAGTGATAACAATGAAGAACATCTCCACCTTTCAAGATACACTGCTAAAATATTAGAGCAAGATGAAATCATTGAAAAACTTATCAGGGAGCATAAGGAACGAGCAGCTCTAAGGAAAGTATGCAATTCCTTAAAGTCTAAACTCGTAAGTATGACTAAAACTTTGAGGCGTCTAGATTATGATTCTGACTCAGAAGATGAGCTCCCTGAAACTGAGAAAATAGCTGAAGACATGATTGGATTAGGATTCGATCATCCCTTCAGAAAGGCTGAATCTACTCCAGAAAAGGTAACTCCTCCTCTACAGAAACCTAAGGACCAGATGTCAAGCCAAATGTCTCAACATCCTGCTCAACACAACGACAGGGTCATAAACAACATATCTCAGCACTATTTTCATACCAAGAAGGAGATGTCACACCAAATGTCTCAACATCCTGCTCCACATTCTGACAGGATCATAAACCACACATCTCAGCATTGTGTTCAGACCAAGAAAGAGATGTCAAGCCAAATGTCTCAACATCCTGTTCATCATATAGACAGGATCATAGACCACACATCTCAGTACTATGCTCAGACCAAGAAGGAGATGTCAAGTCAAAAGTCTCAACATCTTGTTAAGCACAAAAACAGGATCATAGACTACAAGTCTCAACAGTCTGCCCAAACAAAAGGGAAGATGTCAAGCCACATGTCTCAACATCCTGTTCAACACAAGAAGAATGGGAACATAGGTCAGCTTCACAAGCAGCAGAAGAAGCACATACCAAGACCACATCTTAAAAAGCTAAACTCCCAAAATAGAAAAGCTTTCAATAGATGTGATCACTGTGGTCGGTCTGGACATGTTATGAAAGAATGCTTCAAAATTCATGGCTATCCTCAAAGATCAAGATCACCAAGGAAGGATGAAAAGAAGATTCTTGCTCAACAAGTAAAGTGCCAGGAGACTCAAGTCAAGAAAGTGTGGAGGCCTAAAGAAGATTCAACACTAAAGGCTCAGACTTGTATCAGGCTATCCTCATATGAAGACTGGTACTTTGACAGTGGATGCTCCAAACACATGACTAGAGATAGGAAATACCTTAAGGAATTAAGACCTTACTCCAAAGGAAGTGTTACTTTTGGTGATGGTGCTAAAGGTAGAATCAAAGGTATAGGCAAGCTAAGAGATCCTAGCTCATCATACCTAGATAAGGTTCTACTAGTTGAAGGACTCACTACAAACTTGATAAGCATTAGCCAACTATGTGAACAAGGACTAGATGTGTACTTCAACAACTCTGAGTGCATTATTACTAATAATCAGAAGGTAGTGATGAAAGGTGTCAAGGCAAAGGACAAATGCTATAAGTGGACTCCTCCCAACAATAGTCCAAAAATAGCTTGCTTGATAGTCAAGGAAGAATATGACCAGATGTTCTACCAGATGTCCCAAGATCTGTACACTCGTCAGGAATTTGAAACACTTCAACCTGAACGTGGGAAAGGAACTCTAGAGTTCCACACGTCCAAAAGCATGTTGAACATTAAGTGACGGGGTGGCGTGCAGAAAATTATAACGTTAATCATCATTACTTCTGCACAATAAACGAGGTAACATATTACTTAGTTCTGTCTATAAAAAGCCACCTAGATCATCACTTGTGCTATCACATACGCTTCAACATCTGGTACGACATCCTTCCAAAAATCTCTCAAAAGAAATTCTCCTCAACAAAACTCTGAACAACATGAGTCAAGAAATCACAATGAGCACCAACAACCAAGGAATCAACAAAGGCGAAGGACCTAGTGATCCAACTAGGGTTTCAGACTCAACCATCAATCAACAAGAGGTTGATCTTCACAAGTTGGTCATTCCCAGAGGAAGAAGAACGACAACAAGGAAGAGGAGAAGCAGCGCATTGATCGGGCCCTTCACTAATCTTACACACAGTGAAAAACCCAAAGAAGGATCTTCGCTAGAAGCCCAATCATCGCCAAAAGGGGCTGAAGAGAAAAATGTTGAAGAAACCGCGAAGGACTCCACTCAGAAAACAAATATTGAGCTGCAATCAACAGAAGCTGAGAAGAATGATGGAAAAGATGTCACGACATCTGACCTCAACAATGTCGAGACAAATGTCTCAACACCAAGAGGCACCACATCTGAGGAACATCCAATGGAAGAAGATCCAAAGGATTCACAGGAGAAGCTCGCCTCAGAAGATGAAGAAGAAGGTTCACAATCTCTTGAAGTCATAGAGATTGATGAAGAGACAGAGAGCGAAGAGATAGCTCCAAGAAGAACTCAATCTGTAGCTGATAGAGTGAAACGAAATAGGGGAAGGAAGGTGGAGATTCCCCAGTCCTACTTAGAAGAGAAGTCTCAGAAGAGGAAGCCAGAATCCTCAAGTGAATTTGAACCTGATGTCGAAGACAATGTCCCAGACATCATGTCGAAGAAAAAGAGAGTTGCATCCTCAACTTCCTTCCAAACTGAAGAGAATGAACAAAGGTGGAGGATAGTAAGCCAAAGGAGGATTGCTACCGAAATGGAGTTAAGCACTGAAGCACTCTCTTACAAGGAGATCATTACACTCCTTGAAGAAGCCAAACTCATGAAGACTGTGCTAGGAGTTGGCAAGTGCTATGAAAGGCTGGTTAGAGAGTTCGTGGTCAACTTATCAGAAGAGTGTACTGAAGAGGAAAGTGATGGCAATCACAAGGTGAATATGAGAGGAAAAATCATTGACTTCTCTCCAACTGTGATTAATGAGTTCTTGGGAAGAAGCATAGAAGCTGAGAGCAACAAAGTCCTGACACTAGACAAAGTTGCTGAGGAAATCACTTATGGCCAAGCTGAGCAATGGCCCAAGAAATGACTACTTCCAACGTCCAAGCTGACTGTCAAGTATGCAATGCTCAACAGGATTGGCACAGCAAATTGGGTCCCAACCAATCACAGCTCAGGTATTACCCCAAGTCTGGCAAAACTCATATACCTCATAGGAAAAGGGAAGAAGGTAGATTTTGGAAAACATGACTTCGAACAAACTATGAAGCATGTGCAAACCAATACAACAAAGCTACCAATAGCCTTCCCTAGCCTGATTACTGGGATTATTCTTAGTCAACACCCAAGAATCTTACTTCCTGAGGAATATGAAAGCAAAAGACCCCCACCAATATCATTCAACCGCAAGTTGTTTGCTGAACCACATGTCCCAGACACCACATTCAAGGACAAAGAAGCAGTTGAGACCTCTGCTGCACTAGATAGAAGCTCACAAAACAAGGTGCTGATGGAGCTTGTTCAAGTATCTAAGGAGCTAAAGGAAACTATAAAATCAAGTACTATAAGAAAAAGCTGTGTAGATCACTTGATTAAACAAATGACGAAGAAACTTGCTGAGAATGAAAGGGATGCTCAAGCTGAGGGTGAGCAAGAAGAAGAAGAAGGTTGAAGAACAACAATTGGGTAATTTAGGAAAATAAGTACTTTTGTATTTTTCCTTTTTAGTTCTGTTCTACTTCTTGTAAGTTTTGCGGTCTACCAAATGTCCTAGACATTGGAGACTTTGACATCCGACACTTAAAAAAAAAATTAATAGTGCACTTTTGTATGCTTTTCATTTAATCAATGAATATTTTCCTTACCTTTGTCAAATTATGGTATAAAGGGGGAGTAATAATTGATGATAAGATAAGCTCTTTGGCAAGTAGAATTTACTCTCTTGCTTTACGGATGAAAATGGCAAGCTTTACAAAATTTAAAAAACTAAAAAGCTATGCTAAAACAAGTGTGTCCAGAGCAAAATTTATATGCTCAATATGAACCTCTAAGAAGTCTAGTGAGTCTTGATCACTCTGATTAAGTACTTTCCGCTGCAACTCAAGACTTTGGTTAACTAAGTCACTAGGCATCTCATCCCTGGACTTAGAAAATTCATTGTAATGAATCATATGAAGACAAGACTAAGACTGTCTCATACTAGAAAAAGTTCATCACACATTCAAGATTGAAGAAGTCCTGAATATTGAAGACACAAGATTCTGAAGATCAAAGACATTGAAGACCTGAAGATTTCAGAATTGAAGATTGCATCAACAGAGATCAATTTGAAGATTGAAGAATTTGAAGATTGAAGACTGAAGAGTGCACATTCAACAAAGTGGTTAGTGGTTGTTTTAGAGATAATTTGCCAAAGGGGGAGATTGTAGTTCTTCTGAGATTGGCTGCATCATAAGGCTAAAACAACTTGGTCAGAGTGACTTAACTGAAGCACTGATGCTGAAGTAATTAAGTCTAAACCACTTGTGCATATTGAAGATGTGCAGATGCAACATGTTGAACAGAATGTCCTAGACATCTTGTCACTGGGTTCAGAGCATGCATAGGCAGCATGTCGAACAAGATGTCCCAAGACATGTGGGTAGGACATCTTGACCCAGTTCAGCTTAAAAGATAATGCTTATCCATTAAGCACGCATGTTTGTTTTAATTTGGATAAACCACGAATCTTTTAGTAACAAGCTGAGATTAGGATTAATGATAAAGTTTGTTATTAATCCTATTTGTTAGATACGATTGGATTCCTATTTAATTAGTGGATAGAGATTAAATCTTTATCTTTGTGGAGTTTGTTTTGAAACAAGTTTGTTTTAAAACTAACTCTTATTTGAGTGCATCTGAAAGACTGAAGATTATCTGAAGAATTGCACGCCTATATAAAGGACTCAACATAGAGCTTAAAACTCAACCCAGAATAACTGAATATTGTGAGTCCAAAGCTTTGTGCCCACTGTGCAAAGCATTAGTAGCTCCTCGTATTGTTCTTGATACTTGGTAGCCTTGAGTCGTTGAATGTTGTCATTCAACTTTGTCTTTTAAACTGAGAAGTTTAAAGTTGTTTTGTCACTTGGGATTAGTGATTAGAGGGAGTTGGGTAGGTTCTCATATTCAGGGGGAGTTAGCCCTTGAGTAGAAGATTACTAGGATTACGAAAAGGGGTACATGCCAAAAGGTGTTTGGTAGTGTTGTAAGACTAAGTATTGATTCGGAGTAGTAGTGTTCACTTCCTGGATTGGTATCCTCCAGAGTAGGGCTGATTAGCGCTGAATTGGGTTAACAAATCACTGGTGTTATTTATTGCTTTTATTTACTTCAGTACTGCAATAAATCGTGATCCTCATAACCAGTTGTCGAACCAGTTGTCTAGGACATCTGGACTACTGACACATTGTCCTAGACATTGTGTAAGACATCTATCCTGCCAGAGAACAGAATTTCATATCCAGCATAATTGGAATTTCAATACAAGTATCAGGTTGGACACTAACATTATTGTAACTCGTTTACAATGATCTTTTCATACCAACCTATCTCAAGAGATACTCCTTAGTTCCTTTAAGTTACTTTGGGATATTCTTGAAGGTCAACTAGTGTCAAACACTAGATTCAATTTTGGTACTTACATATTATGCTATAAGCATATGGTGTATCTGGTGTAGTACATATTATATGGTGTACATGATCGATCCATCTGCCAAAGCATTTGGATTCTTTTCATGTATCTCTTTCTCATCCAATGAGACACGACATTGTCTTTTGGACAAATAAAACCATTTGACACATGCAATAATTTATGCATATTAGGTGTCCAAACACTTTGTCAACATATGCATCTAGATTAAGGACAAGTTACATCAACAACCTATCTCTATAGATTATGATTCATGTAGTTCTTCTGAGTTTGGCTGCATCATAAGGCTAAAACAACTTGGTCAGAGTGACTTAACTAAAGCACCAATGCTGAAGTAATTAAGTCTAAACCACTTGTGCATGTTGAAGATGTGCAGATGCAACATGTTGAACAAGATGTCCTAGACATCTTGTCACTAGGTTCAGAGCATGCATAGGCAGCATGTTGAACAAGATGTCCCAAGACATGTGGGTAGGACATCTTGACCCAGTTCAGCTTAAAATATAATGCTTATCCATTAAGTACGCGTGTTTGTTTTAATTTGGATAAAACACGAATCTTTTAGTAACAAACTGAGATTAGGATTAATGATAAAGTTTGTTATTAATCCTATGTGTTAGATACGATTAGATTCATATTTAATTAGTGGATAGAGATTAAATCTTTATCTTTGTGGAGTTTGTTTTGAAACAAGTTTGTTTTAAAACTAACTCTTATTTGAGTGCATCTGAAAGACTAAAGATTATCTGAAGAATTGCACACCTATACAAAGGACTCAACATAGAGCTTAAAACTCAACCCACAATAACTGAAGATTGTGAGTCCAAATTTTTGTACCCACTGTGCAAAACACTTAGTAGCTCTTAGTATCGTTCTTGGTACTTTGATGCTTGTGTCGTTGAATGTTGCCATTCAACTTGGTCTTTTAAACTGTTAAAGTTTAAAGTTGTTTCGTACCTTGGGATTAGTGATTAGAGGGAGTTGGGTAGGTTCTCATATTCAGGGGGAGTTAGCCCTTGAGTAGAAGATTACTAGGATTAAGAAAAGGCGTACATGCCAAAAGGTGTTTGGTAGTGTTGTAAGGCTAAGTATTGATTCGGATTAGTAGTGTTCACTTCCTGGATTGGTATCCTCCAGAGTATGGCTTGTTATAAGTGCCGAACTGGGTTAACAAATTACTGGTGTTGTTTATTGCGTTTGTTTACTTCAGTATTGCAATAACGTGTGATCCTCATTATCAGTTGTCGAACCAGTTGTCTAGGACATCTGGACTACTGACACTTTGTCCTAGACATTGTGTAAGACATCTGTCCTACCAGAGAACAGAATTTCAATTGGCATCAGAGCAGGCACCCTAACCTGCTGGGTGAGCTCCAGGGAGATATATTTTGTTCAAGATGGACAAGAGAGGATCAATCAACAGACCACCAGTCTTGGATGGATCAAATTATGATTATTGGAAAGCAAGAATGGTTGCCTTTCTCAAATCCATGGATCAAAAAGCATGGAGGGCAATTATCACTGGGTGGAATCAACCAATAATCACAGCAGAAGATGTCTCCACAAGTCTAAAAGGAATGGCAGATTGGAGTCCAGAAGAAGAAACTGAGGCAAGTGCCAACTCTAAAGCACTCAATGCTATATTCAATGCTGTTGATGAAAACATGTTCAAGTTAATCAACACATGTACTGAAGCCAAGCAAGCCTGGGAAATTCTTTTAACTGCACATGAAGGAACCTCCAAAGTTAGAATTGAAGGTGTGAAAACACAAGAAGGGGGGGTTGAATTGTGTTTTGGGTAGTTTTAAAAACTTCTTCATAGTTTTGCAACTTATCAGATTTCGCAGCGGGCCAAGTTTAAACACAAACAACTTCTGGGATGGTGAAAGCGAAAACAGAGCAGGAAAGAGTAAAACAGAGAAAAGAAAAGAAGAGAGAACACAAGAGATTTATACTGGTTCCTCTCACAAACCGAGAGTAGTCCTGTCCCCTTGCACTTCCAAGGGATTTCACTATAATCACACAAGATTACAAATGCTCAAGCCAACAGCAAGAGACTTCCTTTGCTCAAGTAACACCTTACAAGAGACTTCCAAATGCTCAAGCTCACCAGCAAGAGACTTCTAAAACAAAAAGAAAATACAATGTTTGAACAACTGATAAATAATATCAGAGTTCTGAGAACAAAGAAATACAACTTAAATAACAAGACTATTCTTAGAATTCTTGAAAAGAAAACTAAGGTTCAACAACTGATAAGTCAGAAGTTGAAAACTGTTGTCTTGAATTTTGATATAATCTCAAGTTGTATCTAAGTTAAAAATGCTCTTTGAATTTTAGCAAAATAACAGCTCTTTTGTTCTTCGCAAGTGTTGTCTCGTCTTCAAATTCTTCCTCCTTTTATAGATGATGTTGGAGCGTCTTGAATTTGAGCGGACAAAGATGAAAACAGCTACGTAGTACTGTACTAATGTTTTCTTTTGAAATGTGCTTATTCAAATCAGGTAAAGATCAAAATCTGAGCCTTGATTTCGAATATTCGCCCAAATCAGGAAAACAAAGTTAGTACAATAGTACAAACGTCATTATCATGAGGATAACGTTCTTGAAAGAGATTTCTTCCGCCTCTTCAGATTTTGCCAAAAGGATGATAGTCGTTAATGAGAATAGAATGTTCTTCTGGCGTCCTCTGCTGTTTCATCGTCATCAGAATCTATAGATATTAAATTTGCTTCTGATGAGTTCAACTTCTGGTTGACTTTGACTTGCAACTTCTGATGACTTCAACTTCTGGTGTTGTCTTCAGAACTTGCATTTTCCCAACTTCTGGGGATACTTTAGCATAGCAACCAGAACTTCAATTTCTAGTGAATATAAATTTTAACTTGTATATCTGCACACTAGAGTAAATTATCAGTATTCCCTATTGTATATTAATACTATTGTTATCATCAAAACTACTTGGGTTATATTAGAACCAACTTTGTTCCAACAATCTCCCCCTTTTTGATTGATGACAAACCAAGTATTAATTTACAATGGTTGTTATTTTAATCACATAATTGCATCCTTCAGGTTTATGAGTTTTGCAAGCTCCCCCTGAATTCAGTAATGAATGATTAAAATAGTTTAAAATTTTAATATTGAATCCAGAACTTCAGTATACATTTGACTTCCAGAAGATAGGTTTGCAAGCTTTCTTCTTTGATCAGATCTACCTAAGAGAAAAGTGCAATCTTCTCTTACGTGTATCATGTATAGAAAGTTCTAATCTCAATAGAAAAATTTTCTTAGATAAAAAATATTGATAACTGATAAAATGTAATAACTGAAACTTAATGAAGTTAAAAAAATTTTGAATTTGGCTTCAGTTAGTGTTCTTTAAATTAATTTACTCTTACTCGCCCTTTTGTCATTAAACAAAAAGAATAATAAAAAAAGGTTAAGAATAAATGAGTACGTGACTAAAGAATTAGTCAAGTCAAGAAAAAAAAAAATAAAACAGATGATGAAAACCACAATTAGTTAATGCAAAAACGAAAAACAAGGTAACTCCTACCAACCAAAATAGCTATAAAAGCGCACCAACTCTTTGTCATTTCACTCAACGCTTCCATGATATTTCTTCAACAAAATGAGAGAAAATATTTGTGAGGATAGAAGAGTGATTGAAAGAAATGGGTTTAAGAAATTTTAAAAGAAGAACCAGAGAAGGATCTTATCAACGATAGATGCAATCCCATGGAATATGATGTCTAAGAAACATCTGAGGATGGTGAAGAGCTTTGCTCCAAAAACTGACGCAAGTTTCTCAACCATCTTCTGTTCTTAGAAGATCAAAGAGTTCTTCTTATGCAGGAGGATGAGCAGGAGTCTCTGAAGACAAGCTCCAAGTTTACAAAACAGTAAATTTGTAGCTCGAGAGGTTTAGGTTACAAGCTCCCAGGTTGAAGTTTGGGACACCATCCTCTTCAGTTCTCTTCTAACTCATCTTCTTGTAAAAATTTCCTTTTAAGTTTAGGTAGGTTTCTAGATTTATGCAAAAAAAAAAAATTACTTTTAGATCAATGATGAAATGCAAAAACAATGTAATGCAGTTTTATATATAAAAAAAAATTTATGCAGCAATATAGATATCTACTGAACATAATAAAGAAAATAAAGTAGCATAACCCAATATAAAACAAAAAATTTAAGATAGTAACAAACAGATCCAAAACAACAAAGTTCAAACAGAACATGATAAAAACAGAACATAAACAAAATAAAACAAAGAAATCCTAGGGTTGTGAGGGGTTGGAAGGGTTCTGCATCTTGGCTTGAAGTTGTTTCAAAGCTTCTTCTGAAATAAGTTGTAGCCTTTTGAACACATCTTCTGAGTCTATTCTGCCAACCAGATGTGCAGAATCAGAGTCCACCTGAATAATCTTTTCCATTTCTTGAGCATAGAGGGTGGAAAACTGATCTACAGCCTTTGTCATAACCAACTTCATCTTCTCATCATATATCCTCTTGGCTCTTCTAATTCTGTTCTCTTCAGCCTTGTATTCAGTGAACTTATGCCTTGCAATGTTCATGATAAAGTTCCTTCTGTATTGAGAACTAAGATCACTCATCATTTGCTTGCACATATCCGCAATACCAGTACATTCTTCATCCACTTGGTCAGGTGCAATAGCAAGGGCAGGCAGATCTTGGTGAAGTTCCTGAACTTTGTCATTAATGCCCATCAGCACACGTTTAACATCTTCTGGTGTGATGGCTTTGTGAGGTGTAGGAACAGATGAAGATGAGGGTTTTTCTAGGATAACTGAGGGATGAATGCTAATTTCTTGTTCTGATGGAGGGGGTGTAATGACTTCTTCAAAAGTTCTAAGATATTCATTTTCTGCATTTGTGAGTTGAGGGGTTTGAGATTTTTGAGGTGAGGGGTTGTGAAGTTCCAACTCTAATTGTTGTAAAGCATTTGCAGGAATGCCAGTTTCAACAATGGCTTCAATGGGAGAAGATTGATGTTCAGATAATGTCTTCTCTGAGTCATGGGAACTAGGTGAAAAAGGTTTAGCAGACACATGTGTTGAAGATGCAACAAGGGTGCTCACTTGAGGAATAGCTTCAGAAGTTGCAACCACTGCATTAACTTCTGATGCTACCTTCTCAATATTCTCCACAGAAGTAGGAGTAGAAACACCTGTTTCTGAAATCAGGGACAACACATGTTTAGAGAATTATTTCATAGAATCAGGGGATGGTACAAAGCTAACCACTGGTGTTTCAAGAGAAGCACTAGTAGAAACTTCTTCTATACAGTAGGATTTAGGTTCTAAATCTGAAAAGATTTTTGAAAAAGAGTTTTGAACTGGAACTGTATAGGGGATGTTTTTAGCATGCTTTGGACCATTAATGACATAATCAGGAATATCTTTAACATTGATCTTTTTATAAATACCTTGATTTGCCAACCTTTACACTAACTCAGCTTTAGGAATGGGAGTATCAAGAAATTCATTAGGCTCAGCTTCTACCCCACTTTCCCAGCTAGTTTCTTCCCAAGCCTTATAAAGCTCCACTTGCTTTATGGCTTCCTCACGCTCTTCATCATCATCATCCTCTTCAAGAATCAACCTTTGCTTCCTCTTCCTCTTCAAGTTTGTTCTGGCCTTTTTAGTAACTTTTGGAGCAGCCATTGCAGCAAATCCAGAAGCACTAGCTTCCTTAATTATTTCCAACTCTGTCTCTGCTTGAATAGCAGGCTCAGAGTTCCCAGGGTTCACTTCTTCTACAGCAGACTTCTTCACAACAACTTCTGAGGTACTCCTAACACCAGAAGTACTTCCAGACTTCTTCTGGGGTGTAGAGCTTCTTGCTTTCTTGGGTTTAGATTCTGTTGCTTCTGATTTCTTTACAGCTTTCTTTTTCTTTTGTTGAACAGGCAACAGATATCTTGTGGCTAGTCTGTCTTCCAACTTCTGATCATCTCCTCCTTCCAGAAGTTTCTTATGCATACTAGCAATGAGAGAAACTTCATCTCTAGACACAGAGGTGAGATAGAAGTGCTTGTCACTTTCTTCCTTCCTTGGTTTATACTGAACTTGTGGTGTAATCAAGGGTCCTTGAGTCTTCAACACTTTCTTCACAGTAAAACCACTTATCACAGAGGGATAAGCATCAATGACGGATCCATAACCAGGGAAAACAGGTTTCAGAGAGTGAATCAAATAACTTCTGTAAAACATGAAGGATAGGAATCTGCAGTAATGTGCATTTGTTGTACCCTTGGTTTGACTATCAGAGATAGCTTTACACATTTGCTCAAAGATAACCTTGGCAAAGTTCACCTCAGCCTTTGTTCCCAAATAATATAAAATTATTTTATAATGATTGGAAACTTGGTCAGATGAACCAACCTTTGGTAACAGAGAGTCACACATAATCTTGTAAAGTATCTTGTAGTATGGCTTCATGTCATTGTTGTTTTTGGAAGTCGAATTCTTGCCATAGATTTCCTCTTGTATGTAGTGACTAATATCTTCAGAGGGGTAAGGAACAAATACCAGTAAATGACAACTGAGCTGCTTGCCTAATGTGCTCATGTCTGATCCTAATGCAGACACCACCAACCTCTGAGCGAATCTCTTTGCCCAGATACTCTTCATTAGGTATTGTGTCGCTGAGAGCTACTTCTGCCTTCATCCAAAAATCTTTCACTATTTCGGGATAGACAGGTCCATTTAAACAATCTAAGAAAGTTATCAACTTTTGCGCTTCAAACGCTTCCTTGATCCCTTTAACACCGTTCACTCTAATTCCTTCAAAGTCGACTGGTCTTTCAATATGAAGAAATAGGTCTGAAATAGGAAAACCTACTTTGTCTTTAGAAAGAACACCAGGAGTAGAGGCTTTAATGTCAGCAATCGGTGGTACATTGATATATCTTTCTCCTTGAGAATGATTGCGCTTGGTAGAAGATGCCATGATTTTGAGTTTGGGGGTTAGGGTTTGCTAATTTGAGAGAAGAAAGAAATTGCTCTGAGTTTTAGAAGAGATGAAAGTGTGGGTAGTGAATGTGCAAATGTGTGAATGTGAATAGTTAGTGTTTAAAAAGAAATGTAAAAAACAAAACCGCGCAAAAATGTACTAACTGAAAAGACAGGGGTAAAAGAGTAACTTAACAATTCACAAAATGAATTTATAACACAATCATCACTAACCAACTTCTTTCTCTAATAGCAATCAGACACGTGTATTAGAAGGTTAATTAAATATCTGACACGTTAGCAACAGCAATTGAAGAGGTAACTCAACAGTTACTGTCACGTCACGTTCAGAACCACTCATATAAACTTCTGATAGAAATACCAGAAGATGGTTTGTCAACTTCTGATACACAAGTTCTGACTCCCCCTAACTTCTGATAAGGATACCAGAAGATGGTTTGTCTAAACTTCTGATAGAAAGATCTGACTCCCCTTAACTTCTGATAAACTTCCAGAACTTCCTAAAATAATATTCTTCACCAGAGTTCAGCTTATTCACAGATTTCCATCATATTAAGATTCCTTTTGATAAAATCAAATCTTTCAACAGCTAAGGGTTTTGTAAAGATATCAGCCCATTGATTTTCAGTATCAATAAACTTAAGATCAATTACACCCTTCTGTACATAGTCTCTTATAAAATGATGTTTAATCTCAATATGCTTAGCTCTTGAGTGTAGAATAGGATTTTTAGAAAAATGAATGGTAGCAGTTTTATCACAATATAAAGGAATATTATGACTGCTTATTTGATAATCTTCCAATTGATATTTCATCCAAAGTAGTTGTGTACAACACTTGGCTGCTGAAATGTATTCTGCTTCTGCTGTTGACATAGTTATGGTGGTTTGCCTTTTACTGGCCCAAGAAATCAAATTCTCACCAATGAATTGACAGTTTCCACTAGTGGATTTTCTTTCAAGTTTATCACCAGTATAGTCAGCATCACAAAATCCAATCAGTTTGTAATCATTAGATTTCTGATACAGCAATCCAATGCTACACGTAGCCTTCAGATATCTAAAGATTCTTTTTACAACAGTAAGATGAGATTCTCTAGGATCTGATTGAAATCTTGCACACAAACATACACTGAATAAGATATCAGGTCTAGAAGCTGTTAGATAGAGAAGAGATCCAATCATACCTCTATATAACTTCTGATCAACTTTACCTTCAGACTCACCTTTGCCAAGACTTGATGTAGGATGCATTGGAGTGTTCATGGGTTTGCAGTCTTCAAGATTGTACTTCTTCAGAAGATCTTTGATATGCTTTGACTGATGAATGAAGTTTCCTTTCTTTGTTTGATTGATCTGAATTCCCAGAAAGTACTTCAATTCTCCCATCATGCTCATCTCAAATTCATCTTGCATCATCTTAGAAAAGTTCTTGCATAGTCCAGCATTTGTTGATCCAAAAATGATGTCATCAACATATATTTGAATGATTAGAATGTCTTTCTTCATGGTCTTCTTGAATAGTGTATTGTCAACTTGACCTTTTACAAAACCATTGTCAACCAAGAAGTTACTTAGTCTCTCATACCATGCTCTGGGAGCTTGTTTGAGTCCATAGAGTGACTTCTTTAGTCTGAACACATGATCTGGATTTGAAGTATCTTCAAATCCTGGAGGTTGTTTGACATATACTTCTTCAGAGATCACACCATTTAGAAATGCACTCTTAACATCCATTTGATAAAGAGTAATGTCGTTGTTGACAGCATAAGAAAGAAGTAATCTTATAGCTTCCAATCTTGCAACTGGAGCATAAGTCTCTGTATAATCAATGCCTTCTTGTTGACTGTATCCTTGTGCAACAAGTCTAGCTTTGTTTCTTGTTACTTCTCCTTGTTCATTCAGCTTGTTTCTGTATACCCACTTTGTTCCAATAATGTTCTTGCCTTTTGGTTTAGGTACCAGATCCAATACATCATTCCTTTGAAATTGATTCAGTTCTTCTTCCATAGCAACTATCCAAGCATCATCAGATAATGCTTCATCAGTGGTTTTAGGTTCAATCAAGGAAACTAGACCAAATAAGGATTCTTCATCACTAAAGCTTGACCTTGTTTTCCTAGGACTGTTCTTTTTACCAATGATAAGCTCTTCAGGATGTGATGACTTATACTTGAAAGTATTCTTGGGAATAGTTGTTTCTTCTTGATCAGGATCTTCAGTTGGTGTTGTTTGATGATCATCAGATTCTGGAACTTGATTGTTCTCTGGTGCTTCCAGAAGTTCAGGAGTGGGAATAGGTTCACAACCTTCATCTTCTGAGTCTTGAGAATCTGAAATTTCTATAAAGGGCTCTGACTTTTCATGATCAGGCGCTTTATCATCAAACCTTACATGCATAGATTCTTCCACTGATTGAGTTTCAGAATTATACACTCTGTATGACTTGGAGCGCTCAGAATATCCAATAAAGATACCCTTACTAGCTTTAGAGTCAAATTTCTTTAGATAGACTTTAGTATTCAGAATGTAACAAGTACAACCAAATTGGTGAAAATAAGAAATGTTAGGTTTCCTTCCTCTAAAAAGTTCATATGATGTTTTATTCAGAATAGGTCTAATATAGATTCTGTTCTGAATATAACAAGCAGTGTTTATTGCTTCTGCCCAGAAAAATTTTGCTAAAGAATGTTCATGCATCATGGTTCTAGGAGAAGAGAACTCATGGAAAATTCCATGTTCTTCACAATAATTTTCAAAAGGTTCATTTTCAAATTCTCCACCATGATCACTTCTAACTTTAAAAATCCTTAAATCTTTTTCATTTTGAATCTGGGCACAGAAGACACTAAACTCTTCATATGTATCATTCTTAGATTTTAGAAATCTTACCCAAGTCCATCTACTATAATCATCAACAATGACTAGTCCATACTTCTTTCCATTGAGTGAAGCAGTGCTAACTGCAAATCAATGTGCAGAAGTTCTAAAGGTCTAGAGGTTGAAACAATGTTTTTAAGTTTAAATGAGCTTTTGACAAATTTCCCTTTTTGACAAGAGTCACAAAGAGAATCTGAGTGATAAGTCAATTTAGGAAGGCCTCTCACAAGATTGTCTTTGCTAAGCTTGGAAATTAATCTCCAGTTAGCATGACCCAATCTCTTATGCCAAACCCTTTTCTTATCACTTAGAGTCAACAAACAAAGCACATTCTGATCTTCCAGATCAGATAAATTAACTTTATAAACATTGCCCTTTCTACAACCTTTAAACAAGATAGATTTATCAGAGTTGTTAATTACAGTACATGAATTCTTATTAAACACAACATCATAATTACTGTCACATAATTGACTTATGCTAAGTAGATTATGTTGTAGTCCATCAACCAACCAAACATCAGAAATAGAAAGAGAAGAATTACCTACTTTACCTATACCAATGATTTTTCCTTTCTGGTTCCCACCAAATCCTACAGTTCCTCCCTCTCTCAGAGTCAGGGTGAGGAACAAGTGATAGTCTCCTGTCATGTGTCGTGAACATCCACTGTCCAGATACCATGAGCTTTGCCTTTTTCTTGGGGTGCATACCTGCAGTAAACATTATCTCAGACTTTGGTACCCATATTCTGATGGGTCCTCTAAAGTTAGTTCTTTTATCCTTCTTCTGTCGCTTGTAATTTCCAGAGGGTCCATAGTGAGGTGAGCCTTTAAAAACAGGTTTAGGCTTAACCTTTCCTTTGGACCTTGACCCAGAGTGTGTCAGCAAACTAGCTTTCAAGTTTGTACAGCCTGATCTCATGCCCCGAATACTCATAGGCTTGAAGATCTTCTGTACTCCTTTATCAGACTTGGATACTGAAGCAATGGGAGCAGAGGTTTTCAAAGACTCCACGCTTACTTGAGCATCTGACACTTTTGGATTTTCTGTACCATTACTAGAAACAAAATTAGAATAAAGATCAGAAGGTGTTTTGCTTATGCACACAGACTGATTTGAGTTTCCTTTGACAGTACTTCCCAAACCCTGTCCAGTGTATTTGCCAGCACCATAAATCATAGAGGCTAATTTATGCTTGTCAATATTGTGATGAACAAACTCTTGAAGAGCAATCTCATGCTTATCATAGGGTTTGTTACATGTTCTGCAACCATTTTCAAGAACTTGAATAGTCTTTAAGGACTTCTTATAGTCTTCTTGAATATGATTGAATTTATCATTGAGCATGTCAAACTTTTGTTTAAAAAGCTCTAGCTCATTTGATTTTTCCATGTATTTCATCACAGTATCTTTCAAAGCCTTAGAGAGTTGAGTATCAGATAGTTTAGAAATAACCTGTTCAATATCTTCTGAATCTGACTCAACATCACTTTCAACATCTGACTCTGTTGTGGCCATGAGTGCCAAGTTAGCTTATGCATCTTCAGCTTCATCATCAGACAGCTTGTCAAGATCTTCCCATGTAGCTAGAAGACTCTTTTTAGCTTTGTTCTTGAAAGTGCTCTTTCTTCCTTTTCCCTTGGTGCTCAAGTCAGGACAATCAGCAATGAAGTGTCCAGGCTTGTTGCAGTTAAAGCAATTCTTAGAATCATCCTTCTTATCTTTGTTTCCAGAACTTCTGTAACCAGAACCTTTGGATCCAGAACTTCTACCAGAGTATCTTGGTTTTCTTCTTGCCCACTTCTGGAACTTCTTGGTCAGAAGTGCAAATACATCATCATCTGATCCCTCTTCTTGATCATCTGCAGAAGATTCTTCTGTCTCAGATTCAACAACCTTAGCCTTCAGAGCCTTAGAAGGTCCAGAAGTAGCTGGCAGAGCCAAAGACTTCGTTCTCTTCTGAGGTTCATCAGAGGATAGCTCAATCTCATGACTCATGAGTGAACTAATTAAACCCTCTTGGCTTAGGGTGTCTAAATCCTTTGCCTCCTGAATAGCAGTGACCTTAGGTCTCCACTTAGCAGGTAAGCTTCTAAGAATCTTCTTCACATGACAAGAAGTAGTATAACTTTTCTTCAGAACTTGAAGACCTGCAACCAGAACTTTGAATCTAGAAAACATAGATTCAATGTTCTTATCTTCCTTCATTCTAAAGAGTTCATACTGTTGGATCAAAAGTGTTGCTTTTGCCTCCTGCACCTGTTTGTTTCCATCATAAGATGAGCATAAAGAATCATAGATACTCTTAGCAGTAGATTTATCTGTGATCTTAAGGTACTCTTCATGAGATATGCAGCTTATCAAGATATCCTTGACCTTGTGGTGCTTCTTGTACGCTTTCTTGTCCTTGTCAGTGAAAGCTTGCCTTGTAACATAATCTAATCTTTCTCTTTCATCCAAACCTTGAAATGTAACTCCTCTTTCAACTAAGTCCCAAAGTTCATCATCAATACCAACTAGGTGACTGTAGATTCTATCTTTCCACCAGGAGAAGGTAGAACCATCACCACTGAACTTAGGAGCTTTGCTGTTGTTGTTTTTATCATCAACATCATAGTTGAAAGGAATAGACACTCCTTCAGTTTTCTTCTCACCAGATCCAGACATAGTGTTTTGACACAACAAGTAAATGTCTCACTGCAAAGTGATATAACAGAACCGGGCTCTAGATGCCAATTGAAGGTGTGAAAACACAAGAAGGGGGGGTTGAATTGTGTTTTGGGTAGTTTTAAAAACTTCTTCAAAGTTTTGCAACTTATCAGATTTCGCAGCGGGCCAAGTTTAAACACAAACAACTTCTGGGATGGTGAAAGCGAAAACAGAGCAGGAAAGAGTAAAACAGAGAAAAGAAAAGAAGAGAGAACACAAGAGATTTATACTGGTTCCTCTCACAAACCGAGAGTAGTCCAGTCCCCTTGCACTTCCAAGGGATTTCACTATAATCACACAAGATTACAAATGCTCAAGCCAACAGCAAGAGACTTCCTTTGCTCAAGTAACACCTTACAAGAGACTTCCAAATGCTCAAGCTCACCAGCAAGAGACTTCTAACACAAAAAGAAAATACAATGTTTGAACAACTGATAAATAATATCAGAGTTCTGAGAACAAAGAAATGCAACTTAAATAACAAGACTATTCTTAGAATTCTTGAAAAGAAAACCAAGGTTCAACAACTGATAAGTCAGAAGTTGAAAACTGTTTGTCTTGAATTTTGATATAATCTCAAGTTGTATCTAAGTTAAAATTGCTCTTTGAATTTTAGCAGAATAACAGCTCTTTTGTTCTTCGCAAGTGTTGTCTCGTCTTCAAATTCTTCCTCCTTTTATAGATGATGTTGGAGCGTCTTGAATTTGAGCGGACAAAGATGAAAACAGCTACGTAGTACTGTACTAATGTTTTCTTTTGAAATGTGCTTATTCAAATCAGGTAAAGATCAAAATCTGAGCCTTGATTTCGAATATTCGCCCTGTAACATCCCGACTTCAATTAATGGAAATTAAATTAATTAAAGGAAATATTGAGGATTATTAGATAAAGAGCACAATGTTGATTGGTATGAAGAGAAGGGCAATTTGATAAAAAGTCCATGGGGGATCGTATAAGCATATGACACTTCCAATTTCTATCCTTTCTTCTCATCCAACATAACAAATATTCAACAACTACCACCCCTCATCTTTCTCTCCACGCCAGCAACAAAGCCACAACCCATTTCTCTATTATCACCAAAAAATTTAATTCATTCACTCTTTTATTCTTACAAGTCAGGAAAACATAATTCCACTCCTCTCTCTCAAATTACCCCTCACGCCCTCCTCTCAGCCCCCTCCATCCAACAATTCAATCCCCACAAATTTACCATTTATCATCATTCATAATGCATGCAAGCTTCAATCATAGTTTTGGAACCTATGAGGTAAAGTTTCATATATGATGTCTTCACTTTCACTACTCACTCACTCTCTCGTGCTCTCACTTCATGACCCAAATTCCAAACTTCAAGTTCAGCTCCTGCATGCATCCATAAGTTGCTCAAAGTCACTTATCCAATTTACTAGGAATAAAGGTATGATTGAATGCCTCCATTCCTTTCCTTTTTCCATCTAGTTGAACTATAAACCCCAATTTTTGATCTCCATCACTTTGGTTCTGGTTGCATGTACATTTTTGTGTTGAACTGGTGTGGTTGAATGAGTAATAGCTGGGAGAATCAAGAGAAATTGGAATGAGTCTAGTGAAACCCGTATTCTGGACAGGGTCTTATTAAAACGGTAATTTCTCACTCTCTGTAGCTTCGATTTTAATTCCGTTTGTTGGTATGGAAAGCTAACTCAATTCCGGTCGTTTAGAGACCAATTTAATGAATTTTGGCCCAGTAATGAAGTCTGTACGAATTTTTGAAGTTGGATATTCAACACAAGATTTTTGCAGAATTCGTAATGGAAACAGGACCTCTGGTAAAACAGTCATTATTCTCTCCTCGTAGCTTTGTTTGGAACGATTCCTTTTTCTATGAAAAGCTAACGAAATTCCCTTCGATTTGGGTACCAACCTCATAGGTTTTAGTTTGGTAGTGAGGTCTGGAGATGTGTTCAAAGATGGAGTTTTGATGCTAAGAGTTTGGCTGCGGGTTCTACACGATTCAAATCCTATCATCAACACTGTGTGTTCGTCAAACGAGGTGGGTTCTTAGGCTAGTTAGTTAGTTTAATCAAATTTATGAAATGCATGCAATTATAGGAATTAATAGGTATAACTGTGTGTGTGGAAATTAAGCCCCAATTTCCACTCTATTATGTTCTATGTTATCTATTTTATGATTCTGCATTATCTCAGCTAAGGATTGTAGGTGATACTTTCAAAATTGATGATTTTCGTAAAACAAAGTCAATTCTGCAAGAACTCGCCATAGCGAGTTGCTAGCGAGTATTCATGGCGAGCTCAAGGTTCTGGGCTGATGAACTTCGCCATGGCGAGCTCTAGCTCGCCTAGCGAGTTGTTTAGGCCAGGACCTGTAAGTTCGCCATGGCGAGCTTGGTAACTCGCCGTAGCGAGCTAACCCAGAATTCACTCACTTTTTCTATTTTCAAAATACTTGTCACTCATTTTATACCCTCGACTGAGATAGTTGTTTTGCAGTATTATGAAATTAAATAATATAAACAGGAGGTCATCACAGTCGGACTATTAGGTGATAACATAGGGAATCAAAATATTGTATGCTTCCCGGGTTTTGGGAATTATTGGTAGAATGTTATGAACTTAGTGATCAGTCGATTAAATGTATGATTATGATATCAGTGTGGACTTCGTTTTAGATGTTCCATTAGAAATCTGTGTGAGCTGCACGCCGGAACGCTTTCTGTTCGCGGACAAGGCAGGCCTCTGAGACATGCTCACCTCAGAGTGCTTGCGGTTTAAAATCAACAAGACTAATCAGTGTTACACCTTTATTTATTTATTTATGCTTTATGACAATATGATATGAAATATGATACGACTGATTAGGAGCCCCGGCTTTATAGCCTTTAGGAGGGTAGTAGAGCTCACTGGGACGAAGTGACTGTCTCACCCCACTCCCTTTTCGATATAGGTAAGACAAGTTATTTCGGAGCAGGGACCAGGATGGATCTGACGATTGGAGCCGAGCTTGGATCGTCAGCATTAGAAGACTTAGTCTTCATTCTTGCATTATTTATCTTGTTATCTCTCTGTAGTTCTTTTTCCGCTGTTTGTATCAAATATTCAGTTATTATCTTAATAATAACATATTATTCAGTTACCTCTTTATAATTTAATGTACTCGGATTCCAAATTTTAATGTTCCGACTAAATATTCTAGACAATTAAAACAAAGTTAGTACAATAGTACAAACGTCATTATCATGAGGATAACGTTCTTGAAAGAGATTTCTTCCGCCTCTTCAGATTTTGCCAGAAGGATGATAGTCGTTAATGAGAATAGAATGTTCTTCTGGCGTCCTCTGCTGTTTCATCGTCATCAGAATCTATAGATATTAAATTTGCTTCTGATGAGTTCAACTTCTGGTTGACTTTGACTTGCAACTTCTGATGACTTCAACTTCTGGTGTTGTCTTCAGAACTTGCATTTTCCCAACTTCTGGGGATACTTTAGCATAGCAACCAGAACTTCAATTTCTAGTGAATATAAATTTTAACTTGTATATCTGCACACTAGAGTAAATTATCAGTATTCCCTATTGTATATTAATACTATTGTTATCATCAAAACTACTTGGGTTATATTAGAACCAACTTTGTTCCAACAATCTCCCCCTTTTTGATTGATGACAAACCAAGTATTAATTTACAATGGTTGTTATTTTAATCACATAATTGCATCCTTCAGGTTTATGAGTTTTGCAAGCTCCCCCTGAGTTCAGTAATGAATGATTAAAATAGTTTAAAATTTTAATATTGAATCCAGAACTTCAGTATACATTTGACTTCCAGAAGATAGGTTTGCAAGCTTTCTTCTTTGATCAGATCTACCTAAGAGAAAAGTGCAATCTTCTCTTACGTGTATCATGTATAGAAAGTTCTAATCTCAATAGAAAAATTTTCTTAGATAAAAAATATTGATAACTGATAAAATGTAATAACTGAAACTTAATGAAGTTAAAAAAAATTTGAATTTGGCTTCAGTTAGTGTTCTTTAAATTAATTTACTCTTACTCCCCCTTTTGTCATTAAACAAAAAGAATAATAAAAAAAGGTTAAGAATAAATGAGTACGTGACTAAAGAATTAGTCAAGTCAAGAAAAAAAAAATTAAAACAGATGATAAAAACCACAATTAGTTAATGCAAAGGACTTCAAATCTGCGGAACGCCAAGATGATGATGATGAGCTATTATAGGCTTTAGCTTACATTACAAAGGACTTCAACAGAGCCGTAAGTAAGCTGCAAGTCAAGTACATGACAAATGTCCCAAACAAGAGGTCTAACATCAAGTCACAGGGCAAGACCAAGGAGGAGAATACTTCTGAGCAAAACAAAGAAGTAAGATGTTTTTAATGTGAAGGATTTGGACACATCAGACCAGAATGTCCAAACTTTCTCAGGAAACAGAAAAGGGGAATGGCAACTACTTTATCTGATTCTGAGGAAGAGAAAGAAGAAGAACCAACAAATAAAGCCTTCACTGGAACTTTTGATACCAGCAGCAGCACGAGCAGTGAAGATTTCCTACATGACGAATTGGATGAGAAATACAACAATCTCACCATTAAATGGGAACAATCTTGTGAACTTATCAGAAAACAAGATGAGGAGATGGAGAAACTAGCTCAAGAGAAGGAAGCACTAGAAGTCTCTACAACTAGCTTGAGAGAACAAGTCACATTACTTGCTCAAGAAAAGGAGGCACTAGAAGCATCAACAGCTGCTTTGAAAGAACAAGTTACCTTGTCAAACTCAAAACTCACTTGAGATGACAAAATCTGTGAGAATGTTAAACAAGGGAACTGACATGCTTGAAGAAGTTCTTGAACTTGGTAGAAGCCCAAGTGACAAGAAGCGGTTACGGTATGACAACTACAGCAAGGCTCCTGAGAAGAAAATTTCCTCTAAGAATAGACCTCAGGACCAAATGTCAAACCACAAGTCACAACATCCTCCTCAGCACAAGCACAAGAAGACATGATCCAAACCTCAACAACCTGCTGAACAAAAGAAACAGGTGACAAAGACACATCATCTGACTCAACACAAGCAGAAAAGGTTTGAACAAAGGCCTCAGCCTCCAGCTCAACAAAGGAAGCATATGCCAGACCACATGTCCCAACATCATGCTCAACATGTGTCCCCCCAATACAAAGAATACAAGGGACCACTGAAAAGATGTAAACATTGTGGAAAAGCTGGGCATCTAATTTCAGAATGCTTCTACCTCCATGGCTACCCTCAGAAGCCTAAATCACCAAGTCAGAACAAAAAGAAGATCCTACCTCCAAGGGTAAAACACAAGGAAGTTCTGACTAAAGTATGCAAGCCAATACTACCTCAAAAGGCTCATACTCCTCTAAGAATATCTCCACACAAAAATTGGTATTTTGATAGTGGATGTTCTAAACACATGACTGGAGATAAGAGATACCTTAGAGAATTAAGGTCTCATACAAAATGAAGTGTTACTTTTGGTGATGGAGTTAAAGGTAGAGTCATATGCATTGGAAAACTATCTGGTCAACATACTCCATGTCTAGATGATGTTCTACTAGTAGAAGGTCTCACTGCAAACTTGATTAGCATTAGTCAACTATGTGAACAAGGACTAAAAGTGCACTTTAACAATCATGAATGCACCATTGCTAATGATCAAGAAGTAGTGATGAAAGGGATAAAGTCAAGTGATAAGTGCTATACTTGGACACCTCACAACAATGGTCCAGAAATAGCTTGCTTATCTGCCAAGGAAGAAGTTGACACCATGTCCTACCAAATGTCCCAACATTTGTACATTGGACAAGAAGCTGAAGAGATTTTGGTTGGGAGCGTTAGTGTGCCTCTGGGTATTCACACGCTCAAAAACGTGTCATAGACATTATAGAGGTAACGTGCAGAGTAAAGAAACATTAAAAATCTGCACGTAAAAAGAGGTAGCCTTAAGTTCTCCATCAATCTATAAAAGGCTACTAAGACCTCATATGTGACACTACCAAAAGTCTCAACATCTTGTCAGACATCTCTTCCAAAACTCAAAAACTCTTTCTTCTAAAAAGAACTCTCTTCAACAATGTCTCAACAATCATCCAAAAACAACAGCTCTAATCAAGATGATTCAAAGACAACTGCAAACGAGGCATCCTCTCAAATGCCTAGGGTTGAAGACTTATGCGTTGATCAACAAGGGGTTATCACCAACGCTGTACCACTCAGCATGATCCCTCCAACAAAAGGCGCAATCAAGAAGAAGAAGACCAAGGGTTCAAAGAAGCAAAGGAACCCTAAAAAGACGAAAGCTCATGTAACAGGGAATGACAAAACTCAGGAACAAGATTCTAAAATTCCTTAAAGCCAGCCTTTTGAGAATCAAGAACCACAAAAGATTGCAGAAGAACCACATGTCAAACCAACTGATGAAGTATCAACTGATGAACATCAAGTCAATGTTGCTGAGCAGAACTCTCCTCCAGCTAATGAAGTTCCTCCTACAGAAACTATCAACATTCCATCAGAATCTCATGAAGAGGATCCTAACTTGGATCAACTCATGCCTTCAGAAGAGGTTTCTATACACGATGTCGAACCTCATGCTTCGACATCTGGTCTCGCTCCAACCCATGAACAAGAAAAGGTGCAAGATCAAATAATGGAAGAAGATGAAGATGAGGTCCCCCTGGCCAAGATTCTTCAAGGGATGAAGAAAGATAGTCATCCTCAACAAGTTCTTGAAGAGGAAAGTTCTGATGAAAGTGAAGGAATACGTATTAGCATACCAGTCAAAGGAAAGGCTAAAACGTATAGGTCTAAGCAAGTAGAGACCCCTGTCACTGAGAAGAAAGGGAAGAGGAAAGCTGAGAAGAAAGCTACTGGAGAAAAGACTTCCAAGAAGAAGAAACAGGTCGTTGCTGTAAGCGACTCTGAGTCTGATGTCGAGCCTGATGTCCTAGACATCACGACCTCAGGAAGAAAAAGGATTGGAGGAAGAAGAATTCCTGTAAACATTCCTCCAGCTCCAATAGACATAGTATCTTTCCACTCTGAGGAAAGCGCTCAAAAGTGGAGGTACGTCTATCAACGGAGGATTGCTCAAGAAAGATAGCTTCATCAAGATGCTCTAGAGTGCGAAGAAATCGTGGAGCTTTTGGAGAAAGCTGAGTTAATGAAGACTGTCAAGGACCTGGGAGATTGCTATGAGATGCTTGTGAAGGAGTTCATACTGAATATCACAAGTGCCTGTAGTGAAGGTAGTGAAGAATTCAGGAAAGTCAGAGTAAGAGGAAAAGATGTAAAGTTCTCTCCTACAACCATCAATGAGTATCTAGGTAGGAATTCAACCATTGAAGGTGATGAAGCTGACTTAGTCAAGGAGGTGACTATGGAAATTACAGGAGGCCAAGTGGAAGAATGGCCTAAGAAAGGATTGCTATCAACAGGGACTCTTAGTGTCAAGTATGCTATCCTAAATAGGATTGGAGCAGCAAACTGAGCACCAACCAATCATGGTTCTGGGATCACTTCAATGCTGGCAAAGATGATCTATCTAATTGGGACCAAGAAGAAGATCAACTTTGGTGATCACGTATTCAACCAAACCATGAAGCATGCTGACACATATGCAGTGAAGCTGCCTATTGCCTTTCCTTGCCTTATAACTGGAATGATTTTAAGGCAATATCCAGCTATCCTGCATTCTGATGAAGTTCCAACTAAGAAGCCTCAAGTCCTTAGCTTTGATTATAAGCTCTTTGCTGGTACACATGTCCTAGACATTGTGTTTCCAAGGATGAAGGAAGTTGTTGAAGCATCAGGCTCTATGCCTAGAGCCAACAAGAATGATGTTCTTGCTGAGCTGATGCAAATATCAAAGACTTTGGAAGAAACCATCAAGACCAGCACAGCAAGAAAACAACACGTGGACGATCTGATCAAGTCCATACAAGATGCTGCTGCAGAAGGTGAAGAGAATGAAGAAGGAAGAGATGGTGAAGAAGCAGAAGAAGCTTGAGGAACAGGGTAATATAGGAAAATAAGTACTTTGTGTATTTTTCCTTTATGTTCATCTTCTGTAAGTATTGTGGCCTACCAAATGTTCTAGACATTGGAGGCTTTGACATCCGGCACTGTGTGTGCACTTTTGTATGTTGTTCACTCTTTTTAATCAATGAATTTTTTCCTTTAAAAACCTTTGACAAATTATGGTAAAAAGGGGGAGAAATAATTGATAATAGAACAACTCTTTGGCAAGTAGAATCAATCTCTTGCTTTACGGATGAAAAATAGCAAGCTTTAAAAAAAGTAAAAACTAAAAAGCTATGCTAAAACAAGTGTGTCCAGAGCAAAATTCAAATGCTCAAAATGAACCTCTAAGAAGTCTAGTAAGTCTTGATCACTCTGATTAAGTACTTTCCGCTGCAACTCAAGACTTTGGTTCACTAAGTCACTAGGTATATCATCCCTGGACTTAGAAAATTCATTGTAATGAATCATATGAAGACAAGACTAAGACTGTCTCATACTAGAAAAGGTTCATAACACATTCAAGATTGAAGAAGTCCTGAATATTGAAGACACACAAGATTCTGAAGATCAAAGACATTGAAGACCTCAAGATTTCAGAACTGAAGATTGCATTAACAGAGATCAATTTGAAGATTGAAGACTGAAGAGTGCACATTCAACAAAGTGGTTTGTGTTTGTTTTAGCCATAATTTGCCATAGGGGGAGATTGTAGTTCTTCTGAGTTTGGCTGCATCATAAGGCTAAAACAACTTGGTCAGAGTGACTTAACTGAAGCACCAATGCTAAAGTAATTAAGTCTAAACCACTTGTGCATGTTGAAGATGTGCAGATGCAACATGTTATCTTGTCACTGGGTTCAAAGCATGCATAGGCAGCATGTTGAACAAGATGTCCCAAGACATGTGGGTAGGACATCTTGACCCAGTTCAGCTTAAAAGATAATGCTTATCTATTAAGCACGCGTGTTTGTTTTAATTTGGATAAAACGCGAATCTTTTAGTAACAAGCTGAGATTAGGATTAATGATAAAGTTTGTTATTGATCCTATGTGTTAGATACGATTGGATTCGTATTTAATTAGTGGATAGAGATTAAATCTTTATCTTTGTGGAGTTTGTTTTGAAACAAGTTTGTTTTAAAACTAACTCTTATTTAAGTGCATCTGAAAGACTGAAAATTATCTGAAGAATTGCACGCCTATATAAAGGACTCAACATAGAGCTTAAAACTCAACCCACAATAACTGAAGATTGTGAGTCCAAAGTTTTGTACCCACCGTGCAAAACACTTAGTAGCTCTTAGTATCGTTCTTGGTACTTTGATGCTTGTGTCGTTGAATGTTGCCATTCAACTTGGTCTTTTAAACTGTTAAAGTTTAAAGTTGTTTCGTCACTTGGGATTAGTGATTAGAGGGAGTTGGGTAGGTTCTCATATTCAGGGGGAGTTAGCCCTTGAGTAGATGATTACTAGGATTAAGAAAAGGCGTACATGCCAAAAGGTGTTTGGTAGTGTTGTAAGGCTAAGTATTGATTCGGATTAGTAGTGTTCACTTCCTGGATTGGTATCCTCCAGAATAAGGCTTGTTATAAGTGCCGAACTGGGTTAACAAATTATTGGTGTTGTTTATTGCTTTTGTTTACTTCAGTATTGCAATAACGTGTGATTCTCATTACCAGTTGTCGAACCAGTTGTCTAGGACATCTGGACTACTGACACTTTGTCCTAGACATTGTGTAAGACATCTGTCTTGCCAGAGAACAGAATTTCAATTCCTAACTCTTTAGGATGTCTCGCCTAAGTATTTCATCAAGAGACATTACCTTAATCATGTCTTATATGTATAAGGAAAATATTTTTGATGATTAATGTGTCCTCCACGCATAATACCATATTAAGATATATACTCACACTAACCTCCTTGTGTGCACAAGACTTATATTTGTCCTTTACTAATTCGTTTTCATAAAACTTTATAAATAAAAACAAATAATTAAATTTCTGAGAACTTGTTCTAATCAACATTAGATTGCTCTATGGCATTTAGCCACTTCTCAGAATTTAGGTCATATACAACCTTTTAACAAGTCAAACATTCATCTTCTATGAAAACCATATCACCTTGTTGAGTCATGATAAAATCATACTTTCAGCGGTGTGATATGTTAGACTTGTCTAGGCTTTCGTGCAACTCAAACCGGTGGTCCTACAACAACTTTGAGGAATCAATTTGTGTTCCCTTTTAAACGAATAATAATTTTGTGGTATTTGAATTATTCAAATTCTATATCACTCCCACTGACTCTTTTAGAGACGCATACCAACTTGAGGAATGCTTCAGTTCTAGCAACAGAACAACTTTTGTCCTAATGAGTGATGTAGGACAAGTATCCCTCAATTCCCTTAGGGTACTTCCACATTCATCCAATTTGGAATTAAATTTATCTCACAAATTTTCAATCCAAACTGTCATAAAGACAAACAAAGTATTCTACCTTCATATCAAATATATGATGTCTTTATGATCACTTTTAAAAGGGCGAAACTAGTTGTGGATGAAGAATAACTATAAGCAAATGATTTTTAAAAGGAGTCAATGACATATAATTAAACTATTTTAAATTAAATCATGTCAAACATAATGCGTTAAAATAGTAATTATACTCCTTAATTAAGTATTTAGTATTATGACTTATTCATATGACTTTAATACTTTTGTAAAGTTATTTTCTTTTCTCCATTATTGAACTCTTTGACAAATTCAAGGATTTCTAATTTGTGTCACACACATATCCACATCTACTGATTTTATCAGTAATGTAAATGAAGTAAAATATATCAAATAAGTTTGTTTAGTGTCGGACATACATCTCATGTATATTGTTCAAATAAATCGTGTGCCATTTAACTTTCCGTTAGTAATTGACACACCAAATATTTGTACTAAACAACAACGTTTTTGATATATATACAAGGTCCAAATCTTATTTGGTCCTTATCACAACTATTATAGAGAACTTAAGTCCATCGCTTGATTTAGAGCCCTAGTATAGAAAACTTTGTTTAAACGATGTGACTAATTCTTGTCTTATTATTCAAAACTACAATTCATCTCTTGTCATTACAAGATGTAGAATCGATACTTCTATTACTAGATGGAACTTGATAACAATTATTAGGTTCCTTTTCAAGCTCGAATTTAAGTCAAAGCATAAACTCTTATTGTCAATGAAACAATTTGTTTCATTCTAGACACAAGTTGACTTAACTCATAATCAATGTTCTAATTCTTGAAACTTTTCTATATTTTGACAAATATGAGATTCAACATCTTGTATCATATACCTTTGATGCAGAATAGAAACTTTGATTTTCTATAATTAGATGTATAAAATCGAAGTCTTACTTCATTCTTTTATTTTGACTCTTTCAATTTCAAGAACTTATAGTTTTGTTTTTTTTTTTTTTTTTGCAATTGAGAACAATTCTCAATTTGTACCAATACAGAAACTCTTTTCTGAAGTTCATGTCCTTCATAAGGACAACATAATTTGTATTGTATTCCAAAAGTTATAATTACAGCGATATGTAAAATATTTAAAACATATTTAATCAGGCCTTTAATTAAATATGCTCCCACTATTTTACTCAAATCAAATGACCCTCAACATTTGATTCGGAAAACCCCGTTGAAAGATTTTCTAGTGGGAATGAGATCCATATTTTACTTTGTTTTAAATCAGCGTTAGGCTGATCACACAAAACATAGTTATTTAGGTAGAAAACTATTTCCAATTGTATCTCATACAACTCTCATATCATTTCCGTTGGGTGAATAACACTTATTGTAATCCATCATATGGAATAACCCAACATTTGCTTCTAAAGTCATATAATCGTATTATATTTTCTTTAGTTAAGTTAAACCCAACGAATAGCAATTGGATAAACTGGTTACCTCACCGCAACTTATCAATATAGACAATGCACTTTGCGTTGGCAAAACCTACATTAATCGATGTTGATCTTGAAGGGTGCTATTCTTTGGAAAGCATAAAACTTAATATTCTTTTGAGGGTTTAATTGATTTTATTAGATCTCACCTCACCGCGGTTTTCATACAATATCGTCACTCCAATCATATCATGCATCAACATACATAAAACAAATAAAAGTGACATGATTATGGCCCCTAGCGTTAATGTTCCCTCAAGCCAATGAGAGAACTTATACTAATCCTAAGAACAACCTGTACTTCTCTAAGATAGGTCTTCATGGATGTCCTTCTTGTCCTATTACTAATCTTACATTACATTAATATAAGAATACTCGCGTTACATACGAGGGAGTGAGACAAGAAGAGAATTTACATTAAGAGATATAAGAAAGGCACGACACGCAGGCCGTATTTTAAAATCCCAAAATAATAAAATAAAAGGACTAAGGCCATAACCATTCATCATGCAACTCAATAACAATAAACAAATAATTATTATTATTAAATTACCCTAATTAATAAAATTCATGATCGATCTAGACACGCGGGCGCGCGGCGCCGAACAAGTGGCACGTGGCGCCCAGAGACGTCTCAAATCCTCTGAGCTCTCTGTCGTTGGTGCGCGGCGCCAAAACGCGAATTAGGTTAGGATTACTCAATTTTGACGGCAAAATCCATCAATTAATCATTTCCATGTTCCGTTTTTCATAACAATACAACACTTGTATTGTTATGAACCCTAATACAACGATCATTCATCAAAACGTTTTAGGATTGTTTGTTCATCATGGATGATCGGATATATGATGCTTCACCAGTAACGGTTCCGAAGCTCACGCTCACAATCATCCAAGTTCACTCCAATCGTTTAAACAATTTCAATTAAATGACTCAATCAGTGTATCACATACACCGACGTTGTACCAGAATCATATATCACATATATGTTAAACTGATCAATCAAATTTTATTAATTCTTATTATTATTATTATTATTATTATTATTATTATTATTATTACTTCTTAATTAAATAAATAAAAGTGTAAATAGGTTTTTACCCCCTGCAAAATAGGCGAGTTTTGTGTTTGCCCCCTGTAAATTTTATTTGTAGGAATACCCCCTTGCAATGTTCAAATTTTTTTTTGGTAGTGTATTTTACCCCCCTATGTTGGGGAAAAAAAATCGTTAGGGGGGTAAAATACACTACCAAAAAAAATTTTGAACATTGCAAGGGGTATTCCTACAAAAAAAAATTTACAGGGGGCAAACGCAAAACTCACCTATTTTGCAAGGGGGTAAAGACCTATTTACCCTAAATAAAATTAAAACTTGGCATTATAAGATTTCAAGTAAATTAAAAGGTTAGCAAATCAAATATTTGCTAAAATAATATCTTTTAAAACAATTTTAAAGATAATCTCGATCTTTTAATCTAAAAGGGAATCTGGTCCATATTTTGGCTTTATTATTTCCAAAACAAATAAAGCTAAAATTATGCAAATCTTTTAGATAAATTCAAAAGATCATATCTGATATTGAAACTATTTCAAATCATAATCTTTTAAATTTAAAATTAGTTAATGCAATATTAAAACAAATAAATCAATTTAATGATATTTATTTGTTTCCCTTTTGAAACACTTTTCAAAACAACGGTAATTCTCAATGAACAATTCACTTAGAGTTAACACCCTATTTTGCATCAACACTTGATTCATTCCAAAGAACCCTAACCGTCACTTTGCAAACCCTAATTATAATAATGGCACAACACTTGCGCCATTATGATTTCTTAATGATCATACCAAATCAAGTACTCTGATTTTTATTCTACATGATTATCGAATATTTTAAAACTTCACGAGATTCGGTTCCGAAGCGCTTCACCAGATACGGTTCTGAAGCACTTCACCAGATACGGTTCCGAAGTTTCAAATATCAATTATCAAATAAACAAATATCATCTGACTTAATTATTTTATGATCAAAATCAGTATATCACATATACTATTATCGCTTAGGGGTTTAAAGTTGTTGCGATGCCGATTTTAATTTATTTTATTATTTAATCGATTCCAATATGTTTAAACAATTTAAACATAAACGAATTGATTAAACAGAAAGTGGGTGTAAGGATAGCTAGTGAAACTTTGCAACACAATATTTTTCTCTCTTCTCTCGTATAATTTATTAAGAACTTACTACAAAACAAAACAAATGGCTGATGAAATTCAGAATTTACTTAGGAAGATTGACCTTCAAATTGCTTCATTGGATTCAGAAATAGAGTGTAAAGGGCGCATAATTGACATGCTAAGAAATGATGCTCAAAACCCTCCACAAAGGAGTCAAATTGAACAAAGATATAGGACTGCAATGAGGGAGTTGAGTGACCTCATAACAAGGCGCAATATACTAAAAGAAAACAAGATTGCTTTGGGAGCAGCCCACATAAACAATGGAGGAGCTGGAGCTGGGGGTGGAGCTGGAGCTGGAATTGGAGATGGTTGATGCATCTTGGAGCCAACAACAAAATAGTTTGAGTGTTTTTTTTTCCTTTTTTCTTCAAAATCTTAGTGTCCTTCCGAGTCTAATATCCTAGTAGTTTAGTTTTAAACTACTAGATATTTGAATATTATTACTTAAATAAGTAAATCTCGGATTTATGTTTAATGGTTGTCTGTTCTTGGAATATAATAAACTATTGTTGTTGTTGGTGTATTAAAAAAAAAAATTGTTTTCAATCTGTTCAAACGATTTAAACAGAAACGCGATTAAACAATTTCATAATATGTTTAAACAATTTAAACAGAAACACAATTAAACAATTTAATCAGAATTGACGATTTAAGCAAAATTTAGAGTGTCTAGTGTGTAACCAACTCAACTCTACAAGATTCTTTTTATAGAGTTTCTTGTGTAGTCTCCAAGTCAAATGTTTATTGGTCTTCACAAGCCCAATAACCATTTTTACTAATCGCACCCCAATCAAATAAGTCTTACTTATTTTCTCCCTTCTTGACTGTCCTTGTGTGTGTGACCCTGTAGGTTCTTATGACGTTGGCAATAATATTAATCTTAACATTATAAACGGTGAGCGGTATCTAGCAACACATCACTGCTACCCAAGTCACAAGAATGTCACGTGATCTGACAAACCTTTCCGTGATAAATATCTTGTGTATAATTACCCTTATGTTTATATTGAACACAAGGCATAGTACGTCACCCTTGTTAAGTTCAATATTGGGCCCTTAGACATATTTCCTGTTATGTAGGAGGGGTAAATTTCATCTAGGTCACTCATGTCCCTCAACATGCTTTGTGAAGCACCCATCAACTGTCTTTATGATCATCCTGTTACGGACAACGTTTGATCAGCAATAAAGTACTTGACTCCACATCTAGGGTCCATAGTGGTTTCAGGTCGAAGGGTGGAATACACACTTATCACTATGAGAATATCTTATGACATTTCATAACATACTATGTAGTATTCTCATTGTGGGTCAATCCGATATAAATGTTACCCCTAACATTCATATCTATGTGAAGACTTGATAACTACTTATCTATGATCCGTGAGATGTGATCATCAATCTACCAACATAATAGTCTCTATGCATTAATGTTATCCCAATTCACAATAAAGCTTGACTACGGATATTTTAAGAATAGTGTTCTCATGTTAATGGATTCTCACGATTAAGTCATACTTAACGTTCCATTTAACGAACTAAGTATTCTAGGGACTCTATTATTTTAACACATAAACATAATAAAGAAAAGCCTTATTATATATTTAAATATATAAATCAAGTCCAAATACAAAAGCAAATACTATCAAAATAGATTGGTTTTTAGGGCTTACTCCAACAAGTGCTTGTCAACTTGTTGTCAAATTGCAAGAGAAACAAGGGGAAAGCAAGTGTTAACGAGGGTCGGTAGAGAGAAATTGGAAGTCAAAAAGGTCAAGTGGGTGCTTTTGTGAGACAAGAGGCGGTGATATTTGGAGAGGAAAATGCTTACTGCTGAAGCAAATTGAGGATACATGAGGCGGTATAATGAATGGACAAGGAGGATAAATATAGCTTCTTTGTTCAAGATTCAGGGAGGAGAATTTTGGGACAAATCACGCTGTACATAGAGTATTTTGGGGAGAGATTCTTGAGAGCAAAAATTGAAGGCAACACAGAAGGAGAATAACAGTTTCAACATAGCACAACATTGAAGTATTAGGGTTATTCTCTACTCTTAAATTCATGAATCTTTCTTTATTTTGTGTTGTTCATTACTATGAATAGCTAAGTATTTTTCTAGGGTTTATGGTGGACCTTGTAATTGAAATTCTTTTTGCTATGTCTTAGTTATATGTTCTAGTTCTAATTTGAGTTTCTAATTTTAGTTCAATTGAGTTTATCCTATTGATTTTATCACATGATTAGGAATGATCAACCTTTGAATGTTAATAATCAGTTAGCTGATCAGCGACCGTACTGCAGGATAATTGAGACTAAGATTATTGCATGACCAAACCTTAATTTTAGTTTTCCAATCATTCAACCTTTTTGCATGTTATGCTTTTCTTGAATTTAAAGTCATTGCATGACCAAACAAGGGGTTAATTTAGGAAAAAGAATATTAATCACGAATGACCAAACGGATTAATAGTTTTAGTAAAGGGATTGGTAATTGAATTAGAATGATGAAATTCAAGTGGAACTAGACATAGGGAATCAATAATTGCAACTGAAACCATAATCCTAGGCCTCTCTATATTAAATTACAAGTTTTACTTTTGTTCTTGTTCGTTATTATTCTCTATTTACTTATTTAGTTATCCTAAACAACTTCACTATTTGTCCGTCTAAATAATAAATAATCGTAAGTAGTTTGATACTTGTTAATTAATCCATGTGGATACGATAAATCTTTTATACTACTTCTGCGATAGAGTACACTTGCTCTAAGTGTGTTTTTAACGCAACAGTAAGATTTACGGATAACGCCGTGGTGTTTCAACTCAATTCCGTCGTATCCGACTTGTAAGATTTAAGGATAGCGCCGTTTCTTTTTCTGACGTTTCTAACTCGTAAGATTTACGGATAACGCCATGGTGTTTCAAAACTAATTTCTTTTTCTGACGATCACATGGCGCTTTGTCTTTTGGCGTCCTATTTCAAGTGGTGCTTTATCAAATGAAGCTTTCGCGGTGAGTTTATCAACTCGTATCTACAAAAAATGAAGAGATGCATAATGTAATCTTAGCATGTGAAATTAATTGTGAAATATCTTTTGAGTAAAGTTTGCCAAAAAATTTGGAACGATATCATTTGGTTATGAATATTCAAGTGGCAAATGATCCGATATTATTTCATATATTCCCTTTGTCCGCCTTGTTTTTTTTATGATCGCCTCTTGAAAGAGTATTGTGCTCCAAGTATTTTGCACATGTAAGAATGAAACAAAGAACGTTATGAGAAATGAAATTACTAAAGAAGTAAAATAGAACTATAGCATAAATTTGAATTCATCATGCAGAGTATAAGTACTTCTCACACATAGACCAAACATGAAATAGATCAATTTAAAAATCATCACAAGTGATATCAGATCATGATGCTTAATGTAATTTAAATAGTAGTTGATTTTATTAGTCCTGTTTCTATTTCAAATAGCTAATTAAATACAGAGATATATCGTAGTAGAACAAAAGTATGCACCTAGAATAACCAACATTCATAATTCTATAGGCTTCACTTCGACCATAGTTCTATAAAATTGATATTTGAATAATGGTGGTAATGGTATGAACTAATAACGCTAGTAATAGTGCATGGGAAAATTACTTAATGTGTGTGAGTGATTAACAATATGATTGTTTAGGATTCTATAAGAGGATTGTTTAGTGATATTTTACAACTTGAGATAACCTCTACAACATGTATACTAAATTGTTGATTTAAAATCTTTGGACCAGATCCAATTATATGACATAGTAATAGAGAAACAAGAGAAATTCAAATGTTACTTCAGAAGGGTGACAAAGCATCAAGAAAATAAAAGCACTTCATGCTAACCAAAATATAAGAGGACTGCAATAACATAAAGGGAAGTACAACTTGAGGCGGGGTAATAATTCCTCCAAAACATATAAGATTAAAGGCCTATTTGTTTGTGCTTTTTTTTAAAAGAAAGGGCTTTTTAAATTTAATTAAAAGTGTAGTTAAACAATGATAATAATTATGCCAAGTTGTTTGAGTAAAAGCAAATATAAAAAATAACATTTTTGTGCTTTCTTGAAAGCTAAAAGTATTATCTTCCTAAATCAGTAGTATCCAAGCTGTTATGGACTGGACCAACGTCTCCGCTCAAGTCCCCTCGACAACACCGAGGAGGTTTTCCGAGCAGAATCTCCTCCAAAGCATATGGCGCCAAACGACGACTCATGTCCGTCATGCCGGGTACAACAGCCCTACACTAGCAGCATCGCGCCATCTGTCGAACACGCCTGCTCGACGGCTGCACGCCCTTTTATAGGCACGTGTTCCACGTCGCTTCATCCATATCTATCCATCACGCTTTTCCCGCGTAATGGATAAACCCCAGGTGAGAGCCTCAACGGTTTCTCCTGCTATCAGGCAGAAACCTGGCAGTTATCCACTATTGGGTCGTGCCCAACGGCCCAATAGGGATAATCGTTGGCCCCGCGCTGGGGGATTATAAATACTCCTCATCATTGAGGAGTCAGGTACACTTTTCACATTCTCTCTACCTCTTATCTTTGTACTCTTGCTGACTTAAGCATCAGAGTGTCTGCAGGTACAAACCCCCCTCCGTTGTTCAACCACCGTGCACGACGGCGTTGCTGGCCCACGATCCTGATCCTTCAGTACAGGTACAATCAGTGGCGACTTCACTGGGGAATTCATGAATGTTCTTCACATTCATCCAAAAACTCATGAGAGTTTCCCAGAAATTTATAGCATTTTCCAGAAACGCACGAACTTTACAACGGGTTCGCCGGCGCAACGCCGTCGATGGCGGCGCCGGGAAGCCAAAACGGCGAAATAAACATGCAAACAGAGGCAGAAAACGCATACAAGTGCAAAATGCTAGCTTAAACTACCTAAAGCCGCCATCTACGGCGGCAATAAACAAAGATGGTTGCTCCAGTGAAGGTAACTCCACTGCAAACCACCAACACTTCACCAGAACCTTCAAACAAAATCAAACAATTCCAAATGCTGTAAAACACTTATCAGTACTGGGAAGTTGAAGGAGATGCTTGATGATATGCCATTGGCTAGATCCAAAGACTTAGAACTCTTGACATAGATTCAGGAAATCACAGAGAAACGAGAGAATTTTAGGAACTTTGGGAGTAAAATGAATAGTGAAGTGTTAAAACTTCACCTTTCTCACTTATATACTCTGTGATTCCCTGCGGGCGCGACGCTTCGACCATCAAACACGTCCCTTCATTACCACCTTCCATTTGATCCAATGCAAGTGATTTGAATGGATCCAATGTTCCAGATTTAATCACGCATGAAACGAATCGTTGCAACAATCCAACGGACACAATTCCTCCTCGTGATACGCAGCAATTGATGCTCCTACGCGTAGCCATCATTACGCCGCTTCGTAGCGAGGACATGTGTCACGCATCAAACGAAGCGTGTAACATCCCCAAATTCTAAAATCATCTAATTAATTTTAATTAGAGGTTCTCAATTTAATTTGGATTGTTGGGATAAGTGGATTATGTGTAAATTAGGGATTTTAATCAAAACCTAAACTACTCATTAAAACACTAATCTCACAATTGTGAAAGTAATCAACACAAGAGTTGAAATTTCCCTCCTTCCCTCATGACACATTCATTTTAACTCACAAGCTAACACATCACCCCTAAGGCTTGACTCACTATTCCACTATCTTGATCCCCTAGAATATGCATGCAATCAATTCATTCTCATTCACTCCCCTTTCAGCAAACTGAAACAAACTTCACTCTCATTTTCTCTCTTCCACTCTTGCTCACAACAACAAAATCAAATGCTTCACTTTCTCCTTCAAATTCCCACATCCATGCTATCATTTTCCTTCAAACCATTCACTCAAACTCTGTTCTGCAGAGAACTTCTGCATGCACTATTAAATAGAAACTCAAGCCCATCCTTTCCATCTTCCTCAAATTCATCAATCAAGCAACAAGTTCATGAACCTTCCCTTTTGATTCAAACTCTCAACTCTAACCCATTCTTGAAGACACCTTGTTGCATGTGTTATTATCCTCAAAGATACGAGTCCTGCAACATTGGAAACGTTCTGGGTACTGAGAAAAGGCGAAACTTTGGAAAAATGCAGCAAAAATGCGTGGTTGATGTTGCTGAGACTGGGCAACTCGCCATGGCAAGCTGTGTTACTCGCCATGGCGAGTTAGACAGGGACAGGATTGTTCTTCAACTCGATTTCTTCGTGTTCTGGCCTTTGGTGAGCCTCTATTGTTCCTTTCGAGCCCTGACAAGCTGAGTTCGTGCCATTTAACATGCATTGAAGTTGGTTCCACTCTAACCCTTGGAAACAAGAATAGGTAATCTAAGTCTTAGCTCTTTCTCTTTAATTCCAAATTCGTGCCTATCCCTGTTAATCACAGTCTGGTTGTCTTGCATGTTGGGTACACTGAGCTTTTGGTGCTGCAATGTGAGACTTTGAAACCAAGCAAATTAGAAAGTTCATTCCCCTTCAAACTCTTCAAATTATGTCCAAGGGATTCGTGGGTGTAGCTGAGGAATTTGTAGATGTTGTTGAGCCCAGGAGCAAGGATGAAGCTTCTTTTAACAGGTGGGTTCTTAGGCTAGTGTAGCTAGATTTCCCCAAAATTATGAAATTGCATGTTCACGTAGGATTTTTAGGAATTAATTGTGTGAGGAGAAATAGCTCCCAATTTCTCTACTATTCTGTTCTATATTACCTATATTATGTTACTGCACTATCTCAGAAGTTGATTGTAGGTGTAACATTTAAAAACTGATGATTTTCGCAAAACAGGGGACTTTCTGTATGAACTCGCCATAGCGAGTTGCTAGCGAGCACTCATGGCGAGCTGGGGTTTCTGGGCTGATGAAACTCGCCATGGCGAGCTGCTACTCGCCTAGCGAGTTGATTTAGGCCAGGACCTGTAGTTCGCCATGGCGAGCTTGGTAACTCGCCATAGCGAGCTAAGTGCAGAAAGACCTATATTTTCATTTTCTAAAATATTTCTAAAGCACTCGTTTTATATCCTCACCTGAGATAGATAGCTTGCAGTTATATAATGTATCTAATGTTAAATAGGAGGTCAAGCACAATTCCAAATCTTAGGGTACAACTTAGAATTAAGGTTGCATGTTCCCCGGGTTTTGGGATAATTATGGTAGTGTGTAACTCAACAATTAGAATCAGTCAATCATGTGCGGTTTAGTATGCTGCTTATGGGCTTCCAATGGAATAACCCATTAGGAGAATGATTGTGAGCTTAATGTCGTGGTCGAATCGGTCAGCGGATATGGCGGGCCTTTGAGACATGCTCACCTCGAAGTGTCTTAGCGGAATAAAATCAATAAGACGTTCTCTGTGATACACCTTTAATTATGTTTATGATTATGAATATGATATGTAGAATAACCTATGGACTGATTAGGTACCCGGCCTAGTAGCCATTAGGAGGGTAGTAGGACCCACTGAGACTTAGTAGTCTCACCCCACTCCATTTTTTTTTTTTTTAGGTAAGACAGGTTGTTCGGAGCAGGGACCAGGAGGGATCTGACGATTGGAGCGGTGCTTGGATTGTCAGCTTAGAAGACTTAGTCTTCTTCCTTGTTTATTGATTAGCTTGTTATTCTGTTATCAACTCTTTCCGCTGTTTGTACCGAACATTTTAATATTATCTTAATGATAATTTACTATCATTCAGTTATATTTCTTGTAATTAATGTACTCAGATTCCAGTTATCAATGTTCCGACTAAATATTCTAGATAATTTAGTTGGGGCGTTACAATTGGTATCAGAGCAGGTCGATCTAGTATCGAACCTTGCCATGAGTCATTTCAATCCCTTCCTTAGTAGTACGGACCCTTTGGAGTCTGGACTGTTTACGCTGAAACCATCGCGTGCTGAGTCTGATCAGCTCAGTATTGTGCATGGTAGGCAGGGTATTACGGTTGAGAACCGAAGTGGACCACGGTGGTTAAGTAAGAAGATCGTAGTGGAAGTTTAGCCCAGAAGCAATCGTTGGCGAGAATTCTCTCTAACCGGATGTTAGAGCTGAAATAGTTAGGACTGAAGGAGTAAGTGGTACAACGCCAACGAGCATACCAAGAGTTAAAATGGAAGTATTAATCGCTCGAAGTAGAATTGTTTATGGAAGAACGTAAGTGGGTAGGTCGTTATAGTATCCAACTGACACCGTGTGTCAGGTAAATTCCCCGGACTTGAGAGTAACCATACCTTCTGGTGAACATGTTTACAAGAAACATGTGAGCCAATTAAGATTCAACCCTTAGTAAATCAAGACTCTTCCTGAATACTTAGTCTTACCTTTCAGCCGCAAAATTCACTAGTGTCGTTAGATCTGTTCAATACCATGACTAGAGAAACCAAGTTGGAATATTCATCTGAGAACTTCCCAATAGATTATCCTATAGGAAGCCAACTCTTAATGCCTCCCTAAGAATAGTTTAGCGTTTCAACATTGTAACTGGTATTCCTACCGTACCGCGAGAAGCCAGAATCAGTTTAGCATAACAAATAGAATTTCCTTTTATCGATACCAGCTTAGGTCAATTGACTCAGCAAACTATTAGAGACCAACTGTGATTAAGTAACAATTAGGAATCATTTTGCAATACCATGTAGACACCTGACTCAATTCCTAAGGCATCATTCGTAAGCAGTAGAAACAAGAATTAACCGAATTAGCCTTGTGAAGAACGACCAATAGTTGTACCTTACCACTAGAGATTGAGCAGTATTAGATGTACCATTTAGGAATTTCACCTTATAAATTTAGTATCCATATGGACTTGTTAGGTGTAGTTGTTCACTTATCTTGAGATAGTAACTTAGTGCCATAAAATACCCAACCAGGCTTATAGGAAAATAATCGAATTAGACTGCCTTCGTTTCAACACACTCTTACCTTCCGGCATGCCCTGTTACCACTTAGTAAACTACTATGGGTCTAGTAAGATAATCTCAGTCTAGCCTGTTACATTAGAGATCTCAACGAACCATTTGGAACATAACCTCAAACGGAAGGACAAGTAGAAACATTTCCTAACCAGACATAGTTACCAAGTAACTTACTTAACACTATCATGCAACGGCTACATTAGCAGCTTAGTGTCGTGGCTTAGGTAGATACCTTGTGAGAGAAAATCCAGTCTAACCACCCGTGTTATTAATTTCCTTAGACGTCAGTCGCCATAGTATCATCTAGTACATTGTCTATAGGAACTCATTACCGTAGAACAACCTACCTCTTTAAGATCAGCCTTAGTACCAAATCACTAGCATTCAAGCCACAATAAGATTAGTAACTCAGAAGTTATCCTTGACACCTTCAGCCATCTAGATCACTCGTCTATTACCTATGAGAGTTACCTCGTATCGAAAATAACTAAGTTGGATTTATTCCTTATCAGCCATTTGCCATTCTTGTTTAATCAAACCTTCGAGTTAGGAATCTATTAGGGTTAGTCAGATCTATAATAGGAGTGCCCCTCAACACTCTGTTTTGAGCCGGAACCAATGGAAATCAAATTCCAAATTAATGACCATTCCTTCTGACCATTAATAAGCTAAGTTCTTCGAACCAAACCATTTTGGATTGGATATCCATTGGACATAGAAGCATGGAACGGGTTCATTCCCTAATTAGTTTGATTAGGTCTCGGACAAATAATTCCTTCATTTCCTATCATCTGTCAGCCATGTTTACTACCTGGAGTAGATTGAGATGTGAACTTTCAAATTCCTCGACATCGCTCAGTCAAACTGACAACTGTGGGACGTCACTTATCTGTAATCTTGTTCAATCTTTTCAGCCTTCCAGTTAAGTTGTTAGTGACTAAATATGACCAGTGGAATCCAGTTATCTGGAAATGACAAGTGTAATTTCAGTTCAAAATCTCACTCAACGTATCAATCTTTAATCAGTATTATTAGTCAATTATCCGCCGAACTATTCTGTTCAGTGTCAGTATCAGTTAATCATATAGGTCTTCGTGCACCTAAACGACCCATCACTATATCAGTTGTGTTGTTTAATCTTTCGGAGTCTTATCAGCTAAATTCCAGTTAAGTTTCAGATCTTTCCTGTTACGTAGGAATAGGAGCTAGTAGAATTATTAAGTATCTAGATACCTCGTCAAAACTATTTTCTGAATTCAAGTTTGAACCTTCTCATTCTCAGCCGACTGTCTCAGTTTCTTAGTACACTATCGATGATAGATTCAGGTCATCATAAATCAAATTCTCGAATAGAGCAAAGAGTTTCTTTATCGCGAATTCCACTCTTACAATTACACATTGACTATTTTTGGACAAGGGATTTAAAGCCACTCTCTGTGCTGAGTGTGCAACTCTTCCGTATCCAGTCAGCCATCATTGGAATCCAATTACTTTAGCCAGATTTTTTCATGTCAACCTATCAGTGAAATTATCCGGCCAACCTAACCATATCATTGGAGGAAGGATTCGAGCCTCAGTTCTTGATATGTTAAATGTACTACTCGACCACGGTGTTGTGCTAGGATGGATTGAAATAGTAGGTGGAAAATTCTGCAATACTATAGACTCGGTTGCAGATGAGTTCGACTCATTGACGAAAGGATCTATAGTGTTTAAGCGTTTCTCACTCGTTTTATATTTTGGTCTATCCTGGAGTATTTTAAAACAACATGAACGGGACAGTGGTACGTGTGATGTGTCGCGAGCTGCAACGTTCGGAATTGAGAAAACCCTGAAGAGAAGTTTTGGATTCTAATGTCAACCTTTAAATTTATCCCATTCAGCTATTCATATAGCGACAACCAGGCCAGATACCGGTCTGTGGAAGTGTAGTGCGAGGTAATAGGAGTACGGTATTACTAAGAGGTCGCGAACATAATGGAATGTAGTAGAGTATTAAGGATACCGTCATGTACCTGCTATCACCAAGTAAAACAAGTGTTACCTTGAGAGGATATCCAATAAGAGACGTAGTAATGGTAGAAGTAAATTAGAAAAGAAGAGTTGATGCGTCCCTGTGCTAGATAAAATTGGAGTAAGGCCATGACGACGCAGTTAAAAAGAGAATGACTATAAGTAGTCGGATCAGAGTGCGCAGCACGAGATTAGGCGAAGATATGGTTAGACGATCAATTGAACGAATAACCCTTTGAGAGAGGAAAGTTTTATTCCAAGGAATGGAAGTAATCGAGAGTCTTGAGGATAACACCAAAGTTGGAACTACGAGGTGTTTACAAATGGAGAAAATTCTATCCGAAGTATATAAGACCTTATCAGATCCTTCAACGCGTCGGTCCTGTGATACACCTTTAATTATGTTTATGATTATGAATATGATATGTAGAATAACCTATGGACTGATTAGGTACCCGGCCTAGTAGCCATTAGGAGGGTAGTAGGACCCACTGAGACTTAGTAGTCTCACCCCACTCCATTTATTTTTTTTTTTAGGTAAGACAGGTTGTTCGGAGCAGGGACCAGGAGGGATCTGACGATTGGAGCGGTGCTTGGATTGTCAGCTTAGAAGACTTAGTCTTCTTCCTTGTTTATTGATTAGCTTGTTATTCTGTTATCAACTCTTTCCGCTGTTTGTACCAAACATTTTAATATTATCTTAATGATAATTTACTATCATTCAGTTATATTTTTTGTAATTAATGTACTCAGATTCCAGTTATCAATGTTCCGACTAAATATTCTAGATAATTTAGTTGGGGCGTTACAATTGGTATCAGAGCAGGTCGATCTAGTATCGGACCTTGCCATGAGTCATTTCAATCCCTTCCTTAGTAGTACGGACCCTTTGGAGTCTGGACTGTTTACGCTGAAACCATCGCGTGCTGAGTCTGATCAGCTCAGTATTGTGCATGGTAGGCAGGGTATTATGGTAGGCAGGGTATTCCCAGATTTCGTGCGTTTGTCAACGAACCTGTAATTTTGGTTCCAGTTTTCGTCAGTTTGTCATCGAAAACAGGTTTAACAGAAGTTTTTAAAAAACTAGTTGACAGAACCTGCATTTTTTCAAAATAACAACGACGAACAAACATTTAGTCCATAGACTGCTTTAATTTAAACAACATAACAAACATGAAAGACGAACAAACATAACATCGGACATAATCATAAAGTACATTTGCAAAACACACATAAACCTACGATTACGGATCAGCTAAATTAACAACTTGTTCTTCCTCAGGTACGTAGCACAAAGGTTCGATTTCTTCATAGGTCCTTGGGCGACGCAAAATCAATAAAATCTCCGGTACAGATCTGAGCAACTTTGCATCCAGTTCGATCGGACCCTTTGTGCGGTGCTCGGAGAAAATCTCGAACATGCTTTTAACGTCATCATCCGTGTGAAGAACCATATTTGTGAAACTAACGACACGGCCGTCGGATATGACTGACGAACGTCGATACTCAACAGTGGCTACCCTTCTATTGTCACGATGGCCGGTAAGCCGACCATTCAATCCATCCAACTGTTGCTTAAGCTCACTTACAGTGACATGAATATGGATCCGAAACAGATTTGGGGTTTCTTTGTTGAAGTAAATGGCGGCGAGGTGTGTGTTAACTTTGTAACTGATATCCATTTTTTTAGGTAATGTGTGACAACCTAAACAAACTACACCACTCTATTTATTGACTAATTTCATATGAAAATCATGACCGTTCAAATTATCGGTGCGATTGTGGCCTTTGAATCATTAAAAAGTAATACACCATAATAATTGATGTGTTGTCATTACATACTAATAATTCATGTTTCTTCATTACATAACTATTACATATTAATAACTAATTAATTATAATAAACGAGTGGCCAAATGATGTGGAGCTGGGTCACCTTCAACACTGTCAAACATCATTTGAACACAGTTGTCAGATATTAACTCTTTCCAATGATATTTTGTCTCAGCATCATCAAATCCAATACTGTGACCCGTAATATCGGTGTAAGATTCATAATACTTAATTCTATCAATTTTAATTTCCTTCTTCTTCATGAAGGCATACATGAATTCAATCCTATTTTTCAACCCTTCCAGAGTCTTAATGTTGTTTTTCAGATGAAGATGAAACTCTTGAATAACAGTCAACCTTATAGCAAAATCAAAACTTTTTGAAGTATGATTCGACACATAACGATCCGCAGCACTAATTTTTTCTACTTGACTTATTTTTTCCACACCTACGATAATAAATAATTCGAAAGTACACCGTAAGATTTATCATTTCAATAATACATAAATAACCTTATCATTAGAAACTACCATAATATATATATATAACTCGATCATTCAAAACATCAATAATATATATATATATATATATATATATATATATATATATATATATATATATATATATATATATATATATATCAATCACAAAATGTGTCACACAAAAAGTGTCATTCGATTTACATCCCAAAAATGTCATTCAAGTTACATCCACAAAAAGTGTGTCACACATTACAAGCAAAAATAAAAACTAAAGCACACATGTCGCTACTCATCCTATAATGATGGGCTCATCTACATTTGACTTCATCTTTGGCAAGGTAGCTTTCTCATTCTCGAGCAACTGTTCAAACTCAATCATCCGATCCATAAACTTTTCCTCCCACCCCTCGGCATCTCTGGCACGATGTTTTTTCCATTGCTTGTTTGTAGGAGGTAGTGGACACCCTGGTTTTAGTTTGACCTCCACAAAATGATTTGGCACTAAACCCATACACAAAATGCGTGTAGCATGATCACTTGGTGGACGACCACGCAATGGTAAGAAAGTCTCAGAGTGACCAAAAGTGGGGGATGTCAACTCAACCACGACCCAGTTGTATGCGGTTGCAACGATATGGCTCATATTAGGAAATGTAAACCATTTATCTTTCGATGCAACCCCACTCTTAGGCATTATCTTCGAAGGGTACAACCCATCAAGTATGTACTGCAGACGCTCCTCGGATTCATAAACACCCATGTAGACACTTCTAAACATGGTTAACTCCCTAACCATAGCCAAACGTATCAACCCTTGACTATCTTCACCCTTACCAAGATGTTGAGCCACAACCCGAAATCCACAATGCCCGTCTGACTTAACATCAACAATGTTTTCAATATATGGATGCATTAAATGTGGCATATTCCGCATAAACGGAATCCTCTTCATTGATGATGAAGGCGACGAAAGCTTTCCGATGCGAGCATTTTTCCTTCTAGGCCTCGACGGTTTTGACTTTGACGCTTGTGAGTCGGGAAATTGGGAATCCATATGCTCCCAATGAGATGGCTCTCTAGTGGTAGAGTTGTCACTTATGGAAGCCTTTTTTCGCTTTGGTGCACCAATTGTGTCGCATTTCTTAACCGGAGGAGTCAATGAAGTTGTTTGTGGATATGCGATCAAGCGCAATGTTTCTTTGATTTACAACTTCATATCATGATCCGCTACTTTGAAGCGTTCCTAAAATAAAAAAAAATTTAAATGCATCAAGCTACTAATCTAATGATATGTTTTGATTGACGAATTAAAATTCAATCGATAACAAATTCAAGTTGATTATACCTTGCCCTCTTCTTCTTCATAGTGTAACCTCTTCCAATGAGCATTGACCTCGTCGAGCCTAATTGGTAGTTTTTTTTCAAGTTTCAAAGCAAGGAGAAAAGCACATGGCAACCCGTAAGTCAACCTTATGACACACCCACACTTCTTCCGATTCCTACCACATTCTCTTGATCTCTCTTCTTCACCACGAATAAATCGTAAGGCATCCCTTGAGACGTTATACACCAACTTCGAGTATAAAAAACGATCTTTGAAATGATGCTCAACTTGTGAAGTACTCTGACCAAATGACGTCTTTATCTCGGTAAATTGGTTGGACAACATTTGATTCATCACATCCCAACACTTCACAAAATCACCCTTGCAATCAAGGATATATTGCTTCAAAACACCATGTTGAGACTCAACTCTGTTGGATGTGGTGTTTCCAATGTGCGTAACGCGATCAGTCCAAGCTCTGACAAGTTTTTCCTTCACCGGATCTAAGACTGTTTCCTGAAAATATTTCAAAAACTTAGAAAATCTAGCAAAGACTCCCCTAAACTCCACAACTGCATCTGTAAATGCCTCTTCCGAAGTAGAGTCGACAACTGCCTCCCATTGATATTTAAAAGTATTCAGCAACTCCTCCATCTTCTGATCCTTTGCTCGGCAAAGTGCCTTGAACTTAGCCCTTACATTCTTGTAGACGTGATACCGACACACCATTGCAGTTGAATTTGGGAAAACAGTTTCAACTGCATTCATCAGTGACTTATCTCTGTCAGTTACAATAACCTTCGGCATCACATCCTTATCCTTGAAAAGACTCTTACAAGTCTCAAGGGCCCAAATGAAATTGTCTTCTTTTTCATTTGTCAGCAAAGCAAAACCAACATTGAAATTCTTCTCAGTCGAAGTCACACCGACTATCTCAAACAGTGGCATTTTATACTTGTTGGTCTTGTATGTAGAATCCATCAACAATACGGTAGGAAAAGTGTTGAGAAATTTGACACTATCAGGATGTGCCCATAAAATATCTTGTACGGTCGACGACTCACCAACGGTTCTAACTTTGTGGAAGTATATGTGCTCTTCAAGACACTTCAGAAGTTGTTGAAGTTCAGAAAATTGACCCCTAAGGTCACTTTTGTATTTTTGCCGGATGTTGTAAATTTGCTTCATATTGGTCTTGCTCTCTTTATTCCTCTCCTTCAAGTTGTTCAGGATGTTCTTTGGCTGCACCAAATTCCTAGTCAGCTCCTGCACATGCTCCTTTTCCTCGGGTTTTAAACGTCCCGCAAGAATATGACCTTCCAAATTCTTGGCCATCTCGTGGTTATGCTCACCACACACAACACTTAGCTTCCATTCCTGAGATGCCAAAAAGTAACCTCGCAGCCTGAACGGACACTAACACTTTCTAGTCACCGTGTCATCTCTCTTGCCTTTCCTTTTCGGCTCTTTGTACTCTCCGCCTCTTTCACATCCCATTATAAAATAAGCCTTCCTTCTATTCGACCTGTTGTCCGATTTTTCAATTACCATTGTAAACCTGGCTTTTAACGCCTCATCTTTACACCATTGGATTAATTCATCACGAACCTTATATTTTGCGGCATGATAAAAAAAATTGCCGGTGTTAACACGGATTGCGGATGGACCAGCTCCTTCGGCAATGTTAGCCTCGGCAATGGCGGCGTCGTAAACTACCAAAGCTTGTGAACCGACGGGTGCGACATCCACATCGTTACCAACACTCAGTTCTTCCATTTCAACACCTTTCAAACGATAATTGCAAAACAATCAATGACTATGCTACCAAAATACAAAAATCATGCACACACACTAATACATAGCAAACATGGGGCGTGGGAAGCAAACTAATCTAGAAATCGTTGCCTATACTAGGAAAACCCTATTTTCGTTGTCAAAGTGACGAAACTAGGTGCGACAGAGAACTTCAACAAAAACACCAAAACAAACGAAATTAACAATGCATTACCTGTTGTAGACCTCCAATCAGCCTTGGGTTCCTTCTCTACGATCTTTCCATGTTGATTCCAAGTCTCCTCAACAACAAATCCCTAGATCTAGTTTTCGAATTGAAATTTTAAACAGTACTGATCGTATGATCCAGCTGGTGTGGATACTATATTTGCATATTTCGTTGTCTATACAACGAAACCCAACGTGTTTGTATTGTAGACAACGAAAATGGCTTCGTTGCCAGCGTTACGAAAACGTGTGCATATTCCTGAGGACGCGCGTTTGGCCACCATTATCATTCATCTTCGTCACTTTGTCAACGAAACCATGTTTTGGTTGTTGACTATGTAACGAATTTTTTGACCATATGTATTTTTGTTAATTTGGGGGGCCTGGGAGCAAACATGGAGGGCCTATATAGCAATTTTCTAACTTTATTTGACTAAACCAAAAACAAATCATGTAGAAATGTAGAATGACAACTTGTTAAGTGACGTGAGCCTTATATTTGTAGCAAAGCATATAAATTTTTTACATTTTATTTTTATTAAGAGTGTAAAATTATCAATATTGTATGATTCTTTATTTATTATCATTTTCTAGTAGTGAACGGTCCGACCCCGGTTGAACCCTGGTCTAACCTTTGAACCTTGAACCCACAAGAACACCGGTTCAATGACCGGTCCGGTTTTGATTACATTGTGAAAAATTAAATCATTTTTTTAAAAAATTTTGGTACATAACATATTAAAAAAAAATTGTACGTACATAATATATTAAATTTATTGAAAAGAGAAAGTGTGTCAAAAAATAAAATATTTATTGGTAGATTAGAACGAGAGTATAATGAGAAGATAAGGTGCAAAAATACACTTTCTTAATTTAGTGTTATTATTCTAAAAAGACTAACAAAAAGGAACGGAGGGAGTAGTAATCAAGTATGGACCCATTTGAATTGTCTTACTTTTGAACTTATGAGAAATAACTTACGCAAATAAATATGCAAAAATGCAATATTATAAGCTTTTATAGGTAGTTTATGATAAAAGAACATATAAAAATACAATTTTTGTTAATCAAAATTTATAATTTAACATAAAATTTATATATTTCCATAAGATAAAAAATAAATCAAATCCAAATGGAGCCCTAAATCAATCTAATAATCTACTAGTATTAATTATAACATAGTTTTTTTTTTTAAACAACGGGACAAATAATTCTTATTAATAAATATATAAAAAACACGGGACAAATATTTGTTATTCATACATAAACCATTACTAGATGAGTGATGATAAATCATACATAAAATTTTATATAACAGTTTATTTTAAACAACGAGACAATTAGTTATTATTGAACAATATAAAAAAATACTGGACAAATACTTGTCATTAATTCCTAAAACGTTACAAGACAAGTGTTGATCAATGATACATTTAATTATATAACCTATATTTTTTTTAAAAAAAAAAAAAAACTGGACAATTAGTTCTTATATATATATATATATATATATATATATATATATATATACACTACAAAAAAACACGCGTTTAGCAACCGATTTAGCAACCGATTTTGATGAAAATCGATCGCTAATCCCTTTAGCGACGGAAATAGCAACCGATTAAAATCAGTCACAACCGCCCTGGTTGCTGATCTATAGCGACCCAATTAGCAACCGATATTTAGCGACCGAATTAGCAACTGAATTTAGCAGCCGAATTAGCAACCGAACGTAGTGACCGATTTAGAGATTGAATTTGCGACGTGTTTTGCGATGCTTTGGCCGACGCTATAGCGACCGATTTTGTGACTGATTTGCAATTACTTTATCTACTCATTGCGACCGATTTTGCTACCGATTTGGAAACACTTTGTGATAAATTCGATCTCTATTTCGGTCTCTATTTCGGTCTCTAATAAATTTTATTTTTTTACAACAACAACAACAACAACAACAATTATTATTATTATTATTATTATTATTATTATTATTATTATTATTATTATTATTATTATTATTATTATTATTATTATTATTATTATTATTATTATTATTATTGTTGTTGTTGTTGTTGTTAATATTAATTTACATTCCCATTAAAGCAATTTTTTAAATCTAATTAATTCAAACAATTAAATATGAACACAACAATATATAAGCATAATATACTTTAATTTTATCAAATATCAATCCAAAACATAACCAAGACTAAATTGTCACTATCTTGCAAGTATCATCGGCAAATTGATCTTCACCATCATCAGACACTTACAAAAAATGAAATAAATTCCTTTCAATTTTTGCATACAAAAAGTCTATTCTAACTCAAATAACATCTATAAAAGTAAGTCATGCTTCCACACTTGTCATTCTTGCTCCAAATCTTCATAATCAAACACTTCAATATATATTAACATGGGACATATCATCATTATATATCATTAGCCACGTCCTCATTATCATTTGCCACATCCTCATTATACTTTCCGTATTGACACAAATATAAGACTAAGCTAATTAATATTTTAAAATTAAGTAAAATAAAATGAAATCAACATGAAGTAAAAATACTATTTAAAGTTTGTACCAAAAAAAAGAAAAATACTATTTAAAATTGAGAACTCATTACATAGACATGTTCCGATCCGATCTTCGTTCAACCCAAGTCTTATTCTTGCGATGTTGTGTGTGTGAACAAACAAATCTGAAGGAGGCGGGGGAGTGTCATTCGCTTCCGTCTATAACAAAACAAAGAATATATAAATTATAACCAGAAGCCAAAGAAAATTTGGCATTTTCCATCATCATAATGAAACAAATAACAAATTTCATTTACATCATTAAACAAAAAAAAACATATTAAAAGAAATATTTTTTTTGGAAAAGCAAAATTTATTAAATAGTGAATTATGCACAAGATGTGCAAAGAACACTACTCCAAACCAAGACGGTTTACAACACAGTCACCAATACAGATACCTAAGGCATTCAATTCAACCATCATTTGTTACAAGCTAAAAAACTAAGCTAAAATGTCAATGTATCAGCACCAAACATTAAGTTAAGCCTGATGCATTATACAAATGGGCACTTTATGCAATAAGGCCTAGAGCATATATCGGTACAAGAATAATCAAGCAAAAATTGTTTCACTGTCAACAAGTTGAAAGCCACACCTCTGCTAAGCATCCAGACCAGAAAAACAAACAAAAAAACAGCGTACTGAAAACTATGTTAGCGGCATAGCACTCCAAAAAATAAAGCATCATGGGATCTTGTCACACCACTAACTAACACTTGGATTTTGGAATCGAAAATGCTTCCGACCCAAAGCAACATATTTACCTATTAAATCATGATCTTAGAAAGTAGATATATCCATTCTCATTAGCAACAAGAATAATAAACTAATCTAAAATAGAATTTGCAGCATAAACACATAATCACAAAAATTTATGCACAACATATTTATATAAACAAAATAAATTAACTTTACCAAATTAGCTCTATGTTGTGATGTGGTGATAGCGACTTATAGTGTTTTTTTTATCTCTTCCAGTTGTTCATGCCCTATGGGAACATATAGTAGATAGCAACACAGTACTTATAAAGTGTAGCAAGGAGGTATCAAATGTTCATGTAGTGGATACATATATAAACTAGCATGAAGGAGTTTCTTCAATATTATAAACAATTTCAGTCAGGAAAGTAACCTACTGAATCAAGTGTAATATATGTATATGTAATATACGAACTTTATCCTTTCAAATAGAGATGCTAAGCCATGACATTTGAATTTGGAGGACTCTGAAGTTATCCACACTCCACAGTGATACTTTTTTGAAGCAATTACTAGTTTCAATCTTAGTGATTCACTATTTGAATTTGATGATCAGGATTTCATTACATTAATAGGACATATTACTATATAGGATTCAAAGCCTAGTTTTACCATAGTCCAAGGCAAATGCATAAGCTAAACATTTGGTTGCTTCTTCATTTATATTCCATATTTCCTAATCATTCAGAATGCTAAATTAATTAAGGTTAAAACCATGATTTAAACTACTTAAATTCTACTGTCAAAGGTCAAAAACAAAATACTCATGATCATGGCAGCCTGCATAAACAATTGGAGAAAGAGATCATTCGGGTATGGAAGTACCCAATACAATGTATTACATCTAAATAACAATACTAATATTTATAACCAATTAAAAAATTCCTTAGAACAAAATTTCTTCAAATTTTCTAAGTTAAGGTTAACAAACCAAAATTTTCATTACAACCTATTTGCCTTGTGCACCATAGTCACCATTTCAAAATTAGAAAAATACCTTAAATTCTCCAAACCACAAGTTCCTTGTCTCGATGCCTAGCTTTTTCCATCAGGTCCATGGCTTAATATAATTACTCCTCACGATAACTCCAATCCCATTAGCTGCAGCATACGAAGGCAAAAATCTACAAACAATACATATTGATAGTTAACAAATTTATATAGTATATGAAAAGAACTGAATCTAACTCAAGGAGTAAAGTTTGCTTTCCGCCACTACTTTGTGCCTCTGATGGAACGACATTTTCACTTAATCTTGGGGTTTGTGCTTAGAATCATAAGGTTGTGAATTAGATGGTGATGCTACCCCTCTTATTGAAGATGGATGTGTGACATGAGATGTCCTAGTAGCAGATGCGGCATGAGGAACATCATGAGGAAGTGGGATAGATGTCCTAGTAAAAGATGCAATGTGAGAAGACAGAGGCAAAATTGAATGAAAACAAAGAATTTAATAAAATGATTCTATAGTTTTTTCCATCTCCTTATTATCTTTTTCACACATACTATTTCAGCATCATAAACCAAAACATAAATAACATAAATCAAATTAAAAACCATTATTATTCACAATTCAATGGCAGAATAGATACATCAGATTACATCTAGGCATAGTGATCAACCAACCAGTAAAATAAAAAGAGATAATTAGGAAATAAAATCATAAATTAGAAAATTAGTAAAGAAGAAAAACTGAACAATTAGCAAAATTAACCTTGAATCAGATATTCAAAGAATCAAAGAGAGGGGAAGGTCGCCGGTGGTAAGCAGCGGCGTGTGTGAGCAAAAAATAGAATTGCTCTCTCAGCCTTAATTTTAGTTGTAGCAGGTCTAATAAAATCTACCATCTCATTCACGTGTTCTAATAATCATTGGATTTTGGAATAAACTATGGACAAAACAGTTGAGAAACACAAATATTACATCAAAGCAAATCATTCACTACAAAAAAAAAAACGAAATTGGGGTAAAAGCATAGAAACATAGTAAATGCGTGGAAATTGAGATGAACCCTAATTGTACATGGAACAAGAAATTCATGCAATACATTGAATTTGTAAGTGAGAGAAGTAATTTAAAATTGGATAAAAATCAGAAATCATTGTTGATTATAGAAACAAAGAAATCGATTAGAGAAAGAGAAGAAATTACCAGAACGATGGAAAGAAGAATCGAAAAAACAAGAATACGTTTTTGAGATTTTGATTTGAGGGTTTTAGGGAACTGATTCACAATCGAGAAGAAGAAGAAGAATGAATCGATTGAAAAGGGAATTTACGGTTATGAGAGATGAGGGAGAACACAGTGAGTACTGAGACAAGAAGGGTTTTTTGTGGTATGTATGCAATTAGAGGGATTTTTTTTTTTATAGTAATAATACTTGTTTAAATTTTTTTAGTGATTTGAACAAAAAAAACATTGCAACAAATTTTCTAGTCCCTAATTATCTCAGGGCGGTTACGGTGATATCTTGTTTCTTCGTCTGTTTTAATTTGGAGTTACTTTTAGAATGGAGATGGATTGAAAGATAACAATTTGATATTTTGTTTTTTATATTAAAATGTTACTTGAAATTTGTTGAAAAAAAAAAAAGTTTGCGTCGGATTTTTTATCGCTACATTTCGGTCTCCAAATCGGTCTCTATAGCAACTGATTTAGCTACTTAAATATTTTTTGATTTGAAGCTCAAAAAATAGTCGCTAATTCGGTCTCTATAGCGACCGAAATATTGGTTGTTGATTATCGGTCTCTATTTCGGTCTCTATAGTATAGTAGCGATCGAAATAGCAACCGATTATTTTTTTACTTTGACGCTCAAAAATCAGTTTCTAAATCGGTTGCTATAGCAACCGAAATATTTCAGTCGCTAATTCGGTTGCCAAAAGCGATTTTTCTAGTAGTGATATAAAATAAAACCACGCAACAAATATTTGTCAATGACACAAAAAATTAGATTAATATTTGTTATTGATAATTATAATTTGTTATAAAATTATACACAGAACCTAAGTTTATCATTAATCAACGAGTTATATTTGTTGAAATTAACTTAAACTCTCTCTGTTCATTTTTATTTGTCTTTTTTCGTCAGATTTAGCATTCCTATTTAATTGTCCTTTTGATATTTAAAGGATATGATTTGTCGATTATACACATTGTAAAATACTCTCATCTTTTTTAATAAATCTAATTAATGCGATATATTTGGAAAATTAAAGTTTTTTTTAAAAACAATTTGGTGCATAACTTATTAATTAATTTTTTTTTACATAATTTATTAAATGTATTGGAAAGATAAAGTGTGTGCAATAAAACAAAAATTTATTGGTGCATTAAAATTAGGGTATGGTAATAAGATAAGGTGCAAAAATATATTTCCTTAATTTGATGTTACTATTCTAAAAATACAAATAAAAAGAAACGGAGTGAGTATAATATTAGAAAAAGCTTTAATTGAATTCCACCTACGCAATTATATTAAAATATAATAATAAAAATATTCAAATATAATAGTAAAGTTTCTAAAATAAAATAAAATAAAATATCAATCCCCACAAAAAGAAAGAGTTTCTACAAAAAAAAAATAATATAAGAGATTCTACAAAAAAAAATAGAGTTTATACAAAACAATATATAATATTAATTATAGTTTCTACGATAAAAAATATCAGAAAATCTCTAATTGAACAAAAAAATAAAATACAAACTATAAAAAAAAACATGAAAAGATAAAAAAGAAAAAGAGAAGCTTTAGTTTAGTTGTATATATCTTACATTTTTTTTTATAATAATGGTAAGAGAAGATACAAAAAAATAATTTAAAAGCTCTAATTGAATGTCACCTAAGAAATTTAACTCTAATTAAATGTCACTTAAGCATGGTTTTTCATAAAATTAAAATATACTATGTGTAACAGTCCGAACCTCTTCTCTTATATAGTAGGCACTAGGCAGTCCGACACTATACCTCAGATCTTCCCTACTCCCCTCCATGTAGAGTTCTTGTCTTACGTGGGAATCGAACCATGTTCATTGAGATTCAAGTACATGTTCATTCCATTCGTCCATGTATTCACGTTGATAAATTAATAACCTTAAAAATGTTTGAACGAAGGTTTATGAAAAGTTTAAAATTTAAATTATATATAAAAAAATTTCATAGATTATATCAATATATTTTTTGTTTTCCATGAATTTCATCGGTTTGAAGTAATTCTAATGAAAGTGTGTTGAGCACAAAATGAGGATAACTCCCGCAGTCAGAATACAAATATAATTAGTCAGAGTTTATTTTTAATAGTGCAGTGAAAAGTGCACCATGTCTCCCATTCTACATCTCTCTCTCTCTCTCTCTCTCTCTCTCTCTCTCTCTCTCTCTCTCTCTCTCTCTCTCTCTCTCTCTCTCTCTCTCTCTCTCTCTCTCTCTCTCTCTCTCTCTCTCTCTCTCTCTCTCTCTCTCTCTCTCTCTCTCTCTCTCTCTCTCTGTAAGACCTGTAATTCCACGGTATCTTTTGTGTTAGGAAAATAAGTATTGGCTAAGAATATTAGGGCTTTTGTTAAGTGGTTTTGTGAGTATTGTCGCAATAATAGCATTTTTGCTGAGTTGGAGCCTATTTTGTGCTCGTGCTCTGGAAAGGCAGAGACTTTTGTTTCATAGTCTTCTTTTATCTATGAGAACGTTCCTGCGAAGTCAGAATTACGAGTTTTAGTTTTTCTCTGTTTTTGGAAAAACTAGTAGGAATGTTACCCGCTGTTAGAAATTTTTACTGTTTCTATTTTTAGTAAAAATTTAAATGGGAGCTTTATATATCGACTGTGATGATAATTTAATCTCATTATATTTTTACGAGCTTAGGAGCGAAAATTTATTCGAGAATCTGTGAATTGTTTTAATTAAGTGGTTTACGGTATAATTTTATGTTTCCGTAAAATTTATCGGTACGCGAGATACGACTCGTTTAAACGCGAGCGCAGAAACTGAGCGAGATGACTTGATAAGATCATAAGAAATATCTAGATATTTTGGTCATGTGAGTAGGAAAATGAAGGGCTAGGATTTAGTCTTGCACCTTTTACTATTTGATCCAAAGGCTAGGATCACTTGAGACCTTATATTTAAAGAAGCTTGGTGATCAATTTTCCATTCCTTTTCTCTCTTCTCCCTTGAGCTCTCCCTCCCTCTCATTCTTTCATTTCCCAAAATTTTCCAAGTATAGAAAACATAGAATTGTGAGAGATCTAGAAGGAATTAAGAAGAAAGTTTGGAACCGAAGTTGATCCTTGTAACTTGGTGGTGCTTATGAGCTAAATCTTGGGGTAAGAAAAATTCTTGTTCTATCTTTTCCATTCCAAAACCGTGAGGCTCATTTAATTTTGAGTTTGAATTTTAAATTTTGTTCCTTCATTAAAGCCATAGATATATGTCTTGTGATGTTGGATCTAGAGAAAACAAATATTTTTTTCATCCCTTTGTTCCTAGCTGGCCGAACCATATAGGGTTTGAGAATATTTTAATTTTTGAACTTTCTCTATGTTTGGTTTGGATTGTTAACATGAAAATAGTTGATTTTCAAGTGTTAAGGGATCGAAATTTTCTTGAGTGTTTGAAAATGTTGGAAATGAATTATGTTATGATTTCCTTGAAATTGAAACTAGCACTAGTTGTTTTATGAGTTTAATTTTCGAAATAAATTGTGAGAAAGCAAAAACCCCAAATTTTTATGATTTATGAAGTTAGGGTTTTGAAAAAGTTGTTAAGTGTGGAATTAAATCAAATTGGGTGGTTTATGTGAAATTAGTATTGTATAAGTGTTTTAGCTATGTTTGATTTTCAAAAAAAAAATTGGTTTTGAGGAATTTTTGCTACTGACCGAAATTTGAAGGGCATTTTCGTCCATTTTAAAAGTTGTATTTTTTCCTAGAAAGTTAACCATTCAATCCACCTTTTTGAGACGATGAATTTGGCGTATGGCTCGTCTCGATCGGATAGAGATTGAATAAGTTATGGCCGTTTTAGTTTGAAACTGTATTGTCGAGGATTTATGTTTTAAGAGTTTGAGGTTTATGAACTATTTCGAAAAACGTTTTAGTTACGTACGGGCGAAAAGTATTTTGTTATAAGTCGAACGAGAAAAGTTTTAGTTAAACTTGTTTAGTTTTAAAATATTTTGAACTTATGATTTAAGGCATAAGTTGTTTGAAAAAGTATTCTGCTTTGTGAAAAAGTTTGAAAATAGTTTTAATTTATTTAATGACGCTTTTGCGACAACAAACTATTCTTTAAAGAGTTATTGTTCTTAAGAGTCGTTTTGAAAACAAGTCGAGCCTTGTTAGTTATAAGAGAACGACCATAGGCCTTGATCCATTAGTAGCCGAGCTAGGACTATTTGAGTGATCAATTAGAATGTGGTATTAACTTAGATAAGTTATGTTTTGTAAAAGGTTAAGAGGATTAGCCGAATTGGGGACTTCGTCGAGAGAGACGGATATTGCTCGCATAGGGTAAGTTGTACGTGTTGGAATGCTAGACGAGGTAAGGGCACTACGTACTTTCTGTCTTTTCACTGGATGTTGTGTTGTGTTGTGCTTGGCATGTTTGTATTATGTATTCTCGCGACGAGAACTTGTTTGAGAACATGCTATATTCTACACATGCTTGAGTGGTTGCTGTGAATTTTATATGATTGAGAATATATGTATGCTGTTGCGATTGAATACATATGATTGAGAATATATGTATGTTGTTGTGATTGGATACATATGATTGAGAATATATGTATGTTGTTATGATTGAATACATATGATTGAGAATCTATGTATGTTGTTGTGGTTGTGATTACATATGCTTGTATGATATGTAATTAGTTGCATGAGCATATATGAACGTGTATGTCAGATGGGACTGCACGGGGTATGTCAGATGGGACTGCCCGGGGTATGTCAGATGGAGACTACCCTGTATATGTTGAAATAGAATATATTATGCTCATGCATTCATAGTCGTGTATGTCAGATGGGACTGCACGGGGTGTGTCAGATGGGACCACCTAATCCTGCGGGATTTTATTGAGTCGGTGATTGTCAGATGGAGACCTCACCTGCCCTGCGGGGTTTAGTAGGGGATGGACCTACGACTCTCTGCGGAGAGGTTAAATTCCGGAATTCATGCATGTGGCAGCCAGTGATTGGTGTCACGCTCATTGTAGAGTCTGCATTATAGGCTATGTGTGCATTATTTCTATACGCCCGTTGGTGAGGATTGTTAAGCATTTTCAGTGCTTTCTCTTTTGGTAATTGGTATTTGGTAATTGTATATCTCTCGCACCAGTTATATATATATATATATATACCTATATTTTGTGGTGACCCTTGCCGTATTATATTGCGGGCTCCTCCCACCCCAGACGTTGGTTATCTGTCTGATACTGTAGGTCGTGAGGACGGCGGTGGCTTCTCAAGCCCTCAGTGATCGAGTGGAGCAGTAGGTTTAGTTAGTCTATGCGCCGGTGTGGTTTGTACACCGTGCTCTTTTTGTTAGGCATAGAATTCTAACTCTTTTGGATGTTTGTACTTTTGAGTACTTAGACTTTTGGACTGTAAATATTCAAGAGTACACTTTGCTTCTCAAAAGCACTATTTTTATTATGAGTTCTTTTGTATATTTGATGCCGACTCGTTTCATAAAATTTCCGCGCACTATGTGTTGTTTCGTTTATAAAAAAAAATAAAAAATTAATGCCCCTTTTTAGCCTTTGAAAAACGGGGTGTTACACACACACACACACACTCTCTCTCTCTCTCTCTCTCTCTCTCTCTCTCTCTCTCTCTCTCTCTCTCTCTCTCTCTCTCCATAGATAAATCTAGAATAATCTTGGAATATTATTATTGGTAACGGAATTCATTATTATTACAACAAAGTTTATTGCACGCGCAGGTGCCAAATACAACGAGAGTGCAGAAAAACAACAGCGGAAACAAAAACAACACGATAAGAAAGTGAGAAAGCATGAAAACTAAATGCAATCCTCCAAGTGCAGCAGCGACTCCAAGACCAACGCTTACCTATTCAACCTGTTTTCCTGTTTCAAATAGGGAGTGGGGTGAGACAGTCACTTCGTCCCAGTGAATTCTACTACCCTCCTAGGCTATAAAGTCGGGGCTCCTAATCAGTCATATCAAAATCTAATTCATAACGTAATTATCATAAGCAATATAAATAAAGGTGTATCACAAAGTTAATCTTGTTGATTTTAAACCGCAAACACTCTGAGGTGAGCACGTCTCAGAGGCTTGCCTTATCCGCGAACAGAAAGCGTTCCGACATAAAGCTCACAAGGATTTCTAATGGAACATCTAAAACGAAGTCCACACTGATAACATAATCATATATTTAATTGACTGATTACTAAGTTCATAACATACTACCAATAATTCCCAAACCCGGGGGCACATGCCATATTCTAAATTCCCTTAAGTTATTTCCCTGTGAATTCAACTGTAATTGACCTTCTGTTTGACATCAATCAATATACATTTCTGCAAATAACAATCTTTAACGAGGATATAAAACGAGTGTTGCATTTATCTTTGAAAACAAGAAATTAAGTCATTTCTGGGTTTGCTCGCTACGGCGAGTCACCAAGCTCGCCATGGCGAACTAGCAGGTACTGGCCTAAACAACTCGCTAGGCGAGCAGATGCTCGCCATGGCGAAGTTCTTCAGCCCAGAACCTGGAGCTCGCCATGAAGGCTCGCTAGCAACTCGCTATGGCGAGTTCACACAGAAGTGCCTCTGTTTTGCGAAAATCTTTGAATTTTATAGACCACACCTACAATCCTCATTCAAGACAGTGCAGAAACACATTCTAAATGATATAGAACAGAATAGCATGAATTTTGGAAGCTAAATTCATACACACAGTTATTTCCTATAAATTCCTATGTTTGCATGCATTTCATAATTTTGGTAAATTAACTACACTAGCCTAAGAACCCACCTGGAATTGAAGCTTTACTTGCTCCTGGGCTCTTCTAAAACAGCTACTGCAACCCCAGCTATACCCACGAACCCAACTGGACAGGAATTGAGACTTGACTCTTTGAAACCTTTGCTTTAGAGAAATGGGATTGTGTTGAATGATTTGTTAGCTGAGTAGGTGGGCTATTTATAGTGAGATTTCTGAGGTCTCTACAGTGAGGAATTTGTTCTGTTTTCTGTTTGCATGCATTCTTAGTGGGTAGAGGGAAGGTGATATGAAATTTATTGTTTGGTGGTGTCATGTGAGGCTTGGGAATCTGTGGATTCAGTTTGATTTCTTGTTGTGGTTATGCATGTGAGGGAATCCTTGCTGATCAGAAGGTAATAGTAAGGTAGTGACAAAATCTAATGTTAAGCCTAAATTGACAAAATTGGAATTATTGTGTAGTTTGTTGTTTTTGGCGTGAAGAAGAGAGAAATGAGGAGAGGGGAAGCTTCAGAGTTTTGCTGAGGATTCTGAGTGTGAGAGAGTGTGTGTAGTTGCATGTCATGGGAGTGGTTTAGAGCTTAGATGGGGTGAGATTACTTGAGTGGAATTGTGAGTCATAGGAGGGAGTTTGAAGTTTGGCTTAATTAATCTAAATTCATGGAATTAGTGTGTTAATGTGTAGCTTAAGTTCAAGAGGAATCATTTAATCCCACACACTTCACACTTAAATCCTATGACTTAATAAATCAATCACTTCTAATTAATTTCAATTTTAATAGATTTATTCTAATGAAAATTAATTAGGCAATTTAGAAATTGGGGATGTTACTCTCTCTCTCTCTCTCTCTCTCTCTCTCTCTCTCTCTCTCTCTCTCTCTCTCTCTCTCTCTCTCTCTCTCTCTCTCTCTCTCTCTCTCTCTCTCTCTCTCTCTCTCTCTATATATATATATATATTCTCAAACTCTTTTTAATTGTGTGCGCACCATGTTTCCCATTCTACACCATTGAAAAAAATGGGAAGTGCATCATGTTTATCATTCTACACCACTGAGAGATTCTCCCAAATTTTTTTAATAGTGCGATGAGAAGTGTACTCCGTTTCCCATTCTACACCGCTAAGAGATTCTCTTTATTTATATCTCTCATTCGTCTCCGTTTCAGATATCTATAGAGGCTCAATCAACAAAAAATAGTTGTTGATTCTATATTATTTTTTAATGAACATCAAACTACTAATTTAATCTCAGTCCTATTCTCAATCTTTTATTTATCATCGTACCACAAAGAAACAATCTTTTGCACATCATCGTCAAATGGGAAAAGTAAGGATTTCCACTCACATAGATAAATTAACATCTCTAAAAAGGTTTGAATGATGTTTATGAAGATTTAAGGGTTAATAGGTTTTTACCCCCTGCAATTTTTATGAAGCTCTAATTGAATGTCACCTAAGCAATTTTTATTGAGAATGCACGAGAGAGGAGAATGGATCCTCTCAAGTGGAAAAAAAATTGAGGAAATAAAATGGGACAATTAACCATTGAATTACAAATATAAAACAATATTTAATTCTAAAAGTAATAAAGAAAATGTGATTAATGGTTAAGATGTGAAAATTGAGAAAAATTGAGAGGATCCATTCTCACGAGAGAGCTCCATGAGAATCTTGCTATATATATATATATATATATATATATATATATATATATATATATATATATATATCCTAGAATTTATTGGCTTGTTTGTAAATTTGGATATGGATGCAATACATGTAACGCCCCGAACCCGAGACTACTAATATTCTACTTGTTAAAAATACTTTTTCGAAAGTCCCTTTTAAGAGACATCACGCAGCGGATAAAAGAACTATACAATTGGGCTCAATATCAAAATCATTAAAAATTATTATAAAGATGAGACATAGTAACTTCTTTTCAAAAGAAAATACATTAGTTTTAAAAATAAAGTAGCAAAACTTCCTAGACTCTATGACTTCTTCCCAAGTGTCACAATCAGAGCGGGCTTCCTTTGACACGAACTCGAAACTCGACAACCTGTAGATACTGCGATTTCACAATCGCAGGGCCAAGCCAGACAAGACAAAAAGCAAGGGGTGAGAATACATTCACACAAGCATCGGTGTATTAACGCACAAGAATAGGGAAAACATAAACACAAAAATATCATCCTTTGGGACGATCGAACACATAAGAAAACACAACATCATAAACATATCAACTCAATCAATGAATAAAATTCAACTCAATTAGACAATGGATGCAATGCGACCTGAACTCTCTAAATGCATGTGGTACCAATAACAACGTCATATTTTCAACTTCATTTATACAACATCAATAAACAACATCATTTTCAACTTCATTAAGCAACTTCATTGGACACATGAATGAATGCATGAACATATTTCGACTCGACAACATCAAATTCAACAACTATCACAATCAACGGCTTAAAGAATCAACATCAATAATCAACGGCTTAAAGACAACATCATTAGTAATTTCATAATTTCAACATCATTATCAACGGCTTACAATCAACAACAACAACAACAACAACAATAACAACACGACAAACAGCGACTCAAGGCCACAATAGCAACACGACAAACGGTGGCTCAAAGCCACCATAGCAACACGACAAACGGTGACACAACGGCCACCACGACATCAAACAACAATATTAATTATATTTAATAACCATCACAATTAAACCGACACCAAATAAGTCAAACAAAAATTAATTCGACACCTATTAAACTCAACACCAATTTAATTCGACGCCTATTAAACTCATCATCAATTCAATTTAACACCAAAACACCAATTAAATTTTAACAAGGGATTCGGGAACAACTACCAGGAGGAATATGAAAAATTAAATTAAGATCAACCTAAAACTTCCTGGGAACATATTGATTAATTGAAAAACTTAATCACAATATTAATAAATTAAAATTAAATCCGGATAACCGAAATAGCAATAGAGTTAATTCAACCAGCTTGTTCTAATAAAAATCCTTTAAAATGTAATAGAGTTAAAATCAACTAAAATTCTTACTCAATTAAGACATGGACACTCTTCTATACTTACGGTTGGTACGATTTTAAAAACATGTCATGTGATTAAAATTTAGAATTTAGTTCTAAAACCTCATGTTCCCTTGAAACAGATTTTGTAAAGAACCGAAGAAAAAGCATATATATAAATATTAATCAAATATAAAATTGCACACAAAAACATAATATAATTAAAAGATTCTTAGGCAACTCAAGAACATCAAAAACCAAAGGGAAAGGGAAGGAGGGCAAGGTCCCCTCGACTACTCTTATGGTTAAGACTAGCACTATATGTAAACAATCTCACCCCCTTACCTCGAATTTGTAGATCTTTTTTTCTCCGCTCTCCTTCTTCTCTTTGCAATTCTTGGTGGTAAATCCTAATTGTTTCAAGCTACTCTTATTTATAGAAAAAACTTAGGTTTCTTTTTCCCAAAGAAAAGAGATAATCATGAAATTTGTTTCAATTTTAAATCTTGACAATATCTTCCAAAAATATATTTCTCAACAAAATATTTGTTACAAAAATATATTCCTAAAGCATATCTTTAAAATATTTGAAATTAAAATATATCTCTAATTTTTGTGGCCAAAAATATATTTTCACAAAAAGATACCTATATAATTAATTCTTTCCTTCTCTACGGATTTACTAATTTGCACCCCCTCAACCTACTTATTTTGCTTTTTAATGACTACACATGTCAAAACAATTACGTAAATACTAACCGGATAATTAAAATAAGCCAAATTCCAAATAAATAAGTAGTTCTAAATTTTGGGGTGTTACAATACACGCATTTGACGGTGATATTTAATCCGAATTATTTTTAAACTAAATAACATAGAAAATCAATTTTTTTATATGCGCTTCTATCGAACAAAAAATAATTAATTATGACAATATTTCCCTTATCTTTATGGTTGAATATAACATTTGAAAAATATTTCTCAGATTCTTTATAAAATAAACTATTTTTTTTAAAGAAATTACTTTTATTATTAGACATGTTTGAATATTTTTTAACATACTTTTTTCACAATATTTTCCTTATAAATATGACAATATGTTTGTCAAGGTATATATGTACCGTAGGCAAGACAAAACAACATAAGTAGAATTTTTGTTTTGAAAAAATTGAAGATGTTAGAGAAAGGACCTAGTAAGAATATGAATACACATGATTTAAGTGTTTGTTTTGTATGTAACAGAAACTTAGATGATAAAACCATCTACATGTAAAAGCACGACCTATTTATTGATTTCTATTTAGTTACAATTATTAGTATTTGAGCGATTTATTTATTAGTTGATTATAAAGTGTTATTTGTTCTCTTGTGCTTTTTATTTTTGTTAGTTTGAACAAAAAATTTGAATTCACACAATCATGCATCTTAACGGTCGAGATCAATTTGATTAGAAAAATACGTTAAAATGCATGTGTGAACTCAAATCTTTTATTCAAACTAATAAGAATAAAAGAGCGCAGTAAAAGAAATAACACTTTATAATAATCAACTAATAAATAAATCGTTTAAATAATAATAATAATTATAACTAAACAGAAGTGAATAACTAGGTTGTACATGTGCATATAGATGGTTTTACCATCTAAATTTCTGTTACATACAAAACAAACACTTAAATGTGTAATCACATTCTTAATATATCTAATTTTCAATTCACCACTACCAACTCTTTGTTCGACCTCATTTGTAACATTGGAGGTCATATATAATGAATTTGTTATTTCTTTTTCATGAACGATTAGATATCTTCCCTAACATCTTCAATTTTTTCAAAACAAGAATTATATGTTAAAAAAATATTTAAATATGTCTGATAATATAAGTAATTTCTTACAAAAAATAAAGTAGTTTATTTTATAAAAAATCTAGAAAATATTTTCAAATATATATTATATTCAACCATAAAGACAGAAAAATATTGCCATAATTAATTATTTTTTGTGTGAATAGGAGCATAATCCACATTAAATATCACCATCAAATGTGTGTTGCATCCCTATCCAAGCTTACAAACAAACTAATGAATTCAACCATCTCTTTTTTAATCCACATTTATTTTATTAAAGAATTGTCTTTTATACATTAAATTATTCGTATAAAAGAATGCTTATTTTTGTAATACTTATTTTTTTTCACTTATTTTTGTTATTAGTAGGCTTAGGTGGTGCAAATAAGATGAGCTTAAAGCAGCAAACAAACACCAGCCCAAATAAATAAATAAAATAAAATAAATGAGTAAATAAATAAGCTAAACAAATAAACAAAAGAAAAAGAGCAAAACCAGAAGCACGATAGAGAGAAGGAGAGTGACCGAGAGAAACCCTGTGTTCCTGTTCTTCTTCTATTTTGTTTGCTTTTTGGGTCTATTTGAGATTTGTTTTCATCATGAGTTTTGATTGTTGGGTTACGATGGATTATGGACTGATTTTTTGTGGTGTTGATGTTGGGTGATGATGTTGGTTATGTTAGTGTAGTGTTTGAGATGGTAGTGGTGATAATGTTATGATGATGATGATGTTGTTATTGTTTGTGATTTAGGTGGTTGTGTGTGTGGAGTTTTGTCTTTGTGGAAATTGTTCTTTGTATTTATAGGCAACAATTACTTGGGGAACAATTTGTTTGTGTGATTGGAGATTCTTCCAATTTTATTTTGATTTTATTTTTTGACCTTTGCTGGATTTCCTATTCATATCTTCCCTCTCATTTGGATCTGATTTGCTTTTTTTTTTTTTTTTTATTTTGTTTTAAAAAATTTCGGATCCTTTTTTTTTTGTTTGACTTTTTGGATTTTTCTCTTTTCCTTTTGTTGTTTTATGATTTTTGAATAAAAATAAGAAAATAAAAATAGTAATAGTAATAATGAAGGAAAATTGGTGAAAAGTGAAAACAAATAAAAATAATAAAATGGAATTCAAACTCGTGACCTTTTCTCGTAACTCCTTAAAGTTTTTATTTATTTTTTTTTAACTAACAAATGGGCTAATTCACATATTCAAAAGAAAATGCGACCAGAACCAATATGATGATAAAAGGGCGAACAAAATTTAGGGTACCATAGTAGAATCTCTTTTTTTTTTTTTGTTGAATTTCTAATTTTTTTTTGTAGAAACTCTTTTTTTTTTTGTGGGAATTGACGTTTTTTATTTTCAAAACTCTAATATTATTGTTCTGTACTAATTCTTATATTATTTTTTTTTTTTTAGAATCTTTAGTCTTTACTATTATATGATTATTTTTTGTAGAAACTTTTTTTTCATGGGTATATTTACTATTACAGTATTAGATATTTAATAAAAATAATTAATCTTTTAAGTGAATTAAGGTGGTAATGAAAATATTTATAACATAAAAAATTATTCCTTCAGTTCCTTTTTAATTGTTTTTTTTTCCGTCAGATTTAACGTTCCTATTTAATTGTTTTTTTATTTTTTTATTTTAAGGATACAATTTGTCAATTGCTCTTATCCTTTACAACAAAACTTGTTTACACTACTATATTTTTTTCGGCAATAATACTACTATGTATTTAGTATAAAAAAAATACTACTATATATTTGAAAAAGTAAAGTCTGTTTTTATTTTTATTTGATGCATAATATATTTAATTTTTTTTGTACATCTATTTACAATATATTAAAAGAAACTACTACTAAAAAATCTATTTTGTCCTTAGTACGTTTAATAATATTTCACCGTTTATGCCCTTAAATGTCATTTTAACTCTAAATTGAAAAAAAAAGATATGTACAAAACAAAAATAACAAAAAAACAAGAAGATAAGCATAAAAATTAATCTTACACGGGACAATTGCTTTAATAAAATAAGGAATTAAATAATATATTATAATAATACACGGAACAATATTGATGAATATATTATTGATGAATATATTATTGATGAATATATATGATAATAATAATAATAATAATAATAATAATAATAATAATAATAATAATAATAATAATACACGGGACAATTGTTTTAATAAAAATAATTTAATAATACACGAGACAATTGTTTTAATATAAATAATTTAATAATACACGGGACAATTGTTTTAACAAAAAAAGGAATTGAATAATAAATATTTGTTATTATTACTTATAGTTTATTACACAAAAATCATACACGAGACAATTGTTTTAATGAAAAAAATTACTTAATTTATTAACTTTTATAAAAAAATAACAGAATAACGTCACTTATTATTTTTATTTTTTTGATACACGACGTCACTTATATTTTAGCAATATTTTATAAATAAAAGTCAATAAACCCGTGCGAATGCACGAGTCTCAAAACTAGTAATATATTAAATTTATTAGAAAGAGAAAGTTTGTGCAAAAAATAAGGAATTTATTGGTGGATTAAAATGAAGGTATAATAGGAAGATAAAGTGCAAAAAAACGCTTCCTTAATTTGGTGTTACTATTTTAAAAAGACAAGTAAAAAAGAACAGAGGAAGTAGTTTTTATCAAAAATAAATTAGAAAATATTAGATTTACTTTATTTAAAAATATACAGTATACACGAGACAATTGATTTAATAAAACAAATTTATTCTAAATAGATTTTTAGCTATAGGTATATGATAAGTTTGTTTAGGAGTTCCAACATAGTTGGAATGTCTAACCAATCCTTGAGGCCTAGAAGCCCTTGCCTTATCTAAAAAGAATTATTTATTTAATAAATTTTATACGAAACTACACAATAGTTTCACTTATATTTTAAAAATATTTTATAACATATTTCTAAATAAATACTTTATTCTAAATAAGTTTTCTACTTAGTATAAGATAAAATCAATAGGTCTATGCATTAACAAATAGTTTTTTTATGCAACATGAGAGTGTCGTCGTAGCAGAGCCCTAGATCTCGACTTAGGATAATTAATCTAGCCAGCACTAGCGAGATAGTATAGAACGAGATGATAAACTGGTGCACTTGCAAGAGGTCACTTAGTAATCATCAATAACATACACACATATGGTAAGGATCAAGAAGTTATCTATAGAACGATCTCCATAACCTTAAGGTATGGGTGGACTACTCGAATCGTGACATGGTGACACTAAACTATGAATATATAAATATAAACAGAAAATAAACTAAAGAACTTTTATTTGATGAAGTAGTTTGTTACAAACTTTCATTGGTGACATTAAGATTGGATACAAAGAACTAAAACTGTCAAATGCTAACCGCAAAAATGTTGTCACGGCTGTGAGAAGCACTAACACAGCTGTGATAGGTTTTTCCATGTATTTCACGACCATGTGGAGCTATGTCACGACCGTGACAAGTGTTATGACCATTGATCTTTGGTTTCTTCACTCTAAAGAAAAATGTAACGGCCAAGAATGCCTTAATTAATACACGAAATTATCACCTCTTGCCTTCATATTCCACTATCCCTTCATAAAAGAAGTCTTCCTTTAAAGCATATATGATATGATGACTTGATCAAAATATTCATCAAAATAGGCCTAATAAATTAATATTTCCACTTGTTCATGTGTTTGGACCTACAAAATGCAAAACAAAGAAAATGTAGTAAAATAGTTCCAATAACTTGACTAACAAACAAGATTTATTAAATAAAAGTACTACTAAAGTCATGCATATTTCAGAGGTGTCAAATACTCTCATATTTGAACTATTGTTTGTCCTCAAAGAATTTAGCTAAGATAGAAAGAATTAGGACAAGTTTAAGAGAAGAGAACTAAGACTATAGATCAATTAAAATATGCCCAAGAGTGGAGATTAGTCAATAGTCAAAGTTTATGAAATCTTTAAGTAAGTTTTATATAGATTTGACCATCTTTCCAAGACTATGAGTTAGATTACATGAGCAACATTCATTCATTATAGAAGAAGATAAATTTGACTTCTAACTCGCACCCATTTTAATACTAACGTGTGACCTCAGAGACCAAGTCTTTAGAATCCGATGTCTTCAAAGTTTGATCTTCAAGTTCTGACCTTCAGAACTCACTACAAGAAATATGATTTTTGACAGCGACAAATGTCGCTGCGAAAAATACAAAGTTGCTGCGAAATGTATTTTTCGCAGTGAAAAAATTGTCGCTGCATGTCGCTGGCATAAGTGCCGTTGTGAAAAGTCTTGCAAGGACAATTAATGTCGCTGCCATAACTAGTATTTTGCAGCAAAAATTAATGTCGCTGGAATAACTAATGTTTTTCAACAACAATTAATGTCGCTGACATAACTGGTGTTTTTCCCAACGAGAAAATTGTTGTTGCATGCCATTGCAAAAAGTTTTGGTCGCTGACATTACTAGTGTTTATCAATAATTCAAATATTAATTTAATCTCCCATGAAATAATAAATATTAGGAATTAACGTTCAATATCAACAATTGATTGCTAAATTTTATTTATAAGTTATGTTTCTCGTTCAATCTTTTTTTTTAATCAGTGAATTTTATTTATACAAAAATTCAAATACAAAGAAACAAAATACAAATTACAAGTCATTTAGATCATAACAAAACCAAGTGGTCATTCACATAATATCAAAACATTAAATTAGAAAACACAAAAAAGCAACACTATTTTGAAAGTTTATCACTTAATCCTATAAGAACACCATAAAAAATTTTAAGACGCCGATGGCTTGATTGCTTGCCCCTTGTTCATCATCTTCTGTCATAGTCTTCACACTTTTCTTGAATTGCGTTGATATTCTTCAAAGCTTTTGAATATTAGATACCTTCTCGTCATAGCTTTTTTTATTGAAATTCTACTCAACTTTTAATGAGGTTATGTGTGGAACAAAGTGAGACAAGTGATTTTGAAAGGGAAAATTATATAAGTTGATGAATAATGATGACACGATGAAGAACTTGATCGGTTAAATTTTGAAGAGATCGAGTGATTAAATTTTGAGCAATGAACAAAAGAGAAAGAGGAGCGTTGGATGAATAGTAATCTACCGTATAGAAAGTTTGCAATATATTATCCAAGTGGATGAATTTATAGCTATTAGTAAATAGATTGATTAATTAAGAAATATTCCAAAATACATGGGAAATAAAATAATTAATGGATTATCTTTTTTTCAATTAACCATCACACTACATGATTATCGCGATTGTGATAGTGGGTATGTATGGAGTGCTACCGCCGAATTTTGAAAAATATAAAACAAACCACTATTTTTTTAATCCAAATAAAATTAATTTAATTAATCTACTTCTAATAATAATATATTAAAATTGATAACTACTATATTTACTAATTTGTCCTTATCAATTTTAATATTTTTTTAAAATTTTGTATCCTTCATTGTAATTTTACTCTATTAACAATATATGTATAAAAATAGGAAGAAAAATAAAATAAGGATTAGAAGAAGTTTAGTAAAACAATTATAGAAAAAAAACAAACAATAAAAGATTATATATGAATCTATGCATAAAAGTAGGAATAAAACAATAAAAATGTGGTAGTTTTTTTTTATGCATAAAAAAATTATGTATATTAAAATTGCTTAAAAATAAATTTAATTCTTTAATATATTAATTAACAAGTTATGCTGTTGGTATAATTATAAGATTTTCCAACAACGTTATAATGTTGTTGTCAAAAAGGAGATACAAAACATAAAAATAGGAAAAAAATATGCAGTTAAAAGAAATTTACGCAAAAAATAGAAAGATAAACTACAAAAAGTAGTAATTGTGTGGTTTTTCAGTGACTTTACAAAGTTGTTGCAAATAATCTATACTATTAAAAATATAAAAATAGAAAGAAAAAAAAACAAAAAAGTTAAAACAAATCTGAACAAAAACCATGATAAAAGATATGTATAAAAAAATAATAATTATTGGTTTCTCAGCGACTTTACAAGGTTTGTTGCAAAACAACTATACAATTAGCGACAACAATAATTATTGTTGGGATAAGTAATTTTTTCCAGCGATAACATAATTGTTGAGAAAAAAACTAACTTACAACAACAACTTAAATTAGTTGCTGCTATATGTATATTTTTGTCAGCAATTTGAATGTCGCTGCAAAAAAGTCGCAACGAAAAATCTTATTTCTTGTAGTGACTTGATATTGCTTCCCGCTCTATATATTCTTTCGCATATAAAATTCTTAATTCTCCGTAGAATTTTAGTCTTTGATCCTGCACACTTGAACATATATATTAAGAAAATACAATTTGTACATTTAATACATTGTTATCATAAAAAACCAAGAGTAATTATTCACAAACTAATTTTGTTCCAACATTAACCTTATCTTCAACCCTCACACTCAGACAAAAACACTTCTATGTTACCAAAAACACAAAACACTCTTGTTACAAAAAATTGAAGAACACCAAAAATCTCAAAACACCATCTCTCACCGTCGTTTCCATTACCACCGTTCTTCACCTTCGTTTTCTTCACCAACCATGACCCTAACTCATCTCTTCATCGCAGATTCCTATCACAAGCCTAATCCCTAACTCCTTTTCTTCATCAACCCTAATCCTTAAATCAATTTCTTCATTCCCTAAATTGCTAAATCCCCCTAAATCGCAAGTGACCGGTTGTTGCTCTCCTTTCTCCCGTTGACAAGAGTTTGTTTTTCATCTAAGGTTCAGGTTCGTTTTGTATTTCATTGTCGCCCCTTTTGTATTTCACTGTTAAAGCTATGTATTTGTTGTAATTGAGTTCTGGATTTTTTAGTTTGTTTTGTTGTTGTTTTAACTTGATTTATTTATTTATCTATCAGTTAGGAACTTAAAAAATATGAACAGAATTGCTTGCCATGAGAAAAACAAAGTTTTGTGTTCTGATAAATTTCAAAGCACTAATGAAACTCAACTAATATATATTGAATTTAGATTAGTGATATTAGGGGTGAGCAACCATTTAAATCATTGGTTCCGTCAGTTGCAGGTTAAGCGATTTAATGAATTAAGCGGGTTCATACGGTTGTGTAAAAGGAATGGAAAAGAAATTTTCACACTAGAACAAAAGCAAAGACAAATCATTCTTAACAAAATCACTATGTAAATGACAGAATAAAAACACTTATTTACAGATAAGTAAAAATATTGAAAATTAAAACCTCATTAATTTTCATTGAAACAAAGACAACATGTTTAACAGATCTAAAATGAAGGAAGACAAAACAAAAAAAACTCAAAAATATTCTTTTGTATTTCGCTTCTATTTGTATTCGCTTCTATTTCGCTTTTATTTCGATTATGTTTGTTATCTCTTTACAATTATTGGTTTGGGGTTATCTCTTGTTACTACAACTTGGTGTGAGTACCATTCTTATATTCTGATACCTAAAGATCCATATTTGTGGGAAACATTGGCATTTTTTATTATTCGATTGATTTGGGCACTTGTTGTTTTGGTTAGAAGAGATATGAAACTTGATGCAATGTTACGTGGAGGACTTTTAGCTATTTAATTTATTTCTCTTATTCTTGGACTTATTCAAACACTTGGAACACTTCAATTTAAGGATATGTTAGTGTAACTCTTCAAAAGATAATAAAAATAATCTATTAGGAACTGACATTACTTTATGTATGTATAGCATAGGAGTCATGGTATGTAAATTATATGATAGGTATGTGTTATTTGTATTTGGGCCTAGGTATACAAGTAGAACTTCCACACCAATCAATTTGTACCTAGCTTTCATTTGCTAATGCCATTACTAATTACTATAATTTACTGATGCATTAGATACTGTTATAAATCTCTTACAAATTTTATGTTTGAAGGATTGTGATATCATCAAGATGTTGTAATTGTAACACTCCAAAATTTAGAACTACTTAATTATTTGGAATTTAACTTATTTTAATTATTCGGTTAATATTTATGTAGTTGTTTTGACATGTTTAGTCATTAAAAAGAGAAATAAGTAAGAGAAGGGGTGCAAATTAGTAAAATCTAATTAAAAATGCATCTTTTTGTGAAAATATATTTTTGGCCACAAAAATTAGAGATATATTTTAATTTCAAATATTTTAAAGATATGCTTTAGGAATATATTTTTGTAACAAATATTTTTTAGAAATATATTTTTGGAAGATATGATAAGAATTTAAAATTAAAACAAATTTCATGATGATCTCTCTTTTCTTTGGGAAAAATAAACCTAATTTTTTTCTATGATGATAACTTAGAATTAGGATTACCACAATTTACAAACAAAAATCCGTGTGTACCATTTATGATCAAGTAGTGGAATTGGAGAGCAATACTAAAATACTCATAACTTTCTCATCCGAAGTCGGAATTCGATTCCGTTTGTTGCTGAACGACCGTAGGAGCAAGGGCACAGTAGATATCCCAATTTAGATGGAGAACCTTTCTGCAAATTCGAGGTAAGGGGGTGATATTGTTTACACATAGGGCTAGTGTTAACCATAAGAGTAGTCGAGGGGACCTTGCCCTCCATCCCTTTCCCTTTCTTGAATTATATATGATCTTATGTAATTATTCAATCTGAATTTTGTCTCTGATATTATGCTATAACTATAATTTATTAGGACTTTTTTTTGTGTTTTTAATTTTAATTGTTAAGTTTAAAGTATAACACCGATCACAATTTTTAGGCCAATCCACATATGATATCCAAAGGTCTTGTGTTAATTTTAATTTTCTTTAGAATTAATTGCCTATGTGATTACGTGATAATTGCTTTGATTCAAATAAAGCTTGGCTTTATTAGTCTATGCCGATATTGATTGTGTTGAGGCAAAATCCCAATTTGATGTTTTAAAGATAACAAACATCTTGATTATATTTTAATGTAATTCTGATCTTTTTGTTATCTAACAATTGCTTGTGAGTGCTTTAATAAGACAGGATTAATTGAGCATTTTATATCAAGATTATTCATTTATTTTGAATAAGAACACGATTGAGAGAACGATCTTAGAACGTTCTCAGGATATCACGCTCATATTAATCAAGAACAAGAGCTTCAAAGACTAATCACTTTTTTACTTAAAGTGAACATTGTACAAAGACAAGGAAGCACTTTTCAGGGTAGTAACTCACAAGATCACAGTTCACATATCAAATAAGGCAAGGAATTTTTATAAAGAAATGTGAAGCTTTCCTCTTTGGCCAATTTGAGGAATAAGCATGTGCAAGTGAAGTTATTTCAAGAGACAAGATCACAAGCTGTCCATTTTGATCATATACAGATTTTTCATGGACCAATCAGATGTGCTCAACAAATTTGAAACTATGAGTGAAGGTGTACTTTATGAAGTTCTTTAATGAACATTCTCCCATGCAAATCCTCTCTCTCCAAAGACTTTTGAGGACAAAGGTACAAGTGAATAGTGTTGATTCGTACCCTAAAGCTACACGCCTGATCAATAACAGCTGGCATCTCACATGTGTGAGAGTTTTGGCTTGAAGAACAAGTTCATCATGAACCCAGATTGGAGAACGTTCTTGGAGAATGTTGTTCATACCATTTAAATATCCAATCTCCTTGGAAGTCATCTTATTGAAGAAGATTCAAGCATATATCTGTTGCAAACGGCTATACTTTGTCACCAAGCAAGGAAAGGACATATCTCAGCTATAAATAGAGTCCTTTGGTGACCTTGAAGAGCAAGAGCTTTTACTACAACTTTACCAACTTGTCATCATCATACAAGCTATTTTCTCAAGCTCTTCTTTGATCTCTTTCACTCCTCTGTAATTTTATACTAGGATTAGTATAAAAAATTCTTTTGAGTGATTTGAGAGTTTTTACTTCTCTAAGCTTCTCACTTGGTGAGTTTTGTTTAAAGATTAGAAACCTTATCATCATACTTTGTAAAAGGTTCACTCAAGTCAATAGGGATGTATTGTTTGAGTGGTTTGATATACCCTTACTAGTCTGGACGACTGGGGTATCTTTAAGCTTATAGGGCTTAAAGGGATCTTGGATCTTGGTTGAAGATTGCAAGAAGAAAGGTTGTATTTTTGGGATCGTTAGCATCTCATAGTGGATAAACTCACAAGGAGCGTGAGGACTGGACGTAACCCATAAGTTAAGGGGTGAACCAGTATAAATTGTTGTGTGTTTCTCTCTTCCCTTATCTCTTTATATTTATGCATTCACAACACACACAATATAATTTATTTGCTTGTGTTATCATTCTGAGATTGATCTGAGAACGTTCTCTGCCTTACCACTTATAACTAACAAACGTTCTCAGAATATTCTAACACTTTATTTTGTCAAAGTGTTTGTTCATTAATTTTAATAGGTCATTTTTAAAGGTTCACAATTCAAACCCCCCATTTCTTGTGAAAAACTTTGCTACTTCAGATTGTGCAGCATGATATGCAATATTTGTTTGGGATATATATAAGGTCATATGATATAATTGGTCAATTAGTTGTGTCAATTATAGATTCATGGGTGCATCGCTAACTGTTAGAGAAAAATCAGAACATATACTATTTGGTTTAAAGATGTTTGAATTGTGCCCTAATATTTTACTTAGCCAATATAATCTTCAAAATTGTTTTTAATAAATAAATTTCCTCATTGATAATTTGAGTGTCAAGAGAAGTAGTGAGTTTAATTGACGTTGAACATATAGAGTGTTGATTTATTGAGATTAAATTGATGTTGAATTTAATAGGTGTCGAATTAATATGGTGTTTGATTTATTTGGTGTGGAGTTTCTTTAAGAACTAAATATTGTAGTTGTGTTGAGTAATGACATTGATTTAATATTGTAGCCAGATATGGCAACGAAGTAGTAATATTGTAGCTATATATGACAATGAAGGAGTAATATTGTAGCCAGATATGGCAATGAAGTAGTAATATTGTAGTCAGATATGACAATGAATGAGTAATAATGTAGCCAGATATGGCAATGAAGTTGTTAGCTACAATGTAGCAATGAAGTAGTAATGTTTAATATTAATGAAATTGTTAGCTACAATGTAGCAATGAAGTAGTAATGTTTAATATTAATGAAGTTGTTAATGATCTTGTGATAGTGGTTACATTTATGAGTTGTGTTTTCTTAGTGTTCGATCGTCCCAAAGGATGATATTTTTGTGTTTATGTTTTCCCTATTCTTGTGTGTTAATACACCGATGCCTTGTGTGAATGTATTCTCACCCCTTGCTTTTTGTCTTGTCTGGCTTGGCCCTGCGATTGTGAAATCGCAGTATCTACAGGTTATCGAGTTTCGAGTTCGAGTCAAGGGAAGCCCGCTCTGATTGTGACACTTGGGAAGAAGTCATAGAGTCTAGGAAGTTTTGCTACTTTATTTTTAAAACTAATGTATTTCCTTTTGAAAAGAAGTTACTGTGTCTCATCTTTATAATAATTTTTAATGATTTTGATATTGAGCCCAATTGTATAGTTCTTTTATCCACTGCGTGATGTCTCTTAAAAGGGATTTTCGAAAAATTATTTTTAACAATTAGAATATTAGTAGTCTCGGGTTCGGGGCGTTACAATTGGTATCAGAGCAGGTCGGTCCAATCAGGCCGTGTGGGTTATGTGTCAATCAGAGCATGTCTGTACAGTCAGACCAAGTGGGCGTAGTATCAGTGTCGTGTCTACCTTGCGTTTTCTTTATTTAGTTACACTTGCACATTAGTCACTATTTAAATATTTTGCCACATGACTTACCATATGTTTAACCTGTTTTATGAATCTTGTTGCTATTGTTTGCTAATATGCAAATTGTTCGATTTTTTTTTATGTGACTAGTGCCATTAATTTTTATTTAGTAGTGTGAGTAAACTAGCGAAACCTTAGACAATTTTCGAGGGCGAAAATTCTTAAAGGGAGGAGAGTTGTAACACCCCAAAATTTAGAACTACTTATTTATTTGGAATTTAACTTATTTTAATTATCCGGTTAATATTTATGTAGTTGTTTTGACATGTTTAGTTATTAAAAAGAGAAATAAGTAAGAGAAGGGGTGCAAAAATTTGTTGAAGACAACAAAAAATATATCCTCAAGAGTATTGCAACGAAATGGAGGAATGCCAAATCCCGATTATTTAAAAGATATTATAAATGGGATCTTACATTGGAGGAAAGTCTTTGAAATTATCCACGTTGTATTGACCCAAATAATTGGGCTGCATTTGTCCAATATAGGAGGAAGCCAAAAACAGTGGTAATGGGCTGCTTTTGTTCACCGTTGGATTTTTTTTTTTGTTACACTGTCCTGGCTTGTTATCAATGCAGGATATGGCACGAAAAAAAATGCAGCAAATCATGCAAAGCTAAAGATGAATCATTCACTAGGGACTAAGTCGATTGCAAGGACTCAAGAAGAGTTGGTATGATTCACTCAATCTATTATTGATTGTATACTGAATTGCACAAGTACTTATCATGTATATTTATTTGTAGAAAAAAAGAGATGGTCGAAAAAATAGTAGGGGAGATTTGTTTGCAGTTAGTCATAAAAGGCCTGATGGGTCATTTGTCAATGATGAGGCTAAGAAAAAAAAAATGTAAGTGTAGTATTGAAACTTTCTTCATATTAGTATGCAAAGTTGTGTAAATTGAATATAATTTTATTGCAATTGTATTCATATTAGTATAGTATGATGCTGATGTGGTTATTATGTTCTATCTACTGCAATTAACAATAATTTTTAATTCTACTGCAATTATATTCAAATTCAAATTAGTAGTATGATGTTGTTGCTGCTGCTGCTGCTGAGTTGTTTTATATTTTGTTTTATGGCTGTTGCAACTCTGTTGTTTTGTGTTGGATTAGTAGTATGCTGCAATTTTGTTTTATGGCTACTGCAATGCTAGTTGTTTGAATAAAATTCATTTCATAATTAGGATCAATTACAAGCTGAAATTGCAAAGACTCATTCAGAGAATGAAGCATTTGTGAAAGTCTTTGGAAAAGAACATGGCGGATTTGCTCGTAGTATGGGACTTGGGGAAACACCATCTCAGCTCACTACTACTCGCTCTGCAAATTTGATATCTTCCTCTGAGGATAAAGAGAAGATGAAGCAAATGCAAGCTGAAATTGATTCGCTTAAGGACAAGGCTTTACAAGTTGATATCTTGAAAGAGCAGGTTGCGTTCTTATTGCAAATACATAATTCTAATGGAAATCAGGTAATTGTGTTATTGTTTTTTAGAGCTATTATGTGTCCTTAGTGAGAAGCCGATTATGTTATGCCTCAAACTGGTTTGTTTTGGTGCAAGTTTATTGGCTTGTTTGTACTCATTGTACAATAAGCTTTTGGCTTTTCAGTATAACAATTGTCATTGTCTTTTAAAAAAAAATGTTTGTTTGTTATAGTGCTTCCTGCAAGCCATGCATTGTAATTTATAAGTGTTCTTTTTTGCACTGTTTGTGCATAGGTAACACTTATTTTCTAATAAAAACTTGTTGAATAAAAAAAAAACTAATAGTGTATACTTTAGTTTTTTCAGGTACCTGAATGAGACAAGTAAAAAGATGGTAGGCGTTTTAAATCCAGAGCTAACACTAATTAAGGAACATCAAGCAACATCACATACCATAGCGAATATCTATTTTTGTGAACTTCTTATTTTGACGTAATGCTTATGTTTAGGAGCAACTCTACTAATATTTATGTTTTTAAATGTTTTAACTACATTATTTTTTTTTTCTTTTGGAATTTCAAGTATTTTAATTAATTTTTTGATATATGGATGTTGTCATTATTTGAATAAGATTAAGTAATTTATATGTTTATACTTATTCATTTTAATTTTCTTACTCTTGTATGGATATTGTAACGCAACGCTTAATTAATAAGCTATAAAAATTAATAAAACATATAAAAAATAAATAAATAAATTTTAAATTAATACTAAAAAATAAACATTTGCGACATACATTGGGACGGTTTTATAACTGTTGCAATCTCTATTGTCAAATCTAGCAACTACATTGGGACAGTTTTATAACCGTTGCAATTTCTACTATTCAATCTAGCAACTACATTGGGACGGTTTGAAACCATTGTTACAACAGTTTTTAAAACCGTCACAATGTTCTCTTGCGATACCAATACCAAAATCATCAACGGTTGGACAACCGTTGCAGATGTGCAATTGTGACACTTTCAATTGTCGCAAACTGCAATTTTAACCGTCGTGAAGTGCTTATTTTCTTGTAGTGTTAAGCCGGAGAATATCAACTCTCAGAGATTCCACTTTCAATGATAGGGTAAGCATTCAATTCAATCTTACTGCAATCTCGCTTAAAATGTGATTCCCATTTCTCATCATTATATTATTTAATCAAAAAAGAAAAGAAAAAAGAAAATATTGCCTACTCAAAAAGAAAAATTAATTTATTTAAAGTAAAATAAACTTTTGATTTATTCTTCTTTTCTTAAACGGTTTTATTTACTATAAAATATACTTATGCTCTATTGGTAAACAAATTTATGGTAAATGCAACTGTATAATAGTTATTAATTTCACAAATGCAAGGACTTAGCTGGAAAAAGCCAACTGTAAGAAGTGACAACTAGCCCAGAATACATCTATGTACACAAAAATGAGACATGGTATTACTTTGGGGCATCCTTTAACCTCACTCTGCATAACCGATTAACAATTAAAAACACAAGAAAATAAATTATTGAAAGAAAAGCTTATTCTACTATTCAAGGGAAAAAGAAAGAATACACAAGCCGCATGCATATACAAGATCACTCAAGGTGCAAAAAACAAAAGGGCTCATCATAACCAAGCTCCCCAACCAGGATACATTTGGCACAATCTCTCAGAATCGATTGCATCTTGGATGAGCTGTTGTACCTGCAAATAGAATACCATAATTACTTCTCCCATAGGATATTTGAATATGTAAAATTATATATCATTTTATCGCCCCGGCAACACGTGTGGTAATTATAAATTTGTGGCATTTGATAAACTTAATTCACCAATCATTGGTGCAACTAAGTACCTGGGCTTGGTATGACCATATGAGTATTTGTCTAGTCTAATATGAATATGCAACTCTCTTTTGAAAGAGTTATTCAACATAAATTTCAGAAAATATTAATGGACATATGGTTAAGACCATATGTATAAATATATATTCATAAAAGTTCCCGAATATATCATACTATGGGTCCGTTTGGCCTAGCTTATTTTAGAGCTTATGCAAATGGCTTATGCAATATAAATTAGGTTTTATGCTATTTTATAAGTTCAAACTAGTGAAAATTAAATTTTTATAAACTATTTTATCATAAACTACCTTGAAAAACTTATAATAATACATAAAAATTGCATAAGCTGTTTGCATAAGCTCAAAAATAAGCTAGGTCAAACGGACCCTATATATATAAGCTTAAGCATACGTTTCCAACTTTTAATGTACTAGTTATATGACTAGGAAATGCTTGTGCATAGTATCTGAATTTCTGACCCAAACAACGATATAGATAAAAAAAGAAAAATGCATAATCAATATCCTAATCTGGTAGGGATATATCGACAAACTACCTGCCCATGGGTACTTCGCATTTCACCATCTTCATACCCATCCAACTTTTGTTTTACACGCAAAAGTGCACGTGCAGCATCCTTATTTCCTTCATACTCATTTTCAGGTTCTTCCAAACTTGCATCCAAATCAACATCCATTTCCTGTGGAGAAAAGAGGAAAAAGGTCACCGCAGATAAATCAAATAATGCAAGATGAACAAACTTCCAAATGGGTCTACCACCAAATCCGAAATGACATGTTGGACAAAATAAAGGTCTACCACAAAATGCAAGATTATTTTTGTTCTAAAGGTTAAATAAACAAAATAACATTGATGAATTAGAATACCTTTTGACGCTGCAAAGCTTTCAGAGGAGATAGAGCCCACTTATAAAGAGGATCGTGGATGAACACCTACAAAAGACACATCTGTTATGAAAATAAAAGGAAATAAGCTCAATTTATTAAATAAAAATTTGAGTGAAAAATGATTACCTCCACAATTGTCAGTAACGCCTCTTTGTTTGTCCGCATAACAGAGAGTGTTTTCTCGCAACATCTTCGGAAAACCCCATCTACACCGGTTACGCCCATTCCATCAATTACATCTCTTGTGAGCCTAAATGGAACCTGCCAACAGTTTGAGAAGATATCAACAATCCGGATTAAGAACGTAAATGAGATCATGATAATGGATGCAATGGCTCTTCAAATTTAAAACTATTTTGGTGTCTCATCCATGGTAGACACCCTCCTCCTTACAAGCCAGTATTGCAGGGTTGAGTGAGGCTCAACCAAAATTTTAAGATTGAGTTAGAGCATATCCAAGTTCTGTTGGTCAACTAAGAATGTAAGAACCAAACTAATAACCTGATGAACTTGAAGATCATAACCAAACCAATACATTTATTCAATTTTTTTTCCATGTTAGGGTCAAAACTGAACCAAACTTCTATTGGTATGGGTTCCAGTTTCATGCCATTCAAAACCGACCACCCGAGATCTGAACCAAATTATCTTTTACTTACTATTTATTTAAGATTAATTTTCATAGACTATCAATGTAAAACTGTTACGCTATCGACAAATCACAACCACTGTCCACTTATTTGTGTGACTATAGAAATACTATGGTTAAAGTCACACATATTCAATAATCCAATGGTTATGATTAATTGAGTGTAAAAAACCTTTATGCTAACAATGTGTATAGTTAAATATTTCACATTATATTGGTAGTTTTATGTTATATACTTTTATAGTAGCTTATTTACTTAGTTTAATAGCATAAAAAATCTAGTCACATTCCATATCTCCACTCCTGGTGTAAGGAGGGTGTGACGAGAGTTCCACATTGAATGAAATATGATCTGAAATTGTATAAGTGTGATGCACCTCTCACCTTATAAGTCCAATTTTGTAGGGTTGAGTTAAGCTCAATCCAAGTTGCCAGCCAGACATCCTAGTTGTGATAGAAGCTGCAAAGTACCCCATGGTCACAAGGTTGTTTACTAGAATAGATTTGGAGGAACTTACGGTTCTCTATCGCTAGTTACAACTATTTCCCTCTCTCATCAGTGTCCCATCGCAGGGTTTCTCTTTCACTAGTTTCATTAACATGGGTTGGAGATGTAAAAGTAAACTAATTTGCAAATTTTAAATTACATATTCCTTTTGGTAACCAATAAAAACCTCATCTGTTCAATTGTTTATTATTCTATCCAGTAGTGCCAACTAAAGGTTTGTGGTGAACCATATCCTACTCTGTCTTAATTCGATAACAATTTATCAGTTGTATTGTAGCTCCTGTGTTGTGTTCTCAAAATTATAAATTTGCTGTAATCTCATATATATGTCTTGACTCGATAACAATTTTATCAGTTGTATTGTAGCTCCTGTGTTGTGTTCTCAAAATTATAAATTTGCTGTAATCTCATATATATGTCTTGACGCATGCATGCTTTCTAGATCATAAATGAAGGATTATCAAAGACATACCCGTTCGGGGGTCTTCAGCATCAAGCCTTGTTCAAAAGCAACACCAAGGTCAATGTGAACAACCTCTGCAGTGGTCTGATCAATTAAAATATTCATTGAATGCCGATCTCCAAGGCCAACAATATAACCAACCTGATTAACAACAAACTAATAAATATACGAAGGCCTGTGAATGAGATAATTGATATAGATCACATATTCCTGACTAAAAATAATCATATTTCAGATAGAATATCCTTCAAAACTGTTTTGAAATTTAATAGATCTAATATAGGATGTGATGGATTTGGAACAAAAAATGGGCAATATGAAGGGGTAGTTCAGAAGTCAGAGTTGTATTCCTTGCAACGCAGCTACTGCGAAGGCTAGATGTTTGCCATCAAAATTTGGAAAATCAAAAAGAATATAAAATCTTCAAACAAGTGCACTGGAAAAGGACTTAAATTGAATTGTTAGTGTTGTTGTATGGGTCATCTTTACTTGGACAAACACCATTGCCACTTGCTTTGATACTGGGTGGATCCCGTTGCTGAAAAAATAAGCATGCATGAAAAAGTAGAAGGCACTTACCATAGAACTAGCAGCAACACTTCGGGTATATGCAAGTCGCTTTTCAAACCACTCAGCTGGGTGTAAAAACCTCTCCAAGAAAAAGAAATGCATGACAGGCCTGCAAAAGACAATATGATCAATGTGGTGGGAAAAATTTATTTTGGCAGAATTGATTATGTAAAATTGATTATAATAAAAATTGATTTGAAGATAAAGTGATTTATGTTTGGGTAAAAGTGAGTTGAACAAAAAATTTGAGTGTAAAAATCAATTCTAGAATTCAGAAGTTACGATTTCTAGCTTCAAGTAGAATCAATTCTACTTTTGAGAAACCAAACAAGTCAGAATCAATTGTACACTTCTAGAATCAATTCTAGCTCCTCTAGAACTGAAACCAAACAAGTTGACTATGACTTCACGGTCCTTTAAAAGAAAGTGAATAGAGAAGATACATCAGAAGAATGTAAGACATGATGGCCAAGCCTATATACACCATACAAAATCCTAAAGATTAATTATATAACTCTTCAGACGAAATAAACCTGAAATTCTTGCAAACTTCATGAAATGCTTTGCTCTTGTCCCTTTCCTATAAAAAATCATCACACTGTATTACTATTCTATTTGGTATATCAGAAAATGAATGCTAATATATCTATATATAAACAGTGACAGTATTTTCAATCTGTTTTTCATTCTCTTTCTAAGGCAATGTACAGTACTTAATAGTGAATTTTACACGAGGGTTAACAACCAATTATTTTCCGACATTAATGATCCTGTTATAGTAACTAAGGTATCTATAAATAAGAACAGTAAGAATGGAAATACATAGATTAATGTAATCATAGCCAGCCAGATCCACTAGGTTTCCCTTGGATACGTTAGTTTACACTACTGGTTTTCTGACAAATATATAAAATTAAGAGATTCAAATTATCTATCCTTCATATGATTCCCTTATTAATTTTCGTGGGGGAAGTCTTCTCACCTTTAAAGATTTTGTTTTGAAAAATACATCTAGATGCTTTGTTGCATAGATTCATCAGGTTTTTCATTTTGATATAATAAGAAATTACAAGGAAAAATGAGGTCAATTCACCATAATGAAAAGTAGAATTAGAAAAATGTGAGTAGGAAATGAAGGGTACGAACTACAAAGATTTTATCTCTAACAAGGTTAAAACTTAAAATGAAAATAATCAAATCAATTGAATTTGAAACATAAGCATCAATTTCATATAAATGAGCTCCAAACATAAGAATGGATTTCCAAAATAAGGTCCTAACACAACACAATGTGTTTTCTACATTAAAACAAGTCAACAATAATTGTAAATAGTATTTATTTCTTATATGTAGCAGGAAAAAATAATTTAACAGAAAACAAAAAAGTACCTAAAGTACTCCCTCTCCAATTTCCCATATAAACTAGTAAACTAGAATTCAAATATAATTATCTCATTCTATTTTGTTGATGACAATCTATCAATCAATTATCAATAGCATAAAAGATTAAATTAATAATATTGCAAAAAATTGATTGTATGCACTTGAATGGATGGAATAAATTACTGAATAATATTCAAGGACAATACATAGTACAGACCTTAATCATGTTATATAAACCAACGTATATAAATTCTATTATTGGTTTCCTAGAATCACACAAAATGAAGTCAGTCTTAATGATGGTAAATATGGAAATAAACAATGATGCACAAATACGATAAGTATCCAATACAATATGTATCCAATACAGCTAATTTTTTCGATAAAAAAATCGAATGGTTTGTTTTTTTTCGTTATGGAGTTCGTATGGAAGATATTCAGTCTCTCATACTACAAGCTAACACTAACCCAGACATATAAATAAATAAAAAGTCATAAAATAAAATAAATATATAATTGTAATTTTAAAAATTCAAATAAAAAGTCATAAAATAAAATAAATATATAATTGTAATTCTAAAAATTCAAACTAAGAACACACACTTTGGACATTATTAGGTTAATATTGCAAAGTTAATAGGTCTTTTTTTTTTTTTTTTTTCTCTATTCTTTTTGGATAAAAACTGAAAGAATCTACGAAACAAGCAATATACTTGTGATAAAGCACGCAAGACATTTTTATGATACTCATGTTGACACAAATACTTAAAACATTATTTGCTTACTTTAGTCATATGCTCTCGACATTCAAAGAATGACCAATCCCCTACTCCATAGCGACCATGAGCACCACCATTTCTCATGCTGAAGTTCAAGAAGAATTGTTAGATATAGAAACATACACGTGCTTTCATTCAACAATTTAAGCTGTTGGGATATTTGGTTCATGACATGGTATCAAAATTTCAATGACCATGAGTTCTAGAGCTCGACAATATTGCATTCATTCTTTTAAGTAGAAGTTAACTTTGAGCACAAGCTAAGGACAGTAAGTGCATAAGGACAGTAAGTGCATTGTTCAGGCTTAAAGCCCAAGGAGATCTTGCTTGACTGGGCAAGGTATGTATAAAATTATTCATGTGCTTTCCCCCAACAGCTTGGGCTTTAGCAAGGACCAATCATTTTGAAGTTGAACAAAACAATAAATTTTGTAGTAAAATAGGTCTCTCTTTAACTGACCTCCCTAAAAGATATTCACCGAGAGGAAGAGTTCCATTAACCCATTCAAGAACACCGGCACTTGGAGTAAAAGGAACAACCTATATCATAAAAAAAAACTATCCTCAATCATTTTAATAATTCAAATTTTTTCAGCCATTAGTTTAAAGCTATAATACAATAAACAATCTCAGGCAAACAGCAAAGGTATTTTCCTCCATGAAAAGTATTTAGAATTAGTAGCAACACATTACATATAAAATGTTCCGATTCGGATGCTGGGAGTATACAACAAAGCACTCCTCCATCGAGAGACTATGTATACAAAAAGCGTACAGTTGAAAATAAAAAAACTGATATATAATTCTTGAGTATGTCCCTCTTATGGAATTTAAATTTATAAATGCTTCCAGCCATCGGCAAAGAAAAAACATGTTTTTCGTTTTGCTTACTATATCATTTTTCAGGAATAAAATTTCCCTTAACATACTATGTATTCTGAATCTATCATAGACTATCGGGAAGCAACTTTTCTAGTCAGAGGAGAAAGGAATAGGATTAAGCATCCCTGGGAACAGGATCAGCTGCAAAAGTATATTCTATGGCAAATTAAGGAAACTCTGAACTTAGCCCACTTTATTAGAGTAAAAAAAACAGAGAAAAGGTAAAAGAAATATTTCTGTATTGACTGATATTTGATTTGAGAGATCAAGATACATAGGTTATATACTTTTCTTAACCTGCACTCACAACAGTGCTAACCTACACGGAATGATAGCCAACTCTGAGGCAGTTACAAACAGTTTATGCTGATGTGGCAGACTCCCTTAACTAACTTTTGTGCCTTGTGAAGCACGCTACAGCAAAGCCAAACTCGTGATGCAAGATTTACAAGCTGTATTGACAGCTAAGCTAAAGCTAGAACTAAAACTAGTATACTCACTTTCAATTTCCCTTATTTAAGGCACTACTTGGAAGGAAATTCCCTAAAACTGTTTATTAATAGCTTCTTCTCTACAATAAAGTGTGACAACTTACCAGCCAATCACCAACACTAGATGCAAAGGACGATAAAAAGGAGAAGATACCTTGTAGGTCCGTACACCTAACCTTCTTCTCCACGTATCTTGATGGTTCCTCAGGAATGTGTTAACTAAACCAAAGAATTGTTCCATTACCTATACAGAATTCAGAAGGTTATCCATCAAAGTAAACAACAAATCCAGGGGGATTTTTTTTACAAGTTAAGTTTTTTAAGGAACCAATAATTAGCACAAGGAGTGCCAAATATTAGAAAACAGAATTACAAAATAGTTTGAGTGGATGGTTTGAGTTTTTGTTTCGCTTTGGAGCGGTTGTTTTGATAGTGGCTGTTGCAGGGATGTCTAGGGTTGGGCATGTTGTTGTATTGGGGGTTTTGGATTTTATGGTGGCGATGGAGTTTTGAGAAGGACAAATCTGTGTCTTTTTTGGTTTAAAAATCATATTTGCAATAAATGCTTGCTTGGGGCGTTATTTTTACTAAAAGACGGAAATTTAACATAACTTCAGCAGCAGAAGCCAAAAAGCGAATAGAAACCATAAACTGTTAAAATTCATACAGCATCCTGTCGTAGGTCATCATTTCCAGATTTTGCAAGTTGCCGATATCTGCAGCCATCAGAACCCAAGCACTCAACCACTTTAGGAGCATTTATACCATTCATTATCCTGTATGTTAAACCAGTATAAAGCGGATTTAAGAATAAATATTGAATGCTAGAAGAAAATTGTCTCTAAATTCTATAAATGACATACATAACAGAATCTGCTAATCCTTTGAAGTAAGGAAAAGTCCCTTCATGGTATTGACAACTCCGATCAATTGAAATGGTAGCTGTCACTACAGGTACCTGAAAGACCAAAAGAAATACCTTAGCACATAAATAGCTTTAAATAAGAAGATTTAGCGAACATAAGTTTATCAGATGTCACCATTCATTCATCACGTGTTTATATCATTAGTTGTACAAAACCAGCGATTAAGAGTGAATTAAGCAATAACGTCAATTTAGCATTCATTATATTTATTGTAATTACATTATTATAATTACAAGTGAAATGTGCTCGTTTTTAGACACAGAAATCACAATTTCTTCATGGGTATCAGTAGTGATTAGATTATTGCGTTCAATGTGCAATTACAATGACTGCCTTTACACTGCGTTTTTTCCCTCTCTCCGTACAGCGTATAACCACCATCCATACAACTCCGGTCAAAGTCTACATATCTAGTCATTTTCCACACTGTCACTGTTAACCAGTTCTTCGGCAACTTTTCTGGTAACTGGAAAAAACAATTATGGCTATTTTCTGGCCAACATCCGCTGGAAATCATAAAAAAATGTCACAAGTTTAGATGCTGATTTTCGAGAAGATTTGTTCTTCTCAATTTGATCCTTCGAGATCTTGTATTCAAGACTAGGGTGCTTCAGATTATATTACTGGCAATCTTTCTCTTTATTCAAACTTATCTTTATCAAAAGTTCCTTAATTTATATCCCTTGCAGATGGTTCAAAAGTTAAAGCTATTAGTGTTAGCCAATTCTCCCTCCTTCCGTCATTAAATTCAGACTTCGTCTTTCTCATCCCAAGTAGGCCTTTGAATCTAATATTAATAAGTAAATTGACTCACACTCTTCACTGTTTAGTTACCTTTTTCTCTGATTCTTTCTATATACAGGACCAGAGATAACGACAGCTGATTGGAGTGAATCACATGGACTTTATTACCTTAAACCTGAACTGTTTGTGCTATTACTGATTCTTTATGTCTCCTCCATAATTGTCTAGTAATGATTCATCAACTAGTAGTCCACACAGTCCACAGCAGAATGGTATTGCATAAAAATAAACATTGTCATCTTATAGATTTTGCTTGTTACTTGTTACTTTAAGCTAATGCCCCTTTTAAATTTTGGGAAGATGCAATCATTACCCTGCTGGTTGTTTAATCAATCATATGCCATCTTCTGTTTCATTTCTTTTGAATCTTAAACTTCCTCGGTGTGTTCTTGGTTATAGATGTATTTTCCTTGGAAATTCCAGAGTAAAGGTTACAGGTTTTAGTCTCCTTTATTGCATCACTTCTTTATTCTCTGCAGATGATATTTTCTTTTAAGATTCTCCATATTTCACTTCAAAGGAGGAAATAGTCCTGTCTCCACTTTTCCCTAATCAACAACAATCAACCTATAGGAACATGGTGCTCTTCCTTGAAACACTTATTTTAGGAACATGGTCCTCTTCCTAGAAACACTTATTATCGATGTCCTCGTGAGTCTACAGTACCTCAACCAGCTAGCGGAGAGGCCGACTTCAAAATTGGGATTGTGGGATAGCAGGGTGCATGATGGCTGCTGTTTGAATTATTTATATATATTTAATACTATATAATCCTTGGTAGTGTGAGATTACAGAATCATTAAATCATTGCCTCATCCTGAAAGTATTTTAGCAATTGACTTACAAGTTCTAGCACTGGGAGATTACGTAAATCCCTTGGTAGTGTCACTCTTTTATTGGTATCCTACATAAAGAGCTCAATTAGAATGATTTCTAGAAGAAATAATTTCAGTTTCTCTGCAAGCCACTAGTAGAAATTTTTCTACAAAAAAGTTCATTGTCAAAGAAAAGAATGGTTATGAAATATAAAAAATGTGTCACCTCTTTCTTTGTTTCCATCTCAGCAAGTCTGATATAAATATCCACCATTTGCTTCATCTACATATAATCAGAGTTTAGTGATAATCTAGTTATTATTTTTTTGAAACGGTCAATGTTAGTAATTAATTGTTAAGTTAGTAGTTTTCTCGTTTGCCCGGATTTGACCTCAGGACCCTCAAGATTATTAATACAAAGAGAAGAAAATAAATAGAAAAAGTGGTTACTTGCTGTATGATTGCTCCATGATAAGATGACAGTTCATTTAGCAGGTTTTCTGCTGCATGCTTCTTGTCCATATCAACCACAAACGAACTTCTACTACGCTGTTTATCCTTGATACGGTCACCATTTGCTAGGGCCAGAAGCTAAGTAAACATATAATGACTTTTTTTAATCATTTGATGAATAAAGACACAAATGTATAAAATGTATTCAGAAATTGAAAAGAGAAAGAAAATAAGTAAATATATGATTTCAAATTGGAAAATAAATATATGGTCCAATAAAATAAGGATTGGTTTACATTTCCCTTAATCATAGATGTATAGTCACAAATTTCACTTTTGGAAAACAAAATGTATTGGCATTCAAAATAATTGCTTTATGTTAGATAACTGGTACGCACTTGAAGTACTGTATGATATGGATGATCAATAGCCATTTTCTTCACAAGAGAAACCAAAGCAAACTGCATGGTACATGTTCATGTTACATTACATAAAGGAAACAAAATATGAAAAACATTTGAAGTGTACAGCACAGGGCAAACCAGAACCTGGAAATTAAGAGGTCCCTGACCATCTTTTGAGCTACCCATTCTTGAAGCAATTTGGTATACTAACGGTATAAATTTGAAGGATTGAACCTACAAACAGATTCAAATTTAATTAACATACGATAAAGGCTTTGAAAGAAGGGGGATTGCCAATGCTTTATACTACAAACCTCATCAATTGTGCTAAGCATGCTATTTACAACATGTTTTCGAGAAGAAAGACTGAACCACAAGGAAACAATTCGAAACACCTGAAAGCAAATAAACTTGATAAAGAAAATTATATTACCTAGCAACACTTGCAATGTTTAAATATAGTGTATATGCATGATTTTATCAGTTGGGAAAGAAACTAAGAGCAACTCCATACCACTCGCACATCATACTTGTCACCTATGACTAAGCAGTGTTTGTATCCCTCCAATGCAAGATTAAGAAAATTGTCCCGGTCATCCTGAGATGTTGAAAGACAGGGCAAATGGCACACATATTATAAAGTGGGGAATTTAAAGAATAAATTCATCAGATCTTGCGATTTTTTTGCAGACAGAATTATAAAAAATCCTTCCTAACAGCTGAAACAAAATATACCTGTAATTTCTGGTCTTCTTCCTTATCCATTGCTAGCTGCTTTTGTAGTTCTTGGATTTTCATGGTGTAGTCAGTTTTCTCCCCCTATGTTATGTACTACACGTGTTAGAGCATCAGAGAATATAAGCAGGAAAAGAAAAAGTTAGTAACTACCGTTGTTGAACTCCTAAACCTTTTAATGAGTGCTTCCAACTCTACTGTCTGTAAAATCCATGATTATATCAAGCAACCGCAATTAATGTCACTTATAATTCCATTATCTTTTAATTGAACCCAGTCTTTTTATTTCAATCAGTGAATTCGGTGTACCTTATGCTTTCTTAAACGCATTGCTGATTGCCACTCATTAGAGTTAAGCCTTTCTTCATGGCTCCTAAAAAGGGCATCAGTATAGTGTGCAAGATGAAAATGAGTTTGAGATCTCCTTTCCATGGCCTTCTTATCCGCAGTTTTCACATCCTCAGCAATAGAGACTGCACGTTTCAAATACTTCTCCAAAATTGTTCTTGAGCTGCAAGTTTAGATAAAAACAGGAAAAGAGTCCAAATAGTCAAGCATAAAAAACATAGTATATACTATCTAAAAATTAAATAGAATTAAGTTTGTCCAATAACTTGCTAGATCTGGTCTCTGCCAGCCACTTCCCAATCAACCGATATACATCTGAAGATTCTTCATTACTTTGATATTTTTCTGATATGTAGATTCCAAGGTTGATAGCCATCTCATTTTGACCTTGAGCACGAAAAAGCTTTGCTTCTTCAATCTGCCATCCAGAAGCAAAGCAAACAATAATACTAATGCCAATTCCTATCACTAATACTAGTGCTGATTTATTTTTAAGCCAAGTTAATGCCAATCTGTTAGAGAGCTATGTCATATTCAAATTTATGTTCATCTTTCTTTGCTTTCACTTCCCAATTGCATATAGAGAATCCAGGGAATATACAATATGCTCTGGAAGTTCTAAAGTGGAGGGAGCTATACTTAAGGAGATGAAAGTTCTTGAAGAGAACAAAACTTGTAGTGTTATGACACTATTAGATGGCAAGGAGACCGTGGGGTGTAAGTGGGTGTTTACTGTGAAGTACAATTTAGATGGGTCGGTTGAAAGGTATAAAGCTCGATAGGTGACTAAGGGTTTCACTCAGACCTATAGCATATACTACTCAGACATTTGCACCTGTTGCAAAAATAGAAACTGTCAGAATACTTTTATCTCTTTCTGCCAACCTAGATTGGCCTCTATATCAATTGGATGTTAAAAATGCTTTTCTCAATGGTGATCTAGAAGGAGAATTATACATGGGTAGTCCTTCCAGGTTTTGAAGAAAAATTCGGATCAAAGGTGTTGTAAATAAATAGTAAATGTTTTATTATTAGAAGCTATCTTTTATTATTAGGAGTAGTTATTTTACTTTTAGTAAATTTGTATTCGGCCCATTAGCCAATTAGGCTAAAAATGCCTATATAAGCACATTAGTGGTAGTACATTATTCATAACTTGAACTATAATAATATTCAGTTTTCACAAAAGGTATGCAAGTTGAAGAACCCTTTCTGGATTTAAGCAATCTCTAACTGCTTGGTTTGAAATTTTTACTCGGTCTATGAAGAACGAAAGGTACATTCAATGACATGTTGATCGCACCTTATTCAACAAATTCTCCCCTGGTTGTAAATTTGTTGCATTGATTGTTATGTAGATGATATTGATCTCACCGGATATGATATCATTGAAATGAAAAGAGTAAAAGAGACTTGTAGAATTTGAAATTAAGGACTTAGGATCCTTGAGATACTTTCTTGGTATGGAGGTTGCTCGATTGAATAAGGGAATTATGTTTCAAAGCATAAATACTTTATTTATCGTTTGCAAGCAACATGAATGAGTGGTTGTCAGCCAACTGACACCTCCGTAGATGCTAATGCAAAACTTTTGGGAGAAGAAAGTATTCTTGTTGACATGGGAAGATACCAGAGTTTGGTGGGTAAGATAATTTACTTGTCTCGCACAATACCTTACATTAATCAATGTAGTGAGTCAGTTTGTGCATTCTCCTTATAAGGAACATCTTGAGGCAGTTTATGAAATACTAAGATATTTGAAGGCCAATCCCGAGAAAGGGTTATTTTTTAAAAAGACTAGTGAAGGAAATGTGTCTATATCATTGATGCAGATTGGGGAAGTTCAGTGACAGACAAAAGATCAACCTCTGGATATTGTAGCCATGTATGGAGTAACCTTGTGATATGGAGAAGCAAAAAACAGGGAGTCATAGCAAGAAGTAGTGCAGAAACTGAGTTTAGGGCTATAAAGATGGATTCACACGATTGTTTTAGTCAATGCATATCTTTCTATTTATTGTCCCTTTATTTTAATTTCCTAAAATCTCCTTTACCCTATATTTTCTACAGAAGCTATTGTCTATCACCACACACACACACACACACAGTCATGCCAGCTCTCTTACTCTTCCAAGCCAATATAAAGACGAGCACTGCCCTTCGGTTCCAACACAAAGAGACTTAAACTCATGCAAAGCAGCAGCTGCTTGAGAAAACCTAGCTCCCTGCAAAAATGGTGAATAGCATATGAGAAAATAAACTGGGACTGAATCAAGACATCATGAAAATATCAGGGACCAATTCTTGTAAAAGCATAAGCTTTTAGCTAGACACCCACTAATCCAATAATTATTTTAAATCTATAACACCCTCTCATGATGAAGCCCTGGAGCATAAATGAACGTAAATTCAATTTTAATCCGAATAGAAGAAGCAACCATACAATTTTTCTCCATAACTAAGATTAACAATGGTTTTATACCTTCCGAAGAGTGGTAGCAGACTGCAGAAGATGTTTTAAAATACTATCTCTACAACTCAAAGTTTGAAGTAGAACTCGTCGAAATGGAATAAATGGTTCTAGCAAATTCATATGCAGTTGCGTCCGTTGCAAAATTGAGCACCAATCCATATCCATCCATGACAACTGCTTGACAATATAAATAGTGCAGCACATCAAAATCTATGATAAAAGGTAGTCTGAAGGATTGTATAATCCATGTCTGAATACCACAGCAAGAATAACAAAGTAATTTCCGGGGTTTGTTATATGAATCAAAGGTAGCCATAAAATCCTACCAGATATGAATCAGTGTCTCAATTTTAGAATATACTTTATGTAGTGAAAAAGAAAAACAATATTCTCTTGCCATGAAAGGCCCAGATACAAAAAAATACCTGTTCAATGGAAGGAATCACAGACTCAAGAGACACATTTCGCTTCTGAAGAGAGAACTTTCTGCAATCATCTTGGCAAGTTCTCCAGCGCAAGTCCCAAGCCATGCCAAGATGATAAAGCATCTGTCAAAATGATCATATGGAAGACACAAGGAAAATAGCCTCGTTACTTTTATTTATTTTAACAAGTATAAGGATCACATATTGTATCAAAAGTTAAAATGTTTTTGGATTAAAATTCTACACATTTCTAGCAATACTACAAATCATTCTGTTAGCAAATAAATTAAAACCAAGAAAATACATATTCCACAGGAAGAAAGCTGCTACAATGATAGACCCATAGTGAATGTGTATCAGTAGGAGGAGTAAACCGGAGGTATGGGAGAAACGCCAAAAGTTTGGGCTATAACAAGGCCTGGAGGTTTATGAAAGGAGAAAGCAGCATGTTGCAAGTGAGGGGAAAATGAGAAGGGAATGACGGGAATCGCCAAGTGGCAGCTGGCAAGTGGATGAAAGGGATGCAGGAATCATGCAAGGAGTGAGAAAGAATGATGATATAGAGGGAGGGTATAATATATTTCCAAAAGTTATACCGGAGGTTTTGCTGAGCAGGGTAGTTGTTTCACTCTCAGCACGATTAATATCACATATTCGTTTTCCCCTCAAACATGCATGGTAGTTGGTCCACAATACAAAACTAAGAAGAAATATATACAAAAGTACCACTCAAGCTCAAGGGAAAATTTATGGGACGGAGTGTTGGACGGTAAAGAACATTTCATGTGTCTGTTATGTCCAGATCCAGTTTACACACAGGAACCCACTATTGTTGTATCAAGATTCAACGGTCTTCTATTTCTAACAAGCAGAGAGGTTGAACAACTGAGTTGCATTTTGTAAACCACTTTGAGCTCAATTACACATCATAGTGCTTTATGGATAACACAACATAAATCCTCTTGATACACATGAGATGATAAAGTTAGTTAAAATCATCAGTGTCTTAGAATATGTCTTGAGAGTTGGCTAATCATATATTAGAGAATCTTAGATCATGATTGAATCTTTTTTAATTAGGATTAGATGTCTTGTTTTGATATAAATAAAGGTGAGCATTTACTATTGAAATAAAACCAAAATCAACTCAAAGTTCACTCTTTTCTTGTGTAAACCCAATAACATCGAATTAACACTCATTTCAACTATACAGAGCATATATGTATTGGCAATATCATGTTAAGGACCTAACATATGGATAAACGGGTACCTGGAGTCTGATGATAGTCAAATAAATGTACTCGGTGCTCTCTTCACTTGCATGAGAAACAGACCACACAAGCTCCTAGAACAAAAAACATTTTTAATTGCCTGAAGACCTCAAGCACATCAACACAACCGAGGAAACAAATATTACCTGCTTTGAATCTCTCAGTTTTCTCTGGAAATCACTTAAATCACCCTCCTGGAGTGCCCTTAAACAACTGAATATAAAAATAAATAATTAGACAAACTATTCGCGAAAAAGTTTCTACCGTTTTAAAATTAGAAATTGAATTCCATTCCAAATTGACTAGCAATCTGCCCTGCATAGATCTTCCTTCCAGGTACCAGATACAGAATATGAATAGTAGATGAGGTTTGTAAAACTCTTCTATTCTAAAAATTATATATATTAAGTGAAAAGTAGAAATATATTAACTGAATCATATTTACCAATACGAATGAGAAAACTATTCACACCTTTTCAAGGTTCAACAGAAAACAAACATACAACATCTATTTACGAGTAATAGTATGTATAAATGCATATTTTGTGTCCAATTTTGTGTCTATATTTATTTATTGAACAAGAATTTCCAACTTAAAATCATCAAAAGGAAAATGCTAACCATATTACCTGTGCAAATTTTCATTAAACTGGTCATATTTGATATTTTGAGTTGAAGGAAAACTAGTTCCAACACATGGTAAAGAGAAATCCCAATTTCCAGCACGCCAGGCTGACTCATATTGCAATTCAGCAAATTCTCTGTCATGCCGAAGCTCTTCCTTGCTTGATGTCAACCCTTGACAAAACATGTCAAGCACATGTGTACAACCAATCTGCTGCAATGATCTAACCAGCCCTTTGTAAGCACTACCCTGCCTCATCTCAACCTCTGAGGAAAAATATGAAGATTTTGCTTGTCCAGTTTGTCTCAGTGACAAACTTCTCGAACTGCTGTCCTTTGGTAACAAGACACTTGATTGAACTTGCAAATCATAATACTCAAGAGCCTTACCCCAGTTTCCCTCATGCTCAAATGTGATTGCTTGAGAAGTCAACTATTATTGACAATATAAAAGAAATTAAGAAACATAAGGCAAAACAAAAACAAATAACATTGAAATGAAAAGACTATATCCACAAAGAAGCTAGGCAAATTATATTCTTCAGAAAATTGAGAACACCATTTAGTCAAACTATTTCTTGTCACGTTGAATGATAATTGGCCTGCACCTAAAAGTGAGCTTCAAGCTTTTAGGTTTGTTGATTACTCTCAATTTATTAGGATCAATATGAAACATCTGTCATTACACACAGACCCCCACAACCAAAGACTGGTCCAAAGTTCCAACTACCGCTCCTACTAATTTTAAAGATTTAGTTGAAGAGACCGCCACTCCTCTTTCTGGTGATTCAGATTCTGTTGATTTACCTATTGCTCTTCATAAAGCTAAACAGTATACTGCTAATCCCATCGTATTTATAATTGTTTGAGTTATCACTGTTTGTCACCACCCAACTATGCCCTTGTTTCTGCTATATTTGCTATCTCTATTCCTAACACTGTCATTGAAGTATTATCCCATCCAGGATTGGCTGAATGCTCGATTGGTAGCAAAAGAATACACTCAGATTTATGGTCTTGACTATAGTTATACTTTTTCTCCAGTTGCAAAGATGGCATCTGTTTGTTTTTCTTGTCAATGGCTGCTATGAAACATTGGCATTCATATCAACTTGATTTTAAAAATGCCTTCAAGCATGGAGACTTTAGAAGAGGAGATTTATATGGAACAACCACCTTGCTTTGTTGCCCGGGGAAGCGGGTCTTGTTAGCAAGTTACAAAAATCCTTGTATGGTCTAAAGCAATCACCTCGAGCTTGGTTCGGAAAATTTATCAAGGTCATTTAACAGTTTGGCATGACTCGTTGTGAAGCAGGTGATGTGAGTGATAGAAGGTCTACTTCAGGTTATCATGTTTTGATTGGATGGAACTTAATTTCATGGATAAGTAAAAAGCAAAAGATTGTTGCAAAGTTCCAGCACAGAGGCAGAGTATCGTGCAATGACCCACACTACTTGTGAGCTTATATGGTTGATGCACTTGTTACAAGAGTTGAAGTTGTGAACTAAGTCCTATGGAACTTACGTGTGATAATCAATCTGCATTGTATCTTTCTTCAAATACAGTTTTGCATGAGGGGATTAAACACATAGAAGTTGATTGCCACTTTATTAGAGAAAAGATTCTTTCTGGCATCATTTGAACCTCTTCAGTGAGTTCAAATGATAAAATATCTTCGCTAAATCTCGGTGGGGGCCTCAAATTGATTATGTATGTAACAAGCTGGACGCAAATGATATATATATATAGCTTGAGGGGGACTGTTGATTATTCTGTTGATATATATATATAAGTTTGAACCTCATTGTGAAATACAAGTTAATCATTATGTTATTCAACTAGGTTGATTTGGCTCCTGGCAACATATTACCCTGTTACTTTGTTTGAGATAACAAAGCAATTAGAAGGAGAGATCATGCTCACTAACCTTGTGGCACTGAAGAATTCCGTATAAGCTATCAGGTTCGTTGATTCTAGTGACAGCCGAAACGAGTATTTCAATATGATCAGGCAACTGATATGGAGGAAGCAAATAAAGAGAAAATAAGTCATTAGTTAAGACATAAACATGAACCAAGGCATTATTTTACCAACAGTTTACAAATTTATAACTATCCCAAGCATCTAGTTTACATATACAATAGGTCCTATATTAAACAAAATGACTTAAATAGTGCAACATATAATATACTAGTCTAAAACCAATAAAGGGAAAAGCATCATATATAAAATATCTAGTAAACTAGTACAACTTACCATTTCGTTATCAGAGAAATATGGACCTCCAATAGTCATTTTATTGAACTGCTCTTCGCACCAGTGTTCCATGTACATCACCGAAGTAAAATATGACCCACAACTCTATAAGAGGACGAGAAGCACGTGTAGTCAAATTTTATATAAACAAGTTAAAGAAGAAAGGAAAAATATACTATAATATACGAAACTAAAGCAAAAAGGAGAATAAAGATAAATAGAGTGCAGACAATCTGGCACTTACAACTGCTGCCTTGGCAACAAGAAGATAATCAACTGAAAGCCAATAAACCTTGGAAAATATAAGAAAAATAAATAAATTGTGTTAAATTCAATTACAAACAAATATATTGCACTATCTATGAAGGCAAACTGCAAGGAACACAATACTTTCTCCCATGAACATGGTGATTCTGCCACGCTACTAGAAACAACAGCAGATTGTCTCTGTCTCGCCTTTGCAGGAGTGGATCGAGATTTTGAGCTATAGTTTGGAGGTCTTGAATTCTGCAAAACTAAACAACACTTACCATCTTTCTTATCCAACAAACAAAGTAGAAAAAGTAAATGCATTTGGCTCAAGTTTTGGGAATGCTACATGGATAATCATGGTTTTCCAATGCTGGCATGACATTTAGGGGAGACGAGAACTCAATGATGATGACATATTTTCCAATCAATGATCACTCCAATCATTGATTGGAAACATATAAGATAGCCATTCTTATTCATTCTCACCATTCTCATATAAGATAGCCATTCTCAGGTGATATATCCTCATATGAGAAAACATTTCTATCATATTCTTTGTTCACATATGTTACAGTTCCCTTGGATAAGAACTGGAACAGACTAGGTGAAAGGGGAATTTATTCGTCCCCGGATGTTTATTAAATTTGAAAAGAAAAGAAAAGATACACTGAGGAAGATACTCCCCCACAACTGGTGATTCCCAGCTACTAAACACAAGCCAAAAGATAATCCTTCTAAAGGGGGAGGAAAGTCTATATATAGACATTCTGTACAAGGGAGTAAGGGAGAAGGTCTTTTAGCAACTGACTCCTAAAACCAAGGTCAGCTAACAACCCCTAACTACCTTGGTAACTAACTTTTTAAAACAAAAAACAAACTAAAAACATAACAACTAATACAAAGCATTAATTATTCCTATTTCTAGAATTTTTCCTAACATAAACTCTTAGAGGTTGGGCATCTCTATTAGTATTCCTATCAATACCACCCCCCCTAAAATCAACCTTGTCCTCAAGGTTGAAATCTGGAAACTGGTGTTGGATTGTATTGAAGTCCTCCCAGGTAGACTCATCTGCCGACTGATTATGCCACTGAATCAAAACTTGTTGAACTGGTGTACCCTGCTGATGTATCACACGAGTTCCCAAGACCTGCAGAGGTGTAAAATCAGAGCTCTGGTCCTGTAATTCTTCCGGTAGCATAGATTCGACCTTATTGTCACCCACTGCCAGTTTTAACTGAGACGCATGAAAGACTGGGTGAATACGAGCTCCTGCAGGTAACTGCACTTGAAACGCCACCGCACCGACCTGTTTTAAGACCAAATACGGGCCATAATACCTGGCAGATAACTTAGGATGTAACCTCGTCGGCATTGTCATTTGTCTGTGAGGCCGTATTTTCAGGTAAACCCAATCCCCTACCTTGATCTTAGTAGGTTTCCTATGACGATTAGCAAACTTAGCCATTTGGTTCTGAGCTTTTTGTAGATGGAATTTCAATTGCTTAAGGGCTTCATCTCTAGTCATAAGATCTTGGGCTACAGTTTCCACCAAGGTTTCACCTGGAATGAATCTGGTTAATGAAGGTGGGGCTCTGCCGTAAACCGTCTCAAATGGTGTGCATTGAGCAGCTCCGTGAAAACTAGTGTTGTACCAATATTCAGCCCATGGAAGCATATCAGGCCACACCTTAGGTTGCTCAGAACAGAAACACCGTAAATATGTTTCCAAGGTCCTATTTAGAACCTCAGTTTGGCCATCAGATTCAGGGTGATATGCCGTACTCATTTTCAAAGTTGTCCCTTGCATTCTAAACAACTCTTTCCAAAAGTTACTCAAAAATGTGGGATCTCTGTCACTGACAATTGATGCTGGGATTCCATGTAATCTAACCACCTCCTTTACAAACACATCAGCAATAGATCTTGCGGAATAAGGATGTTTGATTAATATAAAATGGCCATATTTACTTAGTCGGTCAACCACCACCAAAATAGCATCATAACCTTTGGATTTTGGGAGACTTACTATAAAATCCATGCTTATGTCTTCCCAAACAGCGTTAGGTATAGGGAGAGGTTGTAGGAGGCCTTCAGGGGAGGACGCTTGATATTTGCTTCTTTGGCATATATGGCAGGATGCCACATAATTTGTTATAGTTGTTTTCATACCCTTCCAATGCAAGGATTGAGCTATTCGCTTGTAAGTACGAAAAACTCCAGAATGACCACCGGTAGGGGATGTGTGAAACTCATGCAGTAATTTAGGAATCCAAGTAGAAGTAGTTGACAAGACCAATCTTCCTTTGTAATGCAGTCTGCCATTTTCAAGAGTGTAGTTCCCATTAGTCTCTGGATTTTTCAGTAGTTCTTCACAAATTTTGCTTAAGAAAGGATCCCTTTGAATCTCGTCGGAAATGGAAGTCACATCTTGCCAAAAAGATTTACTTAAAACCTGAAGTTCCGCCTCCTCTGATTTCCTTGAAAGAGCATCTGCCACTTGATTAGCTGTTCCCTTTTTATATATGATGTCAAAGTCGTATCCTAGCAATTTTGCTAGCCAATTTTGTTGGTTCTGTGTGGTGATCCTTTGTTCTAAAAGATGCCTTAGGCTTTTCTGGTCAGTATAGACTGTAAATTTTCTTCCAAGCAAATAAGGCCTCCAATGTTGTATGGCCAAGACTAAGGCCATCAGTTCCTTTTCGTAAATTGATTTGGAGAGAGAAGTGTCCGCCAATGCCTTGCTGAAGAAAGCGATTGGTTTCTTGTTCTGAGTCAATACAGCACCAATGCCTTTACCTGAAGCATCACATTCAATGGAAAACGGTTGTTCAAAGTCAGGCATGGTCAGAACTGGGGCTGTAGTGATGGCTGTTTGCAGCTTCTGAAAAGCTTCAGTACTATCTGAATTCCAAAGAAAATTTCCCTTCTTCAACATGTTTGTCAAAGGTCTTGCGATGATGCCATAATTAGATATGAATCTTCTATAGTAGCCGGTCAACCCCAAAAATCCACGCAAGGCTTTTATTGTTTTTGGTATAGGCCAATTTAAAACTGCTGCCACCTTTTGAGGATCCATAGCTACCCCTTCATGAGAAATAACATGTCCTAAATATCTTACCATAGTTTGCCCGAACTCACATTTCTTTAAGTTGGCATAAAATTGGTGTTGAAGTAGAATATTCAGTACCTGCTTGACATGTTCCAAATGTTCCTCCCAAGTGGTGCTGTATATGAGAATGTCATCAAAGAAGACCAGAACGAATTTCCTCAAATAAGGTTTGAAAGTGGCGTTCATGGCGCACTGAAAAGTGGCTGGTGCATTCGTTAGACCAAACGGCATGACTAAAGATTCATAATGTCCGTGGTGAGTTCGGAATGCCGTTTTAGGAATATCCTCATCATGCATTCTGATCTGATGATAACCGGACCTGAGGTCTATCTTTGAAAAATACCTTGCTCCATGTAGCTCATCCAGTAACTCTTCTATGACCGGTATGGGGAATTTATCCGGAACTGTTGCTTTGTTTAATGCCCTGTAATCAATACAAAAACGCCAACTACCATCCTTCTTTTTTACCAAAATAACAGGACTAGAATAAGGACTATTACTTGGTCTAATGATGCCAGCACTCAACATATCACCCACTTGTTTTTCAATCTCATTTTTTTGTAGATGGGGATACCGGTAAGGTCTTACATTAACTGGATTAGCCCCACTCTTAATTGGGATGTGATGATCAACGCTGCGACGTGGAGGTAAACCCTTGGAATCGGCAAAAACTTGGCCGAAGGTATCCAGAATTTTCTGTAATGCATACCGCTTCTTTGTTGGTAATTTCTCATCAATTGGAGGACCCATTTTGTCTGTAGTTATGTCAATCCCCCACAGCATAGATACTGCCTCCACCTCAGTCATCTTCATCAATGCTTGAGGAGATACCAAGGTTTTAGACAATGTAGGGTCACCTTTTATTTCCACATTTTTGCCTTGAACCATAAATTTCATGGTCAAGTTTCTCCAGTTCATCTTGACCTCTCCTAAGGTAGCCAGCCATGCCACACCCAGAACAACATCTACATTCCCCAGTTCAAACAAGAAAAAATCCCCCAACATAAGATGTTCACCGAGCTGCACAGTTAACCCCTTGCAATAGCCTTGTGTATCCTTGCCTTTACCATCACCTAGTCTTACTCTATAGGACATTGTAGGCTCCACTGTCAGCCCTAATTTATTTACCAACTCTGTTGAAATGAAGTTGTGGCTGGCCCCACTATCGATTAGAACCTGGACAGGATGGTGAAGAATTTTTCCTTGAAGCTTCATTGTATGGGGCTGGGTCAAACCGCCTGCTGAACATAAGGATAAATCCATCACCTTACATTCTTTTTCTGTTTCATCTAGGACTTCGTCCTCAGAGTCAATCTCGACCTCGCACTTCTGTAGTTCCCCATCGTCTTGGATGACATCATCGTCTCCCAAAATTAAGACCCTCAGGTTCTTTTGTGGACATCTGTGACCCGGCCCGAATGGTTGACTGCAACGGAAACATTTCCGGTCTGCCAAGTGTTTACTATACTCATTGTAGGGGAGGTATTTTGGAATGTTACTACGATCGTTGCTGGTGTGGTTGGGACGCATTCCTCCATTATGCTGTCCTCTGTGACCTGACCCGGATACACCACCATTAGAATTTTGCGATCGTGCTCCCTCGCCTGTCGGTTCAACCCGTGAGCTTAAGCTACCAGTTCCTGGGTAACGAAAACCTGTGTTGTTTCGACGTTGCGGTAAAATGCCATTGGAAGGTGAAGTTTTCAAAGATTCCTCCACATCACGTGCCAGCTCCATAGCACGGATCAATTCTGTGGGGTTGTGAGTTCGTACGATATTGCATATATTGAGACGTAACCCCCCCATGAAGTACCCAATTAATTGATCTTCAGGAGTTTTGCATGTTTGTGCTGTAAGATTTTCAAAATCATGGATAAACTCATCAACAGTACCACGTTGTCTGATGCGTTTCAATTGTTCATAGACTGTGCCCCGATTTTCTGTGTTGAATCTTCGCAGCAATGCCTCAGAGAAACGTTCCCAAGTTGGTTTCTTGGTATTTTCTTGCCAAAATTGAAACCAAGAAAGAGCATTACCTTCCATACTGATGTGTGCAATGTGAAGGCGTTTCTTGGGTTTTACTTTCTGAAGAGCAAAGAATTTTTCAGCTCTCTGCAGCCACCCAAACGGATCTTGACCCTGAAAAGTAGGTAATTCAACCTTCTTTAACCAAGAACGAGGGATTTCGTCATCATCATCGGAATCTTCATCTCCAGAGGAGTTTTCTGGTGATGTCTTGTTTCTGATAGGCTTCCCACCCTTAGGAATTTCTATTTTCTTGAATTCTTGCATCAATTTCTTGAACCCCATTCGCAATTCATCTACACCTTCCATCAATAGCAATGTATCTGCCTTCAATTGCCCCGTATCTGCCTTAAGTTCTTGAGTATCTGCCTTCAGTTGCCCCGTATCTGACTTCAGTTCTTGAATCACGACGTCTTGATCGTTTGTCCAGTTTTCTAGAGCATTCAAACGGTTTTCTGTGGCACTTACCATCGTGACGGTAGGTCGGACCAATTGTTACAGTTCCCTTGGATAAGAACTGGAACAGACTAGGTGAAAGGGGAATTTATTCGTCCCCGGATGTTTATTAAATTTGAAAAGAAAAGAAAAGATACACTGAGGAAGATACTCCCCCACAACTGGTGATTCCCAGCTACTAAACACAAGCCAAAAGATAATCCTTCTAAAGGGGGAGGAAAGTCTATATATAGACATTCTGTACAAGGGAGTAAGGGAGAAGGTCTTTTAGCAACTGACTCCTAAAACCAAGGTCAGCTAACAACCCCTAACTACCTTGGTAACTAACTTTTTAAAACAAAAAACAAACTAAAAACATAACAACTAATACAAAGCATTAATTATTCCTATTTCTAGAATTTTTCCTAACATAAACTCTTAGAGGTTGGGCATCTCTATTAGTATTCCTATCAACATAAAACCCTTCTGCAAACTCAGTTCCAATAAATATACACTTACACAAACTCATTACATAAAATTTTGTTTAAAAAAGAGAAAACATAACAATATATTGCAAATGGGAAAAAAAGAAAGAAAAAAAGATAATCATCGAAATGCATGCACACCAATCAAAGTAAGGGTGTTTTCGTCCTTTCACAAAAATTAATGTTTTCATTGATTTTCATCTCAATTCAATGATGAAGCATTTTAGACGTGGGATCCACCACATGGCTATTGATCCGCCTAAGACTCTCAATTCAATGAGGAAGCATTTTAGACGTGGGATCCACGACATGGCTGTTGATCCGCCTAAGACTCTCAATTCAATGAGGAAGCATTTTAGACGTGGGATCCACCATATATTGCAACCCTAAAATCCCAAAACCCCGCTTGGATTCAACAATTTGAAGTATGTTTTTGGTTTCCCGATTTATAAAATCTGAACTGGGCGAATACACAATTTGACTGGTGGTCAATAGTCTTGTCCCTTGGCCAGTTGGTATTTTCTGATTGGTATATTTTGAGGCCCGATTTCCTAGTCCTTCGCTGACCAAACAAAACATTCTCATTGTTGCCATTTGATGATGAGGTGTGAGAGCATTATGTTGGTCAGCGAGGGACTATTGAGTCATGATGACAGCATGATGATTTTGCCACTGTTTTGGTGTGAAAAGGAGAGTTTCATCTGCTTCCATCTGCCTTGAAAACTGGAATGATAGGATGCCTCATTTTATTCCTAGGAGGCAGTCCCAATTGATGTAATTTTTCTATAGGTTGTAATATACATATTTAATTGTAATTTTGCTTTCTGTCAAACACTAGTTCAGATTCTAGAATTTGAAACCCTCTAGCTGGAGTTCTAGAATCCGAAACGAGCAAAACACGGTTTGGATAAAGCTAAACTACCTCTAACCACCTGATTGCCAAGCTAACTAACATCAGAGTGACAGACCCTCATATGTGGTTTTCTAAAAACCCATAATTGCAAAACAGATTGGTATCTAAATATAGGTGAACAAAACTATCACAATATTAATATTACTAAAGCTGGATGAATGATAGAAAAATCTTATTAAGTTTTGGACCCGAGTTTAAACTTCATCACCTATTCAAAACAATCAATCTACTTTTATTATTAGTTCAGCCTTTTGAAAGATGAAAATGGTATACTAGGCCCATTAACAAAATAAAAAGGCCGAACCACTTTAAGAACTACTGAAGGAAAATAAAATATTACTATTTATTAGCATTGTAAAATTCTCAAACTTACAAAAAGGATAAAATATCATTAGATTAAAATTGGGCATTTAAAGTTGTATTCACCTTGGAGGCTTCTTGCCTTGATGCCACAAGTGATGATCTTTCCATGACATAACAAACACGAAGTTCATTAAGGCAATTCAAAATCACTTGTATTGATTTAATCATCTTATTTGACTCCACAAATATATTCTCCTTCAACTGCAAAATTAAACAACAAATAAATTATGTCTACTTGCAGAAAACAGAATGAACTTTAAAGTACATGTTGAAGTTATAGGGTTTTAGATAAGGAGGGAGAGAAAGAACAGTTACTTTGAATCGTGATTCTAGTTGTATTAAGATTAAGATGAAACAAACAACCAAGAGCTTTGACCCTTATTTATACTAAAATAAAACTAGACTCGTCATCTGATTTAAATGAGGAAACTAATCATTTTTTTCTTTTTGATGCAATACGGAAACAAATCATGATAATAGCTCCAAAGATATATATGCCTTGAAGGGATACATCTGGCAATGCCTCTAGTTGTCGTGGCTGAATAACCCAACCAAGCATTTCTTGGATCTTCCCTCGTATCATCATTACAATTGCAGGAGAATCAGGAAAAACCAGATCTAATTGGAGAGCGACTAGTGTAGTTTATTTTCATGTAGCAATAAAATATAAAGCTATTATTCCACATTACTTTCTAGTCTTAACTCATAATAAAATATAAAAAGCATGATTCTATTACACAATACATCAATACACAGTTGAACATGCCTTCAAACACACCTTTCATGTCACTCTTTCGGCACCTCCTCTTCATGTGTTTCCTTAGATTGATTGTCTTTGCAATTTCATTGTTATAGGTTGCTCTGTTTTTTTCCATAACTGGAGTATTTTAGGGACTTAAACTTAGGGATGGCAATGGGTAGGGAACTATAGTACCATGCCCATACCTGCAGTTTGAAAAATTACACGTACCCATATCGAGCTACAACTTTTGTACCCGCACCCCCTGATTACCTAAGTACCCATAGCACACATCCATTACCCCCAATTTTACTAAGAATAAATCGATCAATTAAAAAATATGATATCATTTTAATATAATTAAACAGTTTTCAAAGATTTTAATGTTGATTTATAAAAATTATAAACAAAATTATTATTAATCATGCTAAAGTTCATATCTTTGTTGACATATTCACAATGTGTTTGCATTATGATACAAATAAACATTTTTTATTAGTAATGTGTAATAGTCTAATAGTGTTGTATTTTTTAAAAATTGATATACATATATTTTTTTTTAAAAATGTAAATATGTATTATGCAGGTATGGGGTGGGGTTGGTACTAAGGTACCCGCACCCATACCCGCTCATTTTTACGGATAATTACCCATGTCCGTGACAATACCCATAATGCGGGGTTTTACCCTACCCGTGTCCATCCCTACTTTAACTTTAAGTTGCCCTAATATGCAGTATAAGGAGTATCTTAAAATTGTCTAATATGTCTCTTTATCAACTACTATTCCACACACGAGTAAATATATAGTTGGTCTTTCTCATTCTGCATATGTAGGATCTTGGTTTTTGGATTCTACTACTTCTTATCACATTACTGAAAATTCCTCTTCAGCATGTTATAACAGTCAACTATTGACATCTTCACCAAATGTTTTCAATGACCTACAATATTCTATATGTGTAACAAACTGGATGCCCATAACATATGTGCTCTAGCTTTATTAAAGCGTTTGTTGTATTGATTTCTATCCATATTTTTTCCGTTGATATGATAAGTTTCCTACTTTCCTTAGAGTAGATTTACAGCTACGACTCATCTCTATCTCTATGTTTTGAGGATTTAGTATCAAGATAATAAAAGATCAAGATGTTCAATAAATTTTAAAATCATCTAGAAAAACATACATTCGCAGTAGCTAATTCAAGCAGTAGACTGGCAATGCCATCAATTTTATATCATCATCATCATTTTCAATATAATTATATGACAGAATCAATACCAATATAAAAATAAATAAAGCAAAATAAAGGGGAGAAAGAGCAGAGTTTCCATATATAGAGTATGACCTGCAAAGAAATTAATTTCTGAAGATCAATCTCGCGGTCCTTCCTCGCAGCAATATTGACAAATATACATGGCAAAAGAAGCTCGGCAGCTTCAGCTTTCAACAATATCATATCTTGACATAACCTGGAAGCAGTATTCTAAGATGCAGTTAAAAAAGAAGAAAGCAAGATGAAGGCCAAGGCCAGCTATTTACAAAAATCTAGTGTTTTTAACTGTCGACATTTTAGTAGTAATGTAGGACCATAATACCTCAGTATCACATCATTGCAGTAGACAATAAGTGAATACGCCAAAGGGCAAATCCACGGCTCAAAAGATTTGCCATCTGTCATCCACACAGTAGATTTCTCCAATGAAATTGCTTCAACTGGAAGAAAAAAAAAAACTTAGAGCTTAAAAATACTTTAAGAGTGGCATCCCTCACTTTACAAGCCGGATTTGTAGAGACGAATTAGGCTCAATGTAACGCCCCATCTAAAATTATCTAGAATATTTAGTCGGAACATTAATAACTGGAATCTGAGTACATTAATTAAGAGAAATATAACTGAATACTACAATTTGATTAGAGTAATATTTATAATATTCAATACAAACATCGGGAAGTGTTAACAACAGAATAACAAGCTAATCTAAAACAAGGAAGAAGAATAAATCTTCTAAGCTGACAATCCAAGCTCGGCTCCAATCGTCAGATCCATCCTGGTCCCTGCTCCGAAATAACCTGTCTTACCTATATCGAAAAGGGAGTGGGGTGAGACAGTCACTTCGTCCCAGTGAGTCCTACTACCCTCCTAAAGGCTATAAAGCCGGGGCACCTAATCAGTCGTATCATATTCCATATCATAACTTAATTATCATAAAGCATAAATAAATAAAGGTGTAACACTGATTAGTCTTGTTGATTTTAAACCACAAGCACTCTGAGGTGAGCATGTCTCAGAGGCCTGCCTTGTCCGCGAACAGAAAGCGTTCCGGCGTCCAGCTCACAAAGTTTTACTGGTGGAACATCTAAAACGAAGTTCACACGTGATATTATAATCACCTACATAATTGACTGATTCTAAATTAATTACATGCTACCATAATTTCCCAAAGCCCGGGGAGCATACATGGTTCTAAAATCCTAAGTTATTTCCCTAAATTCCTGAATTGTGTTGACCTCCTGTTTGAACATTAATTAATTTATATATATATCTGCAAGTTATCTATCTCAGTGATGATATAAAACGAGTGCCTGTAAAAATAGTTTAGAAATAAAATAATATAAGCATTTCTGCACTTAGCTCGCTACGGCGAGCTAACTAGCTCGCCATGGCGAACTGCAGGCCCTGGCCTAAATCAACTCGCTTAGGCGAGCAGTGCTCGCCATGGCGAGTTTCATCAGCCCAGAACTTGGTGCTCGCCATGAATACTCGCTAGCAACTCGCTATGGCGAGTTCATGCAGAAAATGCCCTGTTTTACAAAAAAAATCACCAATTTGAAGGGTTACACCTACAATCAAATTCTGAGGTAGTGCAGATACATGAAATAATTAATACAGAACAGAATGTAAGGGAATTTGGGGAGTTAGTTCCCTTCACACAATTAATTTCCTAATTCCTAGTTAACATGCAATTATTTGATTTGGGGAAAAATCATCTAAACTACTTAAGCACCCACCTGATAAAAGAAGCTTTAACATGCTCCTTGGGCTCTATACAGCTACAACAATCCTCAGAAATACCCGCGAACCCAGGAATCAGCACGAATAGAGAGGCACATGCAGCAATTGCTGCTGAACTCGTCTAGACGAGTGCTCCAGCTCGCCACGGCGAGTTGGACAGAAGGAAATACGAGTTTTTGCCATTTTTCCCGATTTTCCACTTTTCCTTAGTAGTTATGGCATACCCAGTGTTGCAGAAGTTCGTGTTTTATGGAATTAGTACACAAGCAGCATGAATTAGAAGGGTGGGGTTAGGATTTGTTGGAATTTCTAGTTGCATGCAATTTAACTTCTTGAAGAGGGGTGGTTTCATGGGGTTGATGTTGTTATGTGGTAGCTTGTGAAACTTTGGAAAAGGGAAGTGAAAGCTCTACTGATTCTTGCTCAGAAATTGTGCATGTGGAGGGATGTTTGAAGCATGCAATGTGTTGAGTGTAGTTTTGTGAAAAGAGGCAAGCATGTGAAAAGGTAAAATGAGTTTTTCTTGGATGTTGGCTAGTGTTGTTGTTACTCGTGAGAAAGGGAGAGAATAGAGAGCTCAATAGCTTTCAGTTTTTCTGAAATTGGAGAGTGAAAAATGAGTAGCTCTTGTTGCATGTAACTTAAATAGGCTTTTAATTTGAAGTGGTGAGGTGTTAGTGCTTGATGAGGTGTTGACATGAGAGGAAAAGAGAGTTTGTGAGGTGTAGTGTTGTGGCGTAATGGGAGAATGAGTCATGAGATGAGGTGTTGGCTAGAGCATAAGAGTGAGTGATGAGTCTCAAGGGAGAGGGAGGATTGGAGGGAAAGTTTGGTTCCTTGTGTTAATTGAGTCACAAGTGACACTAATCATATTAGTGTGTAATTTAGGTTCAAGTAAAGTTCCTAAATTTTTTTACACATAATACACTTAATTTCCCAAGACTTAATTTAATCCATCACCTCTAATTAATTCTAATTTATTAGACGAGGCTCTAATTAAAAATTAATTAGGTGGATAAAATTGCGGGATGTTACACTCAATATAAAAAACCGATTATAAGCCTATCCATTTGGGCCACCCACCAAAATATCCAAGAACCAATCCCAATAGTGATGCGTGTAAGGGGGTGTATTGAGAAAACAAGTACACATTAAAAAGAGATAAAGTGAGGAACCCAAGAATTGCATTCCAAAGGGAAAACAATTTTACTAAGAAATAGGAAAGAATGGGAGAGACAACTCTCCTCCAAAAAGTTTTGTCACTCTATTCACAACTATTTACAAATGATAAATAATCATCTATATCCTTCTATTCTCCTATTTATACAAATAGCCCTATGACAACCTCAACTAACTAACTAACTAACTATATCCTAGCAATATACCCCTACACAAAACAACCTTGTCCTCAAGGTTGACATCTCATATTCTTCTTGTAGGTGTAATACTTGATAATATTCTTCTTGTAGGTGTAATACTTGATAACATGCATTGGCTTCCATTTTCCCTTCCATATATTCTTTAAATTTGTAGTATTGAGCAGCATAGTCCTTAGTACTTCATAACATCCAACATGCACCCACTTAGAACCTTGCCACTTGTATTCCACAATTTCAGGTGCAAGTGCCTAGAACCATTCTGCAACATAACCCTGATGGAAATAGAATGGTTCATTAAACCACTTTCTCCTTTGCTGCCAACCCCATGGTTAACTTGTTAATTAGTATGCATAGAAATAAAGCCGCCTTAATTGTGATGAACTTACAAACTTTTGGAAGATGACATTGCAATAGCATCAGGTTGAGCTTTTAAACACTTGAATCTTAAAAGGAAGTCTCATCTAAAACCATATGTAGGGGTATAACTGTTCCCATTAATTTCTACTTGTGTAATGCATTATTTTCCAATGACCTTGTATTGTGCTTCTGACCATTGATCGCACCAAGATTTTCTGCGACTTCACTAATTTCTGTAGTACTAGATTCATCAGCAGTTAGAAGCTTCTGTATTGGATAAATTTCTTCAACAAATGCTGGTCTTATAACCCCTTGGAAGACTATACAAGCTGGAGTCTGCTCTATCCAATCAATTTGATCGTCTGAAGCTTTATCAGCATATTTTTTAGCAAAATGCATTGGATTTACGTTTGACAGTTCAGGCTCAAGAAAAGCCCTTGCTGGTGGGCCAGAGTGGTGGTTCGAACCCATCCTTTTAATGATTTGTATTAGTGTATATAAGAATTACTGCTATAAGTTTTATATAACATTTTTCGGGTCATGCTAACAAGTATCCTATGGACAGTAGTTAAGGAAGCTAAAAGTAGAAGTTTCTATTGGAAACAACAATTTTCAAACTGCTGAAAAGTTGAATACACTTTCCTACAAAAAAAATTCTATATTTGTTTCCATAAACCAATGTCCTAAGGGAACTCTTTAGCATTTTCCTTTACTTAAAATTACTCAAAGGACTATTATTTATTGTCTCTTTTAAGGGTTACCATAGAAATCTTCATGGAAGTGATTGTATACAGTTCATGGAACTGTCGAACTGGCAGCCAGAACTTCAGTAAAACTAACTACTAATTACTTCAGTTCAACCTCCTATGACCCTAAAGCTACAGCCTCAAAAGGCAAAATATGTCATTTCCAGCCATTTGAGGTGGTGTTGTGCTAAATATTACATTAAGGTAGGAAAAGAAAAACAACATGGATTATAAGAATCAACCACAACAGATGTCTACTATAACCAAAAGATTACGAGCATAATGTTAATTCACATCAAACCAGTTCTACAAGCATTTACAAAAGATCCATGTAATAAATTAACAGAAACTGACAATTTTACCTTTTGACCTCCTTTTCAGATCCGAAAGGAAATTGTCCACAAGTTCGATATTAACGCCTTTGGAATGTATCTGCAATAATACAAAATTATTAAACCATAGGTACTGGTGGCGATATAGAAATGGTACGAGAATTCAGAAAACCTAGCCTGATAACAAGGAATATGTGCAAAAAAATGGATAAAGAAAAGTTAACGACTAAAAGAGAAGCAGTGCTTTCTATGGCTCGTGAAATCAATCAAGCCCAATAATCTCAAATGATAAATCCTCCACACCACTCCCCATTCCCATCACATCAACCTTTGTATTGTCCATTATTTTATATCAAATGTTGACTCCTCCATTCTGTTAGAGTCTGGCATAACAGTCACCTACACTCCGAGGCCCATAACCCCACCCACAATGAGTTCACCTCCCCTCAAGGTGTAAGGTTAGGAAAGTGGTCTAAATGAGAAAGAAATCCTCCTCTCGTGTTCAGTGAGATTATCCCACTTCACGGGAACTTGGCATGCCTATTCAATAGTTCACAGATGGTAAATTTTTGGGAAAAACTTATAATTCTTGCAAATTCCAGATCTCCTAACCATTCCAATGTCCAATTTGCACACCACCACAATCATAGAAACTTTCAAAGTAGATATTCAGATAATAGAAATTATGTATTCTAATGTGTTTAGAACAAAAGGGTTACAAGGATTAAATAGAGGGAGGAGGCACACAGCCATCCTCAGTCTAGGAAACATAAAAGTAAATACAATAATTCCTCATAATCAAGAAATTAAAAGCAGAAATCAACTAATGAGGAGATAAGATAATATACTTATGAAATCCCTCTTATTCTAGGAAACAAATAATGCAATGCTCAATAATCAGCATTTATGTGGCATATTTCCACATTAAAAAAATTATACAATCAACAGCTTATTTTGTGAATTAAAATATTACCTCGACGAGAGACCTTTGGTAAGAATCAAATGACTGTAAAGCTTTTTGGCCTTTTTCAGTCGAAAGAATTCCCTGTTAATCAAAACCAATGATGCAATTCATCATAACAAAAGCAAGGAATCATTTGCAATTAATTCATCACAACTATAAAGCACATGCAATATTAAAAATTTCATCTATTTTTAGTAGTAGTATCTATAGCATGTAAACTTTTTGTTTCCGACCAATAAATTACAAAACCGAAGTCTTATACTAATAAGGTACAAAATGTAAGTACAGTTGGTAAAAATAAAATAAAATTTTGCCAATAATCACAAATATAACCAACGTATGTTCGTCCTAGTGACAAATCATTAGAATCCCCTTAAGAAAATTCTTAGGATGGGAAATTAGAAACTGGAATAGCCATGTTTGCTTAAGTGGCTCCACCTATCACAATTTGTAAGGGTCTGATGGCTGCATCAGACCCTGACAAACACAAGCATGCTGCCATATCAACGAATGTATCTCATTTAATTTTACGCTTTAAGTACAAAAATAGAATATAAAATAATCAATGGGTTTCTTCAAAGGCCAATTACAAGTGAAATACACTTACACGAAGTGTTTGTGATGCCATATCAACAACTTTCACTGAATCATCCATCAGATACTTCATTAGTAATTTCATAAGGACAATTAAAAGTTCTTCAGATATGCACACGCCTATGTTGTAACTGGTTTCCCCTGTACTGCAGTTATCAATTGATTTGCACGGATGGATATGAATACTCTTGCCTGGAAGTTGGAAAACAACGGAGTGTGGGTCCCCAGCACCAACCTGCAGCAGTGCAGCCTATATAAAGGTTCTTTACAAAAAGGGATATAATCAATTTGATAAGCGCATGGTTTGACAAGATAACTTAATTACTAAAAGTTATTTACACAATCATAGTTTTGAGTTACATTTATTTCAAAATATACACTGTATTTATTATTTAGTTATTTCTCTTCATCTAATAAATGTCTGAAAATAGGAACTATAAAACGTAGAAGATAATTTTTGTCCAAAAAAATAGTGGTGCAAGTCAGCAAACTACAAGATAAATAATTGTCTGTCAAATCATATAAACTAAAAAGAGACTGAACCTTTAGTAGATCCTACGAGAATTTCTACCAGTAGTAAAGAATGTGTTAGATAATCCTAGCGTTCATCATAAAATAATTATTGAGGAACCCAAATAGAATGTTACGTAATGGCTTGTGCCACCTAGGGAAAGCATCCAAGTTCAATCCCAGGTATAAAAAATTTCTAGAGGACGGGCTGTACCCATTGAGCTATGGGATCCCCAGAGTTTCACCCTAATGTCCGATATGCCATTTTGTTGTGAGAGTGAGGAAGAGAATAAAGGGCACAAAGAGTAAACATGTGAAATTCAAGTGCGATTTGTAAAAAGACGAGGAGAGCATGAAGCTCCTGTTGATGCCTCGCTCTGCCATACCCTGGAAATGAAATCCGAAACCAATTCTCTGACAACACTTGCATCATCCGAGCCACACATGTGAACAAGTGTCCAAACTGCATGCACAATTTCATGATCACCATGCCAATACTTGTCCTCCAAGTGAGCTTCTGCTCTCCCTCTTCTTTGAAAGGTTTCTTCAATCAGTAACTTTTTGTGTAACGCCTGGAGACTGAAGAAAAGTCGTATTCAAAAATCAAAATCACAAATTACGGAAACTCAGTTCATCTAATATTAACTATGTAAATACATGTCCTCCAATTCTCGCTCTCTCTAAAATAACTCATGCACACAGTATTATTTTCATGAAATTAAGACTTCTAATTTAGTTATATTTAAATAACAGGAAGCAGTATTGGGCTATCATCATAGCTTACAATGAAAGATAAAAAATAAGAAAGACTGTTGAGAAAAGAAATCACCTGGACAAAAGTAACCGTGTTGGAAGATAGCAAGACCTCTTTACTACCTGAAAATGAACAATGAAACAGATAACAAGTTAAAAGAGAATTACCAAACCATGTGATCAAGACTTTTTCTTTAAAAAAATATTTTTAAAAAATCCTTTAAATGTTTTAAAATTATTTGTTTAAACTTGTAGAAAAAATAGGATGAAGGCATTTATGATTTATTCCTCAGTCCATGCCCGGATACCTAGATGCTCTTAATTTATCCAACGGATATATATAGAGCAACTAGGTATCCGGGCATGAATAGACACTCCAACTATGTTGGCACCTCTACACACCCCCATATGTCAGAATTTCTGTTTTCTTGCCTTTTTCGTTGATCTGATATCCTCAATATATAGTACAACAGCCATTAATGATACAAATATTCTAAATCCTATAATTTCTATATAATCATGAACAAACTAGCATATATTCAGCAAGTAATATAAATTGTAGTAATGACAAAACCACAGCAATAATTAGGAATAATATAATTGGAGGATTCCTTATTGACACCATCCTCTACCTATATATATATAGAGGGGATGTTTCAAGTGAGAGTAGTTTTAAAATAAGAGGGTGAGAGGGTTAAATTGTGGTTGTCTGATCAAAACAAACGGTTGAGATCAAAACAAACGGTTGAGATGCAATTTCAATTTTTCCTCCATTTGATTAAAAAATCAGATCTGTGTGAGTTGTACAATGAATTGGGTGTGGTGTCGAAACATGGAGATCTTACAAACCGGCAACACCAAAACACACCCTCACATTACCTTTTCATCGTCATTTATCAATCAATTTTTTGCAAACTCAAATCGAAAGAAAAGGGAGACCACAGCAGAAAAAAGATGCAGAATTTTTTGTTTTTATAATGAAATGAAAAGTCAGAATTTTTGTTTTCAGAGAGAAAACGTAACAGTGACGAGACAGAGAGATAAGAGGGAAGGAAAAATTACCTACAGTTTAAAAAATGAAAAGTCACCATATATATATATATATATAGAGAGAGAGAGAGAGAGAGAGAGAGAGAGATAGAGGAGGGATCAATTGACTCCAAGAGTAAGTCTAATCAATTGATACTGCTTATGCTTTCAAATCAATATCAGAATTGGCAAAAAAAGATTATATTGATTAGCATTAAGGTAAGTAATAGTGTAATAAGGTGATGCTTATAATATATCTTGTTTCGTTTTCCCAAAACCTGCTACTCTCATATGGGTATACGATCAAGCATATTTAATTGATGTATCGATTGATCAGAATTGCAAATTGAAGGAATGGTGGTATATGTTATGGATTAATAACAGCTGTTATTAGGTTTTGAAAATAGTTTGTGGTTGCACCGACAACACAAGGCGTAGACTAATATTACCATGGGGATTATTCGTAATTAATTGGAGCCATTGATTATTATTATAATTAATGGTCAAGATTTGGATTAAGTTTTTAGACTTACTCTTGGAATTATTATTATATGTGGTTGTTCTTAAAATTTAATATTAAAGACCCACACCCATCTAATCCTCTTTTCCTTCTCATTCTCATCTTGTTTCTTCCGAACATACACATGCGCTAATGATATCCCCTCTTCTTCATCTTCGCTTCCGGATCTCAGTTCTTCAACACCACAGCCAATCACCCAATTCATTGTAGAACTCATAGACCAGATTTTTCAATCAAATGGAGGAAAAATTCCTTTTCAAAATCCAAATTGTTTCACATATTGAGTTAAACGGGTGTGCCAGTTGAATTTCAATATCCTATAATCTAAGTTTTTTCAAATCCTTAATTTTTGAATCTTAGTTTTACAATTGAATATATAATTGTATAGAGAACCCAATCCTCTTTTGTCTTACTGTATTCCAATCCCCTCCATCTCTAACCATTGTAAAATTCCATCGATGTGAATCGATAGGCACTTAGGGCCCGTTTGGCCTAGCTTATTTTTGAACTTTTGCAAATGGCATATGCAATTTTTATGTATTATTATAAGTTTGTTAAGGTAGTTTATGATAAAATAACTTATAAAACTTCAATTTTCACTTGTTTGAACTTATAAAATAGCATAAAACCTAATTTATATTGCATAAGCTCAAAAATAAGCTAGGCCAAACGAGCCCTTACTGTATTTGCCCCTTTAAAAACTTAGAAGTGAGGAAGGAAGAAAAATCTGGACATTGAGAAACAATTGTGTTTACCGTAAACAATAAGGGGGTTGATTGAGAAGGAATGCTAAAGAACTATAACATTTACAATGTTTTTCTGCCATTTTTGTTAGAAAAAACCTTGTGGGTAGTTTCCAGAAACGAGATTGAGGAGACAGATAAAAAAGGGTATTGCAAGACATAATCACATAAGTTAGCAATTAGGCATTTAGCTTTGCACCAATAGTCTCAAGCAAGCCTGTGATTTAGGCACAAATAGATGAAAGTAAAAATTGGTGTTCAATGGTTGTTCGTCAGTTTTGATCTGGGCACTAGTTTAAAGGTAGATGAAGAGTTGGGTTAGTAGAGAAACCAGTCTGAAGCGCCTGAGAAAGTGAGAAATTTTTTTATTGGAAAAATAAATCACATGTCTGTCTTAATTAAAATCATCTTTTAAACTCAACCATTAAATTTAATCTAATGGTTATAAGTAACTCCTCTCATCTCTCATTTTAACAACTCCTCTCACTTGAAACTTTCCCTATATATATATATATAGAGGGGAACTTTCAAATGAGAGGAGTTTTAAAATGAGAGGGTGGGAGGGTTAAATCATAACCCTTAGATCAATCTTTATGGTGGTCTTTAATTTTAATAAATGTTGTGTATCTCACCCCATTTTCTCTCACCTAACCCGTTTTACTTTTCCAATTTCTGGACAAGAATTTCCCACATGACTCTTCACTGACTTTTCCCCTCCATTACCTACCATTCTCATTTCTCAGATCTCCATGTTTCATACTCAATTACTCACCCAATTGTACCACTCACACACCACTTTTTTCAATCAATTTGAGAAAAGGTTTCGATCCAAATGGGTTTCCTTTCTAACAGTCAAGTGTGCATCCATGGCATCTACAAAGTTTTGTAGGATTAATAAATTAAGAAAAAAGAACCTGTTGTTTTCAAGAATAGGAAACGATTTTGAGTTTTGATTTAGGAACTTTCAATTAATTTCCCCAACATAATTCTTTAATGGAGATGATGAAATTTTGTCCAAAAAATAAATAAATGGAGTTGATGAAACAAAGGGGATTTGAGAAGGAATAAGAGAATTGTGAGAGAAGACAAATCGGTACATGTAAAAGAAAAAAAATATCACATTAGGAAAATCCAATTGAAGTACTGTATATCCAATTGATAGAGATGTGCTAGATTCAAATGGGTGTATTTGCTTTTGCGAAAATCCAATTGAAGTTTCTTATGATAAGCTTTCTATGTTTCATTTATTAATGGTACATGTTTTGACTATAACCAGTAGAACAAGCTAGCATGTGAAATTAGATTTCCATGGATGCAAAATATTGACCTCAAGATACTGGAATCAAATTAAAATATTGAAAGTGAATTCAATAATTGTTAGGAAGAAGATGAAGTGTTAACAAACCTTAGGAAGAAGATGACTCGGATAATTGTTGGAGGCGTGTAATGTAAATTCAATAATCAGATGTTTTGTGTTCCTTTTGAAAGTGTTTTAATCTCCACCTTTTATTTTAATCCAAAGGTTAATATTCAACCCTCTCATCTCTCATTATAAGAGTCATCTCACTTGAAAGCTCCCCTATATATATATATATATATATATATATATATATATATATATATATATATATATATATATATATATATATATACCATTTTGAATTTGTGTGATACCTTTACAAAACTTGATAGTCCCTCAAAGCTCCGATGAGCCGAAGGTTTTGATACGGCATAGATCGGCACACAGCGATTCGAACGGTGGTGGTTTTGTTGGATAACGTTGTCAGGAAGTGCTCCAGCACGGTAGAGGACGGAGATGGAGTCAAAAAATGCTTAAGGCGTGTCATAAACAAAAGATAAGTGGTTTTGGTGGATCCCAGAGAGATGCAAAAGTGTTTGAAAAGTATGAATACTTGTCGGCAATTTTTTCAATGGTAGCTGACAGGATCAAATTGAAAATAGTTTCCACTTTATATAAAATATATAAAAATAGATGATATGGACTTGGGTTTTATACGGGTGCCCAAGTCCCACATCAAGTAGTATTGGGTAGCTAGCTTTTGACTTTGGAGGGAGGGTTCTCCAAGTATCAGGATACTTATCAATTTGTATTATAGCCTGTTGTCGGCAGCTCAGAAAGTGCTACCTAATAAAGGGCTGTCAGGAAAGGCCATGTAAAGTGTTCTACGGTGAAGCCGACGGAATGTCAACTCTCGTCGCCTAAGTCTTACATTAAGTGGCTTGGTTCTTCCCCTTGATAGCAGAATTTCAAAGTTTACTCCAAGTGCTGGGTAGATTATAAGAATAGTTTGGTATAATGAGCCTTACAAGTTCATAAATATGCAAGTAGATTATAATTCTTTACCTTCAATATGTGGTCACGAATAGAGTAAGTGTGGCATAATTCTTCATGAAACTTCCGTATCTCATCAAATATTTTTAATTCGGGGAATGGCTCTAACTCCTGCAAGAAATATTTTTTATGCATCCATAGAGCATAAGATCATATCCTTAAAACAAAAGAGAAAAGATGAATAGACGAAACTCACTTTGACGTAATCATGCATAGATGGATCAGACTCCAAAGTAAACATACGGAGCAGAGATAAGCCTTTTGATTTAAAGCTATCACGTGATTCTTTCCTTTCAGAAGGAATGCAACATGCCACTAACTTTGAAACAATAAACTGAACAAAAGACGAAGTTGTAAATAATGGAATAAAATATCAAATGAATTAAAAACATTGTAAAAAATGAAATAATATAAACCTGGAGTTGTTCCCCAAGCATGCTAGTGATATCAGCTGATAAATTCTTCTCATAAGATTTCAACAATGCAGAAAGTATACAACAACATTGGTCTAGTAAAGCAGGACATCCAATCAATGGTCCAATCAGGTTGAAAAGATAACTGCATTCACTCAAAATTTAAGAAAAGTATATGAGAAATAAATAGATCAAAACTTCAAACTAATCAACTTCAACCTTCAAATTTGATAATGACATCTGAAAAATGGATCAAATGGACACTGGACAGGTTGGCAAATAACATATATACATACATATAAATATGGATATGGTGAAAACAACTAATCAGCAACAACTAAGGAAAATATGAAGGAGAAAATTGACGGTAAAAAGCTAACACCTAGATGAGAGAGAGAGAGAGAGAGAGAGAGAGAGTCGTTGGACAATGCGAGAGGCTCAGGGAAATGTGGGAGAGAAGCACAGAAAAAAGCACTTAAATATGAAAAGTTTTTTCAGTGTTTTAAAGCTGAAATCCCTCATCTACCCCCACAAAAAAAACTATACTCTCTCTGGTTTGTCTCAAGTATAAGCAAAAAAAATTGTCACACTTTTTGTTCTAAAATATAAGCAATGGTTAATTATTTCTATCATACTTAAAGCTATTATTCCCTAATGAGTGCTAGGAACACTCTTTTCAACACTCACTCTCTAATTAGTTGAAATCGGTGTGGGCCTCTTCCTCACTTTGGAAATAGGTCTCATATAAGTTTTACCCGATTAGAGAGTGAATTTTAGAGAGATTGTTGTTAGTAATCCTCATTCCCTAATTACCATTCAAGTAATGCAGTTTTATTTTTCCAATAACCATGAACAAGTTCCCATAAGGGGTAATTTTGATAATACAATTACGTTATTTAATAGTTTTAAAATATTAAATGAGATTAACTACTTTTCTTACTGGGTGTGAAATTAGTTATTTTTCTTATATATGAGACAAGAGAGAGTAAAGTTTAATTTCTCGGGGCTTTTTCAGGAATTCAACGGGCAACCATGGGATCGCAGGATAGTGCAACAATTTCTGTTATTTTTACACAAAAGTAGCCGCAACATTTGGTACACTGAAACGTGACGCAACAGAGAGGCTATAGCAGTCACCCTCTGCTCCTCTGCAATAGCGTGCTATTCATTACACTGATTAAAGGCAATTGTACAAGAGAAAGTCCGGCACAAACATAAGTTGGCACTTCATGGACTGTTCAAAAAACGCAAGACAATTGAATTGATTACCATCTACTCAAGCATGAACATTAGATTTCTAGTTTAAATATCTATCAAGTTTCACATATGAGATACATGCTCTGTCCATAAAACTTACTTGGATGTGCTTAAAACAGTAACTCTCTGACCAAGAACACTAATAAGCACTTCAATTCCAGACAATCGGTGGCACTTATGCCTGTAATGAGACGCTGCTGTAATTTTATAATGAATTTCTACCAAAAACTGCCAGTTACAAAACAATTATAAGTACCATGAAAGAATATACGAAAAAGGGAAAAGGATTTCAAAATGGTGTTGTCAAGTTGTATGAAATTATAAGTACCATGAAAACTCTATCAGGGCGAAAAATTTTGATCTTATCAGCAACAGCAGCAGTTGTGTGACTACCATCCCTACATCTCAATAAATATTACATGTCAAGATACAAATAGTGATTGGATTAAATATAAACAGCAAGTTCGAGAAGATAACTTACGACTCCAGAAATCCATCAACAATTGTTTGAATTACACGTGACACTGTATCCATGGAAAAGAAAGGGACAACAGGGTCGGAAGAACAAGAGCACAGAGATAAAATACAGCTGACAATTGAGACCTAAATGTACACATGAAGAACAATAATATGTAAAAACATGCAAAAAAAATATCTCCTCATACAAATTAAGTAATTAATAATAAAGAATATTATTATTACATATGTCAACGGGTGCTATTTAATTAGACGTAACTTTACATTAATTTCAAACAAGTATGATTAAAATGGATCCACCTCAAAAGATATTGGGAAAAATAATGTTTAATAGATATCAGCACCCACACTTAAAGTCACAGCATATGAAAAAGAGAAAACGTAACATATGTGTGTGTGTGGCTGAAATGGATGAAAACCCATCAAATTTACAGCCACTTGTTTTCACAGAAGATGACTAAACAAAAATGCTGAGGTTTGAGAAACTGTCATTAAAAAAATGCTTTCAGCAGAAATTAACAAAAAGTTATTAGTAGATATAATTATTAGAGATCCTACCATGACAGGTGATATGGACAAAATAGTGGTTATAACTAATAGTGGAGGATATCCTCTCTCCCTGAGCTAGTTTTTAAGATTGAGTTAACCCCAAGCTCAAACTCTAACAACCTATTATCAAGATACTATCACATATCCATACCCCACGGCGTACAGGAGGGCTTATAAGTGTGGGATAGCCATCAACACCATGAGTTAGCTTTTGGGATTGATTAAGCCCCGGAACAAAAATCCAAGAGTAGAAATTATTTCTCAATATTTTGAAGTGGGAACATTCTCCTGAAAAATATTTTGATCTAAACATTATTTATAGAAAATGATGAAGTTCCTATAAATAAGATAATTTTCCTATAAATGCTACAATAAGTTAAGGAAGGAAATTCATTTTCTCATTTAATGAATTGAAATAAATAAGATAATTTTCCTTTAAAATGTTACAATAAACATAAAAGACTGTTATCGAGAAATATTATTTTCTTTAAAACAAGCAAACCCTAAAGAGCAGAGTAGCAGACCATATGTCTCTTTATGAGTTCGTCCCGTTCATTCTCAGATATCTGACCAAGTTCAAGAATAGAACTCTGAAGCACATGAGTAGCCCTCTCCGACTCAGGTTTCTTACTGCAATGCAAAGCCATGGAAATTGAAAATATCGATGCAAAGTGGTGTTTCATAAGAACTGTCATAGGTTGACAAGTAACCTGCAAAAGGTAACTTTATTAGAGAAAACAACATACAGACACTGCACTTAAAAATCTACTCAAGGTTTTAATCATTAAACCAATGGCAATTCTAAAAGCTTAAGGGCATCTAATTGAAATAATTTTTATTTCCTACAGAATGAAATTTAGAAGCTTCCATATTATGTATTAACATAAAATATAACATCATTTATGGAAAATGCTCACACCTTGGCAACCCAATTAAGATCAGAACTATGTTGATGAAGAAGCAGAGCAGGAAGAAGCCACGGACAACAGTACTGAAGGAAATGACCGGGTTCTGCATCTGGTACAAAAAGATGCCTTGTCTGTAGAGCAACAAACAATAATTATTGCCAAGGAAATTTTCTATCAGAATCCAGCAAAAGATAGCGGTTAACCAAATAAAAAATTTCACCATAGAAAACGTTTTAGATTACCACATTGATTCATCAAGAAAAAATAACTAGAAAAAAATATGCTTGCTAGGATATGAATCAAAAGATGAAATAGCACAAAAACATTATAAAATTGAATGTAGTTGAACAAAATCAAACAAATTGGGATTTCCATAGGTTCCTATTGCATGGCCAGATACTACACCAAGGACGGTATCTAATTCAGGTATGAATTCAGAACAGCATTCAAAACCTTAAAAAAGGAACTTAAAGAGTTAATTCTGCTTTTAAGTTCCTGGGCATGACTAAATAATTTCTGAATATCTTGGTTATGTTCCCCAACTTTGGAAGAAAACAACTTCAAAGCCAACCTAATGCTAAATTAAAACCAATTACAAAAAGACTTCCTCCATCCACTATCTCTGCTAGTATAACAATTAACAATAAATTTGAGGTAAAGAAAAAACTAACAGAAGGACAAGTCAAGGCAACTAAAAAAAAAGGTTTTAGCTAAGTCTTAGAATATGGGATAGACCTATCTCAACCCTAGAAGTATATTTGACGTGTGAGGATTGCCTAAGCCTTGTAAAGACAACTTTATCCACAATAGTTATTGTTGGATTTAGCTAACAGAAGGACAAGTCAAGGCAACCAAAAAAAAAAGGTTTTAGCTAAGTCTTAGAATATGGGATAGACCTATCTCAACCCTAGAAGTATATTTGACGTGTGAGGATTGCCTAAGCCTTGTAAAGACAACTTCATCCACAATAGTTAATGTTGGATTTGTAATATAATTGTCACTTTAGATTTTTAGGGAAATCAAAATAATCCTAGATCTACTCAGGAACTCCAATGGAAGAATAGAATTTGGTGAAATAGAGGAAAATGTAAAGTTGAGAGTTATGGAGAGAAGATATATTTGTTTCAAATGTTGATTGATTAAGTTTAAAATGAGGCACAATGCCTTTAAATACAACCATCCATCAAGGATAAAATAGTAAAATATATAAAGAAAACTATTATTTAAAATAAACTATTAAACTATACTTAATTTCCGGTGACAATAAACATCCTTGTCTTCAAGGATGAAAATTTCTAAGTACCATGCTTAGGAGGTAAATTCTTCCATTTGACAATAACTAAATAAACATGAACACTTCCCTAATTAACCATCTTCCTATGCAACAGGACCACCAACTTTGTGTATTGAATGATTAGCAAAACTTTCTTAGTTAAATCATAGAAAGAAGCATGAAGAGTTACTACACATAGTTTCCAAGCAAGATAATCATAGACATGAACCAACATGCTTTTTCCATTATCCAAACTTGGTTCTGAAGAGTGATAATAGCAGAAACTATAATTAAGAAGAGGCTGTGAACTTAATCTTTGGTTTACCAATAAATCAAGAACAGATGAAACCAACTTCCTTGCCTCTTCATAACCAATTTTGAAACTACACATCATTCGCACACAACCCTTGAAAGCTTCAAGTACATTTTTCTTAGAGGCATACAAGACTTGCACAAAATTCATTGCAACATTAGCAGAGAATGTAACTTTGTTGGTCAACAGGGACACATGATGCTAATGACACACAATCCACAATTCTTCCAAAAACCTTTGAGGGCTTTACATTATTAATCCCAATTCCCAACAGAGAATGTCACACTTTCTGATAGTAATAGCAAAAACCAATTTGCTCCTTTCAACAAAAGCTTCCTCATATTGTCCAGGTGCTTTTAACCAAGATTCAACCAACATATTTGCAAAAGCTACATAACTAAATCATACACAGCAGAGGTAGAAGAATGTGGTTATGGAAATAGCAATCATGAGAGTCTTTTTTATGGTAGTTGTCTCTGGTGGAGAAACTTAGGGTCATGTATCTTAGGGAGGATGACATTGTGTGGGTGGGAAACTGATGCAATATCACCAATTACTTTGAAGATTAACCATGACTTTTCTGCAACATTAGAAATTGATACTTCAGGTACACTAAATCTTCCATTTTCGATGACTTTTGTGTGCCAACTCTTAGTTCAGTAGATGACTACGTAAAGGACATAACAACTCTAACAATTGAAAGCAATGCATTCAAGACTTCAATTCTCTTAGGCCTAGTGTTGCATGATATAGAGTACAAGACTCATCACATACCAAACATAAACCCATTTCCATCTTCTCTTCCACTTCGAAAGCACTCACGATGTTCACCGGTTTGTCTTTTGCAGCCATCGCGTGCGCCAAATCAAAGGCTCAAGATACCATATGTAACAGATTTTTCACTTTGGATTATTAGAGAAATCGAAATATTCCTAGATCTACTTAGCAACTCCAATGGAAGAATAAGATTCAGTGAAATAGAGCTAAATGTAAAGTTGAGAGTTATAGAGAGAAGATATTTGTTTCAAATGTTGATTGATTAAGTTTCGAATGAGGCACAATGCCTTCAAATACAACCATCAATCAAGGATAAAATAATAAAATATATAAACTATTATTTAAAATAAACTATTAAACTATACTTAATTTCTTGTAACAGGATTTCAGACACACCACCTCACAAGAGTGAAGGTGCTGGAGGTTTTAACATCCAAGGCGGCTGGCTGTAAGGGAAGTGGTTATGGTTTTGAACAGTAAGATATGACCAGTAGCCTGTATACCTACCAATGACCAACTACTTTAAATCTCAATTTGTTACGTGAAAACTCAATTATGTTTTACTACATATCTAACATTTTAGACTTTCCTCGAATATTGACAATGGACATATTCATCTTTCCAACATGCTAAAATTTGAGGGCCTCTTTTATTTTGGCCAGTTCCTGTTTCCATTTCGGCATAAAAAAAAGAAAATAAGAATGAACACAAGTTTACCTTGCTGTTTCCATTTTCAATTTTAGAAAACAAAATCAATATTTCGGATAATTTTGAAAGTAAAACACCATATTCAACATTTCGGAAAACAATTCCTCCACTCCCAACCTGCATCAGAATACGCAATCTCTTCTTCTCTAACAGCATCCTTCTTCCAGAAAACCCTCTTTCACAAGATCTCCAACCAGATCTGCTGCCCTCCTTCACTCCAAGATCTGCAACACATTTTCCATCTCCTTCGTTGAGAACAAGATCTGAACACACCGTCACACACTGCTCCCATCTCCACCAATGTTCTTTCCAACTGCGGTCACAAACTCACATCCAGACAAATAGCCTCTATTGTACACCAAAGACATTTCCGGTTGCTCTCACCCTCATCTCTCCCTCTCTTTCCCTAATCGCGGGTTTGAAAATATGAAACATATTTTCTAATTTTGAAAATTTAGAAATAAAATAATTTTTCAACTCTTCAATTTGAAAACATAAATATTTTTATCAAATTACAAATGAAGTTTAAAATATCACTAGCAGCTTCTTGATGTCATATACTTAAGGATCGCAGATTGCCTTTGCAACTAACAGGCTGTTTATTAGAGCAGTACTGGAAGCAAAATTAGGCTATTACCTTGCAGTAAATCTCACTCAATGCTTAGTAACATGTATAAGGAACAAATTACCTCAACAAGTGCAGCCAAGCTTACACCGCAAGCTACCCAACAAAATAGAAGTGATCCCAATAATTCCTCTAAATACTGCAAAAAGCAAAAAACAAAAAAAAAAGCATTGAAGTCAAAGGAAACCATTTAGTATTCATGTAACATTTTTGAAGCTTCAATACCAATCTAAGGTCTAGAATGTTGTCAGAGTTCAAAAGCATGAAAATGAAGTTATTGTCTGAGATCATAATAGAGCAAATAAGCATCTTCCAATAAAATATTCTATAATAAAAATGGGTTCTTCTATAAAAAATAAATTTCAATTAAATTTGCATCTAACTATAAATACTTATTTTCTGAAAAGGCAAAACTCAAATTTTTGGATCAAGGTTAAACATTTTTCAAGCTATTGTCACAAACGTACATTTGGTAGTACCAAACTACAGAAATAGGATACACAATTACAATCAAATAGTCGTTGCCCAATGTCAAAATTAAAACAAAGACATGAAAAACACAATTACCTTCATTCTAGTCATATACTGAAGCTTCTTAGAAAGATTATCAAGTACAGCGCAGACCAAATTCCTAAAACATGTTACCGAAGGTAAGACACTAAAGTGAAGGTTTTTAAATGACACAGAAATATTTTGTTTACCTTTGACAAGGATCAACGGCAGAAACCACGCATATCATAAAAACAGACTGAAAAAAGGCATCCAGAATCAGAAAGGAAACAGATGGCACTGTTAAATAAAAAGAAAACTTGACTATTTTGTACATACACTAGAATAACACTAGGCAGAGGCACAAAAATGGATCAAAACACTTTAAAAAGTAAACAAAAAAAAAAGAAATGTCACATCAATAAGATTACCTCTAACTCCACCTTCTCACTATGAAATGCAACATGCATCAGAGTAATTAAAACTGTTTCCATTATAGGTTGAGGCTGAGGACCAGCAGCTAGCACCTCCTTCGCATTGATAGTTTTTCCTTTGGAATAGACCACCAAAGGAACGCCAAAATTTGAACTGGGAAAACAACCAAAGCCAATCGATGATCATGGATCTCCTTATATTATAATTTTCTCACAAACAGATGGTTTTAGAATTCTGAATTCAAAGAATTTAGAGAAGCAAAGAAGAATAAATCTGAATATTTTTCATTCTGAATCTGAAGAGAAAAGGAGATATTTATACAAATAATTGACAGTTGTTGCTGGAACTGCCTAAAGTAAATACAGCAGGAACTAATAAAACACAGCCTGAGGAAGTTACTGCTTGACTAATAGAGATAGAGCTGGCACTAAATCAAAGCAGTTAGATGACTGTGCTAAGCTAGAAGACCCAGATACTACAATAACATTAGTATTCCTAACACATGGAAGTGGAAATGAATATTTAGTATTGTTGGTTAATAAAAAAAAAAGTTACAATTGCAAATCTCCCAAAACGTCATCAAATAAGGTCTAATCGTAAAAAATTAAATGTGAGCATCAAGTTGTGAAAACCCATTTCAATGGAAACATGTCTGTGTCGAGATTATTTGAAGTGAAACTAACCATATGTCCTGAAAAAGCTCTTCATGGCCATCCCATGTTTGGAAAAGAACACCAATCCTCCTTGCAAATGATAAACGAACCCGATAATCCATATCATTGAGCATCAAAAATAAGCTGTCTATGATTGTCTATCAAAACATAAAAAACAATGGATAAGGTATTAAAGTTAGAGCTAATACAAGGTTTCACTATGTAGTGATTAGTGAATAAAATAAGTGCTGTTATTTTTGTGTTACCCACAGTTGCAATAGTAATATTATGATTAGGTAGTTACAACTGAAATTGTAACTTTGCATAGGTTTGGGTAGGTCTAACTGAAATCAGACAGCAAAAATCACTTTTACCAGAAACATCAAAACTCTCATTTATTTATCTCACATCACCTAGTAGGACATTATCACAGTATCTAAAAAAACATAAAATCAGGCCAAGAAAATCATAAAAATCACCTGACAAAATTGAGGGTGGAGTGAAATAAGATTAAAGATGCAATCAATAAGCTTCACCCGTCCAAACCAATCAAGTTCGACTTTTGAAAGTTTATGCACCAACTTTCCTAGCGACTCAAAGCACTGCATGATTAAATCATGGTTACTTAAATTAATAACAATCACATTAATATATAACAATAAACCGTGTTCATTTTGAAACTATATCTCTGATGAACAGAAGCACCTTGCTAACAGAGTACAAAGCTACAGTTACAACAAAATAATGAAAATATGTACTATCATAGAAACCGCCAGTAAAGCATGTACGAGCTGAGCTGATAACTAGAAGGAAAAAAAAATGTTTGTGTTGTAAATAACGTATATTTGTAATTATTTATAATAATTGTATCGGTTCATTAATCAGGCTCATTAAGTTTAGAATAGTCTATTCAAATGAATTAGTGCATTTAATGTATTCATAACTTTGAAATGTATCAGATATATTGTCTACAATATGCTTGGTTTTTATTGAGAAGGTAGAGAGAGAGAGAGAGAGAGAGAGAGAGAGAGAGAGATAGAGAGAGAGAAGAGAGAATTTAAATTTACCAAGTTCTGATGCATTTAATAAATTCACTTGGATATATCTTCTGAAAACAGAGTCTGATGCCTTTGCCATTTTAATAATTCTAAAGCATAGTGGAATAAAAGTTTAACTTACCCATCAAAGCCTTCCAATCAGATTGAGGAGGTGAGTTTCTGAGTAATATTTAAATACTTGGCTGATTTAGGCATCAACCACTGTTTAATTTTCCCCTATACTCACCATCAAAATGAGAAGTCGTGCCGTAAAAAACGTTTTCTCAATCAATAGACTTCACTCGTCATCCCTACCCTCTTGTGAATTCCAGGTTCCCAACCCTTCTCGGCTCTGTTTCTAGCAGGTTTACAACACTCTGTTTGGTGTTTCTGCAAAAACCAGCCAGCACCCCTCCACTTTTAATTTCTGGCAACAGCAATTGTGTGGCATTGACAGCCAAGTTCTCTACCCATCTCAGTTCAGTAACTGGGAGTTTATCAGGACAGAGATTGTGGACAAAATGTGAGTGTTTACGAGTGAGGAACTTTTTCTTCATGGATAGGGGAGAGCATGCAATTTAAGAGATAGCAAGCTCTCTCAAAACCCCAATAACAGAAATGGTAGGGTCTAAATCAAATCCTACAAAATTGACTTTTAAGGTGAAGACTACTCACCACTTATAAGCACATTGTCAAGCCATATCTCACCCAATGTAAAGCTTGTCATCAGTCACACCAGGTAAATAACTAGATGTAGAAAGAGAGGAGAAAAGAGTCATATTACCAAAGATATGGTCAGTAACACCAAGAACCCAGAGACCAAGGGAAGGTGACGGAGATATGCAGGGAAAATAAATTGCCAATTTTTGAATAGCCTTCAGAGGAAGAATACCAGATGAAGCCACAATCAGTCAAAGGAGAGAGATAACAACATTAAACGGTGATGAAATACAGTTGTCAAAGCATAATGGTGGGTACCCACATCCTAAAATAAGAAAGTAAGGCCAGAACGAGGACTAGTTTCGTACAGCAAACTGGGCGGCAGAAAAAATGGGTTGGCAAACTCACCAGGTGTGTCATCATGTCCAGTGAGGAAAAGACCAAGCTTTAATTTTTGAACAGGACCAAGCATTAATTAAAACATGCAAGTTGGTTTTAACAAATAAACGGGCTTATATACCTACAACTTTGTGGTTGCATGGATCAGGATATTCCAATGCTGGTTGAGGTGCTCTTACAGGAAAATTTGCTGGTCAGCATTGGATGGTATAGGAAACACACAGGAAAGCTGTAACATGGCGGCAAGAGGCAAAAATTGAAAAGAAACATGGTTGCCGAAAATATTCTTCCCCAGATGACAGCAAGTACACTACACAGGCATGATTTTATGGTTCCCTCTGCCAGGATCTAGATCCCATCTTCAAAGAGAGAGAACAGTACATATGATGTTGAAACGAAATTGTGTTTCAACTACACAACAGAGTCCATTTTATATAGGCTTAAAATAATACAGTACAAAATAAAAATAGGAGATCTATAAATATTTATATGGAGATATGCCTATAGTAAATCCATACAGTAATTAGAATTATTTTAAACATATTTTCAACTAACATTGTATATTACTTTGATTTAGTAGATTTTATATAACAAATTCAATAATTAGGATTTAGATTTACTTACTTTCGTACATTTTTTCTCCATTTCTCCCACTTTCTACCTCAGTTGTAACTTTATGTAATTGTTCATGGAAAGTTCTAGTTAATCATTACTTCTATAAAACAATTATCTCCAAAAATCCACATACATTGAAATTCAAAGATACCTCTTCAGATGTCTCTTCACTTAAGTATGGGCTGCATTTCTCCTTACCAACAGCATCAATGGAGAATAATTTAGATAGTAAAGCATGGGTAGAAGTCAACACATTTTCACAGGCAAGCTTAAGTCCAACTTGCTCTGTAATGATATTGCTCATTACTTTAACCTACAAAACAATAAAGCAAACTGTGATAACTGTTCACATACAAATAGATTATTGAAATCTAGACCCAGTTATTTTCATACCAAATCAATTAATCTTGTAGAAGAGGACCAATGAGGATGTTCACAGAGATGATGCAATATTTTTCCACGCACCTAAATTTAGAATGAAAATCACATAAATGTTAAGATATCTTATAAAAATTGAGTCGGTTCTTAAAGTAATTTAGAATATATTAGATTAATTCTTATGACTGATTTCCTTACATATTTATATTTTATAATATGCTACTTTTTTAATTACGATAAAAAAAAACTTGTAGTTATAATTAGAAGTACAGAATCGGAGTAAAGTGAAAAAAGAGAGAAAGAGTTCCGGAGAGTTAGATTTGGAAGAAACTTGTATATTTCATTGTGATTATCATAAGTGTACAGTGATTTATTTATAGCCAATAATTTAGATGTAAATAACTCCCAACAGAATTCTGACGTAGAGAAAAGAGAGGACTATGCCAAAGCCTAATCTCTCAGTATAAAATAGCAGCCTACTATATATTCCTAATAGTCCCCTTCAATTCTAAGGAGGTTGACCAAGTGAGAACTTGTCAACCACCCTTAGCTAGTCTATTTCTGATTTCCCTAAAAACTAGAACTTTATAACAATGCCATCATCTCCATTATTCTTTTTTTCTTGTTGGCCTTGCACAAATTCCAGTTACTCTTGTCTCTCAGGTTCTCTTTGCCAGTGAGTTTTTTTTCCTTACAGTTTCCACACACTATATTAGAAGCTCTAGATTAGTTCGTTGAACTATTGTGTCCTCCTTCTAGTTTCCTCTGGCAAAATAAAATGCAATTTGAACCCAACTATCCAAGATGAAGTCCAGCCCCACTATCCCATACTAAGGTTGTCCATGAGATGTGTTAAAATGGAAATTAGTGCCACTTCAATAAATAACAATTTCTCCTTCCCTAGTTTTAAAATTTTAAAAATAAAAATAAAATCTTCCCTCCATGCATATCTAAATCCCCTATAAATAGAAAGAAATTGTTCAATAACAAAGAAAATATTAACAATGTAATAATAAATTTGCAAATATTAAGCAAATACGACAGTGTCAAGAGTCTACCTTGGGGTCATACTCTTTCTCCATTAGTTTGTAGAGCATATTCCACGTCAGAACAGGTGAAGCAGAGAAAAAATAGGAAATAAGTGATATCATACCGACTTTCCACTTCTCTACAGATGACACGCCACTGCCAATTTTTTTGACAAGTAAACTATCCACATCTCTTGAATCGTCATTAACATCCAACTCCATATCTACAATCCTGCTTTTACTTATGTCATATGAACAAGAACTTTGCAAACTATCAGTAGAAGCTGTATCTTGCATGATCATATCAGACTGAAGACTCGTCAAATGTTGAGAATAACCATTATATAGATTAACAAATTCTTCCAAAAGTCTCTCCACAGATTTGATAACCTTGCCAAATGGAACAAAGTCCAAATTTTGATCCCTCCGTTCACAAAATATAGGTGATGAAAGAAAACAATGAACAGAAGTAGCAAGAGAACCTGTATCCTCACATGTTGGAACATAACTTAAGCAACTGGCCCCGTGGCAACTGTCTTCTTTAACGATACTGACTGCCTTATCAACCATCACTTGCAAGTGTTGGCTTAATTTCGAACAAAATGAGACATTTGTTTTTCTGAAATAACATAAAAGCATATATCAAAATTAAATACAGATATGGAAATAATGGTGGAAATTAGGTAACTCGCGCTCAAACTAGTTTTCATGGTAGACTCACTAGTCACTGGGACTCAAGTATACCCGCATAGACTCGGATAGACTCGAGAGTCTGAAGCGAGTTTACGAGTTCAACGTAATTTTTTTAAAAAAGCCTAAAAACATGTTAGGCCTCGGTGTAAAAAACATGTTAGGCCTCGCTATAAAATTTAAAAAAAAAAAAAAAAAACCCAAAAGAGAGTTATAAGACCTCACTTGTCTCTTCCTTTTTGTTTAGAAGATGAAAGTAAAGTGACAAACCTTGTGAAGAAATAACTGTATAGTAGGTTAGACAAGAGAGAACATTTTAAGAAAATATCACGTATATGTGTCTCATTATTTTCCTCTTCCTCCAACACTTCAAGAATAGAGGTCTCCATTTCAAGCAAAAGTTGATCGCTTATTTCTTGGGGAACCCGTATGCCTGGAAATATTTGCAGCTCGGAAACCTGAAAAATTATAGATGCCATTATGAAACCATGAAAGTTAACACAAACAAGCTTTTGTAAGTAAAGCATCACACCTCAACATTGGGAATTTTGTGAATTTCTGTGAGAACTTCTACTGAGCAATCCAAAAATTCTTGCAAACATTGGTGTTTAGGGTCTTCAACCTACAATAAACATCATAAGGAGTTTCTAAGAGTTCAACTAAATCTATTCAATCAAAAATCAGTCTATGGAAGAGTGATAGACTGTACCTTATGACTATTATCAAGAGATTCAGCGACATCGAAAGAGCTGTGAACTAGAGCAATTTCTTTAAAGAATTCAGTGAACGTAACAAAACCTACACAAAGTGCAAACATAGCACTCGGCAGGTAAAAACCCATCCGCTCACTCAATTTTGAATAACCCTGCACAATAAGGAACTGAAAACTGAAACAGATGCGTATATATTATTGTAAGTTAAGTGTTTGAGAACATTTATTGTAACATATTCGTATAAGTGTATGAGATCGTAATACTAAATTGATTCGAGGTGGTGCCCTTTTACCATTGCTATTGTTGATATTAGACATAGTTAGGATTAGTCTCTCCCTTTATTATGATTATTTGATATAGTTTCCTCACTTTCCTCTTCTTTTCCTCATTTGGAGAGATTATCTCGTCTATATATTTGCAAGGTCTCATTGAGTAATACAAGTAATTTATTCTAAATTATCAAGTTGATATGTAGAGCAAGGTTTTAAGATCCTAGTTCCTCATGTTTGAGTTCAGCCGTAGTGAAGGCTAACCCTAATCCTTTTTCAATTTGGTTGATGGGAGTCCAAGGGACACTGCCATTTCTTCCAGAACAGTTGTCAGAGCTGTCGCAAGAGCCACCAGTAGAGTTGTCAGTGTCACCAGCAGTCAGAGATCGTCAAACTGAAACCAATGTTATCAATTGCAAATGGCAGACCATGACAGAAAGTTGAAAAATCTGCCATTTTAAAACAGCCATGGTGCTGCCCTCCTTCACAAATACACCATGGCAGTTGTCAAAATTAAGCCATCGCAATTCACAACATTGTATGAAATACACTGAAGCACCGTCGCTAGGATACAAACTGATAGAATATAAAATCATTAATATGGCTCTATCCTAACAGCTTAAGTTTTTGGGATAATCGGTTATTTGACATGTTATCAGAGCCTCTATGACTAAGTGGTCTAGAGTTCGATCCCCGCTCCCCTCACTTTCTAATTAAAAAGTGGAATTTAAGCATATGGTAGGTGGGTCTATGCATTATCCACGTTTCAAGCCCAAGTGGGCTCGTGCATGAGGGGGTGTGATAGAAATAATATAAAATCATTGATATGGCTTTATCCTAACAGCTTAAGCTTTTGGGATAATCGGTTATTTGACACAAACAACGCACCCTTGCGAGCCACCACCGACAACACTTCACAGCAATGCATGTTATCCGATAAATCGCATGTCATCTTCAGTATAATACTGAGACTCCTCGCTCTCGGTGTTACTTATTCTGGTTATTTAGGACTTCCAATCCCTTCTCCAGCTAATCTTATGTTTACTTACCTATTTATTTTCATTCTAAATAGTCTACTTCTAATTCTCATTCTATTTATATCTTTTTTAGTTATAATTGCACATCTCCTTCCGATAATGATTTAATTTTTGTTATATCCTTTATCTATATTCCTAAGATTGTGTGGCAGGCATTATCCCGTCCAAAATGGCAACATGAAATGATTGATGAAATGAATAATTTGGAGTCTAGTGGAGCACATTCAAACTCATTCCACTTCCTCCTTGTTTAGAAATAAATTTAATCTATAGTTAGTAGTCAGTGGGCCTTTACTACTAAAGTAGGCCTTGATGTTCAAGTAGATAGTTTGACACGACTACTAGCAGGTTCCAAAAATCATTGTATGGTCTAAAGCAATAACCTCGAGCTTGGTTTGGAAAATTCAACAAAGTAATTTAGTAGTTTGACATGATTCAGTGTGAGGTGGATAATTTTGCATCCTTTAAATGTTCATCTGTGACACTGGTAGATACAATAAAATTATCCAAACACTGGCAGTCATAATAATAATTATTCACTCTATCTAATATTGTTGATACAGGTTCCTTAGATTATTTTTCTTTTCCTTATTTTAAGATATTTTCTCTTGTATGTATACATTTGTACATTCCATTGTGTAATGCAAGTTTATCATTCTAAACTATTCTAAAATGTAACCAGCCCAATTATATCTTTTTATGTCAGTGTTGCAAGAACTTATATTTAATAACCAGTCAGCATTGCATCTTATCTATTTTAAATCCCCGTCTTTCATGAGAGGTATAAACACATAGTAGCTGATTGTCTGAAGATCCTTCCAGTCATAGTTGAAACTTCATCAGTGAGCTCTAGCAATCAGTTGGCCAATATCTTCACCAAATTTCTACGCGGACTTCAGATTGATTATATATGTAATGTAACAAGCTAGATGTATATGATCAAAGATCCCTCTAGAGGGGGAGTCTTGATTATAGTCTCCTATTCTTTTTCTTATTGTCAGAGATTCCCTCTAGTATATATGTGTGTACTGTACAATCTCATTGAGTAATACAAGTTGTCTATTCTAAATTATATATTTTCCTCAAGTATAATGAAGGATAAAAGGTTTTGTTAATCACAATTTAAAGAAAAGCATACCTTCCAATCAAGATGATTCAAAACTGCCTTCAAAAGGTTCTTTCTAAGATGTAAAATATCCCGTAGATCAGTCTGCATGACAGTAAATATAAAACAAATGTGGATTAGCAACGAAATATTTTTCATTTCTACCTAAATAAGGCTTGGAAGTAACCCACATATTCTTAGAATTTGGGTCTAACTCAGCCATACAAAATTGGCTTGCTAGGTAAGGATTTCCCAATCTAGGCGATGCGGAACTTGGGCTTTTCTCCAATAAACCGTCTCACACACAACAACACATCTAGGATAGGCTCTAATACCATTTTAGACTTTGGGCTTAACTCGACTGCATAAAATCGGCTATTAAGGCAAGGATTGTCAAAACATTATACGCTCTATCTGATGAGGGAGTTTTTCTCCATTACCTTTGCAAAACTTGTTTTTATTGAGCAACAAGAAATAGAATATGTAACAACAACTAGAGTACTATAAGAAGAGACGTGCAAATGGACCATATGAAGGCTCAAAGTTTGCTCCATCTTTATTTATTTTTTTTGTACAAAAATGCTGTGAATTACCCTACGGGGGTTGACAACCTTACTGCCATAAGGATTTGATTAAACATGCTATTATAGTAATCATTGTAAATTATTATCTTACTACGGTTGATTATCACTAGAACTTCAATTTTATTCTTGAAAAAATTAATAAGCAATTATTTAGTTTGTAGTGTGGTCTACTTGATGGTCCATATGAGGACTAACTAGACCCACAGCTAGAGGTCTTTCAAAAGAGCAAACAAAGTAAAAACTAGATAGCGTTTTAGAAATTAAAATAAAAACAATACATTTTCTAATCCTTTTAAAATTTGGGCTTGGATCCAACTCGACCCAAAAAGCTAGCTCGTGTAGTGAGGGTTTTCCTCCACTTATAACCATTGTTCGGGCCATATTATGGGACTCTCACCAAATCCAATTTGTCACTAATTTAATTTCCCCAGTGTGTGCTGTCACTAATTCTCCAAATCTTCTTTTATCAAAGTCTAGTTTATCCCAATTTGTCAAAATTCAAACACATGACCTCAAGTCGTGCAAAATTAAAGCCTTGAAACTGAATTATGTCAACATGGGAACATGCCTGCACTCCTTTTCCATTTAAGGTTCAGAATCAAATAAAGTAAATTTATTCATTCAATTTAATATGTCTGAGTAATGTCTTGTACTCCAGCGAGTCTTTTACGTATTTGGTTTCCTATATTGGTTACTTTCCACTGTGCACTTGGTTTTTTTAAGGATCATTGTGAGTTATTTTCCACATTCAAAACTTTCCATGCGGAAATTCAAAATCAATTTGGTAACACAATTCTATATAGACTTAAGCTTATATAGGTTAATTACTAATTACTAATCTAACATCAAGTAAATAATCGTATGAAAACTATGATGCTCCCTTCGCAACTTACATGAGAATTTTTCCTTGAAAAGTAACATGAGAAAAAATGCAAGATAGGTCTGCATAAAAGGAAAACCATGAACAACATAAGAACGCAGAAACAAAATCACGGTGAAACAAATTTCATATGCAGAAACGAAACAAAGAAAAATTACTAAAAGGGTAGAAAGAAAGGTATAACTAATTAATTGGCATAAATAACTTTTTAGTCCAGAAAAAAAAGAAAACTGGTAAAGTTTTAATCTCGTAAACAATAATTTTGTTTTTGGCTCTGGTTGTTTTCGTTTCAGTTCTTGTAATAGTTGTTCATGTAGGAATTTGTCCTTATATAATCCTATTCCAAGCACTTCAATAAATTAATTTATGTTCCTTTCATTTTCATAATAAGTATCAAATATAAAATAAATATTAGCATAGGTTTTTGATATCTCCCATTAGAATAAGTATTGAATAGGTTTATAACAACACCCCTTCTTTGTCCTACTTTCAATCAGTCCCCCTTAGATTTTCATGTTCCAACTAACATATGCAAGCATTTATGGTTGATTTGTCATATTAAATATTTATAAATATTTATAACTAAATTATATTTTTTAGGCTTTTTTTTTTTTGCACAAAATCTTGAGAACTAAACCCTAACTTGGATCGCTTGTCCCTTGGGCCACCCACACAGCCCGGGTGGCCCAACAATAGATTTAGAATATACTGATACCATCTTAGATTTTGGGTTGGGATTAACTCATCCCCAAAAGCTAGCTCCAGAGATAAGGATTGCCCAAACTAAGGACTAATTTAGCCATACCTCTAGTTAGCGTGGGATCTCAATAATTCTTACATAATAGTGACCTACAATATCTCATTTAAACTAAAGTGTTTTTTATTTTTGGAAGGATTTTGGTTTCTGCATAGCAGTCCCATGTTTTACCTTCCAATCCTAGAAGGATCTCGATTTTGACTACCCTACATGTCACAAATAAGCCCCACTTCCCCATACTACAACATATAAGTAGATGGAAACATAAGTAAATAACTAACTAATTCAGCACTCACGGTATATCTGCTACAACATATAACAAGATATAAACAGATCCTTAACACTCCCTCTCTTAGTAATATCCCTATATAGCAGTTCATTAGATCCTGTGGTTCTTTCTGGTGTAAACCTTTTAAATGATTGGTTTGTTTCAACTTGGATCTAGCAATTGGTCCTCCTCCAACCAAGCAAAGGTGGGGGTCTACCAATTTGTATTTGAAAATTAGACAAACCCAATGATAGAAATGGTAATAGATAAAATGAATAAAAAATGGCTTGCAGATGGAATTTATTTTTGTAATTTAATCATTGAATTTGCAATGAACTTTAAAAGCATAAAAAATAAAAAAAAATTAACTCGTTAGAAATATCTACAACGCAACAGCCAAATTTCTTTAAGCAACGTCGTTGTAAATAATCATGAAACGGTAACAAGGTATTCTGTACATCCATTGAAACAACACTTGATCTCTAACTATTCCACAAGAGTGTGATCATATGTGATTGAATTTATTTACTGGCCTAAACGATATGCTTACATTAAAATATTAAATATCTTTAAAACATATGGTCATGCTAAACAGTGCTCCCCGGGCAATGGTTAAGGAAACAGTAATGGAAACAAAAGAAAAAGTTTTAAATATAAAAGATTTCTTTTTAAAATTTCAAGGCATTGAATACACTACTTTCAAGATTAAATTAACATTTTTGTTTTCTTAACCATTGCACCGGGGGCACTGTGTAGCATTTCCCTTTATTGTAATCAAGTTAAAACCGTAAAAGGCACTTACATTGAAGTTGGTCTTTTGAAAAATTGAAGATCCCACACATCTGGTGGTATGAGACATGTATCTACTAAATCCTGGATAGAAACATACGGCATTAGAGTCTACTATATTAACAGTATGCCAAACTGTGTGAAGTCTGCAACTCACATTTGATGTTATATTACTCAGAAGCGCCAAAGCAGCATCCACCTGGATCAATGTACCATTACCAAAATTAAAATCTTAGCAGAAATTAACAGACAGAAAACTTCTAGTTTAATACAAATAATGATAATAACAATATGAAGATACATTATTCTTGAAAATAAAAATCATATATGGATGACAACAAGATGCATAAACAAAGCAGACTATGAAAATAAAAATGTCTAATCAAGGGAAACTAGAAACAAATCAAGATCTTACTTGAAACAAATAAAACAATTAGCTGTGAAGATCTTGCATTGCATATTGCCTCAAATCCGGTTTTTCATTAGGACCAAGCATATACAGATATACTTGTCATTTTGCAGAGAAAATATCGAATCAGGCAACATCGTCACAAGTTTTTCCAATTCCAACAATCAGTTGATGAATTTTTATAAATTCTCTGTGAAGTCCTAGAATCAGTTATATATGTAGCATGTTTGGTGCAATTGATTTATATGCTCCAGCTTGAGAGGGGGGCGGAGCGTTGATATTTGAATTAATAGTTAATTAATCCCTCTGTTCCTTTTTAAGTGTCGGTTTTTTTTTTTGTTGAATAGAGAAACTATTCAACAATATTGTTCTTAGTTGTTATTCACTTAGGGCATATCTTATCTCAAGAATACCCTGATTTATCTCATAGGATTAGGTTCTTATGACTTGGTTATTTTCATTACTAGTTTCTCTATTCAATTAAAATCAGTAATCATATATCCCTATGAATAGGGGTTAGGGCCTAACCTTTTATAATCATCCAATCATCACCAAATCACCAATCAAAATCATATTTTAAAAGCTTTTGTTCTTCCTCTCCTCTCTATATCTAAAATCCTCTAATTTCAACACTATTTAATAATAATTATATCTGCAAGGAGTATAATGATACCCATAAAAAAACTACAACATAAAATTGAGAGTATGACTCTGTCAACAAACTTACAAGAGTGGCTATGTTGCTGAAAATCGGCAACCCATGCACAATAGTACTCCATAGTACTTTCCAACCATTGATGAACTGCAAAAATTCACTTGATTAAAGCAATGGATAATAATTAAGAAAGAGAATATGATACCAGAGAAGCAACAAAAAATGACAAATTTCTAGAACAACCAAGAAATTAATCAACTTAAATGACAAAACTCTTAAAAATCAGTGACAGATTGGCAATGTCTTTTATTTAAATTAAACCTTGAGTTTCATTGAAAAATTGCTCAAAAATTTCAATTGCTATTTAGCATAAATCAGACATGTAGGGAAAATACTTGTCTTGTGTACTCTATTCCATTTTAGGGCCCGTTTGGCCTAGCTTATTTTTGAGCTTATGCAAACAGCTTATGCAATTTTTATGTATTATTATAAGTTTTTCAAGGTAGTTTATGATAAAATAGCTTATAAAAATTCAATTTTCACTAGTTTGAACTTATAAAATAGCATAAAACCTAATTTATATTGCATAAGCCGTTTGCATAAGCTCAAAAATAAGCTAGGCCAAACGGACCCTAAAAAGCCTTTTCTTTACATTGCTTTCACAAAAGTCTGCACCCATATCGTAATAACCAACTAAAATACAGATCAAGTTATTCTCCTTAAAAAAGGAAAAATAAAGAAAAACAGTTTTTTTTTTACAAAAAATAAAAATAAATAAATAAGACAGAAACAGCCCAAAAGAAATTCCATGTGTCATTGTCAGTCCTCTGTTGCCAACCCTAACTATTATATTTTTTTGTTAGTCCTCAAAAGTAAGTTTGGCATGCATCAAAGAAGGACTGGTCAAAACATGTGAGAGAGACAAAAAGACCTCATTCAAAGTGGAAGGGGGCATTGACGATATCTTCATCATTGAATTTGGAAGCAACAGAGCAGACGAAAGCTCCTGCAAACTCCTTTAGATGCAATTGAACAGACATAAATACACAATATTCGAAGGGTGGCCACGGTCCATGGTATAAGTTCCTAGAACAAATCTGAAATGCAAAAGAGACAATAATATAGAGTAAATAGAACCATTATAACCATTTGCAGTAGCTTACCGCAGAGTCCACAACAAACCATCGTAGGCCCGATCAACATTTGCAGAATTAAGGATTCTGCAATATCATCCCAACTTTTGTCAACAATTGAGGTGATCATGAACATTCTTTATTACAAATATGTATTATGCATCCATAGATATATTCAATTCAAACCATGAGAAAACTAATTATCACAGAAGTGTTTGAAGTAAGTGCATGTTGCAACCAGCAAATTATCAATCATAAGATGTCACGTCACTCAAACCAGGAACAATATTCCGACAGATAATATTAACTTTTTGTCATTAATTTTTTAAATAAAATACTTAAAAGAAAAAGAGAAAGCAATTTGAGTATAGGAGAAAGGGGGGAAAAGTGAAGACAAACCACGTCAAAAAAAAGGTAAAATAGCAAAGAGAGGGTGAGAGAGAACGTGTCAATGAAAATGTAAATGACTATAATCCAAAAATATTCAGATTTTAACATAAAAAAAATTAATAGAGGGAAAGGGAGTCGGAAATTATAATATCCGCTAATTCGTAAGCAGTATTTTTTGAGGAAAACTGACTGTAATTTTGAGCCAAAGTTGAAAACAATTGTCAGAGTAATAGTTTGTTTGTTTACCCTACCAATCCTAAATTACCTGTCAAAGCTCATCCATATGCCTTCAAACCAGTAGAGAAACAGATCTTTGCAAATGCGAGTATGGAAGTTTCGAGTTAGATAACAAAATGCAGCATTCCTGTAGCATAGATCCTACATCAGATTTTGGCATGATGATATTTAATTTAAATAATAATGTAAATTAACATATACAACAATATTAATTTCTGCATTATGATATCAGAAGATGCATTCAAACATACAGAACAATATTAATTTCTGCATTATAATATCAGAAGATACATTCAAAGACTTCCCTTCAGATTCTAGCTAAGACCAATTGTTATTAAAATTAGAAATTAAAATTAAAAAAATAACCAAAATCCTTTTCAAAAAAAAAAAATTAACCAAAATCACACTAAACCCAAAACTATGCTCAGAAAAATAAAAATTGTTTCCAACACCTAATTACTTGAAAAATGATCATGTGAACAAAGAAAATCAATTTCTATTTAATGTTAAGGGCCTGTTTGATTTAAGAAAACATTTTCAAATTTTTATTTTATGTTTTCACTTTTAATTACAAAACTGCCACCACCTTATTTTCACATTTTTATATGAAACAAATAAATAAAAACTTTTGATTGAAGTTGATCGCTTTACTGGTACTATCAATCCACAGTATTCCTCTTGGGAGTAACAAGGCCAGTTGTGGTCTTTGCTACAATCCATTGAATTGAGCCCGATTTTGGCAAGAGTAATTGAATATGTACACTTGCGGAAGCTTTGAAAAAGTTATAACATACTTTCTGATAAGAAACAGCAACTTAAGAAAGTAAAGAAAAGAAACTGCATTGTTATTCATTATTAAACAGAGGATAAATACCCCTTCCTACAATCTATGAAGTTTCAAATAAAAGAAAAGAAACAAAGCTACGGTATGGAGCCTGGCCCTTGCAAGATGGCAACGAAAATATGAAAGAACAGAAAATAAACTTAATAGTCTCCCTACTCATCCCTAAACCTCCCTCCATCACTTGGAAATTCTCTCTACCCCTTTACGGTTACTCCCCAACCCTAGTTAAACATTCTCTCTCCCTTCGTACCTGATTCCTGAATCTCCTCCCTCAATCCTCTAGGACAATGTGCCCATTCTGTTATGCTTGCTTCCTCTCTCCTCTTATTCCTGACTTAGCAGCCACCTGTGCCACTTCTACTGCCTGTTTACTCATGTGAGCCTCAGGCCAAATTACCTTCTTTTCTCCCTCTCCCCTTTTTTCCCTTTCCTCTTATACACTTGTAAGTTGGATCTATCGATGGGCCTATACTTGCACTTGAAAACAAAAGCTAAAGGCGTTCAAATCCACATTGAGCTTTGTAATACGAGGAAAAGCTCACATTCAATCTCTCAATAGCTTTTCTGCATTAAGGCAGTGGGTGGCTTTGAGCCTTCGAGGTTTAACTTATTTGTTCCCTGTACTTTTATTATTAATTACATGTGTTTTTGTTTAGGACCTACAACTTTTTATAATTACTCATTAATATGTGTTTTTTTAAGTCATGAACATTAATTGTTGTGATTATCTTGAAATTCGAGATTAATAACTAAGGTTCAAATTGGTATAGTTTGAAAGCCAATTTCAGAGCCCATGGCTTCCAAGAAATCTAAGCACGGTGTATAATGTAGAAGTTTAATGCATCAAATCATTGTTTGTGTTGTTGAAGGCCTTGATTAAAATGGAAACAGTAGTGAATTTCTAATTGCATGAATATGTGAAGGGAAAAACATGGTTTGCTTTCATCTAAGTACAAAATGATCTTTTGCATGTTATGAAAGAAATAATGATGTGAATGCATAAGATTATTTACCAGTTGTCCTACAGTGATGAAACATGAAACTTATAACAAATAGCAGAAAATTATATTGAGACATAAATCCCAAACAAAAACGCTAGATATAGAGGTGAACAGATGGAGAGAACTCAAATCCAAAATAAAGCTTTGGCGGTATGAATATTATTTAAAATGCAATTCAAGAGGGAACTATAATTATAGGACAAGAAAAACTAGCAATTCACAGAGGCATAAATCTAGTAGTTGGTTCCAGTATGAAATAGAAAATGTTTTACAGTACACCCCTCAAATTAGCGTATAAATTACCATAGCCATTTTCCTGTCATGAGTGCCTCCCTCAAGACCACAGCAGCAGGTTCTCTCTTAACCCGTTTTTCACTTAATGAAGCTCTGGTTGTATTAAGGCAGGCCTGAGGAGTAAATCTGGTTAGCAACCAATATTGAAATTCTTGTGCAAAAAAAAAAATTACTCCCTCCGTGTCATACTAAATGTCCTGTTTAGATTATTTATTTTATATCACATTACTTGTCACTTTAGAATGCCATGGGAGTATTTACTACTTTTTTAAATGTTACCCTTATTAAAACAATTAAAATTCAATGTTACCATTAGTTGCAACAGTAGGGTGGGTTGCTCATGAACAAAAGTGAAGGGATATTTTAATCCTAACACATTACTTTGCAATGAGAATTAGTATAATTAATAATTTTTTTAAGATGTGTAAAATACCTTAAATGACAGTTAATATGCGACGGAGGGAGTGTATAATAGAACAAACAGGAATAATAGTTGAAAATTCCATATTTAAATAACTGGATCATATTCTAATGAATGAAATAATAATAGTAGTAGTAGCTAAAATTCACGAGTCTACAAAACCAAATAGACTAACCCAACAATAAAAAGAAATGTAATTAGAGAGAGAAGAGGGACAGTAAAACACCAGGGTTGGTGGTTAACCTCCAAAACAGAAAGGAAAAAACAAAAGAATAAAGATAACAAGAAGGCAGTTTAACTTCTCTGAATACCAGAAATGGAAACTTCCTTTCAAAAGCACCTTAAAATTATTCCCTAACTCACTTTCCAGGGAATAATTTTATATGCCTTCAAACACACACTCTAAGCCTAAGCATAAAGAGAAGCCCAAAGTTAAGTGGGCATCCTGCTCCAAGCAAATACACAAGAGCTCTGCAAAAAACTACACAATACCATAACATTTTCTGCCAAGTGCTTTTATTTAATCCTCTAAGAACAAAGCATGAGAAACTGCTCCATCGTATGCCAACTGACTAATATTCATCACCAAACAAAAACAATGAAGTAAAAAGGAAGCATAACAAGAACTGCACACAGAAACTTGAATATTAAGTCCAGGAATCGGTGGCTGAGTTTCTAGTAGCTACCCTATAAAATAGAACTGCTGCAAGTTCCACTAAGCCGCAGTGTGAGCTACTCAAAGTTCCAAGTTTATCATCCATATTGCCATCAACCCTGGGCAGAATATTAAGATCAATCATAAACTACCAAAAGATTTATCATTAAAATTATAAAATGGATAACATTAGAGACGCTCACCGTGGCATTGAACTACTAGACATGCTACCCTGATCAAGATCCTTGTAAATCACATCCAAAAGGTGTTCTACCAATAACTGCCTATCATCAGCACCTCTAATTAAATTTAACTGCGTCCTTGCATAGACCATTAGTGAATCCTGCAATAGAAATACCGATAGAGAAATTTGAAAAATGTAAATGCAATTCATAAGGTTATTTGTTATAAATGCAATGTGAGAGACCTTAAGCACTCGATCATGTGTTGTCAGCCAACATTGAAACAGAAACTCCTGCATTGCATTATGAATCTCCAACAACTGAAAGCCCAAATTTGGACCATCATTTAACAAATATGTATTGATACACTCAACAAGTTTACGTGATATCTTTCCTTCTTCCCTGAAGAAAGTAACAAAACAAAAGCAATATAGTACTCTAGCAGATAATGATAATGGTAAAAAAGAAAAACATTGAATCGCCATTAAGAAATACCTAATGAATGAACAGATCCTGACAAATCCCTTAACAATGTCTTCTCGTAGATTAACAGGGTAGTCTCCAGGAGGATAATCCAAAAGCGAATGAAGAGTTAAGATATTGCGGAAGACCTCTTCTTTGGAAGTAAAATGACTTATGTTTTTCCCATTCAAGCTTGCTTCAACTTTCTCAAAGTACAGCATCACCAGGCCTAGCCATAAACAATTTGATTAGAAGAACAAAAAAGAAAGATTAAAACAGACAGTTGTGTTGGGAGAAGTCACAAACGGTGCACGCTTCATGTTTGCAAAAACATACTGCAATAAATGCGCTTCCTCATCTGAAAACTGTAATCCCTGACTGCCAAAAGATGTCGGAGGATAATCCCATACTCTGACTGAAAGTTTGGAACATTGCTCAGGACATCCCAAACATGATTAAAAAGTGGTTTGACCACAGATGACAAAGGTAGAATTTTGCCTAAAATAAAAAGGAAAACAGGTAATTAAGAGGGGGGAAATTAACAATCTTAACTTCATAAGATAAGTTTCTAATATTTTTTAGTTGATAAGTTTCTAACATTCTTTAGTAGAATTTGAAGTTTCAAAGTGATAAGAATTAAATTATTTTCACAGCTGTAATAGAAAATGCATGCTAACCTTAATGAGTGAGACAACAGTGACAGATGTAATTAAAAAACAGGAATTGGTGATAAAGAAACAAGAGAAGGCCATATATCCTTCTATTTATACATGTTATTTCTCGAAGTAACTAACTTCTCTAACGACTCTTAACTACTTCAACTAATCTAATTACCATTTATTCTATATTCTAACAAAAAGAAAAATAAATACACTTATAAGCACTAACATGACCAATCACTCCTACAGCAAGAAGGAAATTGAACTCTTATCAGAACAGTGATGTTCAAATAAAACAATAAACATACCCATGATGAGTGTTTAACAAAAAGCCATAAAATTATCATAAACATTTTATATGATAACCAGAGTAAACACAAAAAAATCATTTCTTGAATCTTTGAATGTTCATATAGCTTTGAGTTTGAAATGTGTTGACAATATCATCTCAGGAAAGTTCAAGATCTTTTTCTTTACGTTAAGTGATGGATTAAAGCTACGGGTTACCTTTGAAGTCCTATAATCATTTATTGTTCTTCTCTCATTGTCACGCGTCTATTGGTGCAGTTTTAGTGTATAATTTAGTTTCATATGCTAATAGTATTTGTTTCTGATCAAATGGAAAGTAAAAAATAATCATATTACAAACTAAACTGACCTGAATACTTATCATCTTCTGCTCGTTGAACAATAAGTCTAAGAGTCTTTGCATATATCATTTTTGGATTTCTCCGCTTACTTGCGGATATTTCCAATGATGAAGCTTTAATAAGCAACGAAACAAGAAAAGGCCATGTTTCAGCTGCCCCCAAATGCAATTTAAGATAGATTAATAAGCATGTGTAAAATTTACAACTTGGCACGATATAGATATTATTTAATGCATGTAAATTCTATTTTAAAAATGATCTTACTATGAGGAACTTCATCTGGCCTAAGCTTTGACGTACTCAGTCCAATAAATTTGCAGAAGTTATATGATCTTTCTCCTTCTAACCAACTATTTAACAACTTGATCCCTTCCTGTTAAGGTAAGAGATAGTACCACTAATTAGAATCAAACACACGAACCTCGAAGCATGTCGCAAAAAAGAACAATCAATAATAAATAAAGATTATCCAACTCAATCATATAACACAGCATCGTATAGCAAAATGAAGTAATAATGAATGAAAAACTCATTCATCAGTATTTAATTAATTAAATGATTCCTTTATTATAATTATAATAATCTGATTAAAATTACAGTAACAAATACATGAACAACTTCTTTATCTAAATCAAAACAGTGATAATCATACAAATTGAAATCCGATAGAACAGAAAAATGAATTTCGAAACTGAATTGAACACAGTAAGCATGAAATTAAAACGAATATTGAAAATGTTTTCACAACGATGAAGTAAAGCAATTTGAATAGTGAGTTTTGAAAGGGATTGAAGGTTACTTCACGTGGTTTGACTTTATCCGATGAGAGATTTTCTACAATCTCTCGAACGTCTCTGGAACTGACTTTCGGCATTGTCGCTACGGAATTAGCGGTTACACATCAAATGAACAGAATGAAGGTAGCAGAGGCTTCACAGTGAGTAATGTAGAGGCTAGGGTTTAGGCGTTGAGATACGTGGCGGGAAAATGAAGGGTTTTAGGGGTTTTTCTGACAAAAAAATGAAGGGTTTTAGTTGGACTCGGGAAAACCAGGTTTACTTGTTTCAGTGTTAAGAGGAGAAGAAGAAAGAAGACTAAATGGGGTTGATTTTTTTTTTACGTTCTAATGAGAAAATTATCTTTCTCACCCTATGGGTTGCTCGCTACCTAAAAATCGATCAAAATACTATTTCCATAAGTCACGGATGTGTAAAAATTAGTGGTTTTTTAGTAATTTTTTAGTCATTCGTCCTTAAGTCAAAGATTCTTCTATGGTCATGCACTTCTGTTTTAGTCAAAGGTCTTCCACTTCGTCCTCACCTGGTTCCACTATGCACATCGCAATTTCGTCTACGGTCCTGGGACGAAATAAGTTTGAATATATAGCTTCAACAGATCTAATCAACTTAGCGTCGAGCTCGATCGATCCTTTCGTCGTGTATCGATCAAAAATAGAGAATATTGTTATCACGTCGTCGTCGTTTAGAAGTTTCATGCTGGTGAACAAAACGGTTCCATCTGAGCAGATCGACGGACGACGATACTCCAGATCGGTCACCCTCCTATGATCGCGTAAGTGGAGACGATCGTTGGCTTGGGTCAGTTGATACTTCAAATCAGCCAGTGTAACATCGACGTTGATTCTAAAAAGATTCCATTTTCCCTAATTGTAGTACACTGGAGCTATGTGGGTATTCGGGCGAAAATCTAAATTTTCTATTTTTTAAATTAAAAAATGTAATTCAAAAAAATAATGAATAGTTGAATGAAAGAAAACACTCATCAGCCCCTATTTATAGACGTGGTGGTGCATTCCTAGCCACACACAAAAATGTGGCACAGACAAATTTGTGTCCTATGCTACGGACACCCTTCGCTGCAGTCCGCGCCTTAAGTCGCGGATGGACGGCGGTGTGTGGTCTTTGCATCAGTCAATGTTCAAGGACGGTCAAGGCTTTTGATTGGTCAACAAGGGAGGCGTTTGTCTTTTGGTCGTCCGTGACTTAAGGCACAAATGGTCGGTTTCCAGAAATTTGGTAACATCAATGGTCAAAGGACGGCCAATGATGATGGAGCTGTTACTTTCATTGGCCAATAGAATTTAGGCAAAAATTCTATAAATTTAAGTCTTTCCTTTCACTTTTTCATTCATCTCATTCTATCATCTTACATTTTTTCTCATTCTAGAGGTTTTGTTTGTTTTTTAGTTTTTGTTAGTATAAGGGTAAACGGTCTCAACGTTCGTCGCCGATTAATCATAATGATCTTATGCTTGTTTTTTTATGATGAGATTGGGATCATTATGTTAATCGGCGAGGGATTTTTTTAGGCGTATTAATTACGATTAATCGGAGGTAAACCATCTTTGGGTTTTCCCCAAGGGGTAGGGGCGGGGCGGTGAATACGGCGGAGGTGGTGGCTATGGCAACCCTTGCGGTTTGGGTTTCCCCCACCCCTCAGGAAGATTGGTCACTATGATCAATCTAATAGAATAGACTTTTATTTAATGTAATTTTCTTTGAAGTGTAATGTTATAGTAATATAATGAATGGGTTTTGCATTTTATAATGTTTCTATGTTATACTTGTCTCTTGTTTTGTAAAATATTTTTCTGTTATCTGTCACATGCAAATCCGCGACTTAAGTCACGGATGTACAAAACGACATAAGGTGTCTCTAGGGGTGTTAATTATGATGCATAGGAAAAGTCGTCATTTTTTACACGTCCGTGACTTACGATGCGAACTCTGTCCATGGCATAAGTAACGTATAGAGGTATTTTGATATTTTCGTAGGACGCGCCCCAAAATCATTAGGATGACAAAAATAATTTTTTACCGATGCTTATTAGTACTAGTAGCCTAGCAAATAACAAAGGAGAAAATGGAACTCCATGCTACTACTACCCACCCCACCTTTGACAAACACAACTCCTCTTGTGTGATTTTACAAAATGTCCAATTTAAAATCCAAATTTGCACGTGTTTCGTAAAATAAATAAATAAGCTAGTTTATAATTTATTATATTACAAATTTATTTTATAAAACTAGAGTTGTTTGGTAACAATTTTTTTTACTAACTTATAACTTTTTGTTATATGTTATTTCAAATAGCGTTTGAATTTATAACTTATGGCTTTTTTACCTTTTACTACAATTTCAATCTTATTATTTTTTTCTTTATTTTTTTTAGTAAAAAAACTACCCACTCAAAAAAATAATTACTCACTCACATAAATAACCATGTGTTTTATGTCATTTTATAATAGTTACAATAGCTAAATTTACCAAACACTTTAATTTCATTATACTAGTTTTTCAGCTATCAACTAAAAGCTAATTTATAATCTATCAGTTAGCTTTGCAACTATCAGTTACCTTATAGTTTAATATTACCAAACAGAGCCTTTGTCACCCTACTCATTTTGCGTGTGCACTAAGAATTTATCAAAATACTATTGTCCGCTACTTATTAGGTAGTGACAACATCCTAAAAACATTCTACCAAATGTTTTTTATAATGTCATGTAGTGGACAACAGTTTTAAAAAAAATCTCATTTTTATAACGCCCGCTATTTAAATAGTAGAAGGGTATAAAAGATGGAAAGAATTGGCAGGTTGGTTAATGTAGAAGGCTTTTAAGGGGAAGTGTTTTAAGGGAAGACTTTTATAAAGGCAAGTGTGTCTTTTTTACCATAATTGTAGATTAAAGTTTAATTTTTTTTTCCCTAAATTGTTGATTAAAGTTTAATTTTTTATAGAATTATTGCCTTCTTTATGTTGTTATACTTTCAAACCGCGAGATAAAAATACATGCGGTTGAGTTGATTTTTAAAAAGTCATTCAGACCAAACCAATGCGGCTTGGATTGGTTCGGTTGTTGCAGTTTACAACATACTCCCTCTGCTCCATTTTACTTGTCTTTTAGTGTTGAATTTAACGTTCATATTTAATTGTCCTTTTAGTATTTTACGGATATGATTTGTCAATTATATCATTTGTCAATTGCTCTTACTCTTTTACAATAAAACTAATTAATGCTTTATATTTGGAAAACTAAAACTTTTATTTAAATTTTTTTTTTGGTACATAACATATTAAATTTTGTTTTTTTTTTGTTGTACATAATATATTAAATTTATTAAAAAAAACGTGTGTGCAAAAGAATATGAATTTGCTGGTGGATTAAAACGAGAGTATGATAGGAAGATAAAGTGCAAAAATACACTTCCTTAATTTGATGTTACTATTCTAAAAAGACAAGTAAAAATAAACGGAAGAAATTATTGGAGTAAGCCCTAAAAGTCAATCTATTTTGATAGAATTTTATTTTGTATCATGATTGTGATTTATATATATATATATATATATATATATGAGGAGGGATATATTGACTCCAAGAGTAAGTTTTATAACTTACTCCAAATCTTGACCTTTAATTTTAATATTAATTAATGGTTAAGATTGGTTGACAATAATTGCTAGGATGAGACAAATTTGTTTGCTACACTAGAATACTATGATTGTCCAAACATACTTCAAATAAACTTAATGAATTAACTATTGTCATCAAATCAACGATTCCCTCCCTTCATTATTTTTTTTTTTTGCATAAAATATTTGGTAAAAATTAAAATACAAATGATTGAAAAAAAATACAAAATAGTTACTTCCTTGTTTTTTTTACGCATTAAATAATAAGCAAAAATTAAAATACAAATGACCGAAAAAGAATACAAAATAATTACTTCACTACCAAAAATAAAATAATAATTGGTCTTGACAAAAAAAAAAAAATCAATGAAGGGATTTTGCTTCAGATGTGTAAATTTCTCGTGAGAATATTTTAGCAGGTTCTCCCGATGGTGGCGAAGAATTAAATAGTGAATTTTATATTGCGACGGATTTATTTTTATTTTCAGCAAATGAATTACTTTTTTGTCAAGAACAATTATTTGTATTTTTATCCCATGATATTATTTTTTGGTCAAGATCAATTATTTGTTTTTTAGTACAAACCAATTAATTGTTTTTAATTAACGAACCATTTATATTTTTCTAAATTTTTTCCATAAATAAATATGCAAGATAGATGTGTGTAAAAAAAATATATATGCAAGAAAGAGAGAGCAATTTTTGTTTTGACAATTGACCATAATTAATTCATTTTATTATATTTATAGTATATTTTGATAATCATACACTACAAAAAAACACGCGTTTAGCAACCGAATTAGCAACTGATTTTTATGAAAATCGGTCGCTAATCACTGTAGCGACGGAAATAGCAACCGATTAAAATCAGTCGCCACTGCCCTGGTCGCTGATCTATAGCGACCCAATTAGCAACCGATATTTAGCGACCGAATTAGCAACTGAATTTAGCGACCGAAGTAGCAACCGAACTTAGTGACCGATTTAGAAACTGAATTTGCGACGGTTGGTCCGACGCTATAGTGACTGAATTAGTAACCGATTTTGTGACCAATTTAGCGACTGATTTTATCAAGTTATTAAAAATTCAGTCGCTAAATCGGTCTCTAACTGGGTTTATGGCTAAAAAAATAATAAAAAATATAATCTTTTAAACTAAAAATTAATATAAATATCATAAATAATAAATTATCATACATAAAATGTATCCATTATTATATTAAATCTATACCTAGCCTATGTTACATTAATATTAAACATTTTATGCTTAACTAATGCTCTTTTCTATAGTCATGTCGATCAAAGGTTTATGTACATGTACATGTACATATTACAACTATATGTACACACACCTAAACTCATTGTAACCATAAATTTATTTTTCTGATAATATACTTATAAAAAAGATGCTCCATCGTTATCAATGGCTTCCTTAGTGTGTATCTTCGCCTCCTTTGGTTCTGACAACTTCATGCATTGACACAACAGCCGCTCCCAACTCTAGTTGTAGCATAAATCTGCCATTCAAAAAAAAAAAGTTGTAACATAAATCTGGATCATGTAAAATTCACATCACATGAGCATAAAGTTATACTACCAACATATCAAATGCAAATAATGTGAATAGCAGTATGGTTGGTCCATTTCTCTTTGGTTTTTAACTTCATCAAGGTGTATTCATATCGAAATAAATTATGTACTTGAGCAACACCATATTTCTAGTGATTTTCGCAATGACCTGAGGCCAAAACCTCAGTTCATTGTCTCCACTCATCAAAACTAATGCAGCAGCACCATCACTGCCGTCAATAACATTTTCATTACAAATCAGGGCTAATGCGGTTAAGCTCATAAAATATGTGATTGACTGATCACTCAAATTTATAAACTACTACATGGCAATATTACAAGTATTTCGGTACATTAGACATATTGTCCATACCACCAGCCACAATAAAATCATTTATGTCTAATTGAACACTCTGTGTAGCAAACATTGTAGCTGCAGTTAATCAACAAAGGTTTGTAAACCTTATTCTTTCATTGAAACAGTAAAACTTAAAAGATGCAAAAGTAATTATTTCTTTATAATAAATAATAAATTACACACCTTTGATTTTGGATGCACAAACTTTGCTAACAATATTGTAGTGTACCGATTTTGATAGAGACTGGAAGCATAAATGAAAAACAATTATCTTCGCACAAAATTCGTAGATCAATATGCAAATCAAAATTGACATATTGATACTACATATGAATTTGCATAAATCAAACCATAAGCAAAAGAGGATTCATAAATAACAGTCCTTACCTTCTTCCTTCGAATGATAGCAAGCGTTCCAATATATAATCCAGTTGTCAATAAAAAAAGAATTTGAATTGGTACTTGTTAAATATCTACAGCTCAAAGTTCCATCCTTGAATAAGCTTCGTAAGTTAAAGGTAAATTCAGCATGACAGACAAAAAGGAGGCAATTCCCTAGCATGTCATCATCCCTCCTTTTATGACTCATGGGAGGCAATTCTTTCTCCAAAACTGAGGATGACTGGACTTCAGCTGTAGAGAAAAACAAAGACAAGACATCACATTTGCTACCAAAGAACAAAAACTGAACATAAAAAAATTTATAACATACCATAGAATGAAGCTGTAAGTTTAAAGCTAGAAAACAAGATCCACATGGAACCGTTAAAGCTAATATCATCGTCAGCAACATATCATGACAATATGTACTAGGAAAGTCAAAATGAGGAGTTCATGGTTATAAAAAATCAGAGCACCAAATCATAAACAACTCTTCACTTACATATGCAACAACTAGTGACTATGCATGATGCAACATTGTTGTCCCTAAAAGGCTCACTAGTGCCAAAACTACACTTGTTTGCCAGAATGAGTTCATGTTTTAGTGAGCTAACCTATATAGACAAGTTAATCATCCTATGATAGAATTAATCAAGAAGATAAAATAAATATAATCTATATGATAGAAACAAACCAACACGAAAAGAAAACTCATTATAGATCCACCAAATTTGTGCTAGTCCTTATCTTTTCCTCTTAGTTTAGTTTGAGGCTAGTGCAGTAAAAAAATTGTGCTCACAAATCACCAAATTATTAACACTTCAACATCCATTGAAGTTCATTTTATAATTTATAAAGGGTCACAAAGAAACATAAAAAGCTAAAAAAATTTCTCTAACTAAAATTAAAACTTCAACCTTAACCTTTTACCGAGATAAGATAAACATTTGAACAAAACTAGAAAAAACATAAACATTAAATAAGGGCTTAACAATCTACGGAATAGAAGTGATTCGAGCATAAACCTGTGTTTTAGATTGTTGAACTTTCTGAATATCTTTCATAATTCATATAATAATTTTTGTTCCAACACCAGCAAAGAGATACAAATTGGGATGAGTGATGAATCCCAGGGATACAAATGATAAGAGTAATCGTTAGTAGAGGTGTCATATTTGAGGAAGATAATCATTGGAAGTGGAATGAAAACCATAAAAAAGATACAACAACAGAGCTAGATTAGGGTGAAGATGATAACACTATGACTGAAGAATCTAGTGAAAGCAGTAGCACAATATAAGCAAACAATATACATGTAATTCAAGCCTAAGAAATGAAATTTTCCATTTGAGGCTACCCTACAACAGTGAAGCAAAATCAAAATCAAGCAAGCAACACATAAACAATAGCATATTAGCATGTTCAGATTTATAATATGAAATTTGTAAACGAATATCCAATTTCAAGCAATAATATGAATATATCATATCACAACTATACGCACATTTCTGCAAAACCAGAAGAACACAACCATGCAAGTCCATTATAAGAATGAGACAATTCACAAGAATTATGCATTTGTATCAAACGAAAGCAAACAACATTAAGAATATTTTCTTAGTGTATGCAATTCTTTAAACTCATTAGATGAAACACTACATATGACAATGACATCATAATTCCATATAATTCAAAATTGGAACAGTTTGAATAAATCACTTGTGAAATGTGCTCTGCAGCTACAACGCTAGACTTCACATCCTCAAACCACTATCAACAACAGTCTAATAAAAAAACGTAAATTAAAATGAGTAAGGAATAACCAAATCAATTTAAACAAGAACAAAATTAATCAAATAGATTAAATCGTTTACATGTTCACTACTTCCTTGATATGTGCAATCAATCAGAAAACAGAAAAAAGAGAAACAAACTCCTTAATTCAACACAGAAAAGAGACCTTTTACCCAACACTTAATCTAAAGGAAGGTCTCCTATACCAGTGTGACAAAGAATATATCTTAATAAAAAAGAAGATATCAAACAAATCCATCCATTCGGTTCAGTACAAATCTCAATATATAACAACAACTAAGTTTGCACCCTAAGTTGGAAATTGAAATAGAAATTCAATGAAACTGAAAATTAAATCGAAAAAAAAAAAATCGATTGAAATAGAAAACGAAAATCACAAGGTACTTTGGAAAGAAACCCTAAGTTTGAAATTGAAATAGAATGGATTGAAACTGAATGAGAATCAGTAATTAAAATCGAAATTGGGAAAGAAGGTATAGTAACGAGGAAAAATTTGAACGAATTCGAAAGATTACCTGACGAGAGAAGCATTTCTTCACCGAAAGCGGCGGCCGGAGAGAGGAAGTGTTCTTCACTGAATGAGGCGGCGGAGAGAGAAGCGATTGCTCTAAAGAACAAAACGAGATCGAAATTGGAAAGAATGAATCGCTGGATTGAGAAGAATGGATTTTTTTTTTTTGAAAGAAGATGGATATATACGGGATAGCAGATAGCTATTGAAAAATAGAGGGACGTTTTTGCTGGAATAATAATAATATTTGATTGATTATTTTTTTAGTGATTTTTACAAAAAAAAAAAATGTTGCGACGGATTTGTTGGTCGTTAATTATCGGTCTCCAATTCGGTCTCTATAGCAACTGATATAGCGACTGAAAAGTTTTGACTTTGACCTCCAAATAATAGTCTCTAATTCGGTCTCTATAGCAACCGATTTTATGTTCGTTAATTATCGGTCTCTATAATTACGTAGCGACCGATTTAGCAACTGATTTTTTTTTATTTTGACGCTCGAAAAATTAGTCTCTAATTCGGTTGCTAAAGTGACCGAAATATTTCGGTTGCTTAATCGGTTGCTAAAAGCGATTTTTCTAGTAGTGTTTGACATTGTGTGGATAAAGAAATATGAGGATGTCAATTGGTCATTTTGACGAAGATAGCACAATTCATGGAAAAAAAATGATGGAAGACTTTAATTCTCAAACCTTTTCTTTTTTTATTTTTTTATAGATTTTATTTTATTATTGGAGAAATTCTATTATAGGCACAACCCCAAATCTATAATATTTGGGCACACACACATCAAAAAGAAAAAATTAAAGATAAATAATTATGTCACATCAACTATAATTAATTAATTCTTGTATATTTAAATTTTTTAAAAGTATGTGAGTGTGCCCAAATGACAAGTGTTGGGGTTGTGCCCAACCAAGTTTTCCTCTGTGTTGTAATGTTATTTTAGATAAACAATTTTTTTCGGTACTATGATGTTATTTTGGAACTTAAAGTTATTTTTTTGGATTCTTCAAAAGAGTTATATTTTTTTGGATATTTAAAACTCTTAGTTACTGTAATGTTATTTTGGATAAACAACTTTTATTGGTGTTGTAATATTATTTAGGAACTTCAAGTTCTTTTTTTGGATATTTAAAATTGTTTGGTACTAAAATGTTATTTCTGATGTGATTTTAAGAGTGGTTTTTCAAAATTTTAATCCTCTTAGCGGAACAATCCCGATGAACGAATCTTGATTAAACCATTAATCACAAATCAAATAACACAAAACTATAAGTTTACGTGTTTTACCTCTTGAAGTGCAATATCTTTGAAGCAGAAACGATTTCTGGTCATGAGTAGCGAAGCCTCTACTCAGTCCACACGAACAACTCCTTCAATCATAGTGCTATCTTGAACTTGAATGAAGGCTTTAGAGAGGGAATGGGGAGGCGGTTTTAGTTTAGGAAACTAGGATTCTCAATTAGGTTAATCTTGTTCTTTACACAAGATTCTATTTATAGAGTCTCTTGTGTGGTCAGCAAGTCATACTTGCTCGTCCTTATCATAATTTTCATCACACTAAAACGCGCATAATTATCCGTTATAATTATTTCGTGATTATCTAACTACTAATAAATAAATCATATTTATTTACTTCATAATTATCCGATATAATTATTTCGTAGTTATCCAATCAATAATAAGTCCCACTTATTATCTTGTAAATAAATAAACCTTATTTATTTATCTCATAAATAAATATTATTTATTTATCTTGTAAATAAGTCTAACTTATTTATTTCTCTCATATATTTGTTCTATGTGTGTGACCCCTGTAGGTTCTCGTAACATTGGTAATAACATTAAATCATGTATTTAATATTATAAACAACGGTTAGAATCTAGCAATACGCCGTTGTCACCCAAGTGACGAGAATGTCATGTGATCTGACGAAACCTTTCCGTGATAACAAACTTGTGCATAATTATCCTTTTGCCCTTTATATTTATATTCAACACAAAGCATATATCGTGTCACCCTTGTATGGTTCAATATCTTATTTATTGATCCCAAAATATACTGAGCAACGAATAAGCTCAATATCTCATATTGACTTAGTTCGGTGCGACCACGCATTTCATCAGTCATATTCCATCAAGAGGCCTACATATATTACTCTTGTTAAATAGGAGAGGCAAATCCCATCTAGGTCACTCATGTCCCTCAACATGATTCGTGAAGTACCTATTAACTAAATTTATAATTATCCTTTTACAGATAACGTTTGAATAGCAATAAAGTACTTGACTACACATCTAGGGATCACAGTTGGTTCAGGTCTAAGGGTGGTATACACCATTATCACTATGAGAATAACTCATGACACTTTTCATAAATACTATGTAGTATTATCGTGGTGGGTCAATCCAATATAAATATTACTCTTAATATTTATATCTATGTATGAACTCGATATCTACATATCTATGACCAGTGAAATATGGTCATCAGTCTACATACATAATAGTCTTTGCGCTTTAATATTATCCCAATTCATATTAAAGCTTGACTATGGATACTTTAAGAATAATGTCCTTATGTTTAATGGGGTCTCACGATTAAGTCATGCTTAATGCTCCATTAAATAGACTAACTATTCTAAGGACTTTATTATTTTGGAAAACAAACATATATATATATATATATATATATATATATATATATATATATATATATATAGAGGAGAGATATATTGACTCCAAGAGTAAGTTTTATAACTTACTCCAAATCTTTACCTTTAATTTTAAAATCAATTAATGGCTAGGATTGATTGTAAATAATTACTATGATGAGACTAATTTGTTTATTACATTGGAAAACTATCACTACTAGAAAAATTGATTTTGGCAACCGAATTAGAGACAAAAAAATTTCGGTCACTATAGAGACCGATTTAGAGACTGATATTTTGAACGTAAATTAAAAAAAAATTTGGTTGCTATTTCGGTCGCTACTATATTATAGAGACCGAAATGGAGACCGATAATCAGCAACCAATATTTCGGTCGCTATAGAGACCGAATTAGCGACTGTTTTTTGAGCTCAAATCAAAAAATGTTTTGGTCGCTAAATCGGTTGCTATAGAGACTGATTTGGAGACTGAAAAGTAGCGATAAAAGATTCGACGCAAATTTTTTTTTTCTTCAACAAATTCCAAGTAATATTTCAATATATAAGAAAAAAAATATCAAATTGATTGTGTTATAAATTATAATTAATAATAAAAAATATTTATTATTCAATTCCTTTTTTCTTATTAAAGCAATTGTTTCGTGTATGATTAATTTTTTTTATTAAAGCAATTATCCCGTGTATGATTTTTTTATAATAAATTATAATTAATAATAAAAAATATTTATTATTCAATTCCATCTTTTTTTATTAAAGCAATTGTCCCGTGTATGAATTTTTTATTGAATTCCTTTTTATGTATCGGTGATAAATATTTTGTCTTTTTTTTTTTTTATATTTATTATTGATGAGAATTCATTTTTCTGTTGTTTTTTTTAAAATAAAAAAAAATATTTATGAAAACTCACGTGCATTGATTTTTATATATTTAAGATTGATATTATAGTAAAGTATAAAATTTATTTAGAATAAAATATTTAGAAATATGTTATATAATATATTTAAAATATAAATTGTGCAGTTTTATATAAATTTGTTAAATGAATGAAAAAATTATCAAAGTTATTGTCTCATGTATATTTTATTAATAAATTATAATTAGTAATGACAAATATTTATCCAATATTTTTATGTATGAGTGAATAATATTTGCCCTTTTTTTTTATAGTTATTGATAAGAACTAATTGTCTTTTTTAAAAAAACTATTTATCAATTTTTTATATATTAGTGATCAACAGTTTCTTTTTTTTTTTTGACAAAATTATTTGATCAACACTTGTCTCATGACATTTTAACTATAATGAAAAATATTTATCCTGTAATTATTATAATATATATTCATCAATAATACAATTCTCCTATATTTTGTATATAAGAGTAAACAAAAATAGAGTAGAATTTAACTATTATATAAATAAATAGTAAATTGAAAAATATAGTTTTTTTATGAAATAGAAGATTTGAAATATTTTTAAAAATTGTTGAAGACAATTAAGATTTTTAGTAGTAATACCCTTTAATATATTGGCCCGTTTGAATTTGGCTTATTTTTAAGCCTATGGAAATAGTTTATTGTTATAACTTATAAATAAACTTTTATGTTAATTCATAAGTGTTTTTACGCATGTTTTTGTTTCTATTTTTATGTTGTTTTATTTTTAAACTCATAAATAAGTATTTTTTTTATTAGATTCTTCTATTATCTACAATATTTTTTATCTATAAGTTTTTATATGTTAGATTAAGTTACTACTTTTGGCGTGTATCTTTTATCGTGATTTTTGTTCCTATTTTTATGCGTAAATTTATTTTAATTAAATGTTTTTGGTTCCCTATTTTTGAAGTTAAAATAGATTGGATTGATACGTTATTTTTATGGGAAGATTTCTTTTATGCTTATCTTTTTTTTTTTTTTTTTTGTTTTTTTTAGAGATGTGGTTTCTGTTGCTATTTTTACGAGAAAGAGAAAGTGAGAAACAAACAGAAACTCAGTTCAGTGGAAATTCCAGCCGCTTTCGCCGTTCCACCGTCCGCCGTAATTTTTCTCTTCGTCGGTGAGTGCTTCCTCTTTTTCTTTAGATAAAATTTTGTAAGGTATATAGATTCAACAATTAAATTAAGATGCACATGCGTATTTGCTTGCAAACACATTATGTTGTAGTTACTGTATGGGTTCGTTAACCTATGGTTGAAACCGAATGTAAATTTGGTTACTCATAAATGTCTATTATGTTTGATATTGCAATCTTAATTTCATATGCATCTATATCTATCTAATGTGATTAATATGAAATATTCTCATATGCAATTAACTTTGTTACTGATGCAGAGCTGCATTGCAATCTTCACATCACCATATCTTTGTTTGCCGCCTTTGATAAAATACCACTGATCATGCTTTAAGTTGTAAATTGTTTGTATGCACGTGTGTTTTTTACGAATCTCAATCTAAAAATAAAAAGACATTAAGGCCATGCTTTAAGTTAGTATCCATAGTTTCATTTTAGCTTGTACCCCAAGAGAGAAAAATTACCCCCTAATATAACTTAGAGTCAATTTAATCGGTAAAAAGGAAAATAAGTTAATCGGTAAGATTGTCTTGCAAACTGTGATTCCTTGTCCCTTTACATTCACCTATTGTATTTTCTGGATTCTACTTTATTAATTTATGCTATAAACAATTCTAATTTTTTTTTTTAATTAATTGCAGATGACAAATAAAAGTAAAGAAAAGGCTTCCAAGAAACATAAAATAAAACTTCTCAAACGTTCAACTCCACAAATCTTCTTTATATGCAAGCCGGAGAAATTACCGTGGTTCAAGTTCCTCTTCAACTGAATAGGTGCAAAGACAAGAATATGAAGAACTGAAATTTGAAAAGGAAGAACTTCGTGATATGGTAAAACAATTGATGGAAAAATTGAAGTTTTAGCCCAAACCATATACTAGAGATCAAGTTCATGAAGATGATATGGTTGATGATAATGACGATGCGGCTGATGATAATGAGGATGATTATGATGATAACGATAACATGTCTGATGATAACGATGACATGTTTGATGATGATGAAACAGAGTAAGAATGACAAGTTTAGTAGTGTGGCTTACTTTAATAGTTTTTATTTGAGTTAGGATATTGACTTTTTGTATCCAAGAATTGAAAGGAATTTATTCCATCTTTTGAATTGATATTTTTTATAAGTATTTTTTTAACAGATTTTTTTGTAAGCATTTGGTAATACTTAAATATATTATGTTTATATTGTTGTGTGTGATATTATAAATTAGATTTAAAAAATTGCTTTCATGAGAATATAAATTAATAATAATAATAATAATAATAATAATCATTATAGACTGAAATAGAAACTCAAATAAACCGAAATAGAGACACACAGAGAGACCGAAATAAAGACCGAAATAGAGACTGAAATAGAGACCGAAATAGAGACTCAAATAGAGACCGAAATAGAGACTCAAATATAAACCGAAATAACGACCAAAATAGCGACCGAAATAGAGGCCGACATAGAGACCAAAATAGAGACTGGCGTAGAGACTAAAATAGAGACTGAATTTACCACACAACATTTTCAAATCAGTCACAAAATTGGTAGCAATGAATAGAAAAATTAATTGCAAATTGGTCACTATATTAGTCGCTAATAGCGTCGAAATTTGTGTCTCAAATTTAGTTTCTAAACTGGTTGCTAATTCGGTTGCTAATTTGGTCGCTACTTCGGTCACTAACCTAGGTCACTAATTCGGTTGCTACAAATCGGTCGCCTGTTTGGTCACAACAGATCAGCGACTAAGGTGGCTGTTACCGATTTTCACCGGTTGCCAAATCGGTCGCTAACGCGTTTGGCGACCGATTTTCATCAAAATCGGTCGCTAATTCGGTTGCCAAAATCGATTTTTCTAGTAGTGATAAGTATTGGAATGAAAATCTAATTAATAAAAAGAGAAAAAATGTATTTGCACCCAAATAAAAGAAAGGAAATATAGAAATAGAAAGATATATGTTTATGGTAGGCATGTCCGCTGATTAAACAAATGACTAAATAGAAAGAAAAAAAAATAGAAGGTTGAGCGGCAATTGAAGCGAAGTGAAGATGGTGATACCACTTAGAAAATTAGAGGAAGAGGATTATTAATTATGAATAATCTTTCTTTTTTTATATTTTATAGATTTTTTATTATTACTAGTTTAGAGACCCGTGCATTCGCACGGGTCTATTGACTTTTATTTATAAAATATTGTTAAAATATAAGTGACGTTGTGTACCAAAAAAATAATTAATAAATGAGGTTATTCTGTGATATTTTTGTAAAACTTATTAAATTAAGTCATTTTTTTATTAAAGTAATTGTTCCGTGTATGATTTTTGTGTAATAAATAATAACTAATAATAAGAAATATTTATTATTCAATTCCTTTTTTTTATTAATCCAATTGTCCCGTGTATGATTAATTTGTTTTATTAAAACAATTGTCCCGTGTATTATTATAACATACTAGTTTTGAGACCCGTGCATTCGTACGGGTTTATTGACTTTTATTTATAAAATATTGCTAAAATATAAATGACGTCGTGTACCAAAAAAATAAAAATAATAAGTGACGTTATTCTGTTATGTTTTTATAAAATTTATTAAATTAAGTAATTTTTTTCATTAAAGCAATTGTGCCGTGTATGATTTTTGTGTAATAAACTATATAAGTAATAATAATAAATATTTATTATTCAATTTCTTTTTTTTATTAAAGCAATTGTCCCGTGTGTTATTAAATTATTTTTATTAAAACAATTGTCCCGTGTATTATTATTATCATAATATATATTCATCAATAATATATTCAACAACATTGTTCCGTGTATTATTATAATATATTATTTAATTCATTTTTTTATTAAAGAAATTGTCCCGTGTAAGATTAATTTTTTTTGGCTTAATTACTCATTTAGTCCCTTATCTTTAATTTAGTTCTCAATTTGATCCCTTATCTTTTAAACGTCTCAATTTGGTCCCTTATCATTTAAAAGTCTCAATTTGGTCCCTTATCTTTTATGCAGGTCTCAATTTGGTCCCTTATCTTTTCTGCAGTTTTCAATTTGGTCCCTTGTCTTTCTCAATTTTGACACGTGGCACACTTGGACAGATGACACGTGTCCAAATTTAATGGTAATAGTGAAAAATTTGATGGGAGGGACCAAATTGAGAACTTCAGAAAAGATAAGGGACCAAATTGAGACGTTTAAAAGATAATGAACCAAATTGAGAGCTAAATTAAAGATAAGAGACCAAATTAGTAATTAAGCCTTTTTTTTTATTAAAACAATTGTCCCGTGTACTATAATATATATTTACCCCGTAATTATTTATTATAATATATATTCATCAATAATATACTTCTTGTGCTATTTTTATGAGTATATTTGTTTTATTCTCTTTTTAATTTTTTTTATGAGTAGATTTGTTTTATACTTATCTTTGGATTTTTTTTGTTATTTTTGTTTTGTACTTTTTTTTATGAGTATATTTGTTTTATGCTTATCTTTTTTTTTTTTTGTTATTTTTGTTTTGTACATATTTTTTTTTTCAATTTAGAGTTAAAATGACATTTAAGAGCATAAACTGTGAAATATTATTAAACGGGTCCGGTTATTATACTTAAAGAATACTTAAGCACGCTGCTTAAGAAAGCCCAGCCCAATCAATTTACTGCATCCACCCCACTATTTGCTAATACAATCAATCCATCACTAACGGTTATCGTCTAAAATTAACGGTTACTTCCCAATTCCCATTTCTTCACACACGTCACTTTCGTGACCGAAATCAACACCACCTCACGTCATCGCCTTCGCCGGAATCATAACCAACACCACCTCCCGTCATCGCCTTCACCGTCGTAATCATCACTATCACGCAACCATCACTGTTCATCATCGTCATTATCACTTTTCATCATCACTGTTCATCATCGTAATGGAACGGAAGCAACGTAATAAGGGACCATGTGTAATCGAAGAAAGCAAGATAATGAACGAAGTAGCTGCATTTGTTAGAGAGAGTAAATCAAAACAGGTTTGAACTTCATCAATGGTTTTTGGAAGTTTATCTAGCAGTTTGAAACCATTTTGCTTAATTAGTAAAGTAATTGCATGTGTGTCAACCTAACTTTTGATTTGGGGGAAATCATATACTGATATGATATAGTTTACAAATTGTATATGTTATCTGGATGCTGGTAATTTTTTATTTGATCTAGGCTATCATTGAAACCAAAATAGCCCTCTTATGGTTTCAATGATAGCCAAACAAAATATAGTTTCAGTACTATTTTAAGATTGGGTAGGAATGGAGCAAAAATGACAACTGTTTGGTATCAGATTGTGTTTAGATGAATTACCTTGTTGAGATGAGTTACTTTGCTTCATTTGATTTACATATTAATTTTGTTTGAGGATTCGTGTTTGTTGTCATGGAAACCATAAGTGTGGCTAAATGGTTTCAATGTATTTGTTTCTGAAACCAAATTAGCCCTCTTATGGTTTCAGTGTATTTTGTGTGAAATTTTTTCAGAAATGTATGTATAGTGTTGCTTTTAATTAATTAGCTTACACCAAATTCCTATAATCACTTTTTTATATTGTCAGATGCATCAACAAAACATCTTCCAGACTGACAACATAAATTAGATAAAACTATTTGAAACCATAAGTGTGCCTTTATGGTTTCACTTGGTACGTATCTGAAACCAAAGTAGCCCTCTTAATGTTTCAATGAGTTTAAAATGTACTTATAGTATTTAACTTATGAAACCAAAGTAGCCTCCATAATATGAAACCAAAGTAGCCCCCATAAGGTTTCACTGAATTTAAATTATACTTCGAGTATTTAACTTATGTTCTACCATGATATGAAACACTTATAGTATTTCACTTATTTTCTGCCATATGAAACCATACTTACTTGTTTCATTTGATACAGGGGAAAGAATCAAAGGGACTACAGCCAATGCCATCATTTAGTATTGGTTTGACACCATCAGATGACGATAAACGGAATAAGAATGATTCGTTGTCTGGTAGTGATCAAAAGAATGAGAGGGGACGTGTCAAAAACAAGAAGCAAAAAAAGAAAGAACAGACAAAACGTGGTGAGAGCGTTGCTTCTACATCTCGTGGTCGTAAAAAGAGAGCAACAATGGCAACAGAAGATTCTGATGAAGCAAGCTCGGGTGAAGAAAATGTGAAACAAGTTGTTGTGACAAAAGATCCTGATGCGGATGCAAGACTCAGGCATAAAATGAGTGTACCTAAGGTCTATGAACTTATGCATTCAGTAAATGCCAAAAAGAGGAAACAGGAAATAATTGACCAACTACACGAATGTGGCTTTGGAGGGATAATGCATATATGCAACTGGAAAAGGATCCACACCTTTTTTGTGGATTGGGTTGTCAAACGATTTGAACATGAGCATATGTGGATAAGGCTGAGTGATACAGAGGTCCTGATGTTGAAAGAGGATGATGTGCATAGAGTCTACGAACTACCAACAGCTGGAAAGAAAATAGACACTGACCTTTGCTCTGAAGGAGCAATTAAAAGGCTGAGGAAGGAATTAGGATTGATTGGAGATTATTCTCCAATTGTGAAGGTTGCGGAATTGGAAAGCTCACTGAAGACAATAGAGAAACCTAGAACATGGGTGAAGGGTGCAATTTGTTACATCATTCACAACATTTTGTGCCCAACTAATAGAGGAAATGTGTCTCTCCAGTATGCAGATATTTTGGAAGATCCAGCTGGAGTATCTTCATATAACTGGTGCTCACATGTTCTGGACTATATGAAAAAAGGCTTGCAATCTCCAGATGTTTTGAATCCACTAGCAGACTTCCACTTTTTAATGGTAATGATCTACCCTCAATGCAATAACCTATGTTTAATTCCTAAATGTATTTGCATCTTTTATATCTTGTATCTTTTAACTGAAACCATTAGTGTGTCTTAATGGTTTCATTGTATTTGCATCTGAAACCAAAATAGACCTATAATGGTTCCCATTAAATATTCATATTTGAGAACTACTTGCAATAACCTATGTTTAATTGCTAATTGCTGTTATTATCCTTTATATCTTATATCTTTTAACTGAAACCATTAGTGTGTCTTAATGGTTTCATTGTATTTGCATCTGAAACCAAGATAGGCCTATAATGGTTCCCATTAAACTATTCAAATTCTATTCAACGTACAAATATTCTAATTAATGATCTATGCTTTGGAGTTGTTATGTGACACAATACTAACTAATTGTTGCAGATTAATTACATGGAGAAAATGGGAAAAAGAAGTCCATTTTTGACAGGAAAGTACAATCGGCCATCCCTCCGTGATTGGGATGTCAAGCTCGCAAACCAAGAACTTCAAAAGATCCATGATATTATGGGACTTGAGAATGGACTGACAGCAGGGGTAACAAGACTTGATAATGGACTACCAGCTGGGTTACCAAGTCTGAGCAGAACCGCAGGAAGTCCGATTGTATTGTGCTTTGATGCAGACACTTGTCCACCGTCTAAGGTGATTGTCATTGATTCTCATGTACTGCATTTTCTTTTCAAATGCTAATCGAATATAAAATATTGGAAATCGTACCATAGATGTTTCTTAATGGTTTAACTTGTGATTGTCCTTGGCAGGCACAAATGTATCTTACTCATTGTAGGTCTTGTATAACTGTCTATACAAAAACCGCAGAAACATTGGAAAGAAGAATAACTGAAGCAAATGCCGGAACTTCAGGAAAAGATAATCCAATTGAAGTAGAAGGTGAAAATGAGAGGAATAAGAGTTCCAATATTGGTGTTGTACCTGAAACTGAAAGGTACTGCATTTAATTTAACTTTTTCAGACAATTAAATTTTGCTGGATTAGTTTATGAAAATTCACACTAATGATTTCCAGGTTGAATGATGATGATGATGTTGGAAAAAGAACTCAAGCGGAAGAGAGGTACTGCGTTTAATTTGGTTTCAGGACCTTTCCTTAATATATGTATTCATATTCTATACAACATGAATAATATAACTGAAACCATAAGAGTGACTTATTGGTTTCATTATAGTTGATTCTGAAACCAAAATACCCATCTTATGGTTTCCAATACAAATAATAATTTAATTCAACATTAAAAATGTTTTTTCTGAATGCTTTATGATTGGGAGTTATGTTGTGACTTTCTGAAAATTCAATAATGTAGGTTAAGTGGTAATGATGAAGAGGATGACAAAATCATTGGTCAAAATAGCAACAAAGATGACAATGATAAAGTTCAAGATGACAAGGATGAGGACAAGGATGAAGAAGATCAGATCAGTCCCAAACTCATTGATGATGCAGTGCCGACAGCATGCAACATCATTGATGATTCAATGAAAGTAACACCTAATGTTGATGCAGGCAGCATGCAACATGAGAATTATGAAGAGACAGATGAAGAAGATGAGATCGCTCCAAAAATCATTGATGATGCAGTGATGGCAGCATGCAACATCACTGATCATTCAGTGAAGCTGACACCGAATGCAGGCCTGACATTAACTCAGGAAACTATCTTGAAGTTTCCAGAGTTTTTTGATCGGGCTGAAGCTTCTAACAAAAATGTTTCGGTGTCACAAGGGGCTGAATCGACAACATTGGAAACTATGTTGAAGTTTCCTGAGTTTTTTGATGCAGAGTAAGATATCTTAACTTTCAAATCGTTTGTCAAATGGTTTTCATATAAGATGTTTCAAAACTAAATTATTGTTTTGATTGTTTCAGGTTGATTAAAGATGCGCCAGTACCACAAGTTTCAGTGTCACAAGACACAGAAAAAGCCACAACTGAAACAATCCTGAAGTTCCCGCAATATTTTGAAGTACCCAACCAATGCCGTGCGCTAGTGTTGGTACCAGATGTGTCACAACAGGAGAAGTCTGAAGAACGTGACTCAGACACTGTTATAAAGTAAGAATCAAACAGTGTGATAAATATAATATTATTTAAATCCTGCAGAAAATAACATTATTATGTACTATTATTTCACAGTGCAACTCCAATAAAGACAATGCTTCCAGATGAAATTATTGACATTGACAATGTCACTCCAAAAAAAAGAAAGAGACATAATGTGCTTCACTCTGATAGGACGTACCCTGAGCGTCGACGGGTGGTGAAAAAATCTAAATACCTTGCAAGCCCATATGATGACGCTGTCCATGAGTCTAATACAACTGAGTTGCAGAAACAGTTGTCAACATATGCTTGGAGCCCAGATCTTGATCAGTAAGTTAAAAACTGTTTCTTATTTAGCTTAGTGCAAATGTGATTTTTTGGAAAAATGGTTGTTTTATTTGATTTTGAAGTTGTTTGATAATGCTTAATCAATGAGAAACCATAAGTTAAGCTTGATGGTTTCACTGAATGTGTATACGAAACCAAAATAGCCCTCTCATGGTTTCACTAGGTTGTGTAATGTAAATGAAACCATGAGTGTGGCTGAATGGTTTCACTGTATTGATTTCTGAAACCAAAGTAGCCACCTTATGGTTTCAGTTGTAATGTGGCATTTGTTTGATGGTTTCAACACTCAACATAACCAAATATAAATGAAACAATAAATGTGATTGACCCTTGTATTTGTTTTGTTTGGTTCTTAATCAGTTGTTTGAATAATGTTTTAAAATTAGCTGTTTGTGAATTCAAACCCAATGTGAAACCATAAGACTGGCTTAATGGTTTCACTGGATATTTATCTGAAACCATAAAGTCTCCTTATGGTTTCACTCAGATTAAATATTATTACCAATAGTAAATGCTTAATTATTGTATAGGTATGAAATTATGTACTGCTCCAACAACAAGGCTCATCTTTATTCCCTACGAAGAGATGCTTTATGGACCCTTCAGAAGGACGAATGGGTGTCATGTCTGGTCATAAACGTCTGGGTTAATTGTCTGAATTGGGATCAACAGAGTAGCATGACAAAACTGGTGACACCATTACTTACTTATGTATGTATCACAATCCATTAATATTAAAAATTAACATAATATTGTTTATTTACATATTATTGATTATTTTACTCATTTTATATAAACAGTTTGACCAGGAAAGAATGCCTCCCGTGAGTAGGAATATTGCATGCTGGAGATTTCTTGAGAGGCTCAACCAATTCAAATACATGGATTGGAAGGCCATTGACCCTGAAAAGCTGGAATACGTAAGTCTCTTTTCAAAACCTTTCAGATACATGCTTTATGATAATGATTTTATTATTAAAATTTTAGTTAAATAATGTGATTCTAATACTATGTTTGTCATGGTGGAACAGATCATGGCACCAGCAATAGTTGGTAACCCGGGAAGCCATTATGTTTGCTTCGTTGTCAATCTCAAAGACCGCAAATTCCAATTCCTGAACAGTTTGGCGGGTGTAGGAGAAAGATTGGAAACCAAGGATGGTGAACCAACCTCATACAAGAAGCTATTTGATGTCTGGGTAAATGAGGTAGAAGCATTTGTGGCTGAATTGTATAAGCAAAGGAAAATGAAAATGCCTTTCTCCTTCATCACATTCACTTGGGATACACCAAAGGTTGCTACACAGATTGATTCGGACAATTGTGGTGTATTCTGCATGAAGTATCTAGCTGAATGGGGAGGTGAAATACAATCTTTCAAAGGTTGGTCAAGACTCAAAAAGCATGCAAAGGTTGCAAAAATCATGGATCTTCGGATCGATTTGTGTTCAGAAATCTTAAGCCATCCAAGCAATTCCATGAAAGATGATGTGAAAAAGCTTGCAATTTCATACCATGAAGAGCTGCTTCAAAAGATGCCAAGTTGTTCTGTTAGGAACCATTAGTACTGTTAAATGGTTTCAAGGTGCTTTGTCTTGAAACCATTGGTATTGCAAAAATGGTTTCAGCATCTTTTGATAGGGTTGTATTCGTAGTTTGTTCTCTCCTGCTCATTAGAACACTTTTATTGACAAAACACTCTGTTGCTGATTTTATGGATTGTTTTAATGTTTTTTTCTTCTTGGGACAAGTTATGTTCAATTTACTGACTAGTTTTAATGAATTGCTCTTTGTAGATTATGAAATTTAATTCTTAATCAATCTTTACTTTAGATGTACCTTATAATATACACACATGGAAATTTAGTTTTCACTGTTTAAAAAACAAGCTTCAACAACTATCAAATTGTAAAATTTAAAATATATAGTTTTTTGAATATATGATATATTAAAATACGTATGTAATGTTCATTGAAACCAAAAGAGGGATACTTTGGTTTCAAAAATAAGTGCAGTGAAACCATTTAGCAGAACTTATGGTTTCATTAATTATTCAATAGACTTGATTATCTATACTTCTATACTAATATATAAAGGCAAAAAATCATTTTGGTGTAGCCTCTTCTGGAATTCCAATAATACCCTTTTAACTTTCAAACAACAACATTTTACTAAAAAACCTTGGTTATTACTACCTGAAACCATAAGATGGGTACTTTGGTTTCAGAAATATATGGAGTGAAACCATTGAGCCACTATTATGGTTTTCATTTACATTATACCAAACAATTATGGGTTCAGGTATAAAGAGACATATATAATAATATCATAATAATTTATATAATATGAATAGTCTTGATTATTTGTATAATAACAATAATCTATGATTTTATTTGATTACATTTAATTATTCGACATGTTAGATAATATGAGTTTATTATAATGCTTTTGGCAAAGATTTTTTTTCAATAATACTTGAATATAGATATTTTTTTAAAGAAATTATGACTGTATATTTCAATAATATATGATATATTAAAATACGTATGTAAATGTTCATTGTTTCATTGAAACCAAAAGAATGCTACTTTGGTTTTAGAAATAAATACAATGAAACCATTCAGCCAGACTTATGGTTTCATTCATATTATACCAAACAAGTATGCATTCAAGTATAACAGACATAAATTATGATAATCATTCTCTCTAATACAAATAAAATATATGTCTAATGATCGATATCTTATAATCATCAATACATACCACACAAAGAACATGAAAATGACGAAGTACGATTCCTACAAGTCTAATGGTTTTGTAACAAAGTCTATTACAAACAGTTAACATGAAACAAAAACAAATGTAAATATATCAAACATTAGCCTCTTTCTCCTTTAAAGCCTCATCCTCTCTTTGTTGTCTCCTCCGCTCTACTTTCCTTTTCTGGCGTTCCCTAACAATTTCATAATCACTTTTCATTCGCCTCTTTGTTCTAATTGGATTTGGTCTGACTTTGAACTTTGGAGCAGTTGACTTTACCCCATCAGATGGTTCACCAACAGTAGTTGTATTGGAAGACTTAGATGGCGTCACAACAGGTGGTTCTGTATGAATACCTATACAATTATAAAAAAAATTCATCAATCATTGTGCAGATAAATTGAATACTCAAACCCTCAAAACAAATGACACAACAAAAGCACTTGTAACCATAAGAAGGCACCTTTGGTTTCACTAACAAAGACAATGAAACCATTCAGCCATACTTAGGGTTTCAGTTATAACACACAGACAGCCAAGGTGAAAAACATAGTTCAAAAAGAAAATATTTAAAAACCTTTGGACATAATCAACTCCTCTGCCTTTTTCCCAGCTTCAAGTACACCATTAAGGAAAACTTGAGAAGCCTCAGGGTCTGTACAAACACGTGTACAAATCTGGATTGTAACAGCACAAATCTGTTGATATCTTTGTGCTTGAGTCGTCCCTTCAGTGCCAGCATTGATGGTAGGTTTAATCTTATCAATCGAATGACGAACATCTCTAGTCCACCGCTTCAACACATATTCTGCAGGTATCGTTTTCAAACTATGATATTGCACGGAACCACCTAAAAATTCCAATATTTTGAAAACGTGCCGACATAAAAAACCCCTGTTCTCAAACATACGACATGTGCAGCTAATATGTTTCGTCCTAATATCAATTGTCACAACCCTTTCATCAAGTCGATCATGCTGTTCAAAATTTGGGGAAAGGTTTTCAGAAATTTCTTCATCCAAAAAATTGCAGTCTGAATGTCCATCATTAGCATCATCATCATAATTAGCACCACCTACTTCCTCAGGTTCATCAAGCTGTTCAATTGTAAAAACTTTGAAAACCTTGTTAAAGGCAGAACATTGAGTTGTGACCTCTTCATAGAAGTATTTGAAGGAAAGATCATACTGTCTATGAATGAATGCAAAACATGCTGGGGTGTACTTGTTTACAACAGACCGCATCAGTTGACTATTGGGATAATTGTTTCTTGATCTAGTGTTTGCAGCCTTAAAATCCAACTCAGCATGCTTATCCCTCAATCTTTGAACCATGATATTAAAATGGCTAAAAAATTGAACTAGAGAATGGTCAGGTTGCAGAAAACGACGAAGAAACGCATTAAAGGACTCACTTAATTGGGTCGTTTTCAAACCAGCTGTGAAATGCGACTTGACCCAAACTGACGACCAGTGCATTCGATTCTTGTGTGTTTGAACAAGCCAACTAAAATCAGAAGTTGGCCTTCCACCAAAGCAGTTTTTCATCATCTGATCCCAGTAGTAATCAAAATCCGATTCAGTCTCAACATTTGAAATCAAATAATTGAACTCATTGAAAAATGCAGCATTTGCACGAGACCCCAGATTTTTTTTAGCATTCTCTGACATATGCCATGAGCACAAGCCATGGAAAACACCCTCAAAAACATTAGGAATTGACTTCAACAATGCAGGCGCCTGGTCTGTATATATGGATTGTGGTTTCTTATTAGACATACACCTCAAAAAAGTCGCAAACAACCAATCAAAAGTTGCTGAAGTCTCATCATACAAAAGGGCAGCACCAAATAAGACACTTGTCCGATGATTGTCAAAGCCCATGAATGCAGCTGAAATGTAAATAAACCAAATCAGGGGAAAAATGCATATATAAAAGGACAATTAATATTGAGATCAAAAATATAATCCCCAGCTAATAACAACCTAGTGAAACCATAAGGAGACTATTTTGGTTTCAGATACATACCCAGTGAAACCATTAACCCACACTTATGGTTTCTTATTGGTTTTGAATTCACAAACAGCTAAGATTAAAAAATTATTAAAACAACTGCTTAAAAAACAAGCAAAACAAATTCAAGGATCAATCATAATTATTATTTCACTTAGAATTGATTATCTTGAGTGCTGAAACCATCAAACAAATGCCATGCTATAACTGAAACCATAAGGTGGCAACTTTGGTTTCAGAAATAAATACAGTGAAACCATTAAGTCAGATTTATGGTTTCAGTTATATTATAAAACCTATTCAACCCATAACATGGATATTTGGGTTTCAGATACACATTAAGTGAATCCTATTTATGGTTTCTCATTGGTTTTGAATTCACAAACAACATAAAAACCAAATAAAACAACTATTTTGCCACACTATCAACAAGAACATGTACTGCAAGGATCAACCATAATTACATAAGGATAAATTGAATCCCTAATTACTAGTAACTGCTACTTATAATTGATTATGTTTGGTACTGAAACTATCAAACAAATGCCACACTATCATTGAAATATAAAATGGAGCAACTAAAAGGACACAAAGCAGATATCAAAATTATGGTTTCACTTATATTATAAAAAACACTTAAACAATTAAAGGGCTATTTTGGTTTCAACATGTTAACAAGTGAAACCATTACTAATGATAAATGGTTTCAGAAAGATATACAAAGAAACCATTATTATTGGTAAACGGTTTCAACATATTCAACTTACCTATACTATTCATGGCAACACATTATATAACATAATGGAATAAAAACAAAAATTTTTAACCTGGTAGAAGTTCAAAAAAACAAACCTAAAGGGCGATAATGGTTGTTGGTTCGGTAAGTTGTATCAAAACTTATAACATCACCAAACAAGGAATAATCAAGCTGCATAATCCCATCTGCCCAAAAAATACTAGCTATATCTTCTGCTGCATCAACTTGAATATCATAATAAAATGATGGTTTCGACAAAGCTTCATTCCTAAAAAATTCTTGAATCACAGTTGCATCACCAACCACCATCTCTTTCGACCGGATTGTCATCAAATAATTTTTTAAATCCGAAAATCGAAAAGGCAAGTTATCTGTGCCTCCAACACCCTGACCCATGACCTCATATGAAGTTCTCATTGACATCCCAGCTTTCGAATTAATTACAGCAAGCTGTCCTTGCACTTCATTCACCGACCTAAATGATCTCAAGTAACGTCCATGCTCTGGTTTATGTAACTGATGACAATGGGCCACATCCCATTTATATATCTTGTAAACATTCAGAGTTTCATCCAACTTTAAAGAAATCGCAGCTCTACAACCAATCCTTTCCTCTGCTTTTTCTTTTACTTTCTCAAATTCAACCACAACAGGACTCTCTGAATTTGGCTTGTTCTTTGGATCCAACAAACTTCCTTTCTTGTAACCTTGTTTGTTACAACCATAACGTAGGTAATGATATCTATCAGATGGCTTATTTTGTGAATTCTTTTTTAATCTCATCAAAGTCCGAACTGAAAACCCACATTTAAATGCATAGTCACCATAAAATTTTTCAACTTCTTCAACAGATTTAAAAGCAAGAGACTCCCAATTTTCCTTTTTAGTAAGAGACTCCCAACATTGAAATGTATCAACAAGTGTTCTTGAACTATCCGCCTGTGTGTTTGAACTATCAACAACGGACAATGGGAGTGTTTCAAATGAAGTTGACATCGAATCCATTAAAGACAGCGACAATCCCTATAAACAAAAATCATGTAAAATTTAGTTAACCACTAGAACAACAACCAAAATAACACGCATAAAGTAGTGTACTTAAAAATCATTTACATAGCAAATTGTTGTTCTTGAAACCATTCCTCTATATTCATGGTTTCAAGGTATAAAAGCTGGAAACCATTTAACTATCATTATGGTTGCATGTAAATTTAATATGCTGCTAATGAAACATTACAATTAATCCACTACTATGAAGACCTACAGTCCAAAATTAATCAACATTACAATTAATTCGACGTTAGACAATGAATCCACTTAAATTTCATCGACAGCAAACATTAAGCATGTAGAATTTGGATTTGCATTGATACATGAAATTGAAATTGAAATAGAATTATTGAAGTTTTGTGCTCTGATAAGCTGCTAAGCTTTTACTACTCAATCCCATTTTCACTCTTTGGACTTAGGTTTCACAAATAAACAACTTCATACAAATTCATTGTGTCTATTAACATCAATTACATAAAAATCTGTACTAACTACTAACTGTTGTGTATTAGTGTTAGCTTTACCATCTTCAACAACAATTCCTATACCTACTCAAATCAGCATAAAAACAACAATCTAATGATTCATATACATCCTCATAACAATCAACAAATGACCACAAGCATCCAGAAATAAAATCAAAACGGGAAACAAACATAATAAATCGAAATTGAAATTGAAATCAATTGTTCTGCCCAACACCAACCTTAAACGTGATTCCAGAAAAAATGGCGGCGATGGCGACGAACGATCCAATCACTGACGGATATGATGATTCCGGATACGGTGATGACGATTTCGCCGTCGGATTTCGCCGGAGCGGAGCTTGGTTGTTGCGTGTGAACTTCCGTCAATTGAAAGATGAAACCGTTAACCGCGCGTGTGAAAATCCGTTAATTGCTGGGAATGCTAGGATTATAACACGTGGCAGATAGATCTGGTGGCTAGTATTTACTTAAGCACCCTGCATAAGGAAATTGTTTAAGCATAATAACTTTGGCCTTATTAAACGTACTAAGGACAAAATAATTTTTTTAGTAGTAGTTTCTTTTAATATATTGTAAATAGATATTCATCAACAATTGTTCTGTGTATTATTATAATATATTATTAAATTCCTTTTTTTTATTAAAGCAATTGTCCCGTGTGTTATTACAATATATATTTACCCCTTAATTATTATAATATATATTTATCAATAATACGTTTCTCCTGTATTTTTTATATAAGAGTAAACAAAAATAGAATAGATTTTTTTTTATAATTAATATAGAGTACAATTTAACTATTTTATAGAAAAATAATAAATTGAAAAATATAATTTATTTTCTAACGAAATAGAAGATTTGAAATATTTTTAAGAATTGATGAGGACAAATTAAGATTTTTAGTAGTAATACCTTTAATATATTGGGCCCGTTTGAATTTGGCTTATTTTTAAGCTTATGAAAATACTTTATGATTATTAATTTATAAATAAACTTTTATGTTATTTCATTAGGTTTTTTTACGCATTTTAATTTATAAGTTTTCACTGACAAAAATTATATCTTTATAAGCTGTTTTCATAAACAACATTAAAAAACTTATAATAATACATAAAAGTTTCTATATTTGCATAAGTTATTTCGCGTATGATCATAAATAAGTCAATCCAAACGGGCTAATTGTGTTTTTGTTTTTTTTTTTTTTATGTTCTTTTATTTTTAAGCTCATAAATAAGTATATTATTTTATTAGGTTCTTCTATTTTTATTTTTTATATATAAGTTTTTATATGTTAGATTGAGTTACTAATTCTGGCGCATATTTTTTATCGTGATTTTTGTTTCTATTTTTATGCGTAAATTTATTTTAATTATTTTTTTTTGTTCCTATTTTTGAAGTTAAAATAGATTGGCTTATGATCTTGTTTTTAGAGGTGCTTTCCGTTGTTATTTTTATGGGAAGATTTCTTTTATGTTTATTTTTTTTAGAGATGTGATTTTTAATGTTATTTTTATGGAAAGATTTATTTTAGGCGTATCTTTCTTTATTATTTTTTTTTTGTGTTTTTTTATTAGTTTAGAAATAAAATTATATTTAAGAGTGCAAAACTTGAAACATCATTAAAAGTGATTAGGAAAAATTTGGATTTTTAATAGTAGTTTCTTTTAATATATTGTAAGTAGATGATAATTATCGGTGAAAAATATTTATCCAAATTTTGTATACATGAGTGAAAATTATTTGTCCATGATTTTTTATATTTATCTATAAGAACTAATTGTCTTATTTTAAAAAATTAGTTAATTTTTATGTTTATCTTTATAAGTGGTTTCTATTGCTATTTTTATGTATAAATTTGTTTTATTATCTTTTTTTAAAATTCATCTTTAGAAGTATTTTTTTTATGAGTAGATTTGTTTTATACTTATCCTTTTTTTTTTTTTTTGTTATTTTTGTTTTGTATTTGTATTTTTTTTAGTTTATAGTTAAAATTACATTTAAGGGCATAAATGGTGAAATATTATTAAACGTGCTAAGGACAAAAAAAGTTTTTTAGTAGTAGTTTCTTTTAATAGATTGTAAATAGATTATTATTTTAATTATTTGTAATTAATTGATTGGATGTGCCTAACTATTAGTAATTGTTAGGTGAGTATCCATACAAGAATTTCTCTAACGTATAATAATTTTTCCTTTTTGGTAAACCTGTCAATAAATTTTAAAAACCATGTATCCATGGAAGGAATTAATAGTAGCTTAATTAAGACAGTTTGAAAATTAAAGAATAAAAAGTGCGTTAACGTTGTAACTTGTACGTGTATATAATACACTTAATTAATTGATTATTGATAGTTTGATACCCTAGTCAATAAAAAAAGTATGAAGAGATGTACCAAAAAAAAAAAAAGTATGAAGAAGGTTAGTATCTAATTCTAAGGCAAAAAATTTACAAATTTTTTCACTATAAAAAATCATCCCAAAAAATTTCCCGCTTTAAATATTTTGGTGAAAAACTTGGGCTTTTAAATTTATGTGGTTTTGCTTGGCCTTTTGTGATCTTTAAATATTTATTTATGGTTTCTTTAAGTAAAAGAAAGAAAGAAGAAAAGAAGATGAAAGAAAGCAACTGAAGTGAAAACATGTAGCTTGAGAGTGAAGTATATGTTCACAGTTTAAAGTTTTTCTCTATCTTAAAAGTTGATACTTATTGTTAATTTACAAGATACCTACTGAAATTTATGTACAAAGGCATATACATGGCATGTGCTTATATATACATGGCAAAAAGCAAATAGCGTATACTACAGCTAGAATTATTGAGTTTGTAATCGTATATACGCACAAAAATCTTTAACATATATATTGCACATGTCATATGATGCAGTGAATAATTAATTTTTATTTCTTTGGGGGAAAAGAGTAATTTTCTGTCAATGACAAAGTGCTTATAACTTTAATTCCATCCCATGAGATGAGATCCAGTTTTATGTGTATACTTATGCTACAAATTAGTATAAACAAGTATTAATTCATTGTCATCCAGAATCCAATGCAATTGGCGTTTTTGTTTCTAGCTGTTTATTTTTCTACATGACTCATTACAAACAGACAACAAAGAACATATATATACATGATTTTACACTCAACAAACAGAAGCTGACTAACAAGTACACAAAGAAGCAAGACAAGACAAGTACTCCTTGGCCGCACATATCCATATAGTCAAGATCCTCGTGAGCATGTCTAATTTCAAAAAAAATAAATAAAAATTCAATTGGATTGTTTTAGAAATAAATAAATTTGACGTTCTTTAAAAATTAAAATTGATGAGTTTTAGATCTAAAATGTCTGATTTCAATGAACGGTTACCGATCTCTTGATTGATATACGTATAATAATTGACAACACAAAATCGATGTTTTATACATTATATTTTTTGTTAATTCTTCGATTTCTAAACAAAAACTCTAATAATCCAAAGTAAGTAAAATAAGATAAAAAGAATTGTGATACCTAAGAATCTATATTCTTCCAAATTTCGAACAATTCAACATTTAATAAAACTCATTAGCCCCATCATCACATAATTCACAAGAATGAATATTAATTGGCAACTAAGCCAGGTTGAATGAAGGAATGTGGGCACACACAATGAGTCACTTTATTCACCTGACACATTTGCATAGAATCTGTAGATCGGGGGTGTGTTTCTCACGCCAACCATATACTGTACTCATTTCGGTTCTATTTAGATATATTATTTTTACGATGAATTTAATGAGATAAAATTTTCTTATATAAAATCGGAAGGAGTATATCCTAATCAACAATCCTATTCAACTTAACTTAAGTATATATTATGGATATAATTATTATGGATATAAAGATAATAACATCCCTCTCGGTTTCTCTTTCGGGTGTCACCCTTCCTACGAAAGCTTTTTAGTTTATTCCATATTCCATAATAATAACATAACATATCCACCAACCCGCCTTCTTGTGGAATATAAATTCAAAGTTTGAATATAACACTTGCAACCTAATTCCAAACAAGAATAAAGTCATCAATATATCGACATATTATATATGGCTATACCTATAACTCTACGAAAAAAAGAAATAGCGATGCAAAAATGACATTTTTTGATGCATCACAAAAATGGCATATAAAAGCTTTCTTTTGAATTCCTGCAATGCATTTAAAATTTCAAAAGTAAAAAAATAATCTCAAGCTGATTTTGATCGGCTTATTCACAATTTTTTAAGATGAAACTTCTAATAGGCCAGTTAGTGGAAGAGGTTAGAGTTTCACAATATATAAATTAAATTTGAATCTTGTACCAAAAAATAGAAATTTAAATCTCGACTAAAAGATATGTTTACATATAATATCCAATGATAATTCTAAGAAAATTACCTCAAATAAGGGAACATATAGAAAAAAATATATATGAATTGTTGAATTTGAAAATCAGAAAATAGGACATACACCGACAATGTATAATATTTTTACACTATTATCTAATACCAATCATGTATTCTGCATTCAATTTCACCCCACTAACTCCACTTTCTACGATGAAGAAAAATAATTAAATTTTATTGGACATTCGTGTAAAAATATTTTATACTAACATAACATCTCCATTAAACTCTGAAAATTTGAAAATCAAACTAAATTTAGTTTTTTCCTTTCTAATTTAAAAATAAGAGAACAAATACATGACTCAGTTAAAATAGGATTTCAAAAGCCGGTGCAATCTAATACGAGTAACTTGTTTGTCTAATTTTTTTAGGTTATTGATATTTCAATCGCTGCTTTTTTTTTTTTTTCCTTTACCTACAACACCAGCTTATCATATTCAAAAGAATTTCACAATTTTCAACGTGATCTAAATTAATATATACAACCATATATCAGTATTCAATAAATATAAAGTATAATATTTTATTTTAGTTATAGTAACAACTAAACAAATACTTCATTAATTGAATTAACCTCAATTTTAAATGTGATTAATCTGTAGTCAGAAATAATGTACTCCTTATAAAGAATTGGGTTTCTATATCGATCAAATGTCTTTTTTAATAATGCATTTAAAATTAAAGTGCTTGATTTTGGAATATAGTTAAACTTTGTCTAATATGAACAAATGAGATAAATCTTTTACTATAAACACATTTATTTTCACTATTAGATTCATAAATTTCACCATTAGTCACATTTTATCTGATCCAATTGCACGGGTATATATGTCTAAGGAAGAAAATAGTAGAGGGTGGAGGAAGACAAGACAGGTAATACCGATTTGGATTTCCCGCCATTATAGCATCATATCATCATATTCATATCATACCAGTATAAGAGCTGCTCCCTCAGGACTTTTTTTTAAGCAAATATTCCCTTTTGCACACTTATTAAGGAGTTGACTTTTTATCCTAATTTTATGTGTAATTTTCGGTGCAATTTCTAAAATGCCCTTTTGCTTATTATGAAAGTTACTTCTACTTAGATGTAATCATTATTAGTACTACTCCAACATAGATTACTTGTAGAAATGAATAAATGCATGTGTAGGGGTATTGTTGAAAAAAAGTATTAATTAGAGTTGAATTTAATGACTTTTGCTTATATTTATGGCTAAAATTTTTTGTTGACTTTTGCTTATAAATAAGACCGAAGGGAGTAGATCAGAACTATCTGATCAATAATCGATGATTAAAATTGCTTTATGTCTAATTTAAATCGTTTAATTTATATCAACAACTAAAATCTATTAATACCGCAAACTATGTGCTCCTACTAGTTCAAAAAAATCCATGTCCTGCTAATTAATACGCACTAGTCCATGTCCTGCTAATACTAGTAGTAGTATGTGAGAAACATGAAGGGAGTGTTCATGTGTGATGATAGCGCGTGGAGGATTGAAATTTGTAAAATGAAGGGAATATATCCCTTGCTTGTGGGAGGAGGTGGTGTGGGTCCAAATTAAGTAGAGTGCTCTTTCGGTATGCGTTCTTTATCGATAACAGAACCTCTAAATATTCTCATTTCTCATCCTCTGTCACGTCAGATACGACTACGTCACGTATACCATATCATCATCATCAACGCTTCTCATTCCTCCATCTCAACTCTCTCCATATCCTACCCGTCCATTTTTCAACACTCAGATTTTACTACATCTATCTACCAGACAGGTTTAGGCCCACCATTGTTATCACCGACGAGTTTTTGTGTAGAACTAGAATAGGGACAACATGGAAACTCTCTCTCTCTCTCTTCAACTTTTTCTTCCTTCTTATTCACTTGTCCCGTCCCATGTATCAACCACATGCACTTCATTCTTCTCTATCTCTTCTCACTTAACACACTGCACTACACCTACACTACTCAAAAATACTAAGACTTATAACTCTCTCTCTCCCATTTTCTTCCTTTACTCATTAATATGCAGTGCAATGCAATGTTGTTAACAAACTGATATGTAGTAGTGGTGTCATACTTTAATTATTTAAGCTTGGATTTTGAATGGGTTTATCTTCTCTTCACGTCTGCAATATGGAATCATCTGCAGATCATTGGTTGCAGGTATATATACACCATGCATTGCAATTGTTCATCATTTGCTTCTCATTTTCAATATCATGTTTATGTTAATTCCTCTTATATATTTCTAACTAGTAATTACACCAACACATGCATTAATCAAATGATGTATCTTGTATAGTAGTTTTTAACAAGACAGTTTTGCAATTTTGCTTAAAGTTTCTGCTTTGAATTGCTATAGTATATGGTGAACTCTTATCTCTCTGTCATGATTAAAAGTGAAGAAAATCAAAAGTGAAAGAAGATAAAGCTAAGGAAAACAAAATCAAGAGAAGCTATAGCTAGAAAGAGAACAAAAAGAATGAAAATGAAAAAGAAAAAGACAATGTATAAGACACCAAAATTAACACATTTTTCACTTTTACTTTTATCATCATCATAACATATTATGCAAAATTTCAGGGCACAATTCACGAGGAGTCAGGAATGGATTCATCTTCACCAATATCTGGTGACATGCTAACATGTTCAAGACCATCATCAATGATAGATCAAAGGAGGTTAAGACCACCACATGACCTATCTCTAAAATGTCCAAGATGTGATTCAACTCACACCAAATTCTGCTACTATAACAACTACAGTCTCTCTCAACCAAGGTATTTTTGCAAGACTTGTAGAAGGTATTGGACCAAAGGTGGAACTCTTAGAAACATTCCTGTTGGTGGAGGTTGTAGAAAAAACAAGAAAGTTTCTAACAAAAAATCCAATGATAATCACCATTTAGCTACTATTAATCATAATAATAATATTCAAAACCAACCACATCATGTTCCTTCTTATCATCAAAACCCTAAAGATCTTCAACTTTCTTTCCCTGATGTTCAATTTTCTCACTTAAATAACTTACTTGGAACTAATGGAGCATTAGGAAACCCTAATTTCATGCTTGAGAGTAAGTATAGTAATGTTGGTATGCTTGAGAATCCTAGACCTATTGATTTCATGATGGAAAGTAAATTAGAAGGTATAATTGGAAGTAGTTCTAGGAATTTTGATAATTATTTTGGAAATGGTGATCATATGAGTATGAATATGGGAGTTGATATGATGAATGGTACTCAAAATTTTCATCATGCATTTGGTGGAATGTCATTTGATGGAGGAAACAATAACAATGGTGCTTATTTAATGGATTCTTGTCAAAGACTTATGCTTCCATATGATGCTAATGATGAGGAACATAATGATGGTTCAATTGATGTGAAACCAAACCCTAAATTATTGTCACTTGAATGGCAACAAGATCAAGGTTGCTCTGATGTTGGAAAAGAGTCATTTGGATATGGATCATGGAGTGGTAGTATGATGAATGGTTATGGATCTTCCACAACAAACCCTTTGATCAACGGCTGAGATTTCTCCTAGCATAATTGTTATTTTGATCAATTATGACCTAATCAATATATCACTTCTCTTTATATATATTTTATCATATTATTAATTATATATATATATATATATATATATATATATATATATATATATATATATATATATATATATATATATATGTGAAGCTTAGAGAGATGATGGATTGAGTGTGAATGAGAAGCTTGAGAGTCCAAATCTACTGCCTTGGTGGGTTACCTTTTGGTTTATATATGTGTTTATGTGTGTCTTTGTGTGTGACACGTCATGGAAGCTTTAGGATTTAATATGCTTTGAGATCGAGGAAGATATGGTGTAGTAGTGTACTATCAATATTTTCTATAGTTAAAGAAACAAAATATGCAGTAGTGTACTATCAATATTTTCTTTTATGATAATCTTTTGTCTCTATATGCTTTTGGGGTTATATTATTTAAATGTTATGTCCATAATTATTATTAAGTGTTTCTTTGATTTCGTTCTTTTGTCTTCTTCACAAGACATTTTAATAAAAAAATAAGAAAAAACTAGGGAACGAGTTAAAAAATTAAAGAGGGAACTGAACATAAATAACAAAATCGGGGAATTCGGAGATTCGAACTCCGGACCTCTCGCACCCAAAGCGAGAATCATACCACTAGACCAAATGCCCACTTGTTACTTACTACAAACAAATCTATATAAGTTTAATATCTTTGTAATCTGTCATACTCGGACAGAGTATCATTCTCATTCTTTTATTGAGCTCATTTTATTTATTTTAATTTGGTGCAAGAAAAATAAGATATAAAATGTATGATTTTTAATTATATTGACTGTGAAGAGACCTTTTTTAGATGTCAAGAAAATATACCAGAGAGTCGGTAAGTTAAATGAACATGATTAACACAATCACCATTGAAAAAAATCTAACATAATTAAGATAACATTACACTTTGTTAAATGATATTGTAATCAAACTTGGAGCCATGACAAGTACCACTATAGCAGGTAGACTGATCCACATCATTTAGACTTTATTTGGGAGTTAGGGTGGAAGGGAAGGAAGAGCTTTAGAGGAGAAGGAGGAAAATGGAAAGAAAGGGAAGTTTTTATTTTTCTTTAGAGAAAAAAAAAATCTAAAATGGAGGGAGTGATAAATTTTAAAATGGAGAAGGAAGAAGTGCTTTGGAGATTTTTTTAGAATATTATAATGAAATAAAAATTAGTTGGAGAATTTGTAAAACAAACTTTTCAAAATCCTCCCAATATACTTTGAGTTCCCCTTCTCTTTCTCTGCGAACTCTCAAATAAAGCCTTGGTTCTTAAAGAAATGGAGACATAATGCTCATTGCGCGAGAGCAGAGCATTAACATGAGATGCTATGCCATATATAGCTAAATAAGCGTCATGAAACTGTCACGAAGTACAAATAAACAATGAGAAATAAGCTTTTAGCTGAAATCATAAATTATAGGGAGAAATAGTGGAACCCGATAAAAAATGGGTCCGGAGGAGAAATATCATTTCTCTAACGTGAGTATGAATGCAAAAGATTAGACGCAAGGCGTACGGTATCAACCATGGATAAGTAGAGCTCAATTGCTCTAATCATTATATGGAGAAGAAAACAGTATACAAGTAATCACATAGTCCATCACGGATCAGAGCTTTTGGCGAGTTTTTTTTTTTTGATACTATATTATCACGCGAGAGCTCATAAGTGGTCCACTGTAAAACGGTGCTTAATAAATTATTAAGAAGACTGTTGTCTAGTCCCTACATTTTAGGAAACCAAACACATCCTAAATTAATTAATTATACAAAATATGACAGTTGAAAGAAGCTTCTTTTTTAAACTACATTATAACCCAATTATTCCCCCACAAGTTCCATCCAGGTGAAAATTTCTATACTGGAGAAACTTGATAGTACATCTGTACAAGAACAAATAATATAAAGTTAAAATTTTGAACATGAGTTCCTCCTCCTACTAGAAGCTCAAATTACACAATCAGTCCATTCTTGGAAGCTTTCAACTAGCAGGCTGGTATTTGCAAATACAGTCATATATGTTCCCTTTAATCAACTTTTCAGCCAACCTCTGATTTTTCACCATTGCAAGCTGCCAAGAGGGTTTAAAATAGATAAGTAAAAGATGATAAAGAAGAAGAATGCATCAAACTATCCATCAACAGTGCATGCAAAGATAAGAATGTCTGTTGCCAGTTATTGTATGTTTGTTTTAGCTTCCATAAGACCATAACCCTTTCCAACCAAAAGCAACAGAAATAAGCTTATGCATAAATCATAATTTGGGGATCTCCATAAAAAATGCTAATAAAGAGTAAAGACACCATTAACATGATGCATGATATTTTAATATTGGCTGATTAGTCCAATTGTCAACAATTCGCCAGAAAATTGAATATCACAATGTGATCAAGTACAATATAGATACAAATTCACAAATATTTCAAAAAGATGAGGCATAATTCTAGATATGGATGAATGACGAGAAAGAAAAAGCATATGAAAAAATTGTAATCGATTCAAAAAATCATTCAACAGCTCTTGAAGTAGTGGAATCTTCAATACAAGTTAATTATCATGACAAAAGAGAACACTAGAGGGAATGGTGGTTTTTAAGGAAAATGGATATTTTTTATTTTTTATTTTCTCGTCACCTTTGTCGGAATCTCGTTCACAGTGATGGTATTTCTGTTAAATGACACAAGAAATCTAGTTTGTTTTGGTTTCTCAGAAAAATCACATAAGCGGGGGAGAATAATGATGGAAGAGGGTAAAAGATAAAGTGCAAAATAATATAGTATTGAGAGACTATTCTTTTTAATTGATCCAAAGGTAAAAAACCAACTTGTTCATGGTGGGATACTTTATTAGTTTCCCATGTTAAATGGCACCTAAACTCTAAACCAAAGCCAAATGATGAAAAATGCCAAATTAAATTCATGCGACTGTTGTAATATCTATTAACCAAAGATGTTACCTTTAGAGCATCACACTTAAATTGAGCATAGAGGTTAGTATGCAGAGATCTACCCATCCCTTCCAAAATTATCTGTAGATGACAAAAATTCAATTAGAATATGTTTCTACTTAATATTCTAATTACAAAGTGATTTTGTCAAAAAAAAATAATGATCCTCTCACCAAATCGGCATCTTTTGCTGCAGCAGCCAACTCAGAGCTGACCTGTCTTAAGTCAATACATGGACTACCACATCCATTCTCAACAACCATCAAGGGGACCGAAGATGAATTTTCTTTGGAGTTATCTGTATTAATCATTGCATCGACAAGCAAGCCCCCAGCTTCAGCAGCTCGTCTTAGAATGTCGCAATGCTAAAAACAAGAAGATTAGTTCGACCAAAGGATTATATAATTATAATAACATCAAGTGATCAACAATAGGACATTTAACAAAAGGTCAGTGATATTAGGAACTTCTAAATACTTTTTTGTAGATACTAGACATTGCACAAATGACCTCTAGTCATTCCTTTTGAATTCACACTGAATGCTATGCCACTTTTTTCCAATGATAGTAAGGTCTACGAGACAATAAAATATAACTATTTCTTAGAATTGAGTTTTGGGCCTAACTCATCCTCACAAAATCGGCTTGTAAGGTGAGGATTGCCTCTTAGTTATAAACTTTTATTCAGGCCATCTCATATCCGATGTGGGACTTCTTAACACACTCCCTCACGCCTAGCACTATTAGGCTTGGTGCGTGGATATAAAAGGTGGGTGGCCCGATAGCGGGTTGGTCCATGGATCTTAGAGAGGCTCTGATACCATCTTAGAATTGAGTTTTGGGCCTAACTCATCCTCACAAAACCGGCTTGTAAGGTGAGGATTGCCTCTTAGTTATAAACTTTTATTCAGGCCATCTCATATCCGATGTGGGACTTCTTAACACTATTCATATCCCCTTTCATAAATTAATGCATCATTGTAATATATTGAAGAATAGACAAAATGAAAGCGTAGTTTACATGTAGTGAAGAAGGAATATATTATTGGAAAACGAAAAAATGAGATATCAAAGATGTTGGCTTCCATTAAAATCAATGCATTCGGAAATTGAGGTTTTCATAACATAAATGTGTTAAGAAACACCCTTAGTTGGAAAAGTCCTTTGATTAGGGAGTCATTTAGAAAATGAGAGATGATAGGCTGAGTAAAGGAGGATTATTGAGGGTCATCATGAGTTTTGGAATAGGAATTCATATTGGTAATGAACCAAACCAAGTCTCTCAAATACTCGTGCAATAGAGAGTTTTAATCAATAAAGACAAATCTCTTCTATATTCTGAATCGGTATCTATCAAAATGAAAACAAATTTTAAATACACTGTGATTCTTAAATAAACTATATGACTTAAGCTACTGCAATTTTTTCCATCAAATGCGAAGGGGAGGAAGGGGGCGGGGATAACAAAGAAGTAACTGGAATATGACATGACAAAGATATTCAGTTGAATTTTATAACAGCCTCCCTAAACATGAAAATAAAATAAAACAGACGGATAAGAGTTCACAAAAATAGACAAACCTTGGCAGCCTCAGCTACAATATCAGGAAGTTCCATTGCAGTCACATCATTTAAAGCAGGAAGAGAGTTTGCAACAAGAACTACCTGCAAGACACATCCGTTGTTATCTTGGTAACAAAATTTATAGACATTGACCAAAATTACTGTCTAGCAGGCAAATGCAAGCAAATATCAATGGTAAAAATTGGTGTAGAGAGAAATTCAAAGAAAGATAGGCATTCTGAAAATTATTATGGAGTAGTGTGTAATTGCAGGTATTTGTAACTGACTATACAAATTGCAAGTTAACAAGGCTGTTAACAGTTGGTCCATAATAATAAATTAGCTAGAGTATATTTAACTAAAACATAACAGAAGCTAACTAAATCAACACATGCACGCACAGACTTTAAAGCTACAGCATAATGTCAATACTCTATCATAATATTACTTGATGTGTGAAATCATAAAACTAAGTGAAAAAAACCACGCCAAAGGGGGAAATTTGAGCAATCAGACATATTTGACTTTGGAGATTTACCAACCAATATACCTAGAATGTAACCAATCCATTTATTAAAATTACCAAGTTCAAATTGAAATAAAGTTAATTTTTTTTTGCAAGGGGAACACATAACATCGACACATAAATTGTTCAAAAAACATCAACACATAAAGTCCTATACAGAAATTTTAATTTCTACAAAACATAGAAACTAGAAAGTGAACTCACTTCAGTTCCACGGCGGAGGAGCTCCCTAGCCAGTGGAAGCATCCCTAGAACAATGTCGGCACCTGAATTATCAACAAAAAGTAAAGCTCTTCTATGAGGGGGCAACTTCTTGTCCCCGGTCCCTAACATTCTCTCTTTGAAGAGATCAAAATCATCAACCTAGATCAATAAAAGATATATTGGTATTCAGCTATCAACTATGACAGGTATATTAAAAAAATCATTAAACTCATGCTTAATTCCACCTACCCGCCAAGGTCTGCGCATTTTATTGCGACTCATTCTGTAAATTTCAATAATTGTTCCTTTATGATAGAGATCTACACATGCACGAGATCCCCAGTCAAAAATGTTTGCAGCAAGAACGCCTTCAATTAGAGTAAGCAGTCTGGTTTCCTGAAACAAAAGAGTTTCATATTACTTGCAGCAACAAGATTTTGTAGAAGCTAGAGTGGTTTAAGCACATAGCAGAAGCAAAGAGTACAAATTTGTCCACGAATGAGCAAGTACTATGGTCTCAACATTAAACTACCTCATCCAGTTATAATTTTACTAAAAATAATGGATACATCAACACATATTTTTTCTTTTAAAGGCGTAAAACATTACTTACTTAACCAGTTATAATACTACACACGAACAAAAAAAATTGAATCCACCCCTATATGTTAAATTTGGAGGATTGTAGTATTATTCAGGCATACCTCGTCCATGCTATCAAGTTCTACAAACAAGTCAGGTAAAACAGCAAGAGATGCTTCATTTTCCCTATTATACACATAAACCACATAAATAAAGATGTTAGGAGAATACATATGCGAATGAAATAAAAGATCAATTCATGTTTACATTATCAACAGAAATTTCTTTTTCAAGGGACTCAGAAAGCAATTTGTTAAACATAGTCCTAGTGGAGATTTATATTTTAAAAGCACAATTACCTCTGCTTTATACTTCTGTAGGCATCAACAAACTGAAATTCCCTCAAGCACTCTTCCCTCATTTCCAATAGATTAGCCAGACCCAACTTCCCATATGCAGAAGGCTCCTCCATTAACCTATTCATTTGGCGTGCAAGTTGATTAGTAGAAAGAGCTTAAGCCAATAATATGACTAGTTGAAACATTGAAAATTTATTAAACATTAACGTGATAAATACAGCATCGACATCAATAATATGACAGCTTATTTAAAAGGATTGAAATTCGTGAACTTCATGTTTCAACATATCTGCAACATGCATTGCAGAAGAAGTTTGAGTTTAATTTTGATCAACTATACTTCTTTCTTAGTCAACCCAATTGGGCTTTCAGCTGAAATACTTATTTAATTAATGGATTTAACACAAATTTTGTAGTTCTATCGGAGCAATCTTCTATTTTTATCATGTGGGATTCATGATCTAGATGCTGAAACTGTGAAAGACGAAGATCGAGAGACATCCTTAAATCATTTTTATGCTAGAAATTTGGTTGACTTGGAGAGCAGATGCAAATCCCAAGTTGTCATCAAACTGCAACAAATTTGGTTTTCACTCTCTTTTATCCCTATCCTGTTTAACGTACAATACTAGGACCATTTGATTAGCATTGTTTTTATATTAAAAAAATATTGTGTTTGGAAAAAATTGCCCTCCTATTATGGTACCTAGTTTCAAGTCAAAATAAAACATCGCTAACTAATCACCACACTCTCAGCCTCTCTTCCCATGCTAATATGCTATAGTTAGAAAAAGATATATACTACAAAATTAAGAACAAGGGGTGATAAAAGGAGACCAAAGTAGCCAATGTTCTAAATTATTGCAATTTTTACATGATTCATCCATACCACATAAAATAGAATCACGGTGTTTGGCAACTTAAGTTGCTTCTAATAGATATCTTGTAGTTGACATGACTATCTCAAAAACCATGAAATGTGCTACAAGAGCGCTTGACCCGCTATAAATCTTTAATTTAAAACTAACCTAGTTTTTTTTTTAAAAAAAAATAAAAAAATAACCCAGTTGATTAAAGATAACATGGAGGAAAAACTCCTTTTGTTCTTACACATGTTTGCATCAGGATAACTAGAAAGATACTCATGTTTCAACAATGATACTAAGTCATCAAAACAGGAATCTTGCGTCAATATTACCTTGACAAGTGGGCAGAAAATGCACGAGCAAAAGCATCACCCCTTCTTTTAGCATCATCAGTTCCACCTTCACTAGCAACAGCCTGTATACATCAACATCAAAATCGAAAACTACATTAGAACTTGATATTTTGTTTTTTCACACACTACCAACAAAAGGAGGGGCCACGCAGCTCAACTGAACAATAAAATAAATGGGAGCCTTGCCTAGCTGATATGGTTTTCTAGTTTTCCATGGTGTTTGAGTTTTTGGGTTTCTTAAGGGAGGAATCTTATTCTTTTCTATTGAAATTTAAAAAATAAAATATTTCTTGATACAAGGGCATCCTTATTGTAAGCAGAATCCTAGAGTTATCTTTAGTGTTTTAGTTTCTTTCATACATCGATATTACCAATTTTACTTTGTTCATGGCATAAAAGATACACAAGCATGAAGACAGCATTAGTTTACTACCTTGTCCACAAGATCTGGCAAGTGCTCTGACAAAATAGTGAGCCAATATCTACATCAGATACAAATTTGTTAGCTACAGAAGAAACAGTGCAAACTATGAAGCCCTAATTGAGCAATAATTAACAGTAATTTGCTTACTCTAATTCCTTGGGATCTGCAAGATCAATTGTATTGGGCTCATACCTGAGAGTTGCAATTTAATTAGTTTTAAAAAACAAAATAATGCAAGATTGATAACATATGATTGCCTTATAAAGCTTAATTTTGAAAGAAATAGCACACTGTTATGGATGAAAAGGCATACAAATCATAGTTAAGAAAGACGGAGCGGCATATCAAGTGATAAGAGTGGACCAAATCTTGGCCATTAAACCTTACATGGATGGCCAAGATTACAAATTAGTGAGAAACAATTTAATGGCCAAGATCTGTTCTTGCAACAAACCACTACATGTGTGTATTTACGCAAACACACATATAGTTCTCTATTGGCATCTTTGGCAATATAAATGACCAGAACATATCAACTCAAGGGCAGCCCAATAGATGGGAAATTTCAATCTAAGAGGAGCCATTAAAATTCAACAACCATCCTTACAATTTTGGGTCCGCTAACAACGGAAACACTTCCAAAGTTGGTACTAGATGGAGAACACCAACATTTAGAGCACTCGCATCAGATCGCAGAGCACTTCCTTTTGACAAAGGGACTTCAAAACCTCCCAGTCCAGTAGTTCCGGAAACAGGAGTCATCGGCACAGGTGCAGTGATTTCTGTTCCCTTTTGTAAAAACTTCTCCATCCATGAAATCTGCATTGGAACCTCCAAATCACATCAAATATCTAATAAATTCACTTCGGAATTTACGGAAAAAAATAAACAAATTGTTGGAAAAGACAAAAATATTTAGTTTCCTATTTTTATTATTTCTAGGCAATTCTAGATATTTCTATTGTTTCCTTGTATTTTCCATTGTAACTATTTTCTCCTTAATTCAAGGAGAATTAATTGTATCCTCTGTATTCAAACCAACCTTGGTCTGAGGAATAAAGCATTATCGCATTCACCTATTATTTTCTAATACAAACTCTTATAATTGAGAGTTGAGCCTAACTCATCCTCACAAAACCAGCTTGTAAGGTAGGGATTGCCTCTACTTTATAAACACTTATTTAGTTCATCTCATATCCGATGTGGGACTTCTAACACAAACAACTCCAAGAAGATTTACAAGAAACGATAAAATCAATCTATAAAAAATTCAGACAAATAGTTATATCAGCTCATTTGTTTTTTTTGAAGAAGCTAAATTAGTCCACCCAATTTGGCACCAGAGAGAATCGAACCTGAGACCTTAAGGAGGAGCACACTCCCAGGTCCCAAGCCAATACCACTAGCTTTATCAGCTCATTTGTTAATTGTTACAGAAGTATACTTCCGGTCAAGTACAATGGTAACCATCACTCACTCTCCTTCTATGAATTCTAATTATATCTGTGTTGTCACATACTTACAATTTGATTGTTCTTTTAATTTTAACAAATCATATCATAGAGAAACATATACTTTTCTGAAGTATAACGAATTGAACTTCATTTCAATTTATAATTTCAAGCCAGGAGGCACTTTACTATCTTCCAGACTTTTTTTCTTTAGTAGCTACTCAAGTTGCTATGAAATTATTCCAATTCATTTTAATAGGATTTCATAGGGTGACATTATGGGTGCGTTTGTTTAAGCTTTAAAAAAAGTGATTTTATTTTGAAAAAATTTAGAGATTCTTTTTTATAGATTTAAAAAAAAAAAAAATCTAAAGCTACTTCCCGTTTGTTTACTATAAAAAAAAAATCATTTTTTAAAAAATGGGAAGATCCTACACTTTAGGTTTATTAGTTTTAAAAAAAAAAAATAGATTCTTGAAAAGCCATTAGAAATAGCTTTTCATTTTGGGGTTAAAAATGATTTTTTTTTAAATCTATAACAAACACTTCCAAAATTATAAAATGGATTTTTTAAAGAAAAAAATAGAGTTTTTCTTCAAAAATCCAAAACAAACGCACCCTATAAGGTATTCCAGAGAATCTTATTAGTGTAGTTACTTTAGTAATTTAATTATTGCAACTTCAAGAGAAACCACTGAGGGAGAAAATGGGACGTTCCTGATGGTAAAGGAATTGATGCTCACTAAAAAAACACTCTTTATTAAATTGACTTCAGAGTTATGGTTGTTAGAATTAGCTTTTATTGGAAAACTAAGCTAAATTAAACACTATCTCCAGAACAAGAACACCAAATTATCTTGAGCAGGTTAACAGCACAAATTAGATATTTCAAATTCCTATGACTTGCCTTCTCATTCAAATCTCCAAGTGGCGGGCCATGTATCTTGCCACCAGTATATGGAGCACCCATCGGAAACCTTTCAACTAACTGATGAACCATGAGATCATCTAAACCATGCTTTTCATAACTCATAAATGCACCTAAGGCTCCCAGAAATCCTTCATGTCGCAAAAACATTGCTTGAGCACCCCCATTAGACCTAAATGAAAAATTATATAATTTGCAAGTCAGTGTAATAATTTAATTTAAAGGGAAAAAGAAACCTAGTTACGTCAAGCCCTTAGGCATTTAATGTACCAGAATTGAACAGCAAAAGATATAGTGTCCATGGTATAAGCATGACCCCTGATAAAAAATCCTCCAAAAAAGATTCTCTTCAACTTGAATCGCAATGCATTTAAGTAAGCTATCTACACAGAGATGAAAAGAACACAAAGATTGTCAGAGGTATTTGCTGGAAGAACAACATGTAATGTAATAGAATGTTGGAATCACTCAAAGTGGATTACGGATAACAGATACAAACTTAAAAGTGAAATTAGATTATATTCAATAAATAAATTAAATACAAAGAACTTTGTACTTTATATGTCTAATAGACAAAACTTAACATTGAAATTTTAAATAATGGACTAGATAATTGGACAGGCAAAATTACAGTTTAGGCTGCCTATAGTTATGAACTGAAATGGTAAAATTATAATTTCCTGCTCACCTGGCCAATATTGTATGAAATCATCCGTAGAAGAGAGAGTGATATGTCTTCAGGTCTGTAGTTTTCAAGTTCCTTTTTTTCTGATATAGTTTTCCCAAAACTTGAAGCAATAGTTGAAGCCGATAGGCCAATCTAGAATTATTTAAGACCAGAGAATACTCAGCCATGTTGATTGATAAAAAATCATCAAATGATTCATATTGATCTACTCCATAAAGTGATTTTTTTTCTCTCTATATGATGAAAATTTATATATAATAATAAGCATGCACCTTTGAATAATCCAAACCACCATAAATATCCCCAACAAGCATGTCGATAGTACTATTATCCCCTTTCTGGCTTAGCTCAAGCAACTCATCAAAGCTGGAATTCATTTCAACAAAACACTTTATCAATAGTTTAAACATGGCAATAGATCAAAATGATAATAAGTCTCATGAAAATGACCTCTTGCACTTAGTTAACAGTCTTCCCAGGCCCCAATAAGTACCACCACCAACATTTGTCCCACTAACCCTCTCAAACTTTCCATCCCCATCAACCTATGACAAATAAAAAGAAAGAGTCATAACATGTTAGCATTTATCATACATCATTCAGATAGATCAAAGTGAAATCAATTTAGGACACAAGAAAAATGTACCTTGATCATACTAACACCGGAACCAACATTAACTAGAAGATAAGGGAACAAATCATTATGGTCAATTTGAACAAACTCTTTCTGGCCTTCCATGTGTGTGAAAGCTTCATGACGTATTGCCTACTAAGAAGTAGTAGAACTTCAAATCAGAGATATCAAGGGTAAAAGAAACATCATTTTAGTAGAACACTCTGTTCGCAAATTCCAAACTAAATGACAGAGTTTGTTTTAGGATAATAGATAAGGACCGACATGATTTTCAATTAGATCTTGGTTAGTACCAAGCAACATGAAGTTAAAAGGAAAATACAGTAATTAGAAAAAGTCAGCTATATCTATATAAAAATTCCTACATATTAAATTTGTAAGCACAATGCTTAAACCAAATTGTAAACATAATGGTAGTCAAGCTTAGCCAAACAATTGCTCTATACCTTTAAAATAAGGGAAAAGCACAACAATATTACTCAGAAAGAAGTGAAGACAGACAAACAACTATTTTTCTTTTTTAATTATTTATTTCTGATTATTCATTTAAATAAGTTAAATAAAATGCAGGCGAAAAGGATAATTTAAAACAAGCATTCACCTTAAGCAAGAAATTTGCTCCAGCGACAAGACAATCCATTTCATCTTCTTTGTCAAGACTAACCCCAAGTCTTTCTTTGAAAAGATCAGCATACTTGTACGCTCCACCACCAGTAGCCTTTGTCAAAAAATGAATGCATCAGTCTAGTGTACTTCATAGCATCAAAGCATAAAAAGTGAAAAACGAGCAGAAAATGGGTACAAGATTATCCATTTTGACAGCTTTCCAGAACAGATAATGTTATAATTACAAATATTACTTCCAGCAACAGATGAAATGAAGAGAAAAATCCTCGATATTGGGTTTTATACGAGAGGGCATAGCAAATAATATACTAACATGCGTGATAAGTATCAAAAGGTTATAGCTTTGTGCTTAAAATCTCATATTTATATTGATGATTTTAATTTGAAGAAATGCTATAATCCAAACAGAAAAAGATAATAGAGCATAGCTTCTGGATAAGCCGAAAAAACAGACTCATAGTTACCTTAATTATGGCATTTTGATCAGACTCAGAATCGGAGTAACGTGACTCGAACCCTATAAACAAGAGAAAAAGTCCATAATCATGAATTCACCAAGTCGTATTAATATGCTAACAAATTCGTTGCAATGTTGAATGTAGTTGAATAAACACATAGAACCAACAAAACTATAAAATGATATTTGAATGCACGGTACGGTTATAGCGGACTATATACCACCACGGTGAAGCTGCTTTGAATGAATGAAATCTAAGCACTCATTGATCTTCCTTGTTTCAAACTTCACAAAGTGAAGCCTTCCACCAAGAATAGGAAAGCTTCTCCTGTTACCATTAGAAAGCCCCAATCGCTCCTTCAATGTTTTCTTCCTTTTATCATCATCCGATTGGCCTTCATGTCTCGAAAAGTACACCAACTTTATCAGAGATCCTGCCCATACGATGAAACAGATTAAATTTCAGGCATACTTCAGACTCTACAAATTCCTTATTTCCCTAAAATTTAACTAAATTATCATAGAGTAGCCAATGCCAAGTATATGAATCAAAACTGTGAAAATCCCAAATTGCTATATGTAATTTTAAGAAGGATTTTTTCCGATCTTTCTCCACAAGAGAGTACTCAAACTCTATAATAAGGGACAAGACCTGGCCTAAGAGTATAGATTTCACTGAAAAAGGAAAGTTAGTTAAAAGAGTTAGTTGTTTTGTTTCTATACATATACAAATACAACAAAAACCATGTATAGCAACAAAATGAATAGAACAAAGATGATAATGGTGAGAAAGGTAAACAATTTAACAAAAGACACTACATTACATCAGCAATAAGCATGAAACATACCTCCAATATCAAGAGCCAGATGAGACAAATCATCAGATTGATTAGGCAATAAAATAGTGGGATACTTATCCTCAACATTAGATTGAATTTCAGCTTTACTAACATCAAGTTGAGGCCTTGAACTTGATCTATGAATGGAATTGCCAGTAGCAGGACTCATATCTTTTTCTCCTTGACCACTACCACTCTCCAAATGTAGACGCTTGTCGTCAATACCAAGAACTTGTTCCTCTTCAGCCATATTTTTATTTTATTTAATTTATATAATAAAATCCCTTAAACTGCAACAATAAAAATTTCTCCTAACCCCACCAAACTCCTTCCGACACTTCCTTATGTTTGGTTATTACTGCTTCTTACTGGTCCTATCCTACATTCAAACAAACAAACAACCAACCAACCGACATTAACTTTTTTTTTTTATTCAATCCCACTTCAATAAATAAATTATGTTTTAGGTCAACCAATGGGAAAAACGAGAAGCCAATTTCACATGATTATTTTTTATTAAATAATAAAAAAAAACATTTTTACAAATTGTGAAATGGAATTACAGCTACAATATGGGATTGTGTTAAAAACGAAAGGCTGAGATTAAATAGTGCATTAAAACAAGGAAAAAAACGATTTGAATTGAATTGAATACTACTACTACGAAAGAGAATCAAAGACATGCAAACACTAATAATACTATAATACCTTGATGATGAGATTTAAGGATAAGGAGAGAAGAAGAAGTGATGACGATGCAGTGAGTGAGTATATGATGAAGGTGACGGCGCACGTGCGAGAGCGTAGACTAATTAGTGAGAGATCTGGATCAGATTTAGTCAGAGGTAAACTCTGAATTTTCTACTTCACATAACACGCACGCCATTAGAGCGCGTCGCGATTTGCTACCGTTGATTCAATGCTTGCTTTCTGCTTCTAGTTCTAGTTCTAGTTCCGGTTAATTAAAATGACATGATGATTATTGTCAAAACAAATGACATGATGATTGGCGCCATATCATATCATATCATATACTGCCAGCGTGTAACTGCGACCGGGAACAGATTTCCTACCGTAACCGCCGACCGATCAAAATTAATGGTCAGGATTAAATCAGGATATATGTAATACAAACCATTTCATGTAAAATTAGGCGAATGCTAGGGTGAGAGACCAACTCATGTCTCTCACCGTGGTTAGTTGGTATAAATGATGAGAACCGTTGAATTGAAATATTGCATGTGTTCTTTGATACATTTGACTTTTTTTTTTGGTAAAATTTCAAAATTTTAAAAAATCTATATAATAGTTTTTATTATTGATTGAATATGTAATATTTTAATTATTAGTATTTGTCGAAAAAAAACACTACTAATTATTTAGGTACTTTCCAGTAGTAAACAAAAGAACCATCTTGAAGACAAGTCCTTTTGGTCGATCCAGCAGAAGATCATAAACAGATCTGGAAACAAGGGAAGGGAGGGTAGATCTACAAGGTTTTCACAGGTAAATTCATACTGTTTTAATTGTTTTGTTCACTGATACCCCCTCTCCGTTGCCCTCCAATCTATATATTTTCCTCCATTCCAACTAACCTAACTAAACCATAAAAATTTTGTTTGTATGGTAAGAATTGTCGAAGCCTTTATATGCACTACTAGAGTCTAATCGATACAGAAGTCGGACATCTGAAGCATCGACTAATGCATGTGGAATAGCAATAATCGATACAGAAGTCGGACATCTGAAGCATCGACTGATGTGTTTATGAAATGGGGAATTTTGGTTAAACATTTTGTATGTGTGGTAAATATGTAGGTTTAGATTGGATGCATGGAGGGTAGACCAGACATTCCCAATCCATCGTTTATGAACATAGCTTCTGGGATGCAAGCAGTAAGTCAAGTTTGATTGTAAATTTAGACAAATATCAGTTGTTATGGTGTGAAATATTTAATCTTACAAATGGAATTCCCTACCAAACGTTGCAGGATGTAGGAGAAGAAACTGTGGGCACAAACATATCAAATGGGAGACCAAGCTATGTTGTTGGGGTAGTTCAATCCCATATGAAAGTTTAAATGGGTCATCTAATTTGTTGTTCAACGACGAAGATGAAGAAAGGTCTGGTAATGGTTCTGGTTCTGATAATGAAGTAGATGTAATTATAATAAAAGATATGGCTGATATAATGAAGATTGACTTACAAAATTTCCGTGTCGCGAATGTACGGAAGTATGAATTTGTTGGGTTGGATGTTGCATACATGTTTTATTGTTGGTTTGCCAAATTTTTCGGGTTCTCTGTTCGCAAAGGTCAAGTGGTTAGAAATCGTGAAGGGAAACATTCTACAACAAACTTTTTTATGTTCATGTGCTGGTTTTAGAGAGGATAGAGGGTTAAGTTTGGAGAAACGAAAGCGTGAGCCAAAGAATGAAACAAGATGTTGGTGCTATGCAAGATTTAGAATTCACATAGACCTTGTGTCTCTGTGATGGTATGTAACTTTACTTGAAATTGATCACAACCATGACTTGCTAGGTGGTGCGATGTGTGGCTTCCTACCAGCACATAGAAAAATGAGTCAAAGTGATATAGATGAAATTGAACGAAGCCGAAAAGCGGGGATACGACCATACCAAGTTTACGGTTCGATGGCTAATACAGCTGGTCGTTTTGACAAGGTAGGCTTTGTTAAAAAGGATATCTATAACCAAATTGGTAGACAAAAACGACAACTTTATTCTGATGCCTGTGGTGCAGTGAAGTATCTTCAAGACCTTTGCACAAAAGACCCACTAATGTTTGTGGCACACTCGATTGACAAAGAAAGAAAGCTTGAGCGATTATTTTGGAGTGACGGGGAGAGTCGAATGAACTATGAGATATTTGGAGATGTTTCGGCATTTGATGCGACATATAGGAAAAACAAATACAACTGTCCATTTGTTGTATTTTCCGGGATTAATCACCATAACCATACCATAGTTTTTGCCACAGGTATTGTGACACGAGAGACTGAAGAGACATATGTGTGGTTGTTGGAACAATTGTTGATAGCCATGAAAGGTAAGCATCCATTGTCTGTAATTACTGATGGAGACACTGCAATGAAAAATGCTATAAAGAGAATTTTCCCTAAAGCTCATCACAGATTGTGCGCGTGGCATTTGTTAAGGAACGTGTCGTCGAACATTGGCATTGCAGATGTTATGTCTCATATTAAAAGATGCATGTTGTGCGACATGGAAGTTGGTAAATTTGAAATGTTATGGGATCAGATGGTCGACAAGTTTGATTTACATAACAACAATTGGATTAAATAAATGTATGAGAAAAAAAAAGATGTGGGCAACCGCACACATTAGAGGAAGTTTCTTTGCCGGTATTCGAACCACGTCTCGGTGTGAGGCCCTCCATAGCCACATTGGACAGTTTTTGCACTCAAGAATTAACATGACTGAATTTGTGCAACAATTTCATAGATGTTTAACTTATTTTCGCTTTAGGGAAATTGAGGCTAACTTCCAATCCAACTATGGCCAGCCAATAATGCAGACTAGTCTGCTAGGCATAGAGAGATCTGCGGCAAAACAGTTTACAAAAGAGATATTTATTCTGTTTCGATCTGTACTTAAGAGAGCAATGTTACTCCGCGTTACAGAATGTCAAGAAATGAGTACGAGGTTTATTTTAAAGGTGGACAAATATTGTGGTGATGGGCAGATTTGGCATGTAACATACTGTGAAGATCCTCTTGATCTAAGATGTTCTTGTTTGAGGATGGAATCGCTTGGACTACCGTGTGATCATATAGTTGATGTGATGTTGTATCTTGATGTTGATGATTTTCCAAGTTGTTTGGTCTTACCTAGGTGGTTCAAATATGCAAAGGATCAAATTAGGGAAAAGTATGGTAATGGTTCGCTATATTGGGACTCGCAACCAGCTGCAAGATATTCAGGCATTGTTCAGATGTCTAAGGTTGTTGCTGAGTTGGTTCATAACGATGTAGATGAGTTTAATAATGTCGTTGACATTTTGGGAGGTGAAATCCGTCGGGTGAAAATAAAATAAAAAATCAAAATGCCGTTGAATTAGGTCGTAGTTTACAGTCGGATAATCCAATGGTTGAAGACATTTTGGATCCTGATATTGTTAGAACCAAAGGGTGTGGTGGTCTTCCTTCCGGTACACCAGGTACTCAAAGACGGCCCCACAGTTGTGGTATGTGTGGTGTACCTGGTCATAACAAGCGATCTTGTCCTCAAAATGATGTTGGTGGAAATAGTACTCGTCAGACACAATCACCGTTGACCACTACTGATGGAACACAGGGCATACCGAGTGAAAGTGTAAGTTAATATGTACTTATTTAAGTCTGATTCACTATTTATAGTTGCATATTGAATACTTGACAAGTGGGAGAATTATGTTGCATGTAATGGGACGGCACGACTGAAAGTGTAATCGTTATTGAAGATGCCTGACATTGAATATGGTGGTGGTAAGTGTGGTGCAAATATACCGTAAACTGTTTTGTTATGTGGTGTTATTGTGCTGCTGTAACTGATATTAATGTGTTTGTACTTGTTTCAGTTGATGGACATTTTCGGTGCAATTTACGTCTGAATTTAAACTAGTTAACGTGTTTTCGAATTAAAGAAGTTGATTGACTCTGGCTTTATGATGTGTTAATAGATGCCGGTTTTTGTTTGTAATACTTATGGATCTTTTGTGTTTCTAATATTTATGTATCGTTTGTACTAGTTACATTTGTGTTTCTTGACTCTGTCCTTATGTTGTGTTTATCGATTATCGTTTGTGGTTGTAATATTATTCGTTTATCGTTTGTGGTTGTAATATTAATGGATCGTTTGTAGTTGTTACATTTCAGTTTGTTCAAGTATTTCTTTACTCCTCCTGAACTTTGTTGGTTGTGTTCAAGTATTTCTCTACTCCTCCTGAACTGTGTAGTGAACCAATATTTAAAAAAATTGGTAAGAGTTTGCTTCTCCACCACAACAAGCTTAGTCATGTTCCACTCCCAATCTAACAATACAGTGGCTGTCATATCTCCACTTCTATGTTTGCTAACCTTTACAACTACAAAAAGACCAACAAACAGCAAAATGCCCATCAACAAACATAGTGTTCAAGCTAGGAAAAGTGTAACATAAGTACTATATATGCTTGTGGGTTTGTAGATATCAAACGAATTAAAGCAGTTAAGGACCGAGAAAAAAAACGAATTAAGGCTGTCAAGATGTTACTCCAGCCATGATGTTGTCCCAAAGTGTCTTCGAACGAACTTTCAATATACTCTTGCAATTATTGTGTGCCCCAACCAAGAGACGCATAGCAATCTTCATGCGAACAATTTTATCGTTCATCTATTATAAACAAACTAGTTAGTATTTATAAAAAACAAAATACAAAACAAAACCAAGTAGTATATTCACATGTAGCAACATTGTTGTATCTATACCACTCCCACTATTTGGTTATTGAAGCTAGATTGCATGTTTAGCCATTCGGTTACCCAGAGGCCTGAATTTTCACTGCAATAAAACTATTGACATACATATACATCATTTATTTCTTTAACAATAGAATAAGCCTTATAAGAAATGACAAAGCCACCAAATGTTGAGTAAAATGTTACCGGTGTCCGCAATTAGGGACACCTCTTGGCTCAATAATATCCCAATTATTAAAATCGAGTAACATGCATATTCCCACATCACATTTATATACCATCAGCAACAAATCAGACATAACTCCAGCCTACATGAAATTGTTTTAATGAGGTTACATAATTTTCATCATAACTCCGGTCTATATATCTTATTAATTCATGTTTGGCAAACTTACAATTTTCCTCATTTTGTGATGTCTCTCTGGTATTTTGTCAGCAACCAAATGTGAATCCAAATGATATAACTTCCTCTCCTCAATATGTATCACCATGAGAAACCAATGACCCGAGTTATCTTCAATGGGTACATAGACCTAACACAAACAGTAATAAAAGCTGTTAGCAAAAATTGTTGGAACAAAATTGGTTTTGTATCTCCTAATTTGATTTTGATGATAACAATGTATTTAAAGTTAAATTGGTAGTACTAATAATTTACTCTAGTGTGCAGGATTAAAAGTTAAAATTTGAGTTCATAAGCACATTGGAATTCTGAAGGAATTACTTCTGAGCGCGTCATTTCTGAGCTCCCAAAATTCTGAAGCAAGTAATTCTGAGCTTCATCAAATTCTAAAGCTAAATAATTCTGAGGCTACATCAGAATTATTTTCTTGAAGACTGTGTCTGTCTTGGTCTCAGCGAAGGAATCAAGAAGGAAAAGGGTTGACCATGGAAAGGTCATTTTCAAGCCAGGCTTCAAGAATGAGTATTTCCTTATTTGGCTTAAGCTGAAGTTCAGATATCTAAAGCCAAAAGGAATCTCTCATTTTGTAGTAAATGTCAAAGCTTCTAAGCACTGCAAATTAGAACAGCTATTAGCACTCTGATCAATACAATGGAGCGTCTCAAGAATTCTTCAAACGGCTATAATCTTCAACGTCCATTTCTCATCTATAAAAGGAAGAAGATTTGTGAAGAATTATCATCAAGACTTACACTTCTGAACTTGCAAAAACTCTGTCAAAATTCTGAAGCTATTTAAACACTTAGAAATTTTGTGAAACATTTCTAGGAAGTCTTGTGACTATGTTGTATTTTGTAAACACCTCTGATAGTATATCAAGTGTCTCATTCATAACTTTATTATCATTAAACTTGTGAAAAGTCTCTTGCTTTGTGCTTGAGCATTGGAAGTCTCTTGCTTTGTGCTTGAGCATTTGAAGTCTCTTGCTTAGTGCTTGAGCATCTGTAATCTAAGTGATTATAGTGAAATCTCTTGTGAAGGACAAGAGGACTGAACTACTCCTGTTAGTGGGAGGAACCAGTATAAAACTTGTGTGTCTCTTTCTCTCTATCCTCTTATATTGTGTGTGTTTGCTTTTATCCGCTGCAAATTGTTTTAACTTAGCAAAAATCTTAACACAATTCACCCCCCTTCTTGGTTTTTCAACCTTCAATTGGCATCAGAGCTCTGGTCTGTTGCTCTTCACTTAACAGTGAAACAGTAAAAGATCTAGGGCACTTAGTTGAAAAACATGTCTACTTCTGGTCCAGAACATCATGCTGTTCCTCCTCCACCTAGTTATGACAAGGGTGAGAGAGGTGACAATCACAGAGATAAACCACCTTTCTTTAACAGTGATCCTACAACTTTTCCCTTTTGGAAAACCAAGATGTACAGTTACATCATTGGTACTGATGATGAGTTATGGGATCTAGTTGAGGATGGTATACATTTTGATCATATGGATGAAGAAGGTGTTGTAAGAAATACCTACAGAAAGTTATTTGATATTGACAAAAAGAAACAATATAAGAAGCATCACACTGTCAAAAATATGCTTGTTGGTGCCATATCTCATGCTGAGTATTTGAAGATATCTAACAAATCTACAGCTAAAACCATCTGGGACTCTCTATGCTCTACCTATGAAGGAAACAAGCAAGTTAAAGAGGCTAAGGCAAATCTGTTAGTTCATCAATATGAGCTGTTCAGAATGAAGGAAGATGAAGACATTGAAACCATGTATTCAAGGTTTCAAACTATTGTCTCAGGTCTTCAAGTTCTGAAGAAAAGCTATACTGTACCTGATCAAGTAAAGAAGATTCTGAGGATTCTACCTCCTAAATGGAGACCAAAAGTTACAGCTTTTCAAGAATCTAAGGATCTGGATGATGTCTCTCTTGAAGATCTGATAAGCTCACTCAGAAGTCATGAACTAGAACTTATGGCAGATGAACCTGTCAAGAAAATGAAGTCCTTGGCTCTAAGCTCTGTTCAAAGTTCCTCAAAAGCTGTGAAGACTAAAGTTGTTGAACATGAAGAAGAAACTTCTGATGATATGTTGGAAGAAAATTCTGAGAATGAAGAAATGACTCTCATGGTTAGAAGATTTCAGAAATGGAACAAGAAATACAAAAGGTTTTCAAGCAAGGGAAATGGCTCAAGAAGTTCCTTCACTAAAGACAAAAAGGAAGAATTGAACAAGTGCTATAACTGCAGAAAATCTGGACACTTTATTGCTGACTGTCCAGAAATGTCATCTAAGGACAAAGGAAAGAGCAAGAACTTTGGAAAAGAGAAATACAAAGAAAAGGTAAGAAAGAGTCTCTTAGCTACTTGGGAAACAATTGAGGATGATTCTGAAGGTGATGATGATGAAGAAGGAAATCTTGCTCTAATGGCAAAAGCTTCTGAAGACAACAACTCTGATAAGAATTCTGAATATGACTCAGATGATGAACAAGAGGTATATTCTAATATGACTAAATCTGAATTAATTGATTCTCTTAAGATTGCTGTGAAACATTATACTCAGATGGTAAGGCAACATAAAATTCTGAAAAGCGCTCATGAATCATTGAAAAAGGATGCCAAGATTCTTTATGAAGAAAATGAATCTTTAAACATTCGTATTTGTCATGTTGAATCTAACTATGTCTTAGCAGACAAACTCGATGATGATCATGAAGATGCTCTCCATGAATTTATTCGTTGTACTTTCAATAGGAGTAAAATGGCTTCCATGATTTATCATATGACTCGTAACTATTGTGAAGGCATTGGTTATTCTCGGTTTAAGAACTGGGATAAACCTCTGCAATCACACAGTGAGGATGATACACCACCTGAATTATTTTCAACCTTTGTTAAAAGTGGAACACAAGATCTGAAGTTATCTGATTCTGAAGGATGTTCTGAACCTCAACTCAAAGACTCAGAAGCACCAAGTTCTTCTGAACCCAAAACTTCTGAGCCTAAGAGTTCTCAAGTTAAAGCTCAGAAGTCTTCTGAACCTCTGAGAAATTAAGGCAAAGATTCTTCAGATGCTTGCTTGACCTTTGGAACTGTGATATACTCCAGATCAAAATCTAAAAATCAAATTAAGCCTAAACATTCTTGTCAAAGCTTAATTAATTCTAGATCTTCTGTTACTCATGGAAAACAAAGGAGGAATGTAATTCAAAAGACTAACTCAAAAGGACCCATCAGAATGTGGGTACCAAAATCTGAAATAATATTTGCTTCAGATGTTCATTCAAGGAAAGGTAAAGCAGCAGCCCTGGTACTTGGACAGTGGTTGTTCACGACATATGACGGGAGAAAAGCATATGTTCCAAACCCTAACTCTGAAAGAGGGAGGTTCTATGGGGTTTGGAGGAAAACAAAAGGGGAAGACCATTGGTATAGGTACAGTTGGTAATTCCTCTATTTCCATTAAAGATGTTTGGTTAGTTGATGGACTTAAACATAATCTATTGAGCATTAGTCAATTTTGTGACAATGGATGTGTTGTTACATTTGATAAGAATTCATGTACTATATCAAAAGACTCTGACAAATCCATAGTATTCAAGGGAATGAGAGTTGGCAATGTTTATAAAGTAAACTTTTCTGATTTGGTTGACCAAAAGATTATATGTCTTTTGTCTCTGAGTGATGAGAAATGGTTATGGCACAAGCGTCTTGGTCATGCTAACTGGAGGTTAATCTCTAAGCTTAGTAAACAAAAGCTTGTTAGTGGTTTGCCTGACATTGATTATCACTCAGACACACTCTGTGGCTCATGTCAAAACAGAAAATTTGCTAAGACTTCTTTCAAGTCTAAAAACATTGTCTCTACTTCCAGACCTTTAGAATTGCTTCACATTGATCTGTTTGGTCCTGTTTCTACAGCCTCTATCAATGGTAAGAAATATGGATTAGTCATTATTGATGATTTCAGTAGATGGACTTGGGTGAAATTCCTTCGTTCTAAGAGTGATGCATTTGAAGTGTTTAGTGACTTCTGCATACAAATACAAAGTGAAAAGGATCTTAGGATTCTGAAGGTTAGAAGCGATCATGGAGGAGAGTTCGAAAATGAGTCTTTCGAATCTTTCTGCTCAGAGCATGGAGTAATTCATAAATTCTCTTCTCCTAGAACACCACAGCAAAATGGTGTTGTAGAAAGAAAGAATAGATCTTTGCAAGAAATGGCTCGTACCATGATGCTTGAGTCTAACCTAGCTAAGTATTTGTGGGCAGAAGCAGTAAGCACTGCTTGCTATGTTCAAAATAGAATATTTATAAGACCTATTCTGAACAAAACTGCTTATGAACTATTCAAAGGAAGAAAACCCAATATTTCTTATTTTCATCAGTTTGGATGTACATGTTATATTCTAGACAACAAAGTCTATCGAAAGAAATTTGATGCTAAAGCCTATAAGGGTATCTTCATAGGATATTCTGAACGCTAAAAAACATACAGATTGTATAATTCTGAAACTCATACAGTTGAAGAATCTATACATGTGAGATTTGATGATAAAGATCCTGACAATAAAATGTTAGAGCAAGCTGAAAACTATGCAGAATTTCAAATCCCATCAAAGTCATTTGAATGTGAAGATCTCTCCATTGTTGTATATCCTTCTGAGACTCAGAATGAAAAGATATCTGAAGATCTTGAATCTGAAGATCATTCAGAAGAAGAACTCACTCAGATGACAACTCAGCCTAAGAGAAAATTCAAATACAGATCATCTCATCCAGAGGAATTAATTGTTGGAAATAAAGATAGCCCAAGGAAGACCAGATCAGCATTCAAAGAGAATGAATCTCTAGTTGGTCTAATTTCCTTAATTGAACCTACAAACATAGAAGAAGCTTTATCAGATGATGGATGGATCATTGCAATGCAAGAAGAGCTCAATCAATTTGAAAGAAATGATGTCTGGGATCTGGTACACAAGCCCAAACATAAGAACATTATTGGAACAAAATGGGTATTCAGAAACAAAACAAATGAACAAGGAGAAGTTGTAAGAAACAAAGCTAGATTGGTTGCACAAGGCTATAGTCAGCAAGAAGGCATAAATTTCACTGAAACCTTTGCACCAGTAGCAAGACTTGAAGCAATTCGACTTCTTCTATCATATGCAGTAAATCATGATATCACTCTATTTCAGATGGATGTTAAGAATGCATTTCTGAATGGAGTTATTTCTGAAGAAGTCTATGTTAAGCAACCTCCTGGTTTTGAAGATGTAAAGTGTCCTGATCATGTGTTCAAATTAAAGAAATCTTTATATGGTTTGAAGCAAGCTCCAAGGGCTTGATATGAAAGGTTAAGTATTTTCCTTCTAGAAAATGGTTTTCAAAAAGGACATGTTGATAATACTCTCTTCAGAAAAACCTTAAAAGATGATATTTTAGTTGTTCAGATTTATGTTGATGATATTATTTTTGGTTCAACTAATGCCTCTCTATGCAAAAGTTTTTCTAAGCTTATGCAGGATGAATTTGAAATGAGTATGATGGGTGAACTAACATTCTTTCTAGGAATTCAAATCAATCAAAGAAAAGAGGTAGTATATGTTCATCAAACCAAATACACAAAGGATTTGCTGAAGAAATTTGGTGTTGAAGACTGCAAGCCTATGTCTACTCCTATGCATCCCTCTAGCAGTCTTCTGAAGGAAGAATCTGAAGGCAAAGTTGATCAGAAATTATATAGAGGTATGATTGGTTCTCTCCTTTACCTCACTGCTTCTAGGCCAGATATTTTGTTCAGTGTATACATGTGTGCTAGATTTCAATCAGATCTTAGAGAATCTCATCCTGCTGTTAAGAGAATCTTTAGATATCTGAAAGGAACCACAAATCAAGGATTGCTTTATAAGAAATCCTCAGATTATAAGCTAATTGGATTCTGTGATGCTGACTATGCTGGTGATAAAATTGAAAGGAAGTCCACTAGTGGAAACTGTCAATTCTTAGGTCAAAACCTTATATCATGGGCTAGTAAGAGACAAGCAACTATTGCTTTATATACAGCTGAAGCAGAGTACATTTCAGCTGCTAAGTGTTGCACACAATTGCTCTGGATGAAACATCAATTGGAAGATTATCAGATAAGGCTAAGTAGTATACCACTTCTTTGTGAAAATACTGCTGCTATCTGTTTGTCTAAGAATCCTATTTTACATTCAAGTGCTAAACACATTGAGATTAAACATCATTTCATTAGAGATTATGTTCAGAAGGGAGTAATTGAGATTCAATTCATTGTTATTGAGCATCAATGGGCTGATATCTTTACCAAACCTCTTGCTATTGATCGTTTTGATTTTATCAAGAAAAATCTGAACATGGTTTTTATTTCCGAATGATGGTTCTGAATGTTGTCAACTCTGAGTGAATAATTAGTTCTGAAGGGTTTCAGAAGCATGGAAGGCTCAGAAGCTAATATCTTAGATTCTGAAGCATCCACTCATTTGAAGCAATCAGAATTATTTATTATTTAATATGAATTTCTGTGACTCAGATACCTACTCTAAGTGTTAGTTGACTGCTCAGTTTCTCTAACTGACAGCTGGCTTCTAAAACACTACTTATCTGTGTAACTTCCCATCATGTCTAGTAACCGCTGGGTAATGGAAGAGAGTTAATGATGATTTTATTAAAAGTAACTGCCACGCCCCCATTACGTCACTATCGTGTTTTCCCCCAATATTTGCTATGATTTCAAAACTTACACTATAATCACTTATTCACACTATTCGCTTTCACTTCTCACACTTTTGCTTCTTCTCTAAACCTCCGTCTCTAGAAATTCTTTCTTTTCTTAACATCAACGTTACCATGGCCTCCTCATTTTCTGCTCGTACTATTCCTAAACCTATTGACGTTGAATCTCAAGAACTAGTATCCAGAAATCCTGAACCTTCTCCACTTAAGCTTGCTCAACTAGAGGTGGTTGCAGAGAGCCTTGTTGATTTTGAATCTTTTAGGGTAAATAATCTGGATGTGCAAGGGTATTTTGAACAACAAGGATGGATGAACTACTTTGAGATGCTCAATGGTTTTATCTATTCTAATCTCGTAAAGGAATTTTGGCTTGGCGCGGAAGTGTTTTCAAGGGAAAAAGCCATAAAGGAGCTTGAAGCTAAAATTGCTGAAAACCCAGAAGCGAACAAAGATAAGTCAAGAAAGGAACTTGGCTTAAAACCTTTCACTGGTACTGAAATTCGGCCAACAATTCTTGGGGTACCTGTCACAATCACTAGGAATCACATTTCTGAGCTGCTTCAGATTCCTAATGAAGGATTCTTTCAGGTTGACACTGATAAATCTCCACCCCTCACTAAGTATAGGTCTCAGATTAAGGATACATTGTATGAAGATTCATCTAAAATGGGTAGGACTACTGGGTTACATATGATGGTGAAGCTTCTGTACAAAATCTTGATTGCCACCATTATTCCAAGGGTTGGTGGAACTGATCAAGTTTCCTGGGATCAACGGCACATTCTCCTCTTCTTAGTAAATGGTACTAAGTTGAATTTACCTGCTTATCTCTTTCACTCTCTATGTTCTTACATCAGAAACACCACTGATAAGCATAAGCACTGGGTTTCATTTCCAAGGTTGCTTTCTAAACTTTTCTTCCAATGGAGATTGGTTGATAAGTTGCGAGAATTTGGGGCTAAAGAGACTACCATTGAATCAAGAAGTCAGTTTTTGACCGCTGAAAATCTATGTTCTGTGCACAAGATTTCTAAGGATAATCTCATCTATCCAAATCATCCTCTAAAGAAAAAGCTCACATCTTTAAGAGATGATATGATTCCTGTGTTTAAAAATGAACCTATGGATGTTATTGCCAACTACATTGCTGCAAGGAGAGAAGAAGGAGTTTATATTACTCTTGAGGACTTGCAATCTGAACCTGAGGATGAATATGTCAAGAAAAGGAAACGTCCAAGCAAGAAGAAGGAATCTAAGGTTGCTGAAGGCCCAGAAAAGAAAAAGGCTAAGAAAGGGAAGACTCTGAAGGGTTCAGAGAAAATTCAAGTTGATCAATCTGAACGATCAACTCTGAAGGAAGCACCAAGGATGGAGCCATTTATGGCGAGAGTGGATGATGACTCTGAAACTGAAGATGATGTGCCTCTGAGCCGTATCACCAAAAGAAAGAGGATTGCTCAGAAGATCCCCTCAGAAAATGCTTCAGGTATGCCTACATCTTCTGTAGATAATATTTCTAATATTGCTCAAACTTCTGAACCCTCATCTGAATAACCTCAACCAACATCTACCTCTACCCCATCTGTTGCACCACCATCTATTGATGATTCTCAATCCATTAATATGATGTTTCCAAATAGTGACCAAGTTTTTCCTGCCCTTCACACTCTCACAGAATCCCTCACCATTTCTGAACTCAATGATGCTGTTAACCATGCTTCGGTTTGTCTTGACACTGTAGCATCTAAGAGAAATGAAACCCTCCACCAACTTCACACTAAACTTCAACAACAACAACACCACCACCACCACCACCACCAACAACAACAACAACAACAACCTCCCTTCATTACTCCTGACACTGAAAGTCTCCAACACCTTGAACAACACCTTCAAGGTGATCTTGTGTTTTCCCACTCATCTCCTCAGAAATCACCCATCAATGCAACCACAACATCTGCTCCAGTAGATGCCTCTGAACACCCCTCAGCTACCATCATCTCTGACCATGTCCCCACTTTTGAAATTGTTGTTGATCACAATTCTGAACCTTTTGTTGATCAAACCTCTGAATCTCTTGTTGAACAACCCTCTGAACCACCAAAACCCTCCTCTCCAAATGTGCAAACTGAGGATCCTACCACTGTTGTTGACCCTGCTCAACCTCCATCACCTGGAACAGATTCTGACCTTGAGCAAACTATCCTTCATTCTGACACCTATCCTTGTTTCACTTTGGCTCTCAATACTGACCCTCCCATCTCCTTTAGACCTTCCAAAAGAGTCATTGAGATCTCTGACTCTGACTCTGATTCTGAATACTCTTATGACTCAGAATCCTCCTATCAATACATCCCTCGTCCTCCACCACCTCCTGTATCCAATGCCTTATTTGAGCGTATTAGTAATAAAATCTACAGGAAGGTGAAAGCATTGCATAGGATTATATATTCTCTCATGAATCCTAAAGATTATATTAATGCTTGGGTTGAAGTAAGGGAAGAAATTCTGAGGGATATTTATCACTTGGTGGATGGGGATCTGAATGAAATGACAGACTATCAGAAGGCTCTGAACGACTGGTTGGATCAGATTAAGCAAAGTCATCTGAGGCTCACTCAAAAAGAAGCTCGTCATTGGCAAGAAGAATACTTCAACAATCATTTCTCCTTGTCTATGCAGAGCTCCCTTTCTACTCATCTGAAGTTCTCTTTGGACCCTGGGGATTTATTTGTTAGCAAGGATATTCTTGGTACTACTGCTTCTGCTTCAGAAATCTCTGAGATTCAAAAGGAACTTGCTGCTCAGAAGCAAAAGCAGGCTGAGTTGGATGCAAAGATTGACAACCTTGCAGCTCAGCAAAATGAGAAGTTTGAGCGCCTTGAGGCCAAGCAGGATGCTATGGCAGCTGATCTGAAGACCCTTATCACCCTTCTTGCCCCTAAACCTTAGGACTCTTTTAGGCACTTTGTTAATTTCTTTTCTTTCTGAACTAATTTTTTTGGGATATGCTATGTTTTGACTTTATTGTGTTGGTTTGAACTTTGTTTATTGGTTGTTTGTTTCGTTTATGTTTATTTTATTTATCTCTGTTTGCTTTTTTATTTTTTCTGAACAAGAAATGCTGAAACATAAATCTACTATTTTTCATAGCATTAAAAACTTTTTTTATTCAAAATAAGAACCAGAAGTACATTTTTTTTTTCAACATTACATATTTGTTAAACTACTACTTTGATGCATCATTTGCTTCTTCTGGGTTCTTCTTTCCAAACTTCATAAGGCTTTCAACCAACTAGCTGGCTTTTCTTTCTATCTCCAGCGCTGCCTCCAAACGTTTGTTCAAACGCTCTTTTCTCCCTTGCATGATTCTAACCTCCTCTTCTAACTTTTGCTTCTCCCACTCTCTCTGCATTTGCTCTTCATTCTCTCTGTCCATGACTTCAAAATGTTGTTTTTGAAAAATGATAGCTTTTGCATCTTGAGGTGCTCATTTTATAGTATGATTTTCACCTCGTACCTAGCGTTTTCAAAACTTTTACCGTTGAATGTATTAACTGCTGGTGGTTGTTTGCTGTGCGCATTTACTGCCCTGTAACTTGCACTTTGACTGGCCCGTTTTTGATAATGACAAAGGGAGAGAAATAATTATATTCATGTGGCAGTGAAATTAAATTCTGAAGCTCTCAAAACTTAATTCTCTTTGAACTCTTTCTCTCGTTTAGTTCTATTCAAGTCTTATAAACTTTTAATGAGGGGGAGTAATAAATTTTGTCTAAAATAGTTTCATATAATATAAGATAAGCTTGCAAACCATATCTTATATCTGTCAATCTAAGAAATAGAGCCTGCAAACCTCTAATTCTGAATGTTGAATATATGAAATAATATTAGACATTATGAATTACTCTTAGACTGTTTTATATTTATCATTGATAAACTTTTGAAGGTTATCAGACTCAGGGGGAGCTTGCAAACCTTAGAACCTGAAGTCAAGATGTTAAATAAAAACAACAACAATTGATTTTAAATACATATAGTTGTCATCATCAAAAAGGGGGAGATTGTTGGAACAAAATTGGTTTTGTATCTCCTAATTTGATTTTGATGATAACAATGTATTTAAAGTTAAATTGGTAGTACAAATAATTTACTCTAGTGTGCAGGATTAAAAGTTAAAATTTGAGTTCATAAGCACATTGGAATTCTGAAGGAATTACTTCTGAGTGCGTCATTTCTGAGCTTCCAAAATTCTGAAGCAAGTAATTCTGAGCTTCATCAAATTCTGAAGCTAAATAATTCCGAGGCTACATCAGAATTATTTTCTTGAAGACTGTGTCTGTCTTGGTCTCAGCGAAGGAATCAAGAAGGAAAAGGGTTGACCATGGAATGGTCATTTTCAAGTCAGGCTTCAAGAACGAGTATTTCCTTATTTGGATTAAGCTGAGGTTCAGATATCTAAAGCCAAAAGGAATCTCTCATTTTGTAGTAAATGTCAAAGCTTCTAAGCACTGCAAATCAGAACAACTATTAACACTCTGATCAATACAATGGAGCGTCTCAAGAATTCTTCAAACGGCTATAATCTTCAACGTCCATTTCTCATCTATAAAAGGAAGAAGATTTGTGAAGAATTATCATCAAGACTTATGCTTTTGAACTTGCAAAAACTCTGTCAAAATTCTGAAGCTATTTAAACACTTAGAAATTTTGTGAAACATTTCTAGGAAGTCTTGTAACCGTGTTGTATTTTGTAAACACCTCTGATAGTATATCAAGTTTCTCATTCATAACTTTATTATCATTAAACTTGTGAAAAGTCTCTTGCTTTGTGCTTGAGCATTTGAAGTCTCTTGCTTAGTGCTTGAGCATCTGTAATCTAAGTGATTATAGTGAAATCTCTTGTGAAGGACAAGAGGACTGGACTACTCCTGTTAGTGGGAGGAACCAGTATAAAACTTGTGTGTCTCTTTCTCTCTATCCTCTTATATTGTGTGTGTTTGCTTTTATCCGCTGCAAATTGTTTTAACTTAGCAAAAATCTTAACACAATTCAACCCCCCCTTCTTGTGTTTTTCAACCTTCAAAAATTTGAAATTAAAGTTTTAATTATGAATTCTTTATATAATTGAATTTACCAGTTTCAAAGTTTTATACGCAATCATCCAATCACGACGGTAGATTATCTCTAATTTGTCGATGGAGTATCCATTCAGCACATCAGTCTGTTTACCGGAAACAATTAACCTTAGTGATTGAATTATTATGCTGTTCTAAATCATATTTACAAAGTAATATGTTACCGCAAACGCCGGATGCAAACACCATAGGTCTGGTGTCATTGATTCCCTTTGAATCGAAGTAACTCTTGCTGCCATCATTGTAATAATCTATTGTTTCAAATCAAGTATAAAATTCAAACAGTTATGTTCCATTAATAAAATTTTGGAGAGTAACAAAGTGATACAATTTATCATGTATTACCGCCCCTCCTACACAGCCCCCGGGTATAAGTTTTGAAACTCACACCTCATGCCCAACACACTATTATCGACACCAAACACTAAATCATTGCTGCAAAATAGTAAATTTTTTAACTGGTAAGTTGTTGCCGATTGAATAATATAAGAACCAGTAAAAAACTTCACAAAAACATATCAAATACCTAGATGCTGGGTTCTCACGAAACATTTAAGCACATAAAATTGCCTCTTCTTTAGAAAGACGCATCTCTATAGTTGGTCGAAACGTGCATTTCACATACTATGTTCAACAAACTATTTCAAAGATAATCAATATTTATTAGTTTATTACTAACACATGATTAATATATAAAAACAAGGCGTTTACGATAAAAACATGGTCATGAAATTTACCTTTGGTAGTATAGCTCCAGCTGACTTAAACTTGTAGTTCCTTGCCCTATTTTGAGTTGAAGTAGGATGAATACTTTGTCCACTCGTACGTGGAGTTGATGTCAAACAACTTTTACCAGTAGGAGGAGTTTCATTCTTTTGCCTTTTATATGACGATGGGGAAGGCGTGAACGACAACTTTTTTACGACCAAAGGCGTTTCAAGTAGAGCAGCCTACAAATTATTGGTTATTTACTAGAAGTTAACCCAACATTTAACAATATTGAAACGCATTTTACTTGAAAAGTATTGAAACACATTTGAGCCAAATATTATGTTGCACCTGTCTACTGGAAAATCGACGGTAGTTACTTGAGAAGTATTTGTCCGATAAACTTTCAGCCAGACTGGTGTCAGAGTCAAACAACAACTGTGTCTTACCCTTGTCTAAGTTTTTTCCTTTTGTATAATAAGGTTTGTTTTCATATTTTCGAATAGGCTGTGACTGTATATGCTCAGATGTTTCACCTTCCGCATCATCATCTACCATGACAGTTGAGATACCAGTTAAGATAGGTAATGTTGGTATTCCTGCTGTTGAAGTTTTGTGGGTTGTTTCAGCAGAGTTTGTTTCATTTTCAACGTCTTCATGTAGTGTTAAATAGTTGGTCACTGATTGCAGTACTTCATAAATGTTACAACCTTTTGTTACCTCTTCAAGTTATGCGTCACGGTTGCTACCCTTTACTTCCCTATCCGCTTCGACAGGGTTACCAACTGAGACCCAATCATCATGAATCGGTTTCTGCTGATACTTGTCATGTTGTGTAGCGTCGGGTGATTGAATTTGCAGTCTTGCCATTCCAACCAATATTCGAAGCATTTTTGTGTTAACAGCTTCCATCTCAGCAACTTTCGTTGACAGCACCTAAATACGTGTGTTTTTTATTTGGATTAAATAATATATTTGATTAAACATTTAACACAAAGACACATGTATTTTTTACAGGAACATTACCTTCATCTCATTGACGAGGGCCGAACTCACCAAAATTAATAAAACCAAGTATACACACTATTTGTAGTAAAAGTGACAACCCGAATCGTTTCCCGATTGACCAACTTTGAAATCCAACCAAATTAAGAAACAAAATTAAAAGGTTTAGGGGGGGTTTTAGTTTGTAGATCAAATAAACATAAACAAAAGAAAATAGATTTAAAACAATGATTTAAAAACAATCAATCCATGGGGCTTCAACATAGTTGAGTTTAATTTAATCCTTAACCACAAATAAATATTCATATGTAATCTCCTTCTTGGTTGTGAATCACAATAATAAGCATCACCATAATCCACAAATTTTATACTAGAAAAGCTTCTAGGATGAAGATTAATCAAGGAAAATGAATTAAGCAAACATTTTGACCAAGAATAAACTTTAAAACCCAAAATTAACCAAGCTAGACATAACATCAAACACCTTCAATGCAATATCTAGTTCTTATTTCATCTCCCTACAATTGAGCTAATGAAGCCACTAACACAATCATTGAAGAATTTAATTCCATTTAAGCAAACAAAATCATATTCAAAAAGAGAAGAAACAAGAAGAATGAAATTCATATAAACAAAACTAAATAGAGCAAGGTTTCATAAATCAAACCTCAATAATGTCTACACCCAAGGATTGATTAAGAAAATTAGCCTTCCATTGAGATGATGGAATTCATAGAATTCAAAATTACAAAATAAAGTAAATAAAAGAAAACCTAGAATTGATATAAACCAAAGTGAGAAAGCTCCCACCAAAATCTACATACTTCAAACATGTTCTGCATTCTTCTATTTATATGCTCAACCTTTCTCTTCCATATGCTTTAACCGCCTCGTTGTTGTTGTTTTACTGCTCAAATTCTTAGCCCTTAAGCCTTGTCAATTTGCAAGAAAGATAGAATCAAGTGGATTGTGATTTTACGTATCATCGCCGCCTCACTTAAGTTGTTGTGAAGCTAGCTCTTCACTTTATGAATTAAGTCTCTTCATTGTTAGTGACACCCGCTGCTCTTCCTTTAATTAACTTGGGCCACAGATTTTGTAGAATTTGGATTACTAATGAGAAAGTTATGGCCCAATTAAGCAAGATAGGTATTTTACCACTTTATAAAAACGACCTGAAGCTTTGGACAAAGCTTGTGAAACACAGAATTGTAGAGAATTGTCTTAACTTTCCAACGGTGCAAAGATCATCGGAATCCGATATTCGTAGTTCCAGAGATGCGCTGCCAAAGTCATAGAGGTCAATATGAGTAAAATTCCAAAAATTAATAATGTTTGACAATTAAGCCCAAATTAAACCCATAATTATAAAATACATCTAAGATCTATCAATTAGACAAAAATGATGATTATCAAACCAAATATAAGCGTTAAATAAAGTATAAAATAAGTGTTCATCACTCATCAACAACTTCTTTTAAGATCTCTTCCTGATTGGATAAATCTGAACGAGATGTTTGGCCGACAGATTCTTTGCATTTGTTGGATGCCACCTTTCCACACAATAAAAATGACAACTTAATTAAAAAAAAAAAATTCCAAACCAAACCAGGTTCATTTATGATACTAGTAACTAACTTCCAAATCTAACTAAAAAATAAGAAAATCTAAGTTATAACTTAAATATATCCAGTTACATATATTAAACTGAGATTCGATATGGAATGAATAAATGTAACGTACTTACATTTGGTACAGAGGTATCAGCCATAGCCATAACTGTAGACATCCCATAGCCAGTTCGTTGGACTTGCTCTGCTGTTGCTCTGCACAAAATATTTTTGTCATAAATCACAATTTGTTGGGTGTTCAAGTAACAACATAGATGTACTAAACAATGTAATAAATGAAACATTAGAATATATGAAATGAATGTTACTTACTTGGGTTAATAGGTCTTTACCCCCTGCTAAGTGGGCGTGTTTTGCGTTACCCTCCTGCTAAAATTTTCTTGAAGAATGCCCCCTTGCAAAGTTTTTTTTTTTTTTGGTTTCCCCCCTTTTCCTCTCTTGGATGCAAGAAATTTGAACTTTTTAAATCGGTTGAACAAAATAACCGATTTAAAAAACATAACTTTTTAAATCGGTTGAACAAAATAACCGATGTAAAAAGTGCACTCAAGGGGGGAAACCAAAAAAAAAAACTTTGCAAGGGGGCATTGTTCAAGAAATTTTTAGCAGGGGGGAAACGCAAAACACGCCCACTTAGCAGGGGGGTAAAGACCTATTAACCCTACTTACTTTGTTTCTTCATGTAATGAAGGTTGAGAATCCATTTTGGTACCACTATCACCAAAAGAAATGAAGGGTGGGATCATTTTGAGAGTTTCCAACCAAAGAGTAAATTTTCGTTAGAGTAAATATTTTAAGAATATTGTGTGAGTTGCAGCTTTAACACCGTGTTATATGTAAACCATGTAGCATGAAAAAATTAACAAAGTAAAAGAAATAATAAGTAGCTATTGATGTGACTATTTTATTTACCTTTTATTTTTTCTTGTGTGCTCGAATGTATTTTTCTTTGTTTTGTGGCAACGAGGAAGTGATACTTGAGCACAAAACCAACACATATTTGGACACACACACACATATTTTTACAAATTTTAAATATAAAAGGGTTGATTAATGATAGTTGACGTGACTTAATCATTTATTTTGATATTTTGTCCCTCTGATGTATGTGTGCCCAAATATAATTAATTTGCGGCTGTGCCTATGATAGAATTGCTCTGTGCGAATTTAAGAGTTGCTCAGTAGCCTAGTAGAGAGATACTCCCTCCGTCCCAATTTGTTTGAACTGTTTGACCATATCGTGCATATGAAGAAAATTGTGTAAATGAATGAGAGATACTATTCATGTGTACTCCCTATGTACTCTTTTAGTGCAATTATGATTACTCTAAAAAGTAAAAGTATATCGGATAGAAGTGAAAATACAAATAGAAAATTATAAATGACTCAAGTGTTTTTGGACAATTTTTTTTTTAAATGGCTAAAACAAATTAAAACTAATTTGGACGGAGGAGTACATGTTACAGTATTTTCAATTAATATATTTGTTACACAAATATTTGGAATTTAAAAGGAGAACTATATTATATTACTTAATACTTAATGACGAAATAAAGCGAGTTGATTTGATGATATATCATCATTAAGCTGCATCCATTGAGTGTGAGTAAGGGGATTAGTAAATATAATTAAATACTCCGTCCGGATCTAAATATAAGCAAATTTTGTCTTTTTATGTTCATCACAAAAGTAATGTATCTAAACTATAATATTGTCAACATACATTACTTTTGCAATGAATATAGAAATGCAAAATTTGCTTATATATAAAGTCAGAGGGCGTAAATATTTAAGGTATGGGGTCAAACGAGTTATTTTTTTTAAAAAAAATTAAAAAAATACTCCTTCAATATCGTATTGTCGCTTCAAGAAAGTATTAACGTGATAAAGTGAATTTGTGCACCTTATTTTAATATTTGCTTATATTTAGAATCGAAAGGGAGTAATTTCGGGAAAAAAAATATTACTTTTTTCCTTAAAAATTTGGGATGTAAGGAGGAAAATTTGCATTTTTCTTTTTGGTTTTTCACCACCAATTTAATCTGGTTCGGAAGTCAGTTATGACATCTAGTGGTTCCAGCCTCCTCCCGATCGCAATTGCGGGGGATCGAACCGTGGTCCTCCCTACCAAGCTCAGCGCCAATCACCACTGAACCAACTAACGATTGTTAAAAATTTGCATTTTTTACTCATTAGCGCAATTGTCCATTTCGTGAATCATGACTGTCTATACAGGGATCTAGAGAGGATGAAAATATGGTATGTTGCTGGCACTTTCCTAAGACACAAATTTTGGAGATCCAATTTTTTGACCTCCATTAAAATATATTAAAAGTTGATGTAATGGCTTTTGGGAAACAGAGCTCCTTGTTGTAACAGTGGAACTTTAACACTGTATGTGCCTAACGGATGAAGACGTCTGCCGTATACAAAAGTAGGAGGTCATTTCTTGTGCAGCCACTACTAGTAGCAAGCAATCATGATCCTCTCTTTGCAAACTAGACTATTTTCAAGAATTAAAAAATTTCCTCTTAATTTTTTTGCCAGTGAATGTGGTACTATGATCAAACTTTTGTTGGTATATATAAATTTTTTTAGGACAAAGTTTAATTTGGGCACAACTTCACCGCATCACATTTAGGTACACACTCACTTGATGCGAATTTTTACTTTTTCTTTTAATTTTTTAAAATTTGAGACTGTCTACCTAAATGTCATGTGTTGGGATAGTGTCCAACAAAGACTTTATCTATTTGGAGTTCATTGAATTATTCGTAGTCTAAATACATAACTAACTTCATGAATCTAGAATATAAATATTTGCTTATATTTGAAATCGGAGGGAGTAATCTGCATATCACGTCGTCTAATACAGTTAAAACTCTATAAATTAATAATGTCAGGACCGAAGAAATTTATTAATTTAGGGAGTTATTAATTTATTGATGAATTAATAATTATTAATTTAAAGAGTTTTTATGTAATTATATTGTACATACCAAACAAAAAGGCAAATTAGTCTATGCGTCTTAGAATTACGTTGCAACGAACTTTGGGACTCAATGTAAATTAATAATCACTGTGTTCATATGCATTGAAATCAGACAACTATTGAATCATATTTCAATAGAGTGTAATATATTTTTTTCGGTTTCTATGAATTATTAATTTATGATTTTTTCGGGACCGAAAATTATAAAGGATCTCCCGAAAAATTATTATCTTATTATTGTTTTATACAATTTGACATCAATTTTTTGCTTAAGCTTACTCCCAATTTTTGTATGGAGGGAATAAGAAACTAATTTTTTGGGAAATTAATTTTTGTACGAATTTATAATTTGTTATTAATATATTTATTTATTATGAAATCTATACTATATATATTAGGGGTGTTCGCGGTGCGGTTTGGTTCGGTTATGAGCGAAAAAGTCATCCTAACCGCGAGATAAAAAAACATGCGGTTTGGTTTGGTTCGGTTGGATTTTAAAAAGTCATCCAAACCAAACCAATGCGGTTAGGATCGGTTCGGTGGCGGCGGTTTACGGCATAAAAAATTTCTATTATGATCATTTGACACACACATGAACTTGTTACAAAATAACATTACAGTACCAATAAAAGTTGTTTATTCAAAATAACATTATAGTACCTTACAATCTTAAATATCCAAAAAAAAGCTTGAAGTTCCAAAATAACATTACATTATCGATAAAAGTTGTTGATATAAAATAATATTACAATACTAAAGTAATATTACAATACAAAAAATAAGAACGACTTGAAGTTTCATTAATTTGGTGGACTGACTTGATAATTAGACTATGTATATTGGATTATAATAGAAACTTAAAGGAGTTTTAGAGGTATTGGAATATAATATAAACTTAATGCGGTTCTAGCGGTTAACCGCGACTTTTGCGATTTTAGTGGTTGGCGGTTTTGCGGTTTGCAGATCAATAAAAAAGTCATCCAAATACATCCAAACCAAATGCGGTTTTTGCGGTTTTCGGTTTGGATTGATTCGGTTTGCGGTTTTACTTTTGGATTGATTTGGATACGATCACCCCTAATATATATATACTAAAAGAAGGACTTGGAAACCCTAATGCCCTACCTCAGCAATGATGTCATGCACGCATCATGCTCAGCCTATGAAGCAATGCCATTTGTGTTCCTTGATTCAATCCTCCTTTGCCACATTGCATCCGTTTTTTATTGACACATGTACATGTTGCAGCTGAAATCCACTCTTCTATTGTCTGCAAAACCGTAGCTTCTTGCCTTTCTATGGGTGTAAGAGTGTGTAAGGGAAAGAATGACATGCATTGGTTGAAACCCTGTGCTTCATTTAATGCTTCCAACCACTTTGGTCTTCACTTCAGCCTATATAAACCCCTTGCAGCATAACATCCATGCACATCAAACTCATTGTCATGTCTTGCAAACATGGCTGCTTGGCAAAAGATGCGTCCTTTTTTGATCATTGTCGTGTCCAAGATCAACATGATCTTGGTCGTGAAGAAAAAAAAGCATGTTTGGTTGATGTTCTTGCCACAAAACAAGGTTTTGGCAAATCAGTGGGTGATTTCCTTACTGCTGTCCAAACATATCAACTGGAGTTTGATGCTGAAGATGTAAGGTTGCATGTTTTTCTCTTATATTGGTTGTTCATTTATTATCCATGCCACTGTTTAGTTCCTATTTGTATTTTATATATATATATATATATATATATATATATATATATATATATATATATATATATATATATATATATATATATATATATATATATATATATGTGTATGCTGTTTGCTGTATTTTTCCATGTTTGTGTATGATGTTTGTTGGATTTTTGTTTATATAGCCATGTAAATTAACGGTGATTTTCTTTGCATTGTGTAAACAGCCCTTAGGAAGGTTGCCTGCCTGTTTTGTCAGGGAGTTTGGTAATGTACTTTCTGATTATGTTATTCTCAGAGATCCTAATCACAACGAGTTTGAGGTGCGTATTGTGAGGAGGTCTGGGGAAATGTATTTTGGTGATGGATGGCGTAATCTAGAGGATGCTTATGAGCTATATTTTGGTGGTTGGGTCACAGTTGTGTATATAACAGTCCTGCTCTTTTAACAATAAGGGTTTGTGGTAGATGGTGTCTTGAGATAGTGTATCCTTCCTATGATCCTCCCCTAAGGCATTTATTGGCTAGAAGTGATCCTCATTGTAGGAATGGTTCATATGTAATGAGTATATGTCCTAGTGGTTCTCCTAGGCCAGAATCTCTTATTAAATCTTATGTTAAGGATTTGACTCTGTACGATGTTCATTCTGGTGTCTTGGTAGTTACAAGCATATGGTTTCCTCTTTATTAGTTTGCAGTTTTAACTGTTTGTTGTATTGGTTGGTTGTAATATTTTTGGTTTTTTTTTTTTTTTTCAGGTTTTGCCATGGACTGGTTTTGGTGAATCGGCCTTTGCCTTTGTTTTTTCGGATTTAATTTTGGTGGATAATGCTGGGAGGATGTTCAAGTGTGATATCAAGGCTGCATCTGGTGTTGATGGTCAACTGTCATGCAATGTGTCCGGTCGTTGGTGTGATTTTTGCGTTGTTCATAATGTGGTCGAGGGTGATAGGGTTAAGTTTAGTGTTGCTCATTATTCTGCAAGTAATGTGATGTATGTTTCTGTTTATCCTCGGGTACCAATTGGGGATTATTTTAACCTAGCTGCTCTTAAGAATTATTAGTTGTACTCACTGTGATGCTTCGTGGTTTTGGTTCTGTTGATTTAATGTTGCATTTCTGTAGTGTTTGGTGGTTTGGATTCTCTTCATGTAGTGTTGACTTGCAGATTAATAACAATTGTTTATGTTCCCTTTTCTATTGGATGGTTGTTTTAATTCTAAGTTTACAAGGAGACCTCTAATCTAAGATTAGCTAATTCCAGAAAAAAAAAACTGCAGATTTGCTTTTGTTTAAGTGTACCTCTCAATGAACCAATAAAAATACATGCAAATATGTTTGGATTCTCTTCATGTAGTGTTGACTTGCAGATTTGTTTTAATTTTAAGTTTACAAGGAGACCTCTAATCTAAGATTAGCTAATTCCAGAAGAAAAAAAAAATTGCAGATTTGCTTTTGTTTAAGTGTACCTCTCAATGAACCAATAAAAACACATGCAAATATGTGTGAATCAAGAATCACTGATGGATATTTGATGTAGAATTGCATTTAATGGAAAACAAATAATTTACATGTGGCTTTGTTTAACAAACACAATATTGTAAAAGTTATATTATAGTGAATTAATGACATAAACAGAACTGAGCAACAAGATTACTTTATATTATCAAAAAAGCACAAAACAGTGCTTGACGACCAGATACCTATAAACTAAATAAGTTTTGAAGCATTGATGGCATCTGTCCAGATATTGTGTATGGTTTGCTTCAGAAGATATGCAATCTTGCGTTCGTCCAGAATAATCGAACCTTCCTGTCCTATCTTCCCCATCTCCGTCTTAAGAATCATAAGAGTTTGCCTTTTAAGGAGTAGTTTGGTGATGTCTTTTGTGATGTTGTTCTTAATTTCTATGCTTCTCTCCTTCAACTTGCCTAGCTGGTGGCCATAATTTGGGATCTCCATAGCAATTGTCTTCTCCTCATGGAAGAAGGCAGGAAGGTTGCCTGCATGCATGTGCATGTCTTCTTTTGTGAGTGAAATTGTTTCAAATAAGGCTGCTGCTAATAAGTGGTTGTGCTGTAGGGCTGCTTCAACGAAATGAATCACATGAGCATCCACCGCCATTTCTTCTCTGAGACGTTTCAAAAGGCACACAAAATTCCATTCTTCCAGTGAAAAACTCCATGGAATATCATTCAATTTGTTGACAAGGCATGAGAAATTGTCTGTTTCCTGAAAGCAGTATTCAGGTCCTCTTGACAGCATTTTTCTAAGTTTGATGATTAATCTGTTTTTTGTGGAAGCCATTGTGTACTCAAGAATTCAGTGATTGGTGTTGGAGTTGATATTGTCAGGTTATATAAGACTTGGAACTTTTCCACTTCTGAAGAGTAAGAGGTTTGGAAACGAAAATAAATGGTTTGAAGTGGTGGCTTGAAGTGGGGGGAAAAAATTAATTGCTCTGGGCGTTTGGTTTGGTTTGCAGATATTGGAAATCAAACGTCCAGCCAATTAGCACCCTTCACAATATTTGGACAGCAGCAATTAGGATTTGCACCTTGCCTCTCTTACCGTCCAATCAAATTCTTTACAGGAAATGATAGGAATTTAGCAACACGTGGCAGCCAAACACACAAATAATGTCTGCATTAATTATTTGGGTGTGTGCAGGTGGTTGCTTATTTTCTCTCATTACTTGCAAAAAAATCACAACTGATCTTTCCTTTGTTCCATTTGCCTTGCTATGCAAGATCCAACTTAATTGGCTTGCAGGTGTGGGAACTCAAACGTACAGCCAATTAGCATCCTTCTCAATACTTTTATGACTGCAGTGAGGATTTGCACCTGGCCTCTCTTATGATCCAATCAAATTCTTTCCCAAAAATGATAGGAATTTAGCAGCACGTGGCAACTAAACACACAAGTAATCTCTGCATTAGTTATTTGGGCATGGCACCTGTAAGAAATTGCTCATTTGTCCGCTGTGCAAGTATTTGCTTTTTCCTCTGATTACTTTTAAAAAATTAACAACTAATATTTGCTATGTTCTATTTGCCTTGCTGTGCAAGATAATCTTATTGGTACTGATTAACTGGACTGTTTGTTGGTTTAAGAAATTGATCCAGCTTAATTGAAATCTATCCGAAATGTCAATTTTGTTTATTTAATATGGTAAGGGCAAGGAGGATATAAATCCTGACATGTGTATTGATGATTGCTTTTTGATATGTTCATCTAAGCATGAATCCTTCTGTTTTGTTCTATATTATTATTATCTAACCAAGAGTCATGATGTACATTCCATTGTTGCTGCAGGTGTTAGATATTGATTGGGATAAGAAGAAGATACATGTACATGCATTGGTAATATATAAAGTTAGCCAATAACATAGGGATAGGTATATCAAGCATGGTATCTATACATTTAATTTAATGCTTGCAATAACTCTCTTCTGCTTTGTAGTCTATATAAACACTCAGCACTTTGACAAGGGTTCTTATTGTTCTTACTTAACAGCCATGTCTTGCCACCAGCATTCTTTACAAAAAACAACTACGAATATGGTTGGGACTCCTGTCAGTCCACAGGGTCATCAGCAGTTTCATGCAAGTGTGGATGATCTCCTTATTGCCACTCAAACATATCAGATGTAATTTGATGTTTATAATGTGAGTATTATTACTTTACCATTTTTGTTTATGAATATGTGGACTTTTGTTTTTTTTTATCATGCATTTCTAATCAACAATATTTTGTTGTTTGAGCAGCCAGTGGGAAGGTTGCCAGCCTGTTTTGTTAGGGAATTTGGTTCAGAAATTTCTGACTATGTTATTTTAAGGGATCCTAACCATAATGAGTTTGAAGTGCGTGTTGTGAAAGAATCAGGCAAGATGTTTTTCAGCGATGGTTGGCATGTTCTGAAGGATGCTTATGACATAAAATATGGTGCTTGGATCACTCTTTTGTATATTAGTCCTACACTTTTAACCATAAGAGTCTTGACCAGGTGGTGTTTTGAGGTTAATTATCCTTCCTACAAACCTCCTCTTAGACTTTTGTTGTCTAGAAGTGACTCGCAAGTTAGGTTCGTTTGTCGTGAAGGTTTGCTCCGGTGATTCTTCTCGACCAAAGACTCCTATTCTATCTTTTGTCAAACAGTTGACACTTTATGACATACATTCTGGTGTATTGGTAATTACTAAACTTTTTATCCTATTGCAATTGGTTGATATGTGTGTCTGTATTGATTCTTATATTTCTATGCAACATTGTATTGCAGGTTTTGCCATGGTTTGGTTTTGGTGAGACGACTTTTGCTTTCGTTTTTTCAGATTTAGTATTGGTTGATGCTGCTGGAGTTCAGTACAAATGTGATTTGAAACTTGGTGTTGATGGTGCTATCCCTGAATTGGCATGTCACGTGTCCGGCGGTTGGCGTGATTTTTGTGTAGCTCATACTTTGGTTGAGGGTGACATGGTTAAGTTTAGTGTTGCTCACCACACTGCTAGCAATGTTGTGTTTGTCTCCATCTATCCTCAAATACATGTAGAGGATTATTTGAATGTAAATCCTATTGGCAATTAGATTTGCATATGTAACCGTGTTGTTTTGATTAATGGACTATGTTATTACCTATATAATGATTGTGTTTTGTAGTTTCTATATCTCTATTTACTCCAAAGAACAACTCCCACCAAACTAAGATTAATGCTAATATTAATTGATGAATTAACAATGCATAAGTGCCTTGCATCATGTATGACACACGAGTCAGATATTAATTATGTGAGAGAATGAACAGCCAGTCATTTGTTTTTTATTTTTCCCACTGCTACTCATTTCTTCTTTCATTTATTTTGCTTCTTCTAAAAGACTCACTATTCTTTATCCTAACACTTCATAATATTCCTTCTGTGCGCCTCCCATCCATTCAAACTATATCTACGTTAATTTGTTATTGGCTATGGATGCTGCTTGCCTCTCCACCTATAAGATGCCTATTTTTGATGAAACACGTCCTTCCATGGTCGCATGTCAAGTTTATGATATCCTAAGAGGTTAGTAAAAATGTGTATAAATAAATATGAGATTGTGACAATGATCAATTTGTTGTTCAGTTTATTTAGCTTATGACCTTCTTGAAAATACCATCTCATGTTTTAATTTATTTGTTTGTGAGTTAATATTTGCTAGGTTTAAATTGTTATAAAAGGACCTATGACATGTTATTATAATCAAACAGTGTGCAAGGAATGTTCACTTCCATTTTAGATGGTTGATTTAGTTTCTGTTTGTTTGATTAGAACCTGTTGATTGGAATATGGCTCATTGTCGTGCAAATTATTTGGACATGGTCAAAGTTAAGTATAGGACATTTCAGATCGAGTACCCTAGCTTTGAGGTAATTTGATTTCTACTGTTTTTATTTATAGTTTGTTTAAAGTGATTAGTTTATAATGCATTTTACTGTTTGCAAATAGGATGTTGGCAAGCTGCCATCCATGTTTACAGAGGAGTTTGGATTGGAGATGTATAAGTACAATAAGTTAGTGGATCGTTATGGCAATCAATTTGAGGTTGTTGCTGAGAAGCGTGATGGTGCTATCTATTTTACACACGGATGGGCTGACATCCGTAGCTGCTATGTGGATACTGAGGGCAGGGGGGATGGGCTTGCATAACTTATATTAGACCAAAATTGTTTGTTCTGATTTTGATGGATCGCTACTATAGGGATTGCATAGTTAAGAAGATTTATCCTGCTGTTTGTTTAAATTTATCTCAAACTGTCTTTGGACCTGATGAAAATCCTGGTTGGGGTGGGATGGTTCGTTTGCCTTATTACCATGACAGCAATAATTTTAAGCATAGCTTTGTTGTTATTTTGAGTGAGATTGATATTACTTCTGGCTTTTTGGTATGTTTCTTTTATACATTGCAATCTCTCTTTTTCATTTTTGAATTTTTTTTGGTTTAATTGTGTGCCAAGTTATGCCGACTTAAAAAAAATTTCATTCATTGAAAGGTCATAAACTATGGCAATGCTGCAAGCAAAATAACACCGTTATACACTTGAAGATATCTCCTTTCATAGGGGTTCGTACAACTTTGATTGCACTTACCGTTTCCGGAGGCCATAAGGGTTTTTATCAAGCTGAGCAGTACTTTATGCTGTAGATATATCATCTTTGAATTTGTTGCTTTAAGTTGGTTTTTAGATGTGAATCAAATTTCATTGTAATGTTTGAACTTGATCTTTTTGCAATTGCAATATCGCCATGAATTATGCAACGGATACAATAGTACCAATACGTTAATATCCTAAAAATTGTATCATGGTTTCTCATAATGGGTTTTAAATTCACATGCTCACCAATATTTCTTCTAAGATAAAAATCAAATTTATCCAACAGCACATATTACTATAACATAAATTGGGTCCAACTAAGTCTTCATTTTCCATCCTTCTGCATTCCTAATTTTCAATTCTCATCTTTCCTCTCTATAAAACCTAACCTCTCTCACATCTTTCCTCTCTAAGACCTAATCTCTCTGAACCCATCTCTCTCTGCCACCACTCTGCAATAGAAGACAATTACATTCATCCAACATGTTTTCTTACATGGCTTCTTCATCTTCTTTAAGGTCTGTATTCATCCTCACATTTCCTATTAATGAAATTCTCACTTCTATTATTTGTTTCTTACAACTCTTTATTTTGGATTCAAATATGATGCATAGAGTCTTCCATTTCTTAATTGTGATTTCTAGGGTTTAGGGTTCACTCTCTTTCTAAGATTGTTACTGTCTTCCGTTCTTTTTTGCTTCATAGCTACTCTTTAGAAGCAACCATAAATGAGTTGTTTCATCTTAAACGGTCTCTATGTACATCAATAAAAATGTCTGCAAGTGGATATTACAGAGGCGGATAAAGAATTTAACTTGCATGTCTACTGACATAAATGCTCATCTTTGGTTGATTCTTATGTCCAGAAATCATTAATAACTGTCATTTTTCTCTCATTCGATTTGTATCTTGGGGTTCAATCAGTGTTAGTTCATCTGGGCTAAAAATAATTTGTGGTAGTTTAATGTTGCTTTGTTGTTAAGTCATTTGATGAATTGGTATAAGATGTTGGTCTCACTTTTATTGTTGCTAATTTAAGTATCTGTTTCATTTCCATAGAGATCCAGTTCCAACCCAAAAACAGCAGATCATTTGAAACTTGCATTTATCCTGATCAGGTATTTCCATTTGAAGTACCACCCATTATATTTGAAATAGGTTTGAATTCAAAATAACTAATTCGCTTCATATGTCAACACAGCGGGAAATACAAATTTGTCCGGTATTCAGAAATGCTTGGATTCAATACCTCCGGGAAGATTTTTTTGGACGGCTCCTATATCAAGACAAAGAAGAAGTTGCAGTTGCTCTCTTCCTCTACAACAATTGTTGTTATATGACTGATGGAAGGATTGTCTCTAACAAAAGTCATCTTGACTTATGAAGTTATTGATAATCGCTTCAGATTAACTGTCATAGCAAATGAAACGTTTGACGATGATATAATTGCTCCAGACTCAGGAAGATCTTATCAATCTCCAATCCTGCTGGATAGTGAATCAGATGACGATGATCCAATCTTTGCACCAAGTAACCGTGTGTGGCATGCCAATGGTTGTGTTTTACCTGGATTTAAGAATGACCGTGTATTCAGCTGGGAACTTCTTATCACTAAAGCTTATGTACGCTCAGTCAATGATCAAGTTTTGGTGAGTGCTTAATATTCTACTTCATACACTTTGTCTGTTCTGATGCATGTATTTATGATTGTTTTGTTTTTCATGTGACAGTACATTCCACAGAATTCTTTCAAGCACGTTCTTATGAATAAGAATAGCATCACAGTCAGAACACGGCATATCGGAGATGGAATTAAATGGGATCTCATCACCTATGAAAGGAAAATAGGCAAGAAAGAGATGTATGCAAGCAAAGGTTGGTTTGAATTTGTAAGAGCTAACAACCTTAAGGTGGGAGATAAGTTGCAGTTTCAAATTTGCAATCCACCTGATGTTTTGGTTGTGGAAATTGTTCGACGACGCACCGTTTCGTAATCTTCTATGATTAAGGATTTTATTTGTTTGCTTGCAACATTGTTAACATAGCTTTTAACTTTAAATCTGGTCCAAGAAGCAAACATCTAGAAAAGAAGGGATCATAGATTTAGGTAGTGAGGTTTTACCATCGTGCTTAGTTTCATTTGTGCTTATGTTCTTTATCTGGTTTGCAATCTTAGCATCTAACTATGGATACATTTGGAATGACTTGATAGATTCTATCTTGAAAATTTGGATTGATTTGTTTTGATTGTTATAGAAGGTTTTGTCAATGCAAGGAATGATGCATCTGTCACGTTTCTTGAATTTCTATAATTATTTCATGCACTTGCTTTTATGAGATGTAAGATTAATGTTGATATCATGAGAATTGATTTTCTACTTTGTAAGCTTGAGTATTAGTTATGTTCATTTTTTCTATCTTTCACAATTAGTGTGTTTTGGAACAATTTATGCTTTTGTAGAACATTATGTTTTCGTTTGATTGATATATTTGCACTTAAGAATATTGTTTTGTATCATTGTTACATCATAATTGTCTTGGCAAAATTAGCATGCCTTATTTGCATGGTTCCTGTTTGTATTTATTTTATTTTTTTCATAATGAAGTTTGGTTAGAGTGAAAATCAACATATATATAATGATTAGTCTTGATTGGGACTATATAACTTTTATAGGTGGTTTGGAGTTTTTCTTCATTTTTCTTATTTTTGAATTGTTATGATAAAGACTAATGGCAATACATTTGTTCGTCGTGGATTTCTCAACTAATTGTTAAAAAATCAGTCCGGGTCTGTAGTTTTGATAGCATGCAGATTGGAGCAAATTGAAGTTGTGAAATCTACTATCAATTCTTCTCATATGTGGACATCATGTGAATTCTATTATGTAATAATATTAATACTTTGTAGTGACTATTTTATATTTCAATATAGTTATATTTTTTATTTGCAATTATAATTATAAGAGTTTAAGTCGTATAACTATCTATCACTTATAAATCATCTTTTTATCAATGATAGTTTGTTGTATTTTATGATTGTCTTTTGTCTTTCTCTTATTCGAAAATATCGACCATGATTGGCCTCGACCATGATTGGCATCGACCTGTCGTTCCATCGAACCCGTGCAACGCACGGGTGGCCGACTAGTTAAATTATTTACAAAAGGGATGACTGAATTTTTAATGTAACAAATGAATTAATAAATTTTAAGTGGGTCATATTATCCTCTAGTGTATTCAACACACCAACCAAAATAGGCGCCTAGTTTTTATGTTTGAATTTCAAAAACCATTACTTCTTGTTATATAGCCTTACTTCGTCTCCTTCCAAAGTCACAGACACTTCACTTTAACTCCAACAAAAGCTATCCATGGCATCATCAACTTACATTGTCTCCAACTCTGGAAAGGCTTGCGTACTTCAGTTCAAGAAGTTGAACTGTAGATGCGGTAAACTCGTAGATGTCAAGATAGCTACTACAAACCGTAATCCTGCAAGCTATTCTACACATGTAAGGAACGTATTTCTGGCTTCGTTGATTGGGCACATCCTATTGGCTATAAATGTGACGACAACCAACGTCAAGAAAGTGGTGATGAAGTTACTAATGTTGTTGATGTTTCGACTGCCGTAAAAGCTATGAATGGTAGATTATTAACGGTCGAGGGTGACTTAAAAACCACATCTTTTATAGTGTGTGAGATAAAAAGTATTGTCTATTATGCCAGAGCTCTGTTCACTGCGATAATGTGCATGGTATTTGTAATTTTTTATCGTTTTAGTAAAGTAAGACCACTATGTTTGTATCGCGTATAGTTTAGATCCATTTTCTGTGTTGTAGTGTGCTCCACACTGTTAAATGTCTTTCACTTGTGCAACGTTTGTTATTGTAGTGTGTGGTTGAGTTGAAAAAATGGGGTCTTGCATGATTATGGACATTATATCTGTGTGTGTTCTATTTTTTAATGTACTTCTATTGGATCAAACTAATTAAGTAACTTCATCACCACTAGCAAACAAACAATATTCCTACCAGCTGATGGACATTGTTAATCTAAAGCACCCACAGTACATAAAACACAAACAGAGTAGTTAAAAGTTTTAAATACATCTTACACATTTGTTCGAAGATACAAAACATACTTGTTTAACCTACATATTACACATCAGATTAAAACGGAAAGAAACAAAAGTACGCTACACATTACACAGTTGATTAAAACATAAACAGAGTAGTTTAGGCTAACATATTACACATTCGAGTAACATAGCAACATAAAACATTAAACTAATTCTTATATTTAATATATCAAACCATATTAGCTGCGACCGCAGCGCTCGTTTAGTTGGAGATCCAGTTGTTCTTTAAGCAGAAGATTAACAGGTCTAAGATTCATATTCTCAGCCTCCACAAGCTTTAGTTTGTGTTCCATCTTCCTTGCATTGTAATAATTAAAATCATGAACTTTGTGACCAGTTAACTTGAACAACCATCGCAGAGCAACAAATGCTGCATCCTCCTTTGCATCGTCTTCGCTTCTTGAAAATTTTCCATAACACTGCAATGGTTCATATAGTACACCACTAACCGCAACCGTTACTTTATATCGAAAATAAGGTATACCCTTTCGAACACGAAGATGATCTCGAATGTAAACGGCATGTTGTGTACTTAAATAGTCGCACATGACTTGAAGTTGAAGTTGCATATTATATTTGACTATCCAATCTGTTGATTCTGTGATGTCTGCAAAACAGTATATTTGTAAGTGTATATGCAGTATACGATTATGGAAAAGTAATGATGCTATTTTAACAAAAAAAAATTGGTTCTGATGCTTCAATACTATTAACTGATAGATGAATAACAACACATATGTTGTCATTCGATTGCATGGTTTTCGTTGAACATCGTCGTATCTGGCATATCCGATGTTGATGCATGTCCACTGTGTGTTGTGTTTATGGTTGGCTTTACCACATTACTTGCACTCATACGATCATCATAGCTGTGAATGACTTCTGCTTGAAAAAGTCCAGCCTGAAAATATTTTTTACCATAACCATTAATTTCACAATGGATTTCCCATGCTCTCACCGCCGCATCGTATGATTCGTACCTCTCAAACATTTTTCCAGGTACACCACCTATGGCGTTAGCATACTGGGTACACGAGTCAAACACACCACTCATTCTTCCTTCAAAGACAACAAAAAAAGACATTTTGTTTGCTGTATATGAACCTCACTCACGAAAAAGTAGATGGTTTCAACTTATGCAGGAGCTGGTGTAAGGATTGGATAAATCTGATTATATAAATGTCACCAGCACTAGTGTTGGTTGTTGCCTTCATTAATGAATAAGGTAGGTGTGAGTAGAAAGGTTGGTGGAAATTTTAATTGAGTTGAAGTCAATTGTGTTAAGGGGTGTTAAGTATGACTTGTAAAACACCCACACGTCTACCTGAGTTTGTTTCACTGTGACTATTATATTTTGTAATCCCTCCAATGATATATACATATATTTCGTCCTTTACAAAATATAAGCAAAAGTGAATATAGTCTACATACACAAACTTTGCAAGTAATCTAAAAAATAAAATTATTCGTAATTATATATAGAACCGGAGGCGGAGTAGATAACGAAACAAATGAGTTCACACTTATTAAGAAAACCTAATGATAATATAGAATTAATAAGTATTTTTTTGTTGATGAAGCCCCTATAGGGTCGTGTAACGGGGACGAGAAATATATATATATATATATATATATATATATATATATATATATATAGAGAGAGAGAGAGAGAGAGAGAGAGAGAATCTCTCAATGATATATAACGAGAAACGGGAAACAATTTCCACTATACTATTAAAAATATATATTGACTTATTCAAATTTGAATTCAAACCGAAAAAATCGCACTTTCTTATTATGTGTTCATCGCACTTTCACTATACTACATCCAAATGAAAAAATCTATGGGAATTGAAACCTAAAATAAATTAACACAATTTTAATTTTTATAATCAATGGAATTTTTGTCATAATTCCAATTTCAAGCTTTTCATAAACTTTCATTCAAACATTTTTTGGGATGTTAATTTATCAATGTCAGTGGAGAGATCATACATATATTTTTCAATTTGACGCTCAAATGTGACAAATTGCTTCTTTGTGGTACAATGACAACAAATAGTTTGAGAATAGGAACATGGTCAACGTATGTTAATATTCATTTGAAAAATAGTATACAATTAACAATTATGTTTTGCTGATGGAGTCCATATAGAGACATGGCAGAGATGCTGGAAGAGAGAATCTCATAATATTGTTGAATGGGGAATGATGGATTATTTCCCACCCCACTATGCCCCTGTAACACCCTTAAACATAAATCGTACTCCCTCCGGTCTTATTTATAAACAAAAGTCAACAAAAAATTTTGGCCCTAAATATAAGCAAAAGTCATTAAATTCAACTCTAATTAATATTTTTTTCCAACAATACCCCTACACATGCATTTATTCATTTCTACAAGTAATCTATGTTGGAGTAGTACTAATGAGTAATGATGATTACATCTAAGTAGGAGTAGATTTCATAATAGGCAAAAGGGCATTTTAGGAATTGCACTGAAAATTACACATAAAACTAGGATAAAAAGCCAACTCCTTAATAAGTGTGCAGAGAACTTTTGCTTAAAAAAAAAATCCGGAGGGAGTATTTTCATACTCAAGTAGATTAAATAAAATCAATGTCATAAATAATTGAAAGAAAAATATAGGGGAACAATTCAAAATAATATAAAATGAGTGAGAGAGAGAGAGAGAGAGAGAGAGAGAGAGAGAGAGAGAGAGAGAGAGAGAGAGAGAGAGAGAGAGAGAGAGAGAGAGAGAGATAAATAGATAGATAAAATCTCTCATAAGGGTAGAATGAAAATCGCATAACATAAATAATATTAAACATAAATAATATTTAAAAATCCAAAAAATAAATAAATAAAAAGAAAATATTCCTCTGCATGGGACGGGCTAACATACTAGTAATAATAATCATAATAATAATACTAATAGACTTTTAGTCTACCCACCAAAATAAAAAAAAGTTTCCAGTTGATATAAAGAAGTTAGCAAAATTAGACTTTTAATCCATTATATTAATTTTTTTGTACCAGTTTCATTCTTTATCTTTTATTTGTAATATTTTTGTTCTTTAACTTATTTATTTCTAATACTTTAGTGTTTCATCTTTTATTTGTAACATTTTACTCCTTTATCTTTTATGAAAAGTGTAATTTTGCCAACATCTTAAGTTTCAAAATAAATGTCATTCTTGCTTTTCAATGTAATACTTTCCAATTGTACCCCTAATTATTAGTACATACATTATTCCCAACTTGGGCTGAGCATCGGTCGGGTTCAGTCGGATTCGGGCCAAAAATTGTGAAACCGATAAAAACCGCAATCTCTTAATTTAGACCCAATTCCGACCGTTTACATGTTCGGTTTGTTCGGGTGTTGGGTCATCCGGGTGACGGTTTTACCGGGTCGATTTTAACGGTTTAGATTGAAACTTTATTGTAACATCCAAAATTTCATTGATAAAAAAATTCTTATTATTCTTTTATTAACATATTACAAATCATACAATAAAATATTTCACAATAAAAAATTCTTTCATTGATCAATAAAATACAATAAACTTGAGTATTCAATATTTCATACACAATGTAACAAATCATACAATAAAAAAACTGAGAAGCAAGACAATAATAGATAGTAGGCGAGAAGTAGAAATTAAGATAAAATCTAGAAATAATATCTTTTCAATTTTCTTTTATTAACATATTACAAACTTATATAAGCTTTTAAAATTTAATATTTTTCTCCTCAATCAAATATATATAAAATTCACAAAACAACAAGTATAAGAGATTGAGAGGGAATAGGTGGTAGATACTAAAAAAAAAATTGTATTTGAGTAAATGTTCGGTCGGTTTCGGTTATGAAGAAATGAATTTTCAGAGACCCACACCCGCCCGTATACAACCGTTCATAACCGATTTTTCATAATTGTTGACCCGAGGCCCGACCCGCACCCGACCGAGTGCTTCCATATATTGACGGTTATGTCAGTTTCGAGTCAGTCGGGTTGCGGATCCGTGCTCAGCAAGATTCCCAAGGAAACAAACCTATATTTATAGAGGTAAATTAGTACAAATATTATTTCTTTGGACAATATCATTACATTTCTTAATATGCGTGAAGAAACTTTAAACGACTATTATTTTGAGACGCATGGAGTATAACAATGTCAATACCAAAATGCCAACAAGCACAACTTAACTATGTCAATACCAAAAAGCCAAAAACCCTAATTTTCAAACAAAATAAACCTCAAAGGGGTATACCGTATACAGGAAAATAAAATAATTTCATTCAAAACGTGAAAGTCGATTGGGATTTGGGCTCCTAAATCCAAGACCAATTTTCATTCAAAGGGAAACAAACAATAAAGGTAAAAAGCTCTTGGGCAAACCCGCACTGCCCAACCCAGTTTTTTATACGGGTTGAATGGGGGCGGCCCAACTTACGGTGTCCGGCCGAAAACCTCAGCCCAGCCCAGCAAAAATTACAGGTCAAACGGGTCGCCCGTTTTGGCACCCCTATTACTAGAATGAACTGTAACATCCCACTCTTTCAATTACCTAATTAATTTTTATTAGAGTCTTGTCTAATAAATTAGAATTAATTAGTGGTGATTAATTAAATTAAATCTTGGGAATTAAGTATATTATGTGTAAAGTTAGGAACTCTAATTGAACCTAAACTACACATTAGTATAATTAGTTTTCACTTGTGATTTAATTAACTCAAGAAACAATTTTCCCTCCCTCTATTGCTCCCTCTCTCTCGTGTCACATATACACCCACTTATGACTCACCGAGTGGGGAACTAAACCAGCAACGCTACGAACACTTTCAACAGAACGAGACCCACCTTTTTCCTCCTTTGTTTATGAACCAACACCTCACTTCCATGACTCACACTCTCATGTTAATGCTAAGCCTACACCTCACTTATTTTTCCCTCCAATTAGAACACATGCAAGAGCAAAAAAGAAAACAAGTAAATAGCTTTGTACCTCATTCATTTCCTCATAATCACAACTTCATAAAATGCTAAAAACCCCTCAGCCCTCTCTTCTCTCTCACGAACCTCACCAACACCCACAACAAGTTCCCAAGCTTCTCTTTTTACCATTTTCCTTATTTAACAATTTCTCATAAGAATCACACCAAACATCTTCTTGTTCTCAATGATGCCTCACATGCTGCTATACAAACAGAAATTCATTCACATGCAAGTACAGAAATAGAATCAATTAGAACTACACTCTTTTCATTCTCCCAAACTCATCAATGAACAACAACAACACATGCAATTAGTGCAATTCACTCCTTGAGGCAAGGGCTTTAGAACAAGGTAAGAAACATTTCAATCTTCCTTTTCTTCTCAAATTCGTGCTCTAATTTCAAGGGTCTCAACTCAGAAATTTACTTGCATGCAAGGGGTTCAAGTATTTTTATGAATTGGATGAAGTTGTCAAACCCGTATTCCTGGATATACCCTCAGTAAAATGGTAAGAAATCACTCCTCACAACTCCGTTTCGAATGATTCTTTTTGGACTAGAAATCTAACTTGAATACGCTCATTTTGGCTTTGGTTTCATGAATTTTCATCGAGAAACGAATTCTGGGCGAATTTTTGAAGTTGACTGTTCAACCCAGAAATTTCCAGAAAATCGTGTTTGAACAGAGCTCTATTCAAAAGGTAATTTCTCCTTCTCTGTAGCTCTGATTCTGTTTCCGCTTGTTGGTATGGAAAGCTAACTCAATTCCGGTCGTTTGGAGACCAATTTCGTGAATTTAGGCCAAGGAATGAAGTCTGTAGGTTGTTCCGAAGTTAGAGGTCTGAAGCTGTCAATAGGAAATGGATTAAACAAGAGTTGGAAGCTATGTGGATCTATGGTTTAGCAATGAATTCGTAAAGCTTCTGAGTTAATCTCAATTCAGGTGGGTTCTTAGGCTAGTGTAGCTAGATTCCCTAATTATGAAAATTGCATGTTCACTTAGGAATTTTGGAACTAATTGTGTGAGGAGAAATAACTCCCAATTTCTCTTCTATTCCGTTCTATATTAATTATATTATGTTTCTGCATTTTCTCAGAGGATGATTGTAGGTGTAACCTTTTGAAATTAATGATTTTCGTAAAACAGAGTGTTTTCTTCATGAACTCGCCATAGCGAGCGTTCATGGCGAGCAACTGCTCGCCTAGCGAGTTGATTTAGGCCAGGACCTGCAGTTCGCCATGGCGAGCTTGGTAACTCGCCGTAGCGAGCTAAGTGCAGAAAAACCCATATTTTCATTTTCTAAAATATTTCTAAAACACTCGTTTTATATCCTCATCTGAGATAGATAGCTTGCAGTTATATAATGTATCTAATGTTAAACAGGAAGTCAAGCACAATTCTGAATCTTAGGGTATAACTTAGAATTAAGTTTGCATGTTCCCCGGGTTTTGGGATAATTATGGTAGTATGAACTTACTTAGCATCAGTCAGTTATGTGCGATGAATAATATCGCTTTCTGAGCTGTATGCCGGAACGCTTTCTGTTCGCGGACAAGGCAGACCTCTGAGATATGCTCACCTCAGAGTGTCTTGCGGTTAAAATCAACAAGACTATTGTGTGTTACACCCTTATTTAATTATATTTTATGATAATATGTTATGAATTAAAATATGTTATGACTGATTAGGTGCCCCGGCTTAGTAGCCATTAGGAGGGTAGTAGGACCCACTGAGACTTAGTAGTCTCACCCCACTCCATTTTTTTTTTAGGCAGACAAGTTATCTCGGAGCAGGGACCAGGATGGACCTGACGATTGGAGCTGAGCTTGGATTGTCAGCTTAGAAGACTTAGTCTTCTTCCTTGTTTTTATATAGCTTGTTGTTTTGTTCTCGATTCTTTCCGCTGGTTGTACCGAATATTCTAATATTATCTTAATGGTAATATGCTATTCAGTTATATTTCTTGTAATTAATGTACTCAGATTCCAGTTTTTAATCTTCCGACTAAATATTCTAGATATTTTTAGTTGGGGCGTTACATGAACTACGGGTGTACGTGGGCCGAATTGAGTTGGATTTAACCAAAACTAAAACCCGAACCACATATGGTACTCCAGATTGGGTTCGACAAAATAACCACCATTACATCATTGGTCAGGGTTAGGCAAACCAACCAATTTCCGGGTTGGGTTGGATAGTGACTTATGGAAATTATTTTTTTGTTTTTAAATATTAAATAACTAAATGCAAATCATAATTGTTTTTTCATAAAACTAACTCAACTATTGATTTTCTTAAAAATACTATAACTTCTTTCTACTATCAAAATAACCACCCATTTTGGTCGGCTAAACCCATTAATTTTCAGATTTGATATTAGATTACCGAATAATTTTTTTTAAAACATGGTATAACCTATTTTTACTATGAAAAATATTTTACTATCAATCAGCAAATGTGTACTATTTTTATTTTTATAAAAATTCTTTTAAAAAAGTATAAGATTAGTGGGTTAGTGGGTTTTTTGGGTTGGGTCCAATTATGCCCGAAACCGATTTTTTGTTTGGGATTTAATTTTACATTTTTTAAAGCCATGTCCAACAAATTGCCCGATCGGACCCATTTTTTTGGGTTGAATTGAGTGAGTTTGATTGGGTCGACCATATTTGCCAACACATGTACACCCGTATACTGAACTACATATATCAATAAAAATAATATAACAATTAGTTCGGTTTTTTTTGTTCTTCAATTTTTCAAAATATACTTAAGTACTCTCATGTGATAAAATATAACAACAATTCGTTCGGTTTTTATGTTTATTGTATAATTAATTTATTTCGTAACCAATAAAATTTTAATTTCTCACACACATTTTAAATCAGGTTTTATTTCAGTGTCGATCATCAATTCAATACAATTCAATATTTCTTACTATCTTACACCCATGGATATCACCCCCTAGTGCTTGCATTGATGTCATCCTTTCAGGAAAAAAAACTTAATGGCCCACTTATGTTAATATCGGGTCTCAAGTTCCTCAGACCAGATCCATCATTTTTGTTCACAGCAGGATCTATAGCTTTCTTTCCCCAAATCGTCATCGCACTACGCCTCACTGTTCATCTTCCTAATCTAAGATCACTTTCACAACAGAAAATAAAAAACCATTATCATGCAGGATATGATGAAATCAGTAAATTTTTTCTTCAATGTTTACATTGGGTTTTCCTTTATCACTATTGTTATCTGCATAATCACTGGGTTCTATAATCAGAACCATTAATTCAAAATTAAAAATTAAAATCACAATGAAAACGACACAAAACTAAGTAATGAATGAAAACAGGAAAATAATTTTTTAAAACTACCTAACGACCAAAATTAGGTAAATTCAAATCAAATGGCTTCAACGACGGCGTTTTACGCTCCTTTTTTTTCCAAATGTATGCTTCTTGTTATTGTTCCTTCGTCGTCGACAAAATTAGAGCTTTTTTTTGTTTTTTTAAATATATCTGGCTATTAAATTTTAAATATAACATATTTTAATAACTATTCAAAAACTAATAAAAATTTTGTTAACTTAAATTACAAAAACTTTATATTATACTGTAGTAACACCTATCCGACAACTCATCCATACCGTTCCTTATTTTTAAAACGCATCTAATGGTTAAAGAGTACTCTTCACCGGTGAGAGACATGAGTTGGTCTCTCACGCTAGAATTTGCCGTAAAATTAATGGTAGAGATCAAATACAACGTGTAATTGTGTACTTTTTTTTACAGCATCAAATCTCATACCTACTCTTAAATTTATGGTTTTGTGTTTCCTCCATTTGTTATCCCTCCATTTATTCTCCATTTAGAGAAAGAGGGATAGACACATTTAAAATTTGTGAGACCCATTAAAAAGTGAGTCCCACTAATTTGTGGACCCCACTATTTTTTAATGTGTCTATCTCTCTCCAAATGGAGAATAAATAGAGGGATAACAAATGGAGGAAATTCAAACTCTAAATTTATGTAGCAATATTCTTTTAAAATGTTATATTAAATTTAAATAAAAACTTATGGAAAAATATATATTTATGAAATAAAATGAGGTAGAGAAAAATCTCTTATATCATCCTATAAGTTAGTTTATAGATGATGACCAATAGTTTATAATTTATTGTTGGTAATTGATTACTAATAAGTTAATTGATATATTTAGTACAATTAATAGTTTAACTAACTGATAAATATAAAATAACTTAAAAAGATATTCTAATATATTTAAAAATATTAATTTATTATATCTTCTATTAACAATATATTAAAAGTAACTACTAACACATTTTCTAATATACTCTAAGTGTTTGTTTGAAAATACATTTACTTTTCCGCACGCATCTCGCTCATTTTTATAATTAAAAATCTTTTTCAAAAACCCAAAGCGAATGCAAAAACTCACGAACTAGAATAACACTGATGAGGTTTTGATACGATCCTCATGGATACGAACTCATTCTAGACACATAGAGTGTGAATTATTACTCGACGATAGACTGGTCCACTTGCCAGGCCGTAGTCAAGTTTTTGGCGCCGCTGCCGGGGATTGTGTTCACAAAACTTTATTAGAATTATTTTAGTTTGTCAAATTTTTTTTTAAAAAAAAATACAAAAAAACTAAAAAATCAAAAATCTTGTCAATGATTGTGAATTTTGATCTGTGAAATTCTGGCTAAGGCAAAGTCAAGGTATTTAAGCGATTCTAGTGATCCACCTCACTTACCTGAGAATTTTCACGGTGACAAAGACACATAAAACAAACCCAAAGATATTAATTATCTATTCCCGTGCTACTAAGGTATTTGTTAAGTGCATGTAGACTACCCAAGGCATGAGGAATTCAAAAAGCTGGAAACAACTTGATTAAAGACAGCATTCTCACTGAAACTCCTATGGAGGGGAGGTAGAGCAAATTGTAAAAGAGGAGGTGATAACTCACTTTATGTGAGTATAATTACAACTTTTTACTTGCTCTGGTACCTGCTAATATGGTTTTGTATCCAATGTTTAGGTTTATTTTATGCCATTTATGAGTCTAGCATGTATTTAGGATTTTTATGTAATCTCTTCATATAAAGAGAGCTCTAGAGTCATTTGGTGTCAAGACAGACCACTGGACCATTGAAAAGGTTCAAGAGCCAAGGCAAATGATAATCACAGTCAAGACAACCATTCCGTACAACCACAAGAGGTGGCTGACCAGTCAACACAGTCAAAAGCCGCCACGTCAGATGGAGAATACGAACGGGCGCTAACGCGAGGAAAGACAGCTGGCAGATTTTCCATGTGCTGATAGTACTGTCATTGTACTAATCATTTGGGAATATGCTTTATTCCTTTGGGCTGTCTTTTCTCGGATTTAGGGAGGCCCATGATCCAAGACAATGTCCTATATAAAGGAGCCTTAAACCTTAAAGTTAGTATGCTCATAGATGCTCGCATGTGCTGAAAGTTGTGAAGAAAGAAGAACCCTAAGACGTTCATGGTGCGCCGCTGCTGCTGATAACTGAAGTCTAGTCTGCTGTTGGACTTGGAGCTTGAGACATCAACTCTAAGGCCATCTCAGTTGTAGGTTTACATTTAAGAATTCATTTTTATGTGTAAGCTTATATCTTTGGTTGTTATGGTTTCTATGCTCATCATGAGCTAAACTCTTAATGTTGAAATTATGTGAAGTTTAATTGAAAGTTTAATATGTTTAAGTGATGTGATGTGTGTTTGTATGCTCTTTTAGTTCATTTGTTATTTTTCTATATATTCATATCTAGGACTGATCAACTTAAGTTTGAATACAAGTTTGTTATTATGAGACATCTAATAATGAATGGAATTAATGAACTAATATGGTTAAGTGAGGTATAGACATATATTCTCTACCTAGGCTTAGACATAAGCTAGGGCCATAGTAAGAATACAACCACGAGTTTTCTGAACTGTAATGAAGTAAGTTTGACCTAGACATAGGATTCATCTTATCACACATTGCTTGATCCAACGTTGTAGACATACACCATAAGGCAAGAGTTGCTTGCAGGAGTCTTGCCTACACTTATCTCATCACACACATATTAAGCTGGATATTAAATGGACCATAAGTTCAACATGTTTTCACAACTGTTTTCTCGCACTATTTTAATCAATTGTTTCCTTTAATTTATTTGCAACCCTAAAATCCTATTTTGTTACTTTAATCACTCATAAGTTTAAAACTAATTGAACTAGTTTTGGAGCGAGATTTCCTTATCACAATTCCTGTGGGAACGATACTTTTTCTTATTACTTGTGCTACAGATAAGACTGTGTATACTTGCACATTGCGAACAATTATATCACACCTAACAAACGCAACAAGTTTTTGGCGCCATTGCCGGGGATTGTGCGAAATTTAGTTCCATTTTTAGTTTATTAGTTTTTAGCTTATTTGAGATTTAATCTATTTTCTGTCAAGTGGTGTTAAGATAGGTGTACCAGAAATTGTATGCACAAGTTGTTATCACCAGAATTCAGAGCAGATCCTGAAATTGAAAGAACATTCAGAATTCTAAGGCGTAATAGAAGAAGTAACCAAGAGGGAGTGAATCAGAAGAAGAAATGGCAAATCTAGAACAGCCAGGAGACATGCCTGACATTATCGGTATTGCTAATGACCGAGGAAGGAATATAAGGGATTATGCCGTTTTTGATCCAAATGTTATGAACACTGGGATAGTAAGACCTGAGATAACAGCTGCTCAGTTTGAATTCAAACCAATGATGTTCCAAATGCTTCAAACTGTTGGTAAATTCTCTAGTGCTGCTACTGAAGATCCTCACCTCCACTTGAAGCAATTTCTTGAGGTAGCTAGTAACTTCAAAATCCCTGGGATTACTGATGATGCTTTCAGATTAAGGCTTTTTCCCTACTCACTGAGGGATAGTGCTAAAGGTTGGCTAAACTCTCTAGAGCCTAATTCCATTGCTACTTGGAATGCTCTAGCTGAGAAGTTCTTAGCTAAATATTTCCCTCCTGTCAAGAATGCAAAGATGAGGAATGATATCACTTCTTTTAGACAAGGAGAGGATGAGCCTTTGTTTGATGCTTGGGAAAGGTATAAGGAGATGCTAAGGCAGTGTCCACATCATGGTATTCCTGTATATATTCAGCTTGAAACTTTTTACAATGGTTTAGTGCCATCTTCAAGAAATATGTTGGATGCATCATCAGGAGGAGCCTTACTTTCCAAGTCCTACACAGAAGGTTTTGATCTCATAGAGAGTATCACTGCAAACACCTATCAATGGCCTACAGCCAGAGCAAATCGTGCTCCTAATCAATCAAGGAAGACAGCTGGAGTGCATGAAGTTAGTGAAACAACAGCCCTTGCTGCTCAAGTGGCTCAAATGCACAACATGTTGAAGACTTTACTCACGCCACCTGCCTTGCCTGCACTTGCTAGTGAACATGTCAAAGTAGTTACAGACTTAGCTGAAGTAGCCTGTGTTTATTGTGGTGGAGCTCACCTCTATGAAGAATGTCCTGCAAACCCTGTGTCAGTCAACTATGTCAACAATTTCAACAAGAATAACAATCCTTACAGTGATCGTTATAATCCTGGTTGGAGGAACCATCCTAATTTCTCTTGGGCAAATGCACAAAATCAACAAGTTCATCAAAAAGCACCTGTTGTACCCCCAGGTTTTTCTCAACAGCCTGGTAGTCAACTGGAGTCAATACTGAAGAATTTCATGCAAGAGACAAAGAATTTCACTGTTGAAGCCAAGAATCAAATTTTAGCCCAAGGAGTTAGTATAAAAAATATGGAGAATCAGATGGGCCAAATAGCCACGACTCTTACTCAAAGACCAAGTGGAAGTTTGCCCAGCACTACTGAAACACCTGCTTCTACCTCAAAAGACAAAGGCAAAGAAACATGCAAGATGATAACTTTGAGGAGTAGAACAACGTATGAAGGACCAAGCATGGGGACAATTCAAATTGAAGATGCTCAAGAAAGGTTGGCTGAAGACTCAACTGTCTCACAGTCAAATCAACAGTTATCCCCTGCTGTCAGTTCAAAGAAGACAAGTCCTGAAAAAGCACCTGAGTCACCAAAAGACAAGACTCTGGTTGCCCCTGACGCTACTACCAAGAGTAGCCCTGTTTTAGGAAGAGAAAGACCACCACCTCCATTTCCTCAGAGACTAAGAAGAGCCAAATAAGAAAAGCAATTTGATAAGTTCATTGAGATCATGAAGCAATTGCATATCAACATTCCTCTCATTGAAGCTATTCAACAAATGCCAAACTACTCTAAGTTTATGAAGGATGTGCTTACAAAGAGGAAGAGGATTGGTGAGTTTGAAACTGTAGCACTTACTCAAGAGTGCAGCCAAATGGTACAAGGGAGAATTCCACCTAAATTGAAGGATCCTGGTTCTTTTACCATTCCTTGCACCATTGGTGATGTTTATATTGGAAAGGCACTGTGTGACCTTGGAGCTAGTATCAAACTTATGCCACTTTCCATATTCAAGAAATTGGGAATTGGAGCTGCAAGGCCTACCACAGTGACACTTCAGTTAGCAGATAGAAGTCTATGTTACCCTCAAGGCAAAATTGAAGATGTGTTAGTAAAGGTAGACAAGTTTGTCTTCCCTGCTGACTTTATCATAATGGATTTTAATGATGATGATGATGATACCCCTATTTTATTGGGAAGGCCATTCCTTGCAACTGGCAGAACACTAATTGATGTAGAGAAAGGAGAACTCACAATGAGAGTCAATGCTCAAGAAGTCGCATTCAACATTTTGAAAGCAATGAAGTACCCTGTTGAAGAGATAGAAGATGTTTCCTTACTGCAATGCTGGGATTCATTGGTTCAAAAACAATTTGAAAAGAGGCATGACCCATTGAAAAATGAGTTAGTTGTACATGAAGACAAGGAATTGGCACAAGAAGTTAATGAAGATGAAGATTCAACTCATCCCGAGGCACTTTGGGTTGACAAGTATGAAGTTCTAGAGATCCCTATTGAAGACCAGAAGGTGAATATTCCCTCAGTTTTGAAGCCACCTGATCTGGAGCTGAAACAATTACCAAGTCATTTGAAGTATGCATTCCTGGAGACTAGTCAGCAGTTACCTTTTATCATAGCTGCTGAATTGACAAAAGAATAAGAGTCAAGCCTGTTGGCCGTGCTCAAGAAACACAAAAAGGCCATAGCTTGGCAAATGGCAGATATTCAAGGGATTAGTCCAACTGTTTGTATGCATAGAATCCTGCTGGAAGACAATGCTAAGAATAATGTGGAATGCCAAAGAAGACTCAACCCCATCATGAAGGAAGTAGTGAAGAAAGAGATCATTAAATGGTTAGATGCTGGTATTATATACCCTATTTCTGATAGTGTGTGGGTAAGCCCTGTTCAATGTGTACCAAAGAAAGGAGGCATGACTGTGGTTGCCAATGAGAAGAATGAATTGATTCCAACAAGGTCTGTGACTGAATGGAGAATCTGCATGGACTATAGGAAGCTGAACAAAGCTACAAGGAAAGATCATTTTCCCTTGCCTTTCATAGATCAAATGCTAGATAGATTGGCTGGTAAGGATTTCTATTGTTTTCTAGATGGTTATTCTGGTTACAACCAAATAGACATAGCTCCTGAAGATCAAGAGAAGACTACTTTTACTTGTCCCTATGGTACTTTTGCTTTTAGGAGAATGTCATTTGGACTTTGTAATGCACCTGCTACATTTCAAAGGTGTATGATGGCACTGTTCTCAGATTTAATTGAATCAGCAATGGAAGTTTTCATGGATGATTTTTCTGTCTTTGGAGAATCATTTCATGATTGCCTCTCCAATTTGGAACTAATGTTAATCAGATGTGAAGAAAGCAACTTGGTTCTCAACTGGGAGAAATGTCACTTCATGGTCAGAGAAGGTATTGTGTTAGGGCACAGAATTTCAAAGAAGGGATTAGAAGTGGATCAAGCCAAGATAGAAGTTATTGAGAAGTTACCTCCCCCTGCAAATGTGAAAGGAATTAGAAGTTTCTTGGGTCATGCTGGTTTCTGTAGAAGGTTTATGAAAGATTTTTCTAAGATTACAAAGCCTTTATGCCAACTGTTGCAGCATGACGTTCCATTTGATTTCAATGAAGACTGTATGAAAGCTTTTAATACTCTGAAGACAGCTTTAGTCACGACACCAGTTATCATTTCACCTGACTGGACCAAGCCATTCGAACTTATGTGTGATGCTAGTGACTATGCTGTTGGAGCTGTGCTGGGGCAGAGGCAAGACAAGACTTTTCATTCCATCTACTATGCAAGTAGAACACTTAATGAAGCTCAACTCAACTACACAACAACTGAAAAGGAATTGCTGGCTGTGGTATTTGCCTTTGATAAGTTCAGATCCTATTTGGTTGGTACCAAGGTGGTAGTCTACACTGATCATTCAGCCATCAAGTACCTCATTGCAAAGAAGGATGCCAAGCCAAGGTTAATCAGATGGATTTTGCTTTTACAAGAGTTTGATCTGGAAATCAGAGATAAAAAGGGAGTAGAAAACCAAGTGGCAGATCATCTGTCAAGACTCCCAGATGAAGTGCAGAATCAAGAAAGGTATGTGATTAAGGAAGAATTCCCAGATGAGCAATTACTTGCGATAACTGGAGATATGACTCCTTGGTATGCTGACATTGTCAATTATTTAGTTAGCAAAGTAGTTCCCCCAGAACTTAAATCCCAACAAAGAAAAAGATTTTTTCATCAAGCTAGGGATTATTTCTGGGATGAACCTTTTCTTTATAAAAAATGTGCTGACCAAATATTGAGAAAATGTGTAGCAGGCCAAGAGGCAAGTCTAGTGTTGACTAATTGCCATTCAGCACCTTATGGTGGGCATTTTGGAAGCACTAGAACTGCTGCTAAGGTATTGCAATCTGGATATTTCTAGCCAACCCTGTTTAAAGATGCTTATGAATTTGTGAAACAATGTGATAGATGTCAGAGGATAGGTAATGTTTCCAATAGACAGGAGATGCCTCTTACCAACATTTTAGAAATTGAATTATTTGATGTTTGGGGCATTGACTTCATGGGACCATTTCCTAATTCCTTTGGCAATCTATACATTCTTGTAGCTGTGGATTATGTTTCCAAGTGGGTTGAAGCAATTGCTACCCCCACTAATGATGCTAGAGTGGTAACCAACTTTTTGAAAAAGAATATTTTCACCCGTTTTGGCACTCCTAGAGCCATCATCAGTGATGAAGGTTCTCACTTTTGCAATAAAATATTAGAGGAGTTGCTGGCCAAATATGGGGTAAAACACAGAGTTGTCACTGCTTATCATCCTCAGACTAGTGGGCAAACAGAGCTATCCAATAGAGAGATAAAAAGAATTTTAGAAAAAGTTGTAGACCCTTCTAGAAAGAATTGGTCTAAGCTCTTGGATGATGCTCTGTGGGCCTATAGAACAACTTATAAAACACCTTTGGGAATGTCCCCATTCAGATTAGTTTTTGGTAAAGCTTGCCACCTACCAATTGAACTTCAATGTAAAGCCTTTTAGGCTACTAAAAAGTTGAATTTTGACTATGAGGCAACTGGTAGGGCAAGACTGCTGCAACTAAATGAGTTTGAGGAGCATAGAATGTTTTCATATGAGAATGCTGAGTTATATAAAGCTAGAACCAAAGCTTGGCATGATAAAAAGATTCAAAAAAGAGTTTTAATTGAGGGACAACAAGTTTTACTTTTTAATTCTAGATTGAAGTTGTTCCCTGAAAAGTTGAAATCTAGATGGTCAGGCCCATTCAAACTTTTGAAAATTTATCCTTATGGGGTTGTTGATCTTTTAGATGAGTCAACTGGAAAAGAATTTAAAGTTAATGGTCAAAGAGTAAAACACTATTGGGGTGATGACTCAAGGTCTAGAGTCACCACCAACCTTGATTTGATTTATGGTTACAAGTCTGGCTGAGGACTTAGTAAAACCAAGCACTGCTGGGAGGCACCCCAGACTACTAATGTAAATAGTTTTTGTTTTTGTTTTTGTTTTTAGTTTTTGTTTGTTTCAAAGAAGGAAAGATGATTGGAGTCAACTATGTTGCATCACAGTCTTGATTGTAGATGACTGATGCTTTGCTGGGTGCGCGCTGTGAGCACCAAGTGTCAAGTCACGTGGAGGTTCCTTGATGAAGTCTTTGAAGAGTTTGTGGAAATTAGCTGTCAAAGCACCAGACATGGATTATTGACACCTGTCCGATAATTATAGCCGTGTCAGGCGAGTTATCTCACGCGCCGGATGTGACCAATGCTTTTCGATAGAGTGACCGATTGTAACCGCTACCCACTACTTTTTCAACTGCCATCATTACCTCAATTACCTCACCGGTTTATTATTTTGCAACGGATCTTTGATTAGATTTACTACAATTATTCATCTTCACCCACGTTTATATAATTACCTCTCTCTCAACCCTAAAACACTTTCACAAATCCTATTTTTCTCTAAGTTTCTCAAATTTTCTATTCTCTCTCACAAATACTCCAACTACCAAAATTCCATCACCACATTCAACCATGGCCTCTCAAAGCTCAAACAATGATTCTTACTTTGATAGCTTCGTCAACATTGAAGCTGAGCAACGTTACACCAAATTCATCTCTGCAAAATCGTTCTTCACAGAGCGAGGATTCATTAGCAGTTTTGAACAAGATGATACTATGATCCCTGCAGAATTGTCTGCCATTATCAACAACTTGGGCTGGAAGAAGTTAGCGAAGCAACCATCAGATTACAATGCTCAAATGGTGAAGGAGTTCTACGCAAACCTCACCAACCCCAATCAGAAGAAAAAGGAAATGTTTGTTCGAGGCAAATGAGTTCTTTACTCTGAAGCCAACATCAACCGCTTCTATGGGCTTAAGGATGGAGACGACCAATATGAAGCCAGTCTAGCCACGTTGTCTGATGAGGAGATGACAAGTGTCATGAAGAGTTTAACAATTGAAGGGACGGAGTGGAATCACAAGAATGGTGTGAATGAATGGACGGTGAAGATGATGCAGTTGAAGCCTATGATGAGGGTGTGGTACCAATTTCGGAAGCATACTGTCTTGCCTACTGCTCACAATGAAATAGTCAATAAGGCAAGACTGGTGTTGCTGCACTGTACTACTGCCCTGCAGTATGTGAATGTTGGAAGGATAATAGCCAAGGAGATCACTCTCTGTTCTCAGAAGAAGGAAGGTATGTTGTACTACCCATGTTTGATCTATGGGCTGTGTAAGAAGCAACTAGTACCCCATGGTGAAAGGGATGAAGTTTTCAAGCCAACTGGTGGTTTTGATGCGCGATCTATTGAAGTGCTGATAAAGGGAAATACTGGGCGGAAGTCAAGGCTGCAGTTGCCTGCTACCACTAGCTCTCCAGATGTCATGGCGCTGCTATCCAAGATGCAAAGGGATATGCAAGCCTTCTATGCTTGGAATGATCAATTCAGTCATTGGATGGAGCTGCAGTTTGAGTATTGCCTGCCTGCAGAGAAGCATGTTGGACCACTACCCCCATTCCCTAGAGAGATTTTACCTTTTGTTGCTGAAGAAGTTCAAGCTGAGAAAGAGCCAAGTGCAGACAAGCCTGAGCCATCTGCTAAGGCTGAGAAAAGAAAGAAGAAAAAGAAGTCAAAGTCTGGAAAGAAGAAGCAAGTTGTGGAAGAAGAGACACACCTTGTCTCTTTAGGCAAAGCCCCCATTGTGCCCGCAGTTGAGTCAAATCAGCGGTTGCCTGAAGATGACCATCTGATTGAGCCAAAGATAGCTGCTGATAAGACTCTGGCCAGTCAAGAGGTGTTGTTGAAGGATGTTATTCAAGAGAACCCTGAAGAAGAAGAAGTTTATGATGAAGAAAGTGTTAGTGTGGAGGTTGTGGCTGAGAAAGAGGATGCGTCTGAAGAGGTGGAGATGAATGAAGAAGAAAGAGGGCCAGAAGGACAAGCCCAAAGTTCTGATGTTGATGAGACTACTGCTGACAAGCCTGATGAGCAGGCAGTTGTAGAGGAAAGGATCCCTGAGCTGGAAGTAGGGAATCCTGTTGCTGCTAGTGTTCCTAGTGGAGACAAGTTGGCGACGACGGAAAAGGTGACAGCTGTGGATGAGTCACAAACCCTTGGGTCCATTCTAAGGAAAAAGCGCACAACAAAGAGGAAAGCTGTGCCACAGGCAAAAGCTGATAAGCTTGTGGGTGGCGATCCTGAGCCATCTGTCTCAGCAGGAAAGAATGAAGAAAGGAAGGAAGCTGATGAAAGGGCGTCCAACGTCGTTGGCACCAAGAAGAGAAAGCCTAAGGTTCACGTTGCTGGAACCAGGAAAAGCGCCAGGCATCTTGCCTGAGTGGTATCTGTCTTACCCTATCTTTTATTTTATGTTTTTAGTTTTTAGGTTGTCTGTTTTGTCTGTTGTTGTCTCTTCCCTTGTCAACAGTGGGGACACTGTTTAGCTTAAGTTTGAGGGAGAGGCACGAGTCAAATAAATTGAGTTTGTTGAGTCTGTCCGTTTTAGAGAGTCAGATCGCAATTAAATTGTTTGGCTAAGCATTCTATTGACATGACAACTGAGTTTTAAGGTTATAAGTGAATTTAGTCTAGGATTGTTGAAATTTTTGGAAATTCTTGCTTGGATTTTTGATGTGATAACCATTGCACCTTTTATGCACAACTGATTGATAACTGTTGACCTTAGTAATGGCTAGATAAGTTTTTAGAATACATAGTCATGAGGTTAGGTTTTCTAAGTATGGACTATAATTAAGGGAATGAACAAAGAACATGTTTGGGGGAAAGGAGTTAGGAAAATAATGTATAAGCATGGCTAGATATAAAAGTGATGGGGCGTTACATAATTATGTATAAAAAAAAAATATATAATAAGTCCTTGTGCCAACTACTGAAAGGACAATAAAGGGTTCCTGTGCCTAAAACTGGAGGAACATGTGCTGTGTAGGGTGCTCTACTCGGAGTAACAGGTTGGACTCATTACAAGTGAGATCCCGTCAGGTGAAAAGGTAGAGTAGCACCTAAAGCACTAAAAATTTGAACCTAAGTAATGTCCCCGGCATATAATGATCAAAAAGCCTGTGTAAGCATGAAAAGAATAGCTCCCCCCTTAGGCAAGTCTCTAAGCTCAAACCCTGAACCTATAGGAAAGAAAAAGATAACTTACGTCTTGACTATGTAGTTTTAGAAAAGGATCTTGTCATCTCTCTGGTTGACAGTAGGATATCATTTCACACACACACGCATGGTTATTATTGATTTTTGAATTGCAAGAATTATGTCAATCTTTGAAATATAATCTGAAACTTGAAGCTTATGATTTGAATGTGCTGTTGTCATGTTAATAAGATGAGTAGCCTCACAAAGTCTTTGCTTTCTACCGCATTACCTGAGGACAGGTAATAGTTCAAGTTTGGGGGTGTGATAACTCACTTTATGTGAGTATAATTACAGCTTTTTACTTGCTCTGTTACCTGCTAATATGGTTTTGTATTCAATGTTTAGGTTTATTTTATGCCATTTATGAGTCTAGCATGTATTTAGGATTTTTATGTAATCTTTTCATATAAAGAGAGCTCTAGAGTCATTTGGTGTCAAGACAGACCACTGGACCATTGAAAAGGTTCAAGAGCCAAGGCAAATGATAATCACAGTCAAGACAACCATTCCGTACAACCACAAGAGGTGGCTGACTAGTCAACGCAGTCAAAAGCCGCCACGTCAGATGGAGAATACGAACGGGCGCTAATGCGAGGAAAGACAGTTGGCAGATTTTCCATGTGCTGATAGTACTGTCATTGTACTAATCATTTGAGAATATGCTTTATTCCTTTGAGCTGTCTTTTCTCGGATTTAGGGAGGCCCATGATCCAAGACAATGTCCTATATAAAGGAGCCTTAAACCCTAAAATTAGTATGCTTATAGATGCTCACATGTGCTGAAAGTTGTGAAGAAAGAAGAACCCTAAGACGTTCATGGTGCCCCGCTGCTGCTGATAACTGAAGTCTAGTCTGCTGTTGGACTTGGAGCTTGAGACATCAACTCTAAGGCCATCTCAGTTGTAGGTTTACATTTAAGAATTCATTTTTATGTGTAAGCTTATATCTTTGGTTGTTATGGTTTCTATGCTCATCATGAGCTAAACTCTTAATGTTGAAATTATGTGAAGTTTAATTGAAAGTTTAATATGTTTAAGTGATGTGATGTGTGTTTGTATGCTCTTTTAGTTCATTTGTTATTTTTCTATATATTCATATCTAGGACTGATCAACTTAAGTTTGAATACAAGTTTGTTATTATGAGACATCTAATAATGAATGGAATTAATGAACTAATATGGTTAAGTGAGGTATAGACATATATTCTCTACCTAGGCTTAGACATAAGCTAGGGCCATAGTAAGAATACAACCACGAGTTTTCTGAACTGTAATGAAGTAAGTTTGACCTAGACATATGATTCATCTTATCACACATTGCATGATCCAACGTTGTAGACATACACCATAAGGCAAGAGTTGCTTGCAGGAGTCTTGCCTACACTTATCTCATCACACACATATTAAGCTGAATATTAAATGAATCATAAGTTCAACATGTTTTCACAACTGTTTTCTCACACTATTTTAATCAATTGTTTCCTTTAATTTATTTGCAACCCTAAAATGCTATTTTGTTACTTTAATCACTCATAAGTTTAAAACTAATTGAACTAGTTTTGGAGCGAGATTTCCTTATCACAATCCCTGTGGGAACGATACTTTTTCTTATTACTTGTGCTACAGATAAGACTGTGTATACTTGCACATTGCGAACAATTATATCACACCTAACAAACGCAACAGGAGGCTGCAAAAGAAAGGCCAATGATCAAGAGGATCATTGGACTAAAAAGCTTCTAGAAGAACAGTAATCATAGAAAATTACAGGAAGCAAATAAGGGGCTGTAATAGAAAATGATTTCGGTACCAAGGGAACCACTCGGGAAGATGACATGAGAAGGACAAACCATCAGGAATGGAACGCTTGCAAACAGGAGAATCAGTCACTAAGTCATCCTAGAAGAACAAATTCTTCCTAGAGAAGAAAACGTCTAATTGGAAGTCATGCATCAATACAAGTTTGGGGTGAAAACACTATGCTCTATAAAACTAACCTGAAAAATAAGCCGCCAACAGGTATAGTTGAGGGAGTGGTGAAACTGAACTGGTCCTGCCAGAACTGCAAAAATCAAATATGGAAGATGGTAAGTGCTCAAAGACGGAACGAGAGGAGAACAAAAGAGACATGCAAACCTATCCTCTGTAATGGAGGAAATGCGTCAAGCTAATGAGACGCTAAACAAGCGCTGTTGGGAGGCAACCGAAGGATAAGTATTTTATTTTTCATTAAATTTTCATTTCAATAATGTTTTTCAATTCAATAAAATGTACTTTAGGAATTCTTGTTATTACTTTCATCTATTAAACCCCTGTCAAACTTACAAAACAAAACAAAATTAAATAATTATTGTTGTTTATTATCTTGTGCATGATAAACTGTTATAGGTAAGATCGCAGCGAAGTAAGCTATGAATGTTGATGATCCGAATTTCACGCCTTCACACAAATACCAAAGGTGATTGCTCCGAAGAGCGGAAGTTCGGGAGACAATGAGACGAGTGATGAAGCGGTGTCTGCAGATAAGTGTTCATGCCTTCATATACCTAAGCTAAGTGAGATTTTGAGCCAAATATTTCTAAAGGTATTACCAAATTATTTCGATCTACTATGAGAGTTCCGCACTCTTGTTTATTTTTCAGAACTTGCTCCAATTCTCTATGACTGGTTGATTTAATAAAATGTGCATTGAGGCAATTGTTTGTTATAACCCAGAGTCTTTTTCAAGCCACCCATATAATTATTATTATCCTTTGCTAGCCAATTTTGAGCCGTAAAATAATATCCCTTTTCTTTCGGTGACAAACCACGATATAAGCCTATAGACCAGAAAAACAATAAATTACCCTCTTTTGGAGTTAGGTAAGAGTTCTCTGATCATAGCAACAAAATAAGTTTGGGGTTGCTTATGGAACTAGCAACATTTCAAGTTGGGTGGGTATACAGAGAACAGAGAACTATCACTACAAAAAAAAAAAATACAGAAAAAGAGACGGAAAAACATAAAAAAATTCCCTAAAAAATAGTCTCTTCAAAGAAAAAATAATAAAAGAGCCAAAAAAGCAAAAATAGTGATAGAAAAAAGAACCACAAACGTCTCTCCGGTTCAATTCACTGATACCAAAAATAAAAAAGGTATCCTATGGAATAAGGTTGCGTACACAAAAAGGAAACAAAGTAGAACTTAACTCCAAGTTTAGCCTACTTATCCCAAAAATGTCATACCTTGACCCTAGCCACGTTATAACCCTTAAAGACCTCTAATAATGCATGTTTGTTAAATTTTGACTAGTTGCTTAGAATTCTTGCAAGCATATGGTAAAATGGCAGGTTATGCGATGATTGAGAGTAACCCTTTCAATTTCGAGCGAAAATGTGAGAGAGAGAAAATGTTGAACACAGACTCTTGCAAAAACTTGTCTGACTCGCTACTATCAACGTCTCTTGAACCAAGCAGGACTGAGCATGAACACCGCTGTAAGAATCAGCGGTACCATTGTTGAACATGTAAGTGTGTGAAATTCCTATAATCTTTATTTATCTCTTAACTCGCTAACGATCTTGTCTTACAACATGTTACTTGAGAACAAGCAACAGTTTAAGTTTGGGGTTGTGATGACATGAATTTATGTAGTATTTTAGGTAATATATTTAGTAGTATTTTGACCAAAACAGGCCCAAACATCAAGAACAACCTGAAGAAACGAGAAAAAGCATCAAGACAAAGCAAAGATACGCAAAAGACAAGAAAAAGCCAAAAAAGTGAAGAAAGTAGCTCATCGTGTCACGATGGCTCCCAACGTGCCACGATGAAAGCTGCTTGTTCGCCAAGAAATTAGAAATTATATTTTTGAAGAAAATCTTAGCATCGTGTTGCGATGGACCTCAACGCAGTACGATGCCTTTACTTGGCCACCACGCTGATGAAATGCACAGGATCAGTTATATTTTTAAACTGAATCTTTCCATCATGTCACGATGGACCTATCGTGTCACGATGGCTTGCTGAGGCCCATTACAAAAAGTATAAATAGAGCTCTAATACCTCATTATTTTTTATTTAGAAATAGAAGAACTTTCTCTTCTTTTATGAAATTCCGGCACTCACAGTAGACAGATGTGTTGACGGATGTTCCAACACCTGTCTCCACGAACGATAACAGAACAAGTAATAAAGCAAGTAAAAGCAGGAAAATAAACTTGCACACTTTGTTTGTTAACCCAGTTCGGACGCAACTGCTCCTAATCTGGGGGATATCAATCCAGGAATAAATCCACTATAACAGTATTGATTCAGAGGCTAACTACCCGCTAACCCTCCTCACTCAATCCCTATCTATGCAAACTCTATCTAGGCTTAACCTAGATATGACCAGCCCAGGTCACTTCCTTAATAACGATGCTCCTTCACACCGTCGTAAACCTACCGGGGTATAAAACACAATTCAACTGAATGGTTGTTGGAGACACCCTCCTAGACACGCTATGCACTTTTACCTAAAGGCTTCAAGTTCTTAGACTAACTGGCTCTTTGCTTCAAAGCTTCAGAGAAAGTAACATTACAACTCAATCAAACACAGTCCTAAACATGCATTAAGGCAATGCACGAAAGGCTCACAAAGAGACTCGATTTTGACACAGTAAACCCTAAAACCAAATACGGCTTGACTCTCTTGGAGAACTAGGTCTTGGTCTTCATATATTTATAATCCTGAGCTGCTTGGACAACAAGTAATACTTGGGCTTCTGAATCCTTGATGAAAAAGGCGTGTCTTGATCTCTTACAAAAATATTCCTTGAACCTAAAAATTCGTTTTAAAAATATATTATTACATATTTTAAAAATAAATCTTTCCATTTAATTCCTCAGCAAGCTGGCTGATTTCCTTTTGCCTTGGCACACAAGCTAAACCTGAAACAAAAGAAATTAGGGTTCAAAGAAAGACGGCGCGCTGAAAGGCGCGTACTATGGTTCCAAATCCAGCTGGCGTCAGCTGGCAATGTGGAAGACAGATGTTACCACATCTGTCACCACCTTAGACTAGCATCTTGTTTTTGCAAAATGAAGCCAACATCCAAAAACCCAACAATCTCCCCCTTTGGCAAATTTTGGCTAAAACAACCTTATCATCTTCTGGAGAGAAAACTTCAGCAAATTCCTTCAACTTTGACGAAGTCACTTGATAGAGAAGGAAAACCACTTTGCAAAGTTACTTGAAGTAACGAACAAGACATCAGAGGCAACGAAAATAAACACTACTAGCCTCACCTAACATAGATTCCTGACATCCTGTAGTTAGCTAGACAGTAATACCTAGCTTATCACTCCCCCTAGAGTTATGCATACTGAGAAACAAATTTTCCCAGACAAAGAGTGCAACTTGCACCTGTAACCTGCTGCTTGAGAGAGTATAGAGTTTACTCCCCCTTAACACCTGCATTACCTGTTACTCCCCCTGAATACAGTACCTGTGTAAAAGATAAGTTTTGAATTACACCTATACCACACAACCTGTTTCTGTACCCACATGTTAGCACATGTGGCACACCTGTACCAACCAAATCAAATACAAGTACTACTCCCCCTTTTTAGCCAATAAATTTGACAAATAATACTGGAGTAGAACATAAATACTGTGCAACCTGTATGATCATGATTGTTGCACATTACAGGCGCTGTAAAGCTACAACTCTTCAAATAGGCAGATGCCTAATTTGCTCCTCAACTCCTCAAAACGGTTTACATCTATAGCTTTGGTGAAGATATCTGCAGTCTGCTTCTCAGTGCTTACATGTTCAAGAGTGACCACCTTGTCTTCCACAAGGTCTCTGATAAAGTGGTGCCTGATATCAATATGCTTGGTCCTGCTGTGTTGGATAGGATTCTTGGAGATATTGATTGCACTTAAGTTGTCACAGTATAATGTTAGCACATCTTGCTCAACATTGTACTCCTTCAACATTTGTTTCATCCATAACAGTTGAGAACAGCTACTTCCAGCAGCAATATACCATGCTTCAGCTGGGGACAAGGCCACATTATTCTGCTTCTTGCTGAACCATGAGATCAAATTGTTGCCCAAGAAGAAACATGCACCTGAGGTGCTCTTCCTATCATCAGCACTCCCTGCCCAGTCACCATCATAGTAGTCAACTAGCTTACAACTTACTCCATGAGTGTACAACAAACCATAATCACTAGTACCATTCACATACTTGAGGATTCTCTTGACTTGTGTGAGATGACTCACTTTTGGCTCAGCTTGGTATCTAGCACATACACCTACATCAAATGTTATATCTGGCCTACTAGCTGTGAGATACAACAAATTACCAATCATGCTTCTGTAGAGGCTTTGGTCCACATCAACACCTTTCTCATCTTTAGTTAGTTTAAGATGAGTAGCAGCTGGTGTTCTTTTGTGAGGAGAACTATCCATTCCAAATTTCTTGACAATATTTTTTGCATACTTGCTCTGTGAAATAAAAATTGTGTCACTCATTTGTTTCACCTGTAACCCAAGAAAGAATGTTAGTTCACCAACTAGACTCATTTCAAATTCTGACTGCATCTAGTGTACGAAATGTTGCACCATCTGGTCAGACATCCCTCCAAATACTATGTGATCTACATAGATCTGGGCAATCACCAGCCTTCCTTTTTCTTCCCTTACAAACAGAGTCTTGTCATTGCCACCTTTTCTGTAACCATGGTCAACCAGGAACACAATAAGCCTTTCATACCAAGCTCTAGGAGCTTGTTTGAGGCCATATAAGGCTTTCTTCAACTTGTACACATGATAAGGGTAACTAGGTACTTTTCACATCCATCTGGAATAACTTGAATTTTAGGATACAAGCCACTCCTAGAAGTAGTCTAACCGATTCCAATCTAGCCACTGAAGCAAAAGTCTCATAAAAATCCACTCCTTCAATCTGAGTGTACCCTTGAGCTACGAGCCTTGCTTTATTTTTAGTGACAGTCCATTGCTCATCAGTCTTGTTCTTGTACACCCACTTAGTACCAATCACATTTGTTCCTTTTGGTCGAGGTACCAAGTCCCAAACTTCATTCCTCTTGAATTGATTCAACTCGTCTTGCATAACATCAATCCAATATTCATCAGTTAAAGCTTCCTTCGCATTCTTTGGCTCAAACTTTGACACAAAGCAAGCACTAGCAATTATATCCTGAGACCTCCTTGTAGTGATACCTTGACTAGGGTCACCAATTATTTGATCAATAGGATGGTTCTTCTGGACTCTAATGAATGGACCTTTAGTTACAGGAGTGCTAGGCGGCACTGGAGTCTCATGCTCTGAACTGGTTGGACCTGCAAGTTCAGTCAAATCATTCTGAGTGTTGTCTTCTGGAATATCTTCTTCAGCTTCTGTCTCTGTATAGGGGACAGATGTGTCAACATCTGGTACCACACTTGAATCACTGATTGATGCCGAGTCATCAACTATCACATTTGAGGATTCCATCACAGTCTGGGTCCTATTGTTGTAAACCCTGTAAGCTTGACTGTTTGTTGAGTACCCCAAGAATATCCCTTCGTCACTCTTTGGGTCCAGCTTCCTCCTTTGCTTTCTATCTGCCAAGATGTAGCACTTACTTCCAAAGATATGAAAGTGCTTCACGGTTGGCTTCCTTCATTTCCACAGTTCATACAGAGTGGTTGTAGTAAATGCCCTTAAGGTGACACGATTGTGTATATAGCAGGCTGTATCCATGGCTTCAGCCCAGAACCGATAAGCAAGTTTCTTTGCGTGCAACATTACTCTAGCACATTCTTGGATAGTACGATTTTTCCTTTCCACTACACCATTTTGCTGAGGGGTGATAGGTGAGGAAAACTCATGTTTGATCCCTTGATTAGCACAGAAATCCAAGAATTTTGAATTTTCAAACTCCTTACCATGATCACTTCGGATTCTCTTTATGTGGAACTCTTTTTCTCTTTGTAGTTGAATACATAACTCTTGAAAGACAGAGTAGGTATGTGTCTTCTCTCTGATAAAGTGTATCCAAGTGTATCTTGAATAGTCATCAACTACTACAAATGCATACTTCTTCCCTCCAAGGCTTTCGACCTGCATTGGACCCATCAAGTCCATGTGTAGTAACTCCAGAACCCTGTTGGTAGTCAAATGTGGCGACATCTTGTGTGAGACTTTGGTTTGTTTGCCTATATGACATTCTCCGCATATTTTACCTTCCACAATTTCAAGCTTAGGTAGCCCCCTGATAGCTTCAGCTGAAGCTGCTTTCTTCATACTCCGGAGATTTAAGTGACCTAGTCTTTGGTGCCACATTTTCACCTCATCTTTCTTGGCAATCATACATGTTGCAACATGTGTCTTCTGGTTTGGTACCCACAAGTAGCAATTGTCTTTAGATCTCACTCCCTTCATTAGGACTGCACCTTTAGCATCAGTGACTAAACATTCTGGTTGAGAGAAGTTGACCTTCAGTCCCTGATCACATAATTGACTTATGCTAATGAGATTAGCAGTCAGCCCTTTTACAAGTAGGACATCTCCAAGTTCAGGCAAACTGTCATTGACAAGTTTTCCTACACCCATGATTCGTCCTTTGGCTCCATCTCCAAATACTACATGACCTGTGGGATGAGATTTTATATCTTCTAGATAATCTTCAATACCTGTCATGTGCCTTGAGCACCCACTATCAAAGTACCATTCTTCTTTGGATGAGACTCTTAGTGATGTGTGAGCAATCAGTCCAGATTTCTCAGCCTTTGGTTTCCACTCCTTTCTCATCTTAGTAATCTTTCTCATAGGTACCTGTGGTTCTGATGCTTGTGGACTTCCATAAAGTTTGTAGCAGAAAGGCCTTATATGTCCCTTTTCTCCACAATGATGACATGCTCACTCCTTAGGTTCCTTATTGAAACTGGGAGGTGGAAGTGGTCTGGAATGGGGCAACATGTGTCTGAACTTCCTGGATTTGAGAGTTCTTTTTATAGGAATGTATCTTTCACCATATGGTAACTATCTTCTATTGAGATTTGTATAATCATATCCAACTGCTTTAGAACTCTTGTCAGGTTTATCAACTTCTACACTCACCTCAGGCATAATATTTCCAGCATTCAACATTCTAACTTGTTTGCTCATGTTCTCAAACTATGAATTTAGCGCAATTACCTCATCAGTAAGATGCAATATCTGAGCAAGATGCTCACTCTTCTCTGCGTGGAGCTGATTAATGAGGTTCTTCTGTTGTTGCAGACATCTGACTCTATCATCATAGTCTTGACATAGCTCTTGGTACGCTTCAGCTAGCTCTTCTGAAGTGAGCACTCCTTCAAAGTTTATGTCAAACACACACCTTCCTGTGAATGTTGTGTCCCTCTTTCCATCAGCTTCAGCATCTGAGTTATCTTCATCTGACCAAGTAGCCATCATGCTCTTCTTTTGCTTCTTCAAGTAGTTTGAACATTCAGTTTTGTAGTGGCCAGACCCATTGCACTCATAGCACTATACACTCCTGGTCTGATTTGAATTATCTTCATCTTTTCGCTTCTGGGGATTGGTCTGCTTTCCAGTGTCATCTGAGATGTGCGGCACATCTGTCCTGGATCTTCCATCCCTTCTTCTTATTAGCCTCTTGAATTGTTTTCCCACAAGGGCCAGAGCCTCTGAAACACCTTCATCCATGTATTGTTCACTGAGTTCATCGGCATCCTTAGAGACAAATGCCAGATTTTTGTTTTTCTTTTCAGATTTCTCATTTGCTCCAAGTTCAAAGGTTTGTAGTGACCCTACTAACTCATCAAGCTTTAAGGTGGATATATTCTACATCTCTTCAATAGCAGTCACCTTCATATCAAATTTCTTAGGCAGAGACCTAAGCATTTTCCTCACAAGCTTTTCTTCACTAATCTTTTCTCCCAGTGCTTCAAAAGAGTTAGCAAAATCAAGTATGTTCATGTGGAAGTCATACACATTTTCATCTTCCATCATCTGCAGGTTCTCAAATTTGGTGGTCATTAGTTGCAACCTGGACATCTTGACTTTTGAAGTACCTTCATGCATGGTCTTCAGAATCTCCCACGCTTCTTTAGCTTCAATACACTGCTTGATTAGTCCAAACATATTCATGTCAACCCCATTAAATATGGCATTTAGGGCTTTGTTGTTTCCTACTGACAGGTCATCTTCTTCCTTTGACCATTCTCCTTCTGGTTTAGGCACAGCAGTCACTTTCCCATCTTTGTCAACCACCATAGGATGTTTCCATCCTGTAACAACAGCCTTCCAAGTCTTGCCATCAAGCGATTTCAAGAAAGCACACATTCTTGCTTTCCAATAGTCGTAGTTAGTACCATCTAACAGAGGTGGCCTGTTAACGAGACCTCCTTCCTTGTCCATGTTTGCCAGAAAGTATTCCCTAGATCTCACCCAAGTACAGGCAGGGTGCCTGCTCTGATGCCAATTGAAATTTCGGCACTCACAGTAGACAGGTGTGTTGACGGATGTTCCAACACCTGTCTCCACGAACGATAACAGAACAAGTAATAAAGCAAGTAAAAGCAGGAAAATAAACTTGCACACTTTGTTTGTTAACCCAGTTCGGACGCAACTGCTCCTAATCTGGGGGATACCAATCCAGGAATGAATCCACTATAATAGTATTGATTCAGAGGCTAACTACCCGCTAACTCTCCTCACTCAATCCCTATATGCGCAAACTCTACCTATGCCTAACCTAGATATGACCAGCCCAGGTCACTTTCTTAATAACGATGCTCCTCCACACCGTCGTAAACCTACCGGGGTATAAAACACAATTCAACTGAATGGTTGTTGGAGACACCCTATGCACTTTTACCTAAAGGCTTCAAGTGCTTAGACTAACTGACTCTTTGCTTCAAAGCTTTAGAGAAAGTAACATTACAACTCAATCAAACACAGTCCTAAACATGCATTAAGGCAATGCACGAAAGGCTCACAAAGAGACTCGATTTTGACACACTAAACCCTAAAACCAAATACGGCTTGACTCTCTTGGAGAACTAGGTCTTGGTCTTCATATATTTATAGTCCTGAGCTGCTTGGACTACAAGTAATACTTGGGCTTCTGAATCCTTGTTGAAAAAAGCGTGTCTTGATCTTTTAACAAAATATTCCTTGAACCTAAAGATTCGTTTTAAAAATATATTATTACATATTTTAAAAATAAATCTTTCCATTTAATTCCTCAGCAAGCTGGCTGATTTCCTTTTACCTTGGCGCGCAAGCTAAACCTGAAACAAAAGAAATTAGGGTTCAAAGAAAGACGGCGAGTTGAAAGGCGCGTACTAGGGTTCCAAATCCAGCTGGCGTCAGCTGGCAGTGTTGCAGACAGATGTTACCACATCTGTCACCACCTTAGACTAGCATCTTGTTTTTGAAAAATGAAGCCAACATCCAAAAACCCAACATTTTCAAAGAGAGGTTAGGAGGAGCTCTAATGGCATAGTTTTCTCCCCTTACGGGAAAACTAACTCAGCAAGGTATTTTTTTTTAGGCTTTTCTATTAGATTCTTGTAATTTAATTATGTTGAGTCTTTTGTAATAGATGCCTTAGGTTGTGGTGGAGACGATGAACTCCCCGATGAATACTTGAGTCATGTAATTAAGTCAAAGTTATAATAAATGATATTCAGTATATTATTGTTATTTATTTTCTTGCATTAACAACATTGCTCGGAATCTGGCCGGATAAACGGTAACGCCTTTAGAATAAATATTAGGGTTTACTTTAATAGTAACATATTAGGGTTCTTTTTAATATTTGTCCGGAACTAGTAATAAATAACATGAAATGAGTAGAGACGGTAACGTCCTGAACTAGTTGTGACTTAACAATTAGAGGAGGAATCAGACACAATTTGCGCATAGCAATTAGAAGCTGAACAATCTGAAACTAAGATTTAGGGGCATTGGATGGTCGATGGTCATAATGCATGTTTGTAAATAACTCTGTCTAGTAATTAGGGTATGTGACACAGCGATGTTAGACTCTCGTAGGTACCTTAGTTGCAAACATAGGGAAACTTTGCTTACATACGGTAGTAGTAAGGTACTACTATAACAAGGATAAAATCGACGCCAAATAATAATACGAATAACTATGTTATACACCGATTATGCCAAGTATGAAGGATGGAGTAAGTCCAACTACCATACATATTCTCTATGTTTCTGAATCAAAATATTCACTTTTCCGCACGCATCTCGCTCATTTTTATAATTAAAAATCTTTTTCAAAAACCCAAAGCGAATGCAAAAACTCACGAACTAGAATAGCACTGACGAGGTTTTGACACGATCCCTGTGGATACGAACTCATTCTAGACACCTAGAGTGTGAATTATTACTCGACGACAGATTGATCCACTTGCCAGACCGTAGTCAATGTTTTATTCAATTATTTGTGGATGATATTATTGATGGTTTAGCCGTGGATAAATCAAGAAAAATAAGTTGATGTTGACATGATGCTTACCCACGAATTACCCATGGTAAAACTGACGGTAAATTATATATGGCTTAATGGCCATGGGTAAAAATTACCCACTAGGCTTTTTCCCACCACTTTGTGGTTGTGGGTAATTCGCCACGTGTTTTTCTGTGAATAATAGAAGAATTTCTTGTAGTGTATGGGTGAGAAGAATATGCTTATGAATTAAATTTTACAAATTTAGACAAGGTTATGGTGAACAATCAAGATGGGTTACGTCGAATTATAAATGGTTTATTTTTTGTTTAAATTTTGGACCTCAATCAAGTATTTGTGGTGACATACTTGAAACATGATATATTTGAAAGTCTTAACATTAGGAGATTATTTGGCCATACTTCTCCCACTAAACTCCTATTAAAATGTCTACAAGTCTTAACTCAGCCGACAAAACAATGCCAAAAATTATTAGGTCAGACGTGTTGGATTAATAAGATTGGTTCTACAACTATTATCTTAGGAGTTTTGATGATAACAAAACATTATAGAACAATTATGCACTGACCCTGTTATTAAGTGTGCATAAAATAATCAAACAAAAACTGATTCTGAGATAAGATAAATAGATTTTGGACTATAAACTACATTGGACTCTGAACGTCAAAACTCTAGACTCTGGACTAGGTGAAGACTTTGAACGAGTGAAGTTATGATATCTGTCACCAGCGCTAGCTATAAACTCTGAAGCAACAGTTCTACAAATACAACTATAGAATCTCAATATCAGGAAGTGAAGGAGTTAATCAAAATCGAATGAAGTTTCAATTTAAATTATCTACATGAAGCCAACGATAAAAAGACGTTGAAAGAATATCTACAACAATTAATGCACAATGATTTCCTTATGTTTATCAGACAAGGAAAACAATTAAGAAAAATTTGACAACGGTAGCGCGAAAATCATGACAATCAAGCAGTGAAGAAGACGACGCTCCAACTCAAATCTCCAACAGTACAATTCCTCAAACTGTTTTCAAAATTCATAGTAACTGAACCGAACCAAACTGTTCGTCTTTTGAGCCAAATCGAACTGCTAACTAATTTTTAAAAATTAAAATTTATTATTCCATACCAAATTAATTTCTTTTTTAATCGTATTGTTATTATTAGTACCGTTGAAAAAATATATAAAAATAAAAAAAAAATCAAATATTAGGACTTTTAAAAATGAAAACCCATCCAAACCATTAACTAAATCAAATTAGGCAAATGCTAAACAATGCACCCCTTGCACTATTTAAGGAATAAAAAATGGTAAAATTGTCTTGGAAATTATGTAGTCAATTTTTTTAAAGTGTAAACAATGGTTTTTTCAATGTAAAATTTACTACTTTTAACTTCCTTAACTAGTGCACCTGGTGCACTAGTATCATACATTATTAACAAATCATTAATTCTATTTAATTTGATATAAAAAATAATAATATTAAATTGATGATACGATACTTTAAATAAGATACCGGTATCATCAATTTTGATACCTTTATGCCACGTCATGAAACTCCAATGATAAAAAAAATTAAAGTACGGATCATTAATCTATGTTATTCTTTTTAATACCTTTATTGGAGGTACTCTTAGTTAAATTTTGAAACTGTTAGAAATAGTTCCATTTTCTTTTTATTAGGTTCGATTTGAGGGTTCAATTTAATTTTTTAATTTTTTTGTCTACTCCTATCTAGGGGTGGCAAAACGGGCATGCCCACCCCGTTTAGCCCCGTTCCATTTAAGCCCGTTAAAATACGGGGTGGGGCGGGGCGGGGCGGGCCAACTTAGATGTGCGGGCTCAAAATTCAAGCCCGTCCGTTTATTGGCGGGGTTGCGGGTTGGCGGGCATGCCCGCCAAATACTTTTTTTTTTTTTTTTACGATTTAAATTACAACTCACAATTAAATGTTAAAAAAATTTTAAACAGATTGAATTATAATAACTTCACAATTCCTTACAATTCTTACCTCCTATTTTAAAACTAACAATAATACTATAATATGGATAATTAAGAGAAGCTTGCAGCAAAGAATAGAGATAATTAAACTAAAAGAAATATTAACCAAGTTAATAAACAATTCCTTATAATTATGCTTAATTAAACTAACAAATCATCAACTAAGTTAATAAGTACCCCTTAAAATATAAGATACTAGAAAGGGGTGGAAAAACGGGCATGCCCGCCCCCGTTTAGGCCCGCCCCATTTAAGCCCGCTCAAAAACAGTGTGGGGCAGGGCGGACCAACTTAGGTGTGCGGGCCGAAAACCTCAGCCCAGCCCGCCAAAAATTGCGGGCCAAACGGGTCGGCCCCGCGAGCTCGGCCCATTTTGCCACCCCTACTCCTATCTAAAATACAAGCAAAATATTTTAAAATTTTGCATTACACGTAAGAAGAAGTGCTGACACAAAAAGAAAATCTCACTTTTTTTTCTACAATACCTTTTGGTGTTTAATTTAAACTATTAAGAAAATGCTAACTAGTACTTCCGAAGCACATATGATAAAATATTCTTGGAATTTATGCAGTTAACCTTTTAAAAATATAAATTGTATATTTTTTTTTTTGACACAATAAATTGTATTGTTTTCTATACATAATTTTCTCTTTTTGATATTTTTAACTAGTATCTTGGAGCACTAGTTAGCATGACTCAAATTTTTATTGCAACTATTTATTTACTAGGTATTAAACCCGTGCGTTGCACGGGCTTGATTAAATTTGTATTGAAAAAAATAAATTAATATTTAATATTTTAATATGCACATTGGTTTTTCAATTTTAAAATATAATTTAAAGTTGTGTTTAATTCTATATTTTTAAGATTTAAAAACTATTATTTAAGTAATTTAGTTTTTTAAAACAAATGATTAGCATAAAATTTTAAAGAAAGAGGTTGGTGAAATGTATTGTACAAAATCAATTAACAATTATTAAAATTCATATATAAACTTTATTCAAGCTTGGTGATACCAACTAAGCCTATCAATAACACACACATGAAGATTATACGAATTATCATCATATAAAATACACAGAAGTGTATCCCCTCTTTCCGGTGGTTTGAATTTCACAAAGTTGTTCCATCCATTTCCTATACATATGTTCTTCATTTCATCAAAATTCAAACTAATTTCACATCGATATCTTTTATTAGTATCATGATCAATAATCATAATAGTTCTTTGGTTCCTATCAACAAATACATGTGACATATCTCGAGGAACTTCCTGCATAAAAACAACAAACATATCATAAAAACTAAATAGTACTTATAAAGTATGTATATTTCATCAAATTTATCTACTAAGTTAATTAAATTACCAACACATTATGTAACTCGAATGTGACATCACAAACTTTGTATTCCCAAAAAAGCATTTGTTCATGATTATGATCAAATATAAAAACAGGAACAAACTCAATAGCTTCCTCATCATTCACCACTTCTCCATCACCCAATATTTCATCAATTGCTTCGTTTCCATGATTGCCACCTTCCATCTAATAGAAAATTATTAAATACGAAAATAACAAAGAAACACACCATTAAGAAAAAGTTTGGAGCTTCCTCAATATAAAAAATATTAATTACATCATATAGGTAAAAATAGTAAATTTAATGTAAAATTGATGTAACATGTTTTAATTATTATTATTATTTGGAAAATGTAAAAAAATGTAATTTTTATTTTAAAAAATAATTATTTATCAATATGCATATTAAATATTATTATTTAGGAACCAAAATCTGAAGCCAACTATGAATTTTAAAAGTTATAGTTAATCGCATATTCACCAAAAAAACTAACAATTATTTGTTTGATTAAAATAATAATAGCAAACATATGATAAAAAAAATAAAGAATTAAGAAGACATGATATTGTGATTATAGGTTGACATACAACTTAGATAAAAAAAGATCTATAACATAATAATAAACAAAAATATAAATCTAAATCTAAAAACAATCACTTCATATACTTAAATTGTTTCTTTAATTATCTTTTACGGTTTTTTTATGTTGATCCAATGCAAATGCCAAATTTGTGACCTGAAAAAGATTTGAGTGCAGAATTGTAAGAAAAAGAAGCATGAAATTTAGAAAATAAATTTTTTATTAGAAATAATATATAGATTGGTCAACTGAAAAAGTAAAGAACAAAAGAGAAGAAAGAAGAACTAACCAACTCATAACAAATTAAAGGAGAAGAGCAAAAATGATCACGTTGCTATCAACGGTACATATGCATGACACAAATTTATAGCATAAATTTTTTCAAGTCATTGATGTAGGAATTACATACGTTTTATTTTTTGGAATAATGAATTAAAGAGTTTTTATTTATATTTAGTGTGACATAAATGATCACTTCCTATGGATGGATTCATGATATATATTGTACCTTTACATGCAAGAGGAACATGTAATTTTAAAAACAATTATGCATCCACCACACAAATTATACTCGATCCCTTCTCATAAAAAACATGACTCCAAATATATATCTTGATTTGTAGCAGATAATTTTGATAATAATAATAATATTTTAATGCACTATTTCTGATTAATTTGAAATGATTATTTAATTTTTAAAATATTTGGAAAAATAATTTAAAATATTAATTATTTTAAAAACATTTTTAATTTAAACTCTGAAATTTTAATAAAACCGTGCAATAATATTCAAATGTCCAATTATTAAATCATAGAACCGTTTGAGATTGAAAGGCCAAGAAAATCATTGAAAGTTGAATAAGCACACAATAAATGGGTGTACCTTATTTCATTTATTTATTTTTTTTTTGTCAGGTAGTTTAGTGGCTAGAAATTCCACCCAAAAGGTGGATAAGTGGGATGACCGGGGTTCGAACCCCGACCCCCTACATATATAATGCATTTGTCCTACCAATTGAGCTAAGCTCACGGGACACCTTATTTCATCTTTAATTAGTAACCATCATGGAATATTGCACTTAATTGTAAGAGTTAATAATGAAAAATTATTTAAAAGTTACAATAGTGGAGAAGATAACCAAATGAAGAAAATTCAATCTTTTCTTATTTAAAACAATTGGATAATAGACCAAAAGAAAAAAACAATTCAATGGTTTGATTTTAAAACATTCATCCATAGTAAATCTAAAATATACATTATTATCCTCTTGAAAGAAAAAACATTATCCTTCCCTGAAAACATTCATCCATAGTAAAATTAAAATATACATTTATTATGTATATCCGTTTAAGAATTATGTTAAGAATACCGTAACAAAACAAAACATAAACAAATTAAAAGTAAATTTATTATGTATATCCACCACAAATTAAAAAAAAAACCAAATAAACCTCTACTAAAAAATAAAAAGATTATGTGGCAGATTAAAAAAAAAAAGGATTTGGAAAAGACTATGCGCGCGCAGAATCCTTTCTCTCGTTCCTGAGGGTGTTCCCAAACACAAACCCTAGTTCCCAAATTTAAAATCAACCAAAATCGGATCCTAATTCCTCAGATTAACTCCTCAAATCAAGCAGCATTCGAGCATGGGTTTGCGAGGTTTCAAAAGTTCTGAGTTTCGATTTGGAAGTGAGCGTCACATAGATCTAGATGGCAACCGTTAGAGGTAAACTTTCAATGTTTCTTTATTCTACTTATTTCTATTCTGTTTTTGGTTGTTATAGATGTTATTGCTGTTATTTCGATTATGGTTTTGCGAAGGTGAATAACTGTTATTGCTTATTCTCTACATTTCGATTATGGGTTTGCTTGTTATAGCTGTTATTTCGATTGCAATTTATGATTGTAATAAGAGTGCCTTCTTCAATTTTAGAGTGTGCTTGACATATGTTTGCTGATGTGATATTTGCATTTTATAGTAATAAGATTCCCAAGTTCATAGAGCATTTGGGTAGTATACAGTTAGATTTGACTATTCAATATTTATCATTGCATCAAGTATATTTACATTGAGGAAGACCATTGAACACTTCATGGTACACTACATTTTTAGTGTATTGTGCATACTTCTCATCACGTTCAATAATGAGAACTTTCAAACCGTCTGGTGATGTTACCCTTGAAAAAGCAACATACAGCTGTCCATGACTAAACACAGGTTTTGGCAAATATAATCCCATATAATTTAATGACTGGCCTTGACTTTTGTTTATTGTCATTGCGTAGCACACCTTTATGGGAAACTGCTTCCTTCGCAAGATAAAAGGCCACTTAGAGTCATCAGATGTCAGAACAATTCTTGGGATTAACACCTTTGAACCAACATTAGATCCTGTAATTATCTTTGCCTCTATTACCCTCTCTCCTAGATGCAAAATAATGAGTCTTGTTCCATTGCACATTCCTAAGGCAGGATTAATATTTCTCAATAACATAATAGGCATTCCTTCTTTAAGCTCCAAACAATGATTAGGAAATCCATTAATACCTAAGGAGTTGAGAAATTCTACAGGATACATAAGCTCTTGTTCTGATATGTTATCAGTTGTCTTGTCAATTTCGTCTGAGCTTCTGTACTGCTTTGTAGATCCTTCGGTAACCTGAACGATAGAATTATTGATCTCATCAACAGTTTCATTTAGAGGAGTGAGTATTGCCCTTTCCCTGAGATACTCTTCATTCCACAAATGTCTCTTCAAGTTTGGATATGTGCTTTCCACAATCTGTTTGAGTGGATCACCCGTTGGTTGGATAAGGTATTGATTTGGTATCCTTGTCCATGATGCAATCTCTTCTCCATCTTTGCATATAGTTTCAATGTTTCCATCACCAAGTTGAAGGAGCCATTTATTGAATTCGTGCTTCAAAGTCTGTTGTTCACCTGTAGTATCTCGAACTCTCATGCTTCTAGACAACATAAAAATTTTGCAGTGGTCCCACAGATCAGAATTGTTGATACATGCTTGAACTATATCATGCCGTCGACCTTTTGGTATCACTGGAAGTATTTGCCTAAAATCTCCTCCAAGAAGAACGGTCTTTCCTCCAAATGGCTGTTTTTTCTTTTCTGGGAATTTGTAACCAATTATGTCTTGTAGTGTCTTGTTAAGAGCTTCAAAAGCGAATCTTTTAGTCATTGGTGCTTCATCCCAAATTATTAGATCTGTTTGAACCATTAGCTGAGCTAGATGAGTATTTTGTTTGATTGAGCACGTGCTGTGCTCATACAGATCTAAGGGAATTTGAAATCTACTATGAGCTGTCCTTCCTCCTGGTAATAATAGTGATGCAATACCTATAAGGAATTAAAGGAATTTAAAATAGGTTTGATAGCACAAATAGTACATTAACAATAGCATCAAAGAAAATAATATTAAGATATGTTTTATAGATAGGTAGTTACTTGTAGACACTGAGTAACCAAAGTTACGTAGAGATTGAATAATTTCTATATAAATACATGAAGGTAAAAAATGATTAAAAACAAAGAAACATAGTGATTGATATATGTTGTAGAAATAGCCAAATTTAATTTACATAGCTGATTGTGTCGATGTCGAGATAAGTTCAAAGAACTTATACTTAGTTTATATATGAATTGATTCAAAATGAATATAGCAAAAGCGTTTTAGTAATTATATTCACCGGTCATTTTAGTAATTATTGACACTTGGAATGATTACAATATAGGAGTTTGTATAATGCTAATGACATTTAAATCACAAATATATTAGCATGTGCATATGCTTTATGAATAAGAAATAAATGTGTGTCTGGCATTCATGTATATGTTAATTCATACACTTCATTTTCTCTAAACTGCAGATTATATATATACTAAATTTATATTTAAAGATTACCTGAAGAAGCTACAGCAAGCACTATTTTTTTCTCGGACCTGAGTTTGGCAATGATTGTTCTATACAGAAAAGTTTTACCAGTTCCTCCATGGCCATATACAAAGTAGACTCCACCCATGTTTGTTTCGACTGCTTTTAAAACATGGTTATATACAATAAGTTGTTGGTCATTGAGTAATGGATAACACCTTTCATGTTCTTTTGTCAGCTCGACAACATTATAATTCAGCTCTTCAAGAATAAGGCGGTTCTCCATGGCTTCCGAGGCAATACTATTCGGCAACGGCATTCCAGGGAAATCAGAAAGGTATTTTCCATTTTGCACCAAAATCTTTTCAAGTTCAATTAAGCAGTATGATTGAATCTGTTCATCAGTAAGTTGCAATTCAGAGTGTTGAAACAATTTTCTTTTTCTGTAGAGAATATCATCAGACACAATTTTCCAATTATTTTCCCATAGCTGACCTATATCTGTTACTTCTCCAAAAAGTAGAATAGTAACAAATAACTCTCTTAATTGAGAACCTGTGGCCCATATTGATGATTCATTGAATGCATCATTCCACTCTTTATCATCATCCAATAGTCCAAGAGCATAACATGCTTCTTTGAATGTATCATAAATGACCCCCCTTACTGTCCTAATGTCTGCATAGCTTTTTGGACCTCGAAGAACATTTAGTAAAATTCTCAAATAATATCTCTCTCCCGAGGTCGGATGGGCATAATATATTCTTCCAATTGTGTCTCCAGCCTTCCTTTTTTTCCATTTCTTTAGCTCTTTGTCCCAAACAAATTTTTTGGGAAACTCGGAATATGTTAACCTTCGTGCTTCTGAACTTATGGAATTCATTCTCATTCACTCTGTAAACATTGACTCACCAATTCGTTCTCTTGCAACGATGGTTGACAATCGGTCTGAATCTCTTAGAGTGATTGAGTTTTCTTCTGGTAAATGGAAGCTTAATCTTGTAACGGCCGTGCTTCGGTAGTGTATGTCAAACTTGAATATCCTCCAGCATGCCTCACACGCTGATAGATACCTGCAATATTTATTTTTTTGTTGTAAAAATGCGAAAGTGTTATATTTGATTTAATTTAGTTGCATATTCTAATACCACCATGCCTCACTTTTAATTATTATTTGAGGAAAATGGACCAATCTATGTACCAATAAGGCATATAATTTGATGCGGTTTTGGTAAACCAAATTTAAATTTTTGAATTTTTATTGAGAGAAATAAAACTCGGTATAAAATGTCAAATGTTACCTACAATCCAAGAAAGTTTTGATCTCATCAACTGTTGTTATCTCAGTTGAATTCGTTGTTTTGTTTGTCGAGACATTATCTTGTATCAACATTGTTGCTCTATCCGGACCTTTGTGGAGATATTTGAATAGGTATTTGATTGCTCTAGACTTGTTGCACCATTCAACATTTAGATGAGCCTGAAACGCCAACAACAAACCTCGGTTATATGGAACAACATACCGGTTGTCCAAATTGATGTCTCCTTTTTTCACATGCACTCCGTTGTCCCTCCTCCTATATGTTGGAAAGCCATCCACATCTATAACCGTTTCAGTAGAAAATTTTTAGGGGAATTTTCGGTTGCAATTATTACCGTCCACCATGCAAGGTGCATTTTTATTTGCATCTCCACATGGTCCATGCAACATGAAATGTTTTACCGCATTAAAACAGGCTGGATCACCTTCCTTGGATGGTATTTCTGCAGTAATAATTTTATCTATATCCTGTGTTGTTGGATATTTATTACTTGGGTGCAGCCAGAACAATATGTGAGCATGAGGCAATCCTCTTTTCTGGAACTCTATGGTGTAGATGGCTGAAAATTTGAGAAATAAAGAAAAGTTTTGTTAGAATATGACCAATGCATAAAATATGATCAAATAATTAATTTGAAATATATTGGTGTGTAATCCATACTTTACATGAAATTTGACGATATTTATTGAATTATTTGGATTTTACCTGATATTACTTTGCCAAAGTATTGTCTTTCAACTATAAGCTTCATTAGCTGGTCAAGTTTCATTTTAAAAACTCTTGTCTTAATGTCTGGCCTATCATCTACAGATTGACCCGGTATTTGCTGAAGCATACATTGAATCGCAGGCCACTTTGGATTAGCGGTAAATGTCATGAAGAGATCAGGATTTCCAAAAGTTCGGCATATGGCCATGGCGTCTTGATAGTTTTGAACCATATATCGTGGTCCACCTGTAAAAGAAGAGGGTAAAACAGTTCTCTTACCTGTTGCTGCAGCTATTGTATCCCCACGCACAACTGCATCACATACATTTTTGTATAGATCTGTGCGCAACACTGTTTGATTATTTCTATACCAGCGCAGTCGCTCTTCTTCTATGGCAGTGTATGCATCAACAACATACTGCTGGAATAATCGACCACCACATATAAGAGTATTTGCCTCACAGTTTCTTTGTTGTATTCGGTAAGCATAATATTCTCTCATTGTAACCTTTTTTCTTTTAGTTTGTTTTTTTCCTTCAGTTTGAGAATAAAAAATGTCCAAGTGAAATCCATCATCACCATATGGAAATAACAAAGGATATTGCATTGCCATGAACTCGGGATGATATTCTTTTACTCTTTGCAGGCCATCTGTCTTATGCTCTATAACTATATCCCTCTGTCCATTGGATTGGCCAAAATCTCCAACAATAAGAGCAGCAATCTCTGATGTGGTGGGTGTTGTATATTGTCGTGAACTGTCCGATCTTGTACCAATTAATTTGATGTGAACTTCTTTGTTGTCTGGTGCAGATAATCTATCCCTTGCCATTCTGAATATTTTAGCAATCCGGTTACACACGTCGAGCATGTCCTTTATGCCTTGGACAATGGTTGCATCAAGATCTTTTGTACTATTCCCACTTTTCAAAGAAGACAATCGATTATGGATCTCATTTTCTGTATCATGAACATAAAGTTGAGCAAATTTAGGCGGCTTTCCATCCGAAGGTATGAGTCCTCCAATTCTATGATAATTCTGACCACTAATTTTGTACACATATGGGCCTGGACGGAAGTTAACCATTCTATCTATTTTAGCTCCCATGGATGTGAATGCAAAAATAGAATTGTATGCCCTAATTTTTTCTCTAAACTTTATCGAGCGCATACCACCTTTGTAATCTAAGAGTTCTTTCAAATATTCTGGTGGTTGTTTTAGAAAGTCTAGGACAACTGTCCCTTTTCGGCAGCAAAGAGAGAATTCTGGCTTTTTTGGTCGACTTGGTTTATCTGCCCTTTCATCATACCACATTGTACTTCCACATTTTTGACATTGAAAATCCGGAAGGCCAAGATCCATATATGTTTGTTCATGATCTGTAAATTTGACAATTTGTAATGAAACATCATTAGATGTCCCGACTTTAATTCTTCAATCAGATTGACAATACTAACCATCTGTGAGACGCCTTCTCGATGTGCCAGCTTGACTTTGTTTGCTAGCATTCCTTCTTGAACTAAGTACTTGCTTTCTTTTTAACCTGGCTAGCCGAAATCCAGCAATTCTTTGTCCATCTTGATCTTCCACTTCTATTGTTGTGGAAAATTGAAGAACTTAAAAATGGAAAATATGATAATGAAATATTGTAAATTATGGTAGAGATATTTGTATGTGATAAAGATCACCAATTAACTTAAATATTTAAATTTACCTATACATAACAATGGTCCTACCGCACATTGAAAAATCAACATGTAAATACAGCAGCATGTATGAGATGTTTATTAGAAATGCACGATGTATAAAAATGATGTCTATATTTATCATGCAGTAATATAGTTGCAATACATGTAGGTGAATAAACCAGTGATCATATATAAACAACAAAAAGATATTTGAATGACTGAGTATCAGTTAAGTTGATTTTAATTTTGATAAACTGTTTACATTATTTTATACACATTTGTTTGAAATGATGTAACCATTTTTTTGAAACATTGCAATTTACCCATATTTGCAGATGGCATTTTTTTACTGCGTTTTAATTCAAGCAGTCGCTTCCTCTTGAGCCTGGTACGCCGAAATTCAGCAAGTTTTTCTCTATACTGTTCTTCTGTTTCTGAAAGTGTGAAATAACATAATTTGGAATAAAGTAAGCATGAAAGCATCAAAAAACTGGTTTGTAAAGTAAAACTGCATGTACCCATGTGAAATATGCTGATTGCAGTAGTGGAAAAATCAGTAGCAGCTGCTGAAATTGGGAGAGACTTGTTCAGGGTTTTTCTTTTTATGTCCAAGAAATATTAAGAGGCTTAAATTTACTCTAGACTACTGCTGTTACAAATTTGAGAGATTGCACTTAAGTAATATTTATGATTTTTTATGATGTGAAGATGAAGAAACAATAGTCATTAGCTTTGGTTGCTATGAATAGTAATTGAGATAGGAATAGAAATAAAAATCTACATAACGGTTACATATATGGAGAGATTCTATCTATACACATTTATTTTGACTTTTGATGAATATTTATTAATTTTATTGATTGATGACATTATTATTTTTTTGACAAAGACATAAACTATTGTTATATATATATATATAACAATATATATATATATATATATATATATATATATATATATATATATATATATATATATATATATATATATCTCACATATTAAGTAAAATAAGGTTGGAATATATTTATATGACATATATATTATATATATTCGATAAAAATGTATCACATATTCAGGCTCGTGTCCCTCTTGCATTTAAGATTAATTGTAATTATTATTATAGTAAAATAAATTAGTTAATGTTCCGTTGCTGTTTAAAGGAAAAATATCATGAACACTGGTTTGTGCGACAAAATCTGACAGCGTATAATTGAACAGATGATGGAAAACAAAGTGTGACCTGAAAAACTCAAGAAGCTGCCACAAAACCTCACAGGCGGAATTCGCAAAAGTATGAGCATCTCTTCACCATTTAATTTCCAGACCAAATATAAAAGGTACCATCGACTTAATTTTTTGTTTAATATAACACAGAAACATGGTCAAACTTGTTTATAGCTTGTCGCGAAAAAATAGTACAATTAGAGTTATAGAAGCATATAAATAAAAGATCCTAATAGAGTTTCACGATGGAAGTTGATAGTTTTGATATATTTTGAGTTGCATATATAATTCATACATTCTACATAGTTTATTTCTTTTAGTGGATATTCAGCTGGCAGAGTCTTATTAAGAATGAAAGACTATTTTTTGCATAATTTTTTTTCTTTCCCAAATTTAATATATGCTTGAATTATTGTTAAAGTCTTTACACGTACAAAGGTAAGAATAAGTCTATGAAAGAATGGTTGAATATTATTTTACGATTTAGATTGGATTAAAGAAGTTGGGGAGAGCAATAATAATATAAGTTATCTTAATGTAATGCAGCAAGTCCAAAATTCACAAATCTTTAAAAATCTGATCGTGTTTTATACTAAATTAGCGAGGAATATTATGAAAACATTGGGAAGATAAAGTGGGCAAAAAAGATAAATCCAACTTTTGAAATATGATGACTAAACAAAGACACAATGTAATTAAATCTAAAAACAGAAATTTTTATAATATTTGGTGGGCAATACCACAAACCTTAACAGTGAACAAAAGCATAGGTCTAAAAACATAAACCTCCAAACGACAAAACAAAACAAAACAAACCAACAATGCAAATAGGTCCAAAAACATAAACATGCCTAAAAAACTAAACTTGTTAAAAACACTTAAAACTCAATATTGATCACTTCTTCTAACCACACCTTCACTCCTCAGTCATCTAAATCTTCCACGTTATTTTCTTGGTCCATATTACCCGATTCCGGCGAAGAATGCAATCTGAAAAAGTAGGCAAGTATTACTTTAGTTCACACATCTCACAGACAATAGTGGTATAATTTGTAACATCTTACATCAATCTTCTCCTCTTTCGTGCCAAAGTTGGCGTCTTAATCGCAGGAGGCCCACTTGAGGAAGAACATACATTGTCCATGACATCCTCCTCTTCAACCTGAAAGTTCAAAAAGCACATCAACAATTATAAATAGCATAAATTTTATCAGCAAAGAAAACGATGTTATTACACCACACAGTTAACCACCTTGACAATTGGCTTCACAATTTTATGCGCTGTAAAACTCTGCCTTCCACTACTCTCAAAGTAAGAACCCATCCTAACTTGGAAAACGTGTGTGGTACCAATGATCTTAAGGAGCTGCTCAGGCAGCTCCGAGTCCTTCACATCCCCCTGTCCAAATATGAAAGACACGTATGTTATTTATTTGTCATCATTAGATGAGTAGCTTAATTTATATTTTTCATAAATCATGTATATATGGAAATATCAATCTAGATAGGCATAGATACGCACACTCTCTAAATTTGAGGTGAGGTCACCTAGCTTAACCTGCACCACTTCCTCAGCAATATCATCAAACAATACAAATATGGTTGAATCGGTAGGGTCCTTCACCTGAAGCTCTAAACGGAACCTACATACACGAATATACATACACATATACATATTAAACATTGAAGAAATATTAAACACAAAATTATACCCACATGATTCTTACACATAAGACAATATTTTCAAAAGGGTACCTAGTCTTTGGATATTCCACATGTTTTATGCAATGGTCGCACTCAAACTCAGTTTTAAGGGCAGACACAGCTTTTCGACAATCAGGACACGAAACATAATACCATCCATTTTTGAGCAAAATGTCGTCGATGGTCGCAGCACAGTTGTAGACAACATTCTGCACACCAAATTGAAAGCATGAACTATGCGAAGTTATTTAAATAATAGATTAGTTACTAAGAACATAACATTAATTTTGTTTACCTTTTCATTACCCGAAGCTGCGATGTCCAGAATTTCAGATATCGTCTTTACTTGGTTAATTCTAGGACGAACAGTCAGAGGAGGAAGTTCTCCATTTTCATCCATAACATTCGCACCGCTTCAATGTCACATTGTAATAATGTATAAGTATATATTGCAATAAAAATGGAAGAAAATAAATAAGATAATTAAAAAACACACTTCGACGATTGAGCGAGCTGAGCAGCTTCTAGAATGTCGATGTTGATATAAACTTTTGTGGATCTCGAAGATTGGACAAATAATTCACCTGCGTAAAAAGTATGTTCGTGGTTGAAAGGAAAGAGCAATGAAAAAGAAACAGCCAAAAAAGTAGGCTCAAACGAAATACCATGGTATGTTTTGTTACCTTTATATTCTTTAACCAAGATGGATGTGAAAATTGCCACGTTTGGCTCAAGAGCAGAATGTTTGTATTTTTTGAATTTTTTATCAAACATTGAAACATAGTCATCCAACATAGTGACTTTGAACTTGCCTCCACTGCCAAAACAGTCAAAGTTGTAAAGCCTCATTAATATATTGATGTGATACAATCGATACACATGAAAATACTTAACTGAAAATTGATATGGACCAATATTATTTCCAACCTTTCATTCCTCAAATAGATTGACATGATATGAGCGTTTCCATAAACAGTTTTCCTCTCCTCAATCGGAGTTATATCAATAATAACCCCAATCACATCTGGTAAGTAAAAAACATTAAACTTGCTTCACATGAAAAGAGACCAACCAAAAATAAAAATTCAACAATAAGATAAACACACCCGCGTGAGTCTCGCCATCCAATCGCTTGTGCAACTCTTCAAAATGAACAAACTCAAAAACATAGCGGGGAATTTTCCCATCATCATATTCTTGAGGTTCAAATTTTGTTGAACCAGAGAATTGCAGCATGGAAGTATTATTTTCAACTATAATATATTTCTTCTTATTTCTTGAGACTCTGAAAATACGAATCACATACATCTTTCCTTCTTGCAAAACATCCTTGAATAAGCTGGAAGACTGACTTGGTATTGTGCCATGTATGTAATTGCGCTAAAAAAAAAGTTAAAGTTAGGAGACCAACAAAGCAATTGTGTTTGAATGAATAAGGCTTTAATAAGGGAAATTAGGAATACCTTTTCGTCCATTAGTACCATGTCTGTACTAATCATGCCCTTACTTCTGTTTATGTTCCAGGTCTCCCACAATCTAGTTATTCTAACCTTGACAGTGGATTTGGAAGTAACACCGGAGAGATTGCTGAGAAAGGTATGCCCATCATTAGCGATGACTTCTTTCATCCTATAAAAAGAAAGAAATATATAATAAGCACACTTGAATATGGTAGTATAAATAAATAAATAGAAAGCTAAAAAGTGTTTTACTTGTTGAGTTCATTATCAGCAGGTGACATGGTGGAAAATCCTAGAGAATATTAGTGCAATTGTCAAATGTAGCAATGGAATAAGTGAAGTGAGTGTAGCTTATAAAGATGCAAAATTTTTAATGGTGCATGTTATGTTTGGAGGAAGTGTAAGGGGCAAAAAATTTATTAAGAATGTTTAATTGTGATAGATGTACAGTCCATTGCAAATTAAAACTGATATTTTTCTGCAATGAAACTAATTTTGATGATGCATGTTATGTTTGGAGGAAGTGTAAGGGGCAAAAGATTTATTAAGAATGTTTAATTGTGATAGATGCATAGCTCATTGTATTTTTCTGCAAAATTTAACCAAATCAGCATCACAATAATTATCATCATCAGTTTTGAATTCTAAAGCATTCAAAATTTAACCAAATCAGCATCACAATAATTATGAACGCAAGCTAGCTATTCATTTTCTTTTATTCTTCCAGCTGATTTTTTCTTACTGTTATGTTTTTAAGCCCTTTTAATCCATATAAAAAAATCATGGCACTTCATTAGCTCATTAAGCCCCTCTTTATTGCTATCAACATATTTTATTATCAACATTATTAGATTAAAAAATTGAATCAATTTGACACATCATAAGGTAGATGACACATAAGCATCAACTTTTGCTTAGAAAAAAGAAAAAAGGGGGGGAGCTCTATTAGGCTGCCACATAAGCAAATCAAAAGCTTGCTTTACATAGTGTAGATAGATTACATTATGAGTTAGTTTATTTTAACTTTTCTTAAAAATAATTTTTATAGTGTATTTTTTTTATCAAATGGAAAATTAATTTAAATAGTTTCTCTTAAAATATCCTTTAAGTATTTCATTATTATTTTACTAATTTTTTTTTTCATAAATTTTTTTTTTAAAAAAATCTAAAAATAGCTATTTTAAATACCTTCCGTGTATAAGGAGTTCTAAAATTCCTTTCAACAACTTTTGTTCAAAGCTCCTTCCATTCAATTTTGTTCATTCCAAAAAAAGTTCTTTAATTTAATAAATGCTTAATTTATTTTATGTTTGTCGTGCCTTCTCCTTAAAGTAATAGAGAAGTAAAAAAAGCCGGATCAAACAGTATCTAAATTTATTTTTGAAGTTAGTTATAATAATTATATAATTTATTTATTGTAACACACATGGACGCATACACGCATGCACACAGGAGTGCACGCACATACTCACACACACTAAGTGAGAAATAATTTGGTCCCCCTAACATTTTGGTGTCTTATACGGTCACTCTTTTCGAACATCTTCCGGAACTCTCCTAGCGAAAATGTCGTCGATGGTCGCAGCACAGTTGTAGACAACATTCTGCACACCAAATTGAAAGCATGAACTATGCGAAGTTATTTAAATAATAGATTAGTTACTAAGAACATAACATTAATTTTGTTTACCTTTTCATTACCCGAAGCTGCGATGTCCAGAATTTCAGATATCGTCTTTACTTGGTTAATTCTAGGACGAACAGTCAGAGGAGGAAGTTCTCCATTTTCATCCATAACATTCGCACCGCTTCAATGTCACATTGTAATAATGTATAAGTATATATTGCAATAAAAATGGAAGAAAATAAATAAGATAATTAAAAAACACACTTCGACGATTGAGCGAGCTGAGCAGCTTCTAGAATGTCGATGTTGATATAAACTTTTGTGGATCTCGAAGATTGGACAAATAATTCACCTGCGTAAAAAGTATGTTCGTGGTTGAAAGGAAAGAGCAATGAAAAAGAAACAGCCAAAAAAGTAGGCTCAAACGAAATACCATGGTATGTTTTGTTACCTTTATATTCTTTAACCAAGATGGATGTGAAAATTGCCACGTTTGGCTCAAGAGCAGAATGTTTGTATTTTTTGAATTTTTTATCAAACATTGAAACATAGTCATCCCACAAAGTGACTTTGAACTTACCTCCACTGCCAAAACAGTCAAAGTTGTAAAGCCTCATTAATATATTGATGTGATACAATCGATACACATGAAAATACTTAACTGAAAATTGATATGGACCAATATTATTTCCAACCTTTCATTCCTCAAATAGATTGACATGATATGAGCGTTTCCATAAACAGTTTTCCTCTCCTCAATCGGAGTTATATCAATAATAACCCCAATCACATCTGGTAAGTAAAAAACATTAAACTTGCTTCACATGAAAAGAGACCAACCAAAAATAAAAATTCAACAATAAGATAAACACACCCACGTGAGTCTCGCCATCCAATCGCTTGTACAACTCTTCAAAATGAACAAACTCAAAAACATAGCGGGGAATTTTCCCATCATCATATTCTTGAGGTTCAAATTTTGTTGAACCAGAGAATTGCAGCATGGAAGTATTATTTTCAACTATAATATATTTCTTCTTATTTCTTGAGACTCTGAAAATACGAATCACATACATCTTTCCTTCTTGCAAAACATCCTTGAATAAGCTGGAAGACTGACTTGGTATTGTGCCATGTATGTAATTGCGCTAAAAAAAAAGTTAAAGTTAGGAGACCAACAAAGCAATTGTGTTTGAATGAATAAGGCTTTAATAAGGGAAATTAGGAATACCTTTTCGTCCATTAGTACCATGTCTGTACTAATCATGCCCTTACTTCTGTTTATGTTCCAGGTCTCCCACAATCTAGTTATTCTAACCTTGACAGTGGATTTGGAAGTAACACCGGAGAGATTGCTGAGAAAGGTATGCCCATCATTAGCGATGACTTCTTTCATCCTATAAAAAGAAAGAAATATATAATAAGCACACTTGAATATGGTAGTATAAATAAATAAATAGAAAGCTAAAAAGTGTTTTACTTGTTGAGTTCATTATCAGCAGGTGACATGGTGGAAAATCCTAGAGAATATTAGTGCAATTGTCAAATGTAGCAATGGAATAAGTGAAGTGAGTGTAGCTTATAAAGATGCAAAATTTTTAATGGTGCATGTTATGTTTGGAGGAAGTGTAAGGGGCAAAAAATTTATTAAGAATGTTTAATTGTGATAGATGTACAGTCCATTGCAAATTAAAACTGATATTTTTCTGCAATGAAACTAATTTTGATGATGCATGTTATGTTTGGAGGAAGTGTAAGGGGCAAAAGATTTATTAAGAATGTTTAATTGTGATAGATGCATAGCTCATTGTATTTTTCTGCAAAATTTAACCAAATCAGCATCACAATAATTATCATCATCAGTTTTGAATTCTAAAGCATTCAAAATTTAACCAAATCAGCATCACAATAATTATGAACGCAAGCTAGCTATTCATTTTCTTTTATTCTTCCAGCTGATTTTTTCTTACTGTTATGTTTTTAAGCCCTTTTAATCCATATAAAAAAATCATGGCACTTCATTAGCTCATTAAGCCCCTCTTTATTGCTATCAACATATTTTATTATCAACATTATTAGATTAAAAAATTGAATCAATTTGACACATCATAAGGTAGATGACACATAAGCATCAACTTTTGCTTAGAAAAAAGAAAAAAGGGGGGAGCTCTATTAGGCTGCCACATAAGCAAATCAAAAGCTTGCTTTACATAGTGTAGATAGATTATTTAACACGCAACTATCATTTTCGATAACAGCTTTACCTAATATCCTAAACAACTTGTTCAATGTGTGTGTCTATTGTCTAATCACGCTTCTTTTGCTGCTTTCTGTGTGTATGTGTCGCACTATTATTTTGTTCCCATGACATTTATTTATTTATTTATTATAATAGTTCCTCAAACATTCTTCATTCTAACATTTTCTTTAAGAAAATGCTCAAAACAAAAGTGCTATTGTCTATAGCACTTGTCAAGGAATTAAGGATCTCTTTGTATTAATTTATTTTTCAGCTTATAAAATAGTCAATTTAAAATAAACTGCTATTTACGATAATATGCATAAAATGATAACAAAATAAAAAAGGTGAACTAATGAGTACGAAAGTGTCTGTCAAACGCTAGTATTTATATAAATTATTTTATATAATCTTAAAAATAAATTAATATAATAACTTTTCTAACAAATTATTTTATAGTGTCGCACCAACCATAACTTGTCAAATATACTAACAAACTATTTTTTCCTATAACTGCTATAAATGTACATCAATTGAATTTTAACGGGGAATTGGACATGCAACTCCAATATAACGTAAAAATATATAAATATTATTCTATATAAAATTTGAAAAAAATGAAATATGCACTGACAATATAAAATATTTTTACGTTATCATCCAATACCGATTATGTATTGCCTCAAATCATTTTGTTACACCTCATTTTTATGGTATGATGTGAAACATTAGACAATTTTTATTGAATGTTTGAGTAAAAATATTTTAGACAAATATTTTTTTTGACAAAATAATTGATATTCATTCATTCAAATAAAATAGAGTACATTGATGTAATACAAATTCGTAATCGCTAAAAACAAAAAGGATAAATCTGCGAACAAACTCACAATGTCCATGTTAATAGCATAAAACAGCAAATTACATATGCCTATGAAGCCCGGATACGTGACATGATACCGATACGGCGATACGGAGAATTTTTTAAAATTCCCGATACGATTTGGTCGCGATACGTTGTTTAAAAATAAATTTAAAATTAAATATACAAATACACAGTATATAAACATAACAAAAATCAAGAAAGATAATAAATTAATTAACCTTCAAATTACTCAAATTGAGCAAACAATTGACAATTACATATCTCAAGTCAATTATTTTCCCTCAATTTTTCTCAATTTTCACATTTTAACCATTGATCAACTTTACACCATTACTTTTAAATTAACTATTATTTTATATTTGGAATTTAATGGTTTAGATTGCACTTTATTTCCTCAAGTTTTATTTCCACTTGAGAGGATCCATTCTCCTCAAGTTAATTAAATACTACACAAAAATGATAATTATTACTATCAAAAAACAAAACATCAATGGTATCATCCAAAAAACACATGATTGTTAATCCATAAAGAACATCATATTCTAACATTCACTATTTAAGAGGAAATACAAATTGTATCAGTCTCATCTCCTTCATTTTCATCATAAAAAAACATTATTTTCCCGATACTTCTTTCATAGTGTATCGGAGAAGTATCCGACACGTATTGGTAATTTTTTTTTTTAAAAATAATTTTAATTATCTGATACTATCGTATCGGAAAATATCGGACGAGTTGACTTGGAATAAAGAAAAAAAGAGGAATCCAAACTTATTTTAGACAAACATAACACGTCAATTAAACTCATACGATTTTATTTTATTTTTTTTAATTAGTTGGAGAAACCGGTTATCATTTTCTTTTATATATGTGTATGTGTACTGTATATAAACTATTATTGACAGCATTCAACCACTGTCACACAAAAATACTCTCTGCATCTTCTTTTTGTTCTTCTCTTTTCACAGATAGTGAATCCGAATCCCATACTCTCTGCAACCTCTTCATATTCTTCTTTGCTTTGCTTCGCTTCAACTTGCTCTTGTAACTTTTTTAAGTATCTTTGCAGAAAAATGTAATTTTGATTTTAGATTAAAGTACCCTTTTGCTTTTCAATTAATGTCCGAATCCTCAAAAGTGTTCTAAACGAATCCCAACATGGTCTCACTCATGGAATCTCGTTAATCTTGCATTGTACCCTTTTGTGTCTAGCTGAATCTTTGACCCTTTTATGAATATTCTTCATACAGATTCTAAACAATAGCAAAATGCAGGTTCTGATTATGGGTTTTCGTTAATTTTACTAGATTTCCCTCCATAGCTACACATTCAAAACTGATATTTGATTAACTTCACTTTGAAATTGAGTGTGTGTAAAAGTATAACATGTAAATTACTTGAATGCTACAAAGTCTTGTTCTATTTTGGTTTGTTTGTTTGTTTGTTTTTTTTAGCATATGGAGGGTTTCTATTGTAATTTAAGGAGAAGGGTAGTTTTGGATCTTGAGGAGAGTTTCTAATTCAACTCTTCTTCTGAAGTTTTTACTATCTTTGAGTTTCTCTTGGATATGTAAATTCAAGTTTTTTTTTTTGTTTAATCACTAACAAGTTTATTTGTCATTCATTACAATATATGCAAAAGTTGTTCATAAATTCTTTCAAATGTAAATTCTTTTTTCTGGATTTATTTATTCATTTTCTTCATCATGAGCCTCATGTGCTCAACAATCAACAAATGATTACACTTTCTTTAAGCTTTTCTGTTTAGGATGATATGTAGGATTAGTCTCCTTGCCCTGAGTTATATCAATATTTTTGCGTAGGCCGCTTTAATCCCTATTTCACCTCTAGAGCTCTCTTGAATTGAGTTACAAACCAGCATCTTCCAATTGCATATTTTTCTTCTTTTATTACCTTATAAGATCAATTATTAGTTTCTTGGTATTCAAAGAGTTTCATGGAAGAAACATTTGTTCCCTTCCGCGGGATTAAGAATGACTTCAAAGCAAGAATTGTATGCTATAAACAAGATTGGACCAGCGGATTCCGTGCAGGTGCAAGGTTTGTGATATAACTACAAAATATAAATTACGAACTTGCTTGTTCTGATGTTACAATTATAATATTGAAGTCTTCATATAATGTTTAATCAATGATTTTGTTTTGTTGTTGTTTTATATAGGATCCTTGCACCAACTACATACATATTTTTTGCTTCGGCAATTCCTGTTATTTCTTTTGGGGAGCAACTGGAGAGAAGTACAGGTATACGAATAATTTTCAGGTTCAGACTCGTGATATGTTGTTCATTGTATGCTAACAAGTTATATGATATGATATTTATTATCCAGATGGAACTCTCACTGCTGTTCAAACACTTGCATCAACTGCACTATGTGGTATTATCCACTCAATTATTGGAGGCCAACCTCTCCTCATACTAGGTGTAGCTGAGCCAACAGTTCTGATGTATACATTCATGTACAATTTCGCAAAGGATCGCGAGGATTTAGGACACAAACTATTCCTGCCTTGGACCGGATGGTATCTTTCAAACTCCTTGAGTGGTTTATATGAGACGCAGAAACTTATTAACTTTCTTTTTTTATAAATAATGTTTTAGGGTATGCGTTTGGACTGCACTGTTGCTCTTCTTGCTGGCCGTTCTCGGTGCATGCTCCATAATCAACCGATTCACACGCCTTACCGGTGAACTATTTGGTCTGCTAATTGCAATGCTCTTTATGCAGCAGGCTATAAAGGTTAGTAGGCATCAACCATGAACCTTGAAACATTTTTCTTTTGTAATTTGTAACTTCTGGATGTGGTTTCACCTTCTGTTAACAGTTACCTAAAATGAAACTAATGTTTAATAAGAAAGTTAATAATTTCCATTTTAAAGGGACTTGTGGAAGAGTTTGGTGTACCAAAGACACAGACAGAAGGTACCAATCAGATTGCACTCCAATCCTCTTGGTTGTTTGGCAATGGAATGTTTGCTTTAGTTTTGTCGTTTGGCCTTCTTTTTACCGGTCTAGGGAGCCGCAAGGCTAGATCCTGGCGTTATGGGACAGGTACTGATTATGCTTCTGAATTATGTCCTAAAAATATAGTATTGAATTGATTTTCATTACAAGATAGATAGATTGAGAGTTTGAGGTATATACTTGTTTAATCAACATTCTCATTCTTCTAAAATTATAGGTTGGCTAAGAGGATTTATAGCTGATTATGGAGTCCCCTTAATGATTCTTGTATGGACTGCTGTGTCTTATATACCCGTCAACGAAGTCCCAAGGGGAGTTCCTAGGCGACTTTTCAGTCCAAATCCATGGTCTCCTGGTGCATACTCAAATTGGACTGTTGTCAAGGTGATTTTGATTATGTACAATGGATAATAATCTCATGTCACCGTACGGAAAGCAATATTTTATCTTTCTCCTTGCAAAGCAGGCATAGCTTGTTGCTAATTTTGCTGCATTTTGCAGGAAATGTTGAATGTGCCTCTAATGTACATTATTGGAGCATTTATACCAGCAACTATGATTGCCGTGCTTTACTATTTTGATCACAGTGTTGCATCACAACTTGCGCAGCAAAAGGAGTTCAATTTAAGAAAACCCTCATCTTATCATTATGACTTGCTACTTCTGGGATTTTTGGTACGTTTCAAAATACTTGGAAATTCCCTGGAATGCTAATTAATGGGAATAGATGACCTATTTCTACTTTCTACTCCTCCTAGTCAAGATTTTTCCTGTTTAAATTCTTGTCAATTTTACTTTCCAGACCTTATTGTGTGGTCTTATTGGAATTCCTCCTTCCAATGGCGTGATTCCACAATCTCCAATGCATACCAAGAGCTTAGCTACTCTTAAACATCAGGTAACATATTTCTTATTGACCATTTTAACAGTACATGTAAATTTTATAAAATATTTGGGAAAATGAATAAGAAATGATTGGAATGTTGTGTAATAATCTCTCATTTTATTCAATATAATTTTAAAATATTCTCATATATGACTTGTTATGGATGGACATTTTCTTTTATGGCTTGACATTTTTTAACTAAGCTAATTTAATAATATGGATATTTATTTTGTTTGGAATAGATTTTACGGCATAAGCTTGTCTCTACTGCACGAACGAGCATGCAGAAAAACATGAACTTGAGTCAATTATACGAAAGTATGAAAGAAGCATATGATGTAATGCAGACACCATTGGTTCCCCAAATGCCACCCACATTGGTAAATGTCATCCTATGATTTCCAATTGATCTGAAATTTGCAATCATATTTTTTATTTACCCTTGGTCTTGTTCTTCGAGCAGGGGCTGAAAGAGTTGAAGGAGTCTACGGTTGCACTCGCTTCAAGTAATGGATACATTGATGCTCCTGTTGATGAAGTTGTCTTTGATGTGAATAAGGACGTTGATGACCTTTTGCCAGTTGAAGTTAAAGAGCAGCGCCTCAGCAATCTACTTCAGGCATCGATGGTTGCGGCTTGTGTTGCTGCCATGCCTCTTTTGAAGAAGATACCAACTTCAGTGCTTTGGGGTTACTTTGCCTTCATGGCAATTGAAAGCTTGCCAGGAAATCAGTTTTGGGAGAGAATATTGTACCTTTTCACTGCTCCAAGTCGAAGATACAAGTAAGTTTATTTTCATTATTACATGCTTGTGAGTGTTTACATTCTATTTTATGAGATTGAAGATTTTTCTCTTTCCTTTTCTAGACTGCTGGAGGAACACCATGCAACCTTTGTTGAGACTGTGCCGTTGAAAGCAATTGCTCTGTTTACTCTGTTCCAGACAGCTTACTTGCTTCTCTGCTTTGGCATAACCTGGATACCAATCGCCGGGGTCCTTTTCCCATTGCTAATCATGCTTCTTGTCCCCGTTCGACAATATTTTCTTCCCCATTTTTTCAAAGGAGCCCATCTTCAAGAGTTAGACGCAGCAGCGTATGAGGAAGCACCTGCCATTGCTTTCAACATGTCCTATGATGTAAGTGGTTTCAACCATATTAGTTTGATCTTTAACAAATTAGTACAAAAATGTTATAATCTTATCACATATCTTGTTCATCGTTTTAATATCGACAGGATCCAAGTAATCATGCAAATATCAGTGGCGGTGAAATTCTTGATGAAATTATTACAAGGAGTCGTGGAGAGATACGTCGCACTCAAAGCTCAAAAGCTTCAAGTTCAACTGCAACACCAATTGGAGGAGATATAAGACCTTCGAATAGCCCGCAAGTATCACAAACAATTCTCAGTCCTCGAGTAACTGCATTGAGAGGCGAAAGCAGCCTAGCATCAAACGGAAGGAGTTAAAGATAAAGCAAACACCTTGAAAAATATCCACATGGTTCAACTTCAAGCTAAAATGCATGTTTAGAACAAATTAAAGTAGTATTAAGTGATGCTCTATAGGTTATGTGTTTTTGACAAACAAAAACGACATTTTCGCGATGTCTTTCTTTTCTTCCTTTTAACATTTTACTGAAAGTTTGTTGTCTGACTCATTCAATCGTTACAATATAATATGGGCAGGAATATTTTTAAGTTGATGGAATGATGCTATTGAATGGTAATTAGTTATATGCTTGAAGGGATTATTAGGAGACATGAAAAACTTTCTTTGAAGTGTGTTTGTTTAAAAAATAAAACACTTAGATTTTAGTGAATAGTATCATCTTGGCACTTTAAATGAAGTGTTTGCTTGGTTAGAGTTCGACACACTTTATTTTATATAATTCATTCTAAAGTGGAGTTGGTTAATGTTTGAAAACTAATATATATAAGGGATAATGAATGTGGATTGGATAATGTTAATCAAATGTATGCTTATAGTTACCTAAAGTATGAGTTATGTTAGGTAACAATTTTGTTATCATCCTTATGGAACTAGAATAAGTTTGATGGCAAACTTGATTGTCTCCAATCTAGTTTTAATTGTGCGCAAATGTCAGTTATGTATATATATATATATATATATATATATATATGGCCAATGCTATGGTGGACCACCTCATCAAGTGGTCCACCGTGGACAAGTGGTCAATACTACTATAATGAATACGAATTTTACAAAATCGACCGTTGGATTGAAAGTTTATATCATATAGATCATCCATAAAAAAATTTAGAAAAATTGAAAATCATTTGATATGTTATTGAGATCCATAAAGATTAACGGTTTATTAAATACTGTAAATCTTAATGAGTCCCAAAAACATATCAAATGATTTTCAATTTTTCTAATTTTTTCTGTGGATGATCTATATGATATAAACTTTCAATCCAACGATCGATTTTGTAAAATTCGTATTCGTTATAGCGTTGGTCCACCATGGACCACTTGAATAAGTGGTCCATATTAGAATTGGCCATATATATATTAAGAAAGATTTGCACAAGATTAGAATTCATAAAAAGAGGGGATTTGACCAATAAAAAATTGGCTCTTTTTTTTTTTTTTTCTTGCTTAAATTTTTTCTTACTAAATAGCATTTTCCTATATATATAAGTGAGTTATTTATTTGACCATTTTACACACTAAAAAAATGTATAAATAGAAGAGAGAATAATACTTTTACTAAATTATTTTAAACAAGTATTGGCGATAAAAGTAATCATTTTATTTTTATAAAAGTAATATTAAGTAGAGGATATAATTGAAATATAATAATTAATATTATACTGAAAATTAAAAGTTATTGAATTATTTTGAGACAATATTCTTACATTTGCATCACTTCAACTCTTTCTCTCATGTTTTTTTTTTGTCCTCACTCACCATTTTCTCTTTCCTCTTCACTATACTAATTTTTCCTTTGTTAATAGACAATTATTGAATTAGAAAATGGAGAGAGAGGTGGACACATACTCCCTCCGGCCTTATTTATAAGCAAAAGTTGCTTTTTAGATTCATCGGAGAAGTAATGTATCTAGTTTATATTTAAGACTAGATACATTACTTTTCCAATGAATCTAAAAAGTAACTTTTGCTTATAAATAAGGCCGGAGGCAGTAGTACCGAAGAGAATCCAATTCCGTGTTGGGATTTGTTGGTGCATACAATTCAAAGAACACATTTTATTCCTTCCTTGACTGTATTTTTTAGTAGAAACATGGGTAACTCTGATGTCTTTATATACACATGCATACACAAATGACAAGACAGGATCATTTGTATTTATTTTATGCAAAAAAAGTGTCCATGGAGATGATTATAAAATGATGACGATGAAAACATACACGAGAGGGTATCATACGACATTATGATGAGTTAGCTGTTAGGTTAGGAGAATGAATTAAGTGGGAAAAAAATTGAGAAAATAATATGATCAATTGATTATTGAATTATAAATATAAAATAATATTTAACTCTAAAAAAATGGAAAAAATATGATTGATGATTAAGATATAAAAATTGTAAAAAATTGAAGAATTTTTTTTTGAGAGGATCCATTCTCATGTTAGATAGCCGTTTTATAGTTTTTTTGAGATATAAATGCAAAACGTTACATTAAATGAATTCAAACTCTTATACATTCTACATTCTAAAATAGGAGTAAAAGTGTTTTGCTAATATGTATTTTAAGGATGCATGATAAAAAAACTGAAAATATAATTTTATATTAAAAATTCTTGACTTTTAAAAGTTGAATGTACGACTTTAAATGCAAATATTTGTTTATTAAGTTCATTAGCATTTATCCTTAAGACACATACTAATATTTAATATATTTAAAAATTAATAAAGATATTGAGCTAGAGTGATTAATAAGTTTCACCAAATAACAAACAATTCGAAAAAATTCAAATTCAATTCTTGGATAAAATAAGTTTTTGATCAACTTTATATATCTCTGAACTGAACTCTTGATTTGTAATAAAAAAAAAAAAAAAAAGAGATATCCTAAGTCAATTTTCTTGTTTACAAAACAAAGTCTTTATTGATGGTTTTGTAAACCTCATGGCCCTACACATTTCATCTCAAGGTAAACACTTACCTAATTAATATTATGATGAGCACTAACCAAACCAGTGTCCTATCAAAGCTTTGCATCATCTCTACATTGAAAGCCCTTTTTGTCCACACGCTTTGTCCTATGTGGTTCAAGATGCCTTAGTTATTAGGCCATTCAACTTCATATGGTTTAGGTTTGTGAACCTTAAATTAACAATAATTTCTAACTAAATTCTAGAAAATATACGGGATCCAATTTCATATAATAGATGTCTTTGTTTTGTAGTCATGTCAATATCAAAAGATATTGGTTATTCTAAAGTAACTAGATTTCCCAATCCAGAAATTAATTTTATGATGGTGTTTATTTTTTTAGAATAAATTTATATTTTATGTGAATCGGATCTTTGAAGCTCTCATCTCATGGTAGGATTTAAAGTTCGGAAAGCACAGAAAGAAGTGTTTTTTTTTATTAACTTTCTCATTCTCAAAAGAAAGCAATCGATAATTCAGAATTCATTAATTTATCTCAAATTATATATGTATGTATCACATTTGTATTATTAACTTATCTCAAATTATGTTATAACTAGAGCTGTAAAAATAGGTCGGGTTATCGGGCCGGTCCATTAGTCCTTTATTTTTATACGGGCCGAGCTTTCAAAAAAAAAATATCAGGTTTTATTGGGCTGGGGTCTATTTTTTTAATGGGCCATCAAGAGCTGGCCCCACGGGCTTTTGGGCCGGCCCCTTAAAGAGTTAAAAAAAAAAATCTATACTATTATTATTTGTCATCCTCAAAGTAAAAAGTACACTTGGCGTTCTCATGTTACTTCTCAAGGAGCAAATTCATATGTCGCATTATTTTAATAATGTGGCGTCTATGTGGCGCCTACGTGTCTTCTCTTTACGACCTAAAGCGACACGGTTCAATTCCCACCGACAACAAAATATTAATTTTATGATTTTTTTTTTCTTTCTTATTTTGCCTTACTTTTTATTTTTTTTACCGATTAATTATTGAATCTATTGTGAAACAAAAAAATAATATAGATATTAAGATTGAGATGAATTCTATAGGATAAGTACCAAAAAAAAGAATCTCTTGTCAAACAAAAAAATTGAATTGCCTTGATTTGTTTTTTTTTTTTACCAATTATTCAATGTATGGTCCAAAAAAATAATAACGAACCTTACAAAATAAAAAACAAACAAAAATTAATTAAAAGATAATATATATTATAGTAAATTACATTACCCTCTCTTGAGATGTGCTTAAATTACATTACTCTCCTGTCTTATGTTAAAATATATATTTTCCTTCCCTCTTATACAAAATATATTAGAGAAAATTACTCTCCTCTCCCTCGAAAGAAATTTGAATTTCATCCCCCTTCCCCTAATATTAAAACATACATTTTCCTCTTTTAATCAAACTTCATTTTAACTTTTTACGCAATTAGAAATAAATTTCTTCCGTTAGTTCATATATCTTTGAATATTTTAATGGAACATTTTATAAAAATAATTAAGATGTGAGACCTAAAGTTATGTTCACGTTGCTTAGTATATTACACGGGTTTGATTTAGTTCTTTATACTATAAGAAATTACTCTCTCCTATTAGATCAAATATCTCTTGAAATTTTAACCGAATATCATATAATTAAGACACGAGACATAAGATTATAGTCTTAATTGTCTTTGCTTTTTACGTACGTTTGATTTAATTCTTCACACCGTAATAGATTACTATTTTCTGTTAGATTAAATCCTTTTTGATATTTTAATTGAAAATTTTGTAAAAATAATTAAGATGTAAGGCCTAAGGTTATAGTTTCAATTGTTTTTCTATTTTACACGGGCTTGATTTTGTTTTTCACACCGCAAGAAATTACTATATTCTATTTGATCAAATTCATCTTAAAATTATAATTGAAATTTTTACAATATATTTTAATTGAACTATTAGATCAAGAAATGCCTAAGAATATTGTCTCAAATGTTTTACTTTTGACGGCTATATTTATTTCTTTACGCCTTAAGAGATTATCATCTTTCGTTAGAACAAATTTCTCAGGATATTTTAATTGAAATTTTTACAAAAATAATTAATAATTGAGACCTTAGGTTATGATATCAATTGCTTTACTTTTTACTCGGGCTTCATTTAGTTCTTCAAGTCGTGAGAGCGATTACCCTCTTTCATTGAATCATATCTCTTTGAATAATTTACTTGAACATTTTATATATATAAATAAGTTATAAGGCCTAAGGTTATAGTCCAATTGTTTTACTTATTACACGAGATTGATTAGTTCTTCACACCGTAATAAATTACTCTTTTTTGTTAGAGCAAATCTCTCTTGAAATTTTAATTAGACTTTTTACAATTATTATAAAAAAGTGAGACCTAAAATTATAGTGTCAATTGATTTACTTTTTACACGAGCTTGAATAAGTTCGTCACACCTGTAAGAGATTATCCTCTTACGTTATATGAAATTCATTTGGATATCTTAATAAAAAAAAATTTACAAAAAGAATTAAAATGTGAGACCTAGAGTTCTGGTCTCAATTGTTTTACTTTTTACAAATGTTTGATTTAGTTCTTCATAATTTAAGAGATTATCATCTTCCGTTAGAACAAATTTCTCTAGATATTTTAATTGAAGTTTGTGCAAAAATAATTAATAATTGAGACCTTAGGTTATGATGCTTTACTTTTTACTCGGACTTCATTTAGTTCTTCAAGTCGTAAGAGCGATTACCCTCTTCCATTGGATCATATCTCTTTGAATAATTTACTTGAACTTTTTATATAAATAAATAAGTTATGAGGCCTAAGGTTATAGTCCAATTGTTTTACTTATTACACGAGATTGTTTAGTTCTTCACACCGTAATAAAATACTTTTTTCTATTAGAGCAAATCTCTCTTGATATTTTAATTGAACTTTTTACAAGTATTATAAAAAAGCGAGACCTAAGATTATAAAGTCAATTGATTTACTTTTTACACGAGCTTGAAAAAGTTCTTCACACTTAGAAGAGATTATCCTCTTATGTTATATGAAATTCATTTTGATATTTTAATAAAACAATTTACAAATATAATTAAAATGTGAGACCTAGGGTTATGATCTCAATTGTTTTACTTTTTACACATGTTTGGTTTAGTTCTTCACAATGTAAGAGATTATCATCTTCCACTAGAACAAATTTCTCTGGATATTTTAATTGAAGTTTTTACAAAAATAATTAATAATTGAGACATTAGGTTATGATATCAATTGCTTTACTTTTTACTCGGACTTCATTTAGTTCTTCAAGTCGTAAGAGCGATTATCCTCTTCCATTGAATCATATCTCTTTGAATAACTTGAACATTTTATATAAATAAATAAGTTATGAGGCCCAAGGTTATGGTCCAGTTGTTTTACTTATTACACGAGATTGATTAGTTCTTTACACCGTAATAAATTATTCTTTTCTGTAGAGCAAATCTCTCTTGAAATTTTAATTGAACTTTTACAAGTATTATAAAAAAAGCGAGACCTTATATTATAGTTTCAATTAATTTACTTTTACACGAGTTTGAATTAGTTCCTCACACCTGTAAGAGATTATTCTCTTATGTTGTATGAAATTCATTTTGATATCTTAATAAATAAATTTACAAAAATAATTAAAATGTGAGACATAGGGTTATGGTCTCAATTGTTTTACGTTTTACTCATGTTTGATTTAGTTCTTCACACCTTAAAAAATTACTCCCTTCTATTATATCAAATCCCTCTTGAAATTTCACTTGAACTTTTAAAAAAGAAAAATTTAAGACGCAAGACCTAAGAATACAATCTCAATTGCTTTACTTTTTACACAATCTTTATGTATTTCTTCGCACCTTAAGATATTACAATTTTCCGCTAGAATAAATTTTTCTTGATATTTTAATTGAAGTTTTAAAAAAAAATTAAGATTCGGGACCTAAGGTTATGATCTCAATACTTTACTTTTAACACGGACATTATTTAGTTTTTCACGCCGTAAGAGATTACACTCTTCCGTTAGTTCATATCTCTCTTGAAAATTTAATTTAACATTTTACAAGAACAACTGAGATGTAAAAGATTACGAGCTTTACTTTTTAGAGAGGCTTAATTTAATTCTTCATACTGTAAGAAATTACTTTCTTCTGTTAGCTAGATGTAATCCCGCTTAAAATTATAATTGGACTCTTTACAAAAACAATTAAGAAGACCTAAGATTATGGACTCAATTGCTTTATTTTTATACACGTGCTTGATTTTAGTTCTTTCTATCGTAAGAGATTAACCCTCATTTGTTAGATCAAACTTCTTTTAATATTTTAATTGAACATTTTATAAAAATAACTAAGATTCGAGGTCTAAGGATATCGTCTCAATTTCTTAATTTTTTACGTGAGTTTAATTTAGTTCTTCACACTTTAAGAGATTACGCCTCTTCCATTTGATGAGACATTTCTTTGAATATTTTAATTGAACCTTTTCACAAAAAATAATAAAGATGCGAGGTTTAAGATTTTAGTTTCAATTATGTTTTACTTTTTACACCGGTTTGCTTTAGTTCTTTCCGTTAGATCAAATACATTTAGAATTTTTTTTACGTAATAGTCAAGATACAAGGCTTAAGGTTAGATGCTCTTGAATGAGTTCTTCATCCCATAAAAGATTATCCTCTTTCATTAGAACAAAACCCCCTTGATAGATTAATTGAATTTTCTACCAAAACAAGAATAAAAGAAATATATGTGCACATTAAAGTCTAAAATCATTAATTCTAACAAAAAATGTCCAAAATCAATATAATTTTATGAATGAAAGCTAACTCATATATAACGCCGACAATTTTTCACTTCTAAAATATTAATTAATTTCAAAATAGAATTATATATATATATATATATATATATATATATATATATATATATATATATATATATATATATATATATATATATATATTTAAAAAATCTATAAAAAAAAAATGAATTTCTAGCCCGTGCTTGGCACGGGTGTCCATACTAGTTTTTAAAATTTCTAAAAATAGTTTTAGCTAAAAATAAGGAGTTTTAGTTACCATAAAATCTTTAGATAAATAACTAACAAAAGATGAGATTTGTTAGTTAAGAGATAATTATTAAACCAAATATGTTATTATTATCTTTATTTGAAAAAAACTAATAACAACTTATTCAATCATTATAAATAGAAAAATATAAGAAAAAAATTAATCAAATTATAATTGGTCACAAAATAAAAGAAAAAAAAAATATAACAATCTTCGAGCACTAGAGGGAATGTATTAATACTTTGTGGTTCGGTTCATTCATATAGGTATAATAGAATTTTTTTAAAAAAACACATTTATCAAAAAAATGAAAGTTTGTCGGCCGACCCATCGGACCATATAACCCTTACTTATCGGATCGGACTTAACGGGCTGAGCCATGAGACTTAACAGACCGACCCACTTAAGCCCCTTAGTATGTCATGGCTCTCTAGTTACAACCGAGAAGTTAATTACTAATACTATATATGATTTTCCAGCATTGGATATATAGTGTTGATAACAATGGTTATAGTGTCCGTCAAAAAAAAAAAAAGAAACAATGGTTATAGTGTAAAAAAACCACTTTAATGTAGAAAAATGTAATTTTAAACACATTGATTATATAGCATATTGGAGTGATTTCAAGTAGGTTATGTTATATTTTGCCTAATTTCTTTTTTTAAATGAAGTAAAGATTTGAAGCTTTTGCTAGAAAACATTATTCCCGGTCTTAAATAAATAGATACTCTCTCCGGTCTTATGTACAAGAAACATTTTATTTTTTAGATTAATTGTAGAATTGGTGTATTTAGACTATATTATTATTTAGATATATCAATTTTATAATTAATCTAAAAAATTAATTTTTTTTATATATAAGATCGGAAGGAGTATTACTCAAATTACTTTACAACTAACTTAACCAAAATCATTTTTGTAAAATTGATTAATATAAAATCAGTTTTTGGTTGCTGCCAAACTAAACACGCTCATAATATCAATTAGTATGTTAACCTATATTCTAGTATATTAATTAATTAGTACCATGATCTACAAGTGCTACTGCAATGATTTCAATCACCGAATATTTCAAAAAACAAAATAGAAAATATATTTTAAAATTTAGTAATCGAAAGTGTGAGAAGTGGGCAAAGTTAGCTTTCAAAGTATAATAACCATACATGTACTAGTTGTACGGGTCATATATGTGAAATGAATTAGTTGTGAGTTTAATTAACGTATAAAAATATATTGTTATATATCAATCAATATAATAATACACGATTAGAAATATGTTCGGTATATAGCTAAAGTAAATATTTTATTAATTAAGATCAACTTAAAATAACAAAAACATAAAATATGATATTAAAAATAAAGACGATGACTAAAATATTTCATCAAATGATAAAAATAAAAAAAAGTTTAATAGCATCTCCCACGGGCAATTCTCTACACATCCTCCATTCTTTTCGATTTCCCACCAACCTTGTAGTGATATTATATAATGGGTATGATAATCATGATTATATATAACAAAACACTAAATAAATTGGTAATAAGAAGTTAATTTTGAAATTGAAATGGATCTCCGATTATTATTGACGCTAGTCACATGAAAATTCAATGAAGAAAATCAAGACTCAAGTTACAACTTAACAAAAAAGTTTCATTCGAAGATGAAGAAAAAACAACATAAACTTGAACGTGCACAGTGAGGTTTATTCATGGCGGTCAAGAAAGAAACCATGGAAATGGTAGAGAGAATCTCAGATTAGACCTAAAAAAAAAATGAAAGTAACGGAGAAGATGAACATGAACAGAATAAGAGAAAGAAGATGAAATATTGATTAGGGTTAAATAGTTTTTTAAGTAGTTGCTTGTTATTCATACTTAATATAATAAAGATTTTAAAAAGTTCCACATAAAAACTGATTGAATTTTATAAGCAATGAAACATATTGAATTTATAGTTAAAAAGAAAAATCGAGGATATGATAAAAAAATTGCAATACCACAATTTTTTTTTTAAAACAAAGAAAAAAAAAGAAATATAATATCGTTTTTCACAACCAAAATATTTTAAAAAATGTAATTCATGTACATCAAACAACAATAATTGGATTAAAAAAAAGATTGAAAGTGTGATGAAAAATAAAATATAGTTAATATATTGAAAGTCATAGTTATTAAGTGGTGCACCAACATATTTCATATTAATTAAAGTGGCTTGGTGGTTAAATAATAAAAATGTATAGAGAGGTTGTGAATTCAAATCCAACCGAAACAAGTAGCATGTTATTCCATTAAATATAATGATAATAAAGTTATCAAGATAATTAAGTTTTTTCCCTCTAATCAAAACACATTATTAGCTTATATGCTCAAAATGGGTATAGATTTGGAAAGTGACGATATATGATTCAGAAATGTAGTTTGTCTTCTTTGTAAAAAAAGAGCCTGTTTATTTGAGATACCCAAAAGGTTGCTTCAGTTAATGGGATGAGGATTCGTGTGATCGGTAAGGACCCATCTCGTTAGATAAGAAACATATCTTAGTGGAAACCATACAATCTTTCCACTTCCTCATACGTAAGCATCCAAAACCACACACAACTCTTAAACTTTTAACTAATTATAGAAGTTAACAACTCTTAGAATTAAATGTTGTGCTAATTTAACTTTATAAAATCGGTTAGTAAAAAAGAGGATTACTTCAATTTTTTGATTTTTGCTGTGAGTTTAATCTGGTTCGGAATTAGTTTTGGTATTAAGTGATTTCAATCCTTTTTCGATTGCAGTTGCGGGGGATTGAACTGATATAAACAAATATACATGTTACTCCATCCGTTCCAAAATAAATAATATGTTTGACCATATTTACATTTATTAATGTACAACTTTGATCGTTAATATTTTTATGGGTTAATAGGTCTTTACCCCCCTGCTAAGTGGGCGTGTTTTGCGTTACCCCCCGCTAAAATTTTCTTGAAGAATGCCCCCTTGCAAAGTTTTTTTTTTTGGTTTCCCCCTTTTTCCTCTCTTGGATGCAAGAAATTTAAACTTTTTAAATCGGTTGAACAAAATAACCGATTTAAAAAACATAACTTTTTAAATCGGATGAACAAAATAACCGATGTAAAAAGTGCACTCAAGGGGGGAAACAAAAAAAAAAACTTTGCAAGGGGGCATTGTTCAAGAAATTTTTAGCAGGGGGGAAACGCAAAACACGCCCACTTAGCGGGGGGGTAAAGACCTATTAACCCTATCTTTATTTATCTACTATTAAAAATTATAAAAATGATATATTTTGAAAATACTAGTTAAGACAAATCAAACAATCTCTCATTTGCTAATATTTGCATGTATATATAGTAGAAAAATATGGTCAAAGTAGGTCAAATGAATAGTACACTAAGTTAAAATTAAGTCATTTATTTTGGGATTAGTGAATATCTCGACTATCTCCAATGATAGTACCTATTTCAATAAGAAGTAGTACCTATTAGGTATTATCATTGGAACAAAACACTTTTTAGTACCTATTTGGTACCACTTCCTAAATAAGCATCATCTCTCTCTTTATTAAAAAATATATTTGTAGGACTCATTTATAAAGATGTAGAATTATTGATAAGATGTAGAGTTATTTGTGGGTCATATTTAGAACTTTTTAAAAGGTGCTACATTGGAGGGATTGAGTGATTAACAAATACCACTATTAAAAAATTATAAATAAGTGATGTGTATAAGTGGGATCCGATAAGGTACTCAAAATTGGAGTGCTCCATTGTGGATGCTCTCATATTCTTTGAGACTTCTTAATACACATCTTCATGTCCAACATTATGGTGATTGGTGCGTAAATATAAATGGTGGGTAGCCCAAAAGATTTTAGAGATACTTTAATATCATCTTAAAATTGTGTGTTAGGCCAACTCTACCCTATAAAACTGACTTATAAAGTTTTAATTTCTATCGAGAAATATTGACTAACATTTGATACTCAAGGCGTCTTTGAATATAATTTCCTCATCTAAAAAGACTAGTAAAAAAATCTTAATACTAAAAAACCTGAATTTTCTTCAATGTATACAGATTGATGATATTCATTATGGATATTATATACACAAAAGGCCCCTTCTAGCATGGGTGAGTGCCTTAGGTCTCCCATGGTGGAAGAGTGAGAAATTACCTTCTATTGCAGGTGGAACAGGTAATAATAATATAATAATAATTTAAACTATTTACACATTTACCACAAATAATATATTTATGAAAACTGCCCATAACAATCTTAAATTTTAATTTAAACACAAATAACATATTTATGAAATCTGCCTTTTCATATTTTCACCTACAAATTTTGGGACTCCCTCATAAAAACAAAAATATTATGTTCAGTCTAATATATAAGCTATATTATATAACAACTTGTTTCCAAGTTTCTTTGACAGTTATTTTTTTTTTGCTCACAAATGTTAAAAAAATTGTCTTTAGGGCCCGTTTGACCTAACTTATTTTTGAGCTTATGCAAACAATGCAATTTTTATGTATTATTATAAGTTTTTCAAGGTAGTATAATAAAATAGCTTTTAAAAGTTCAATTTTCACTAGTTTAAACTTATAAAATAGCATAAAACATGATTTATATTGCATAAGCCGTTTGCATAAACTCTAAAATAAGTTAGGCCAAACGAACCCTTAGTATTACTTTTTTTCACACAATTTTTTTAAAAGACTCCTTTACTAATAACTTTTTTTCCGCAAATATTTTAAATAACTCCTTGACAATTAATTTTTTTTCTCACAAATGTTAAAAATAAAAAAGCGTCTTTAATATTATTTTTCTTACACATTTTTTTTAAAAAAAGGCTCCTTTACTAATAACTTTTTTTCATAAATATTTTAAATAAATCCTTGACAATTAATTTTTTTGCTCAAAAATGTTTTAAAAAAAACGTCTTTAATATTACTCTTTTTTTCACACAAATTTTTTAGAAAGGCTCCTTTACTAATAACTTTTTTCACAAATATTTCCAAAAATAGACTCCTTCGGGTTTATTTTTTTTATCACAATTTTTTTTAATAAAAGCTTCTTTACTATTAATTTTGATTTGCAGCAATTTCTTAAAAAAGAAAGCCAAAAACAAACAAAAAGGCTCTTTTAGATATGCATGCATGCACCCATTCTATTGAACAATCTACTTCTACTTACAATATATTAAAAGAAACTACTATTAAAAATATAAATTTGTCCTTATCACTTTTAACGGTGTTTTGAGTTTTGTGCCCTTAAATATAATTTTAACTTTAAACTAATAAAAAAAATAAGAAAAAAAGATAAGCATAAAATAAATCTTCCCATAAAAAAAGCATTAAAAACCACATCTCTAAACAAACAAACAAAAAAAGAAAAAAAGAAGATAAGCATAAAAGAAATCTTTCCAAAAAAATAGCAACGGAAACCACTTCTAAAAAAAATAAAAATAATCCAATCTATTTTAACTTCAAAAATAGAAACAAAAAAAGTAATTAATTTAAATTTACGCATAAAATAAAAACAAAAATCACCATAAAAGATACGTGCCAAAAATAATAATAAAAAATTTAATGAAAAAATAGTAACTCAATCTAACATTTAAAAGCTTATATATAAAAAATAAAAATAGAAGAACTTAAGAAAAGAATATACTTATTTATGAACTTAAAAATAAAAGAACATAAAAACAAAATCAAAAACACAATGGAACTATTTGGATTTACTTATTTATGATCTTATCCCAAATAACTTATGCAAAAATATAAACTTTTATGTATTATTATAAGTTTTTTAAGGTTGTTTATGAAAACAGTTTATAAAGATATTATTTTTGTCAGTGAAATCTTATGAATTAACATGCGCAAAAAAACTTATGAAATAACATAAAAGTTTATTTATAAATTATAATCATAAAGTATTTTCATAAGCTTAAAAGTAAACCAAGTCCAGACGGACCCAATATATTAAAGGTACTACTACTAAAACTTTTAATTTGTTCTCATCAATTGTTAAAAATATTTCAAATTTTCTATTTTGTAAAAAAATAAATTATATTTTCCAATTTACTATTTTTCTATATAATAGTTAAATTGTACTCTTTATTTATTATAAAAAAATCAACTCTATTTTTGTTTACTCTTATATAAAAAATGCATGAGAAGTATATTATTGATGAATATATATTATACTAATAATTACAAGATAAATATATATTATAATAGCACATTGGACAATTACTTTAATAAAAAAAAAAGAATTTGTACCAAAAAAATAAAATAAAAAAATACAAAATTGAATTGAATAATATAGGGTTAATAGGCTTTTATCCCCCTGCAATGTTGGCGAGTTTTGCGTTACCCCCCTATAATTTATTTTTTTGACATTACCCCCCTGCAATGTGTTTTTATTTTTTTTCGTAGTTCATTTCACCCCACAGGGGTAAAACAAAACAACATTACATGGGGTGCAATGAACTGCAAAAAAAATAAAAATAAAAACACATTGCAGGGGGTAATATAAAAAAATAAATTTATAGGGGGTAACGCAAAACTCGCCAACATTGCAGGGGGGTATAAGCCTATTAACCCAATAATATATTATAATAATATACAGAACAATTGTTGATGAATATAATATTGATGAATATATATTATAATAATATACGGAACAATTGTTTTAATACAAAAATTTAATCATACATAGGACAATTGATTTAATAAAAAAATTGAATAATAAATATTTGTTATTATTAATTATAAATTATTACACAAAAATCATACACGGGGCAATTACTTTAATAAAAAAAAAAGTACTTAATATAATAAGTTTTACAAAAAAACAGCAGAATAGCGTCACTTATTATTTTTATTTATACACTACGTCACTTATATTTTAACAATATTTTATATAAAAAAATCGATAGTCCCGTGCGAATGCACGGGTCTCAAAACTAGTTAGAGGTGTAAAATTGGACTGATTTGGTTCGGTTTTGAGTGAATCCGATGTTTGAATCAATGAATTTTCGATTGGTTCAGTTTTAACTGTTTTTCAAAAATGAATATGAACCAAACTCGTCGGTTTGGTTCGGATACTTTGATTGATTTTTTACATCGTATTTTTTTCGATGTATTTCATGCTTTTTTTATGGCAAAATTTATTCAAATTGTCTGTGATGACTGATGCGAGTAGATTAGCTTGAGGAGGAAGAATGTGAGGTGAGATAGATCATAATAGATGAGAACATATAGTTTTTACCTTTTATGTGTGAGAATGTGTCAATTATTATTCTCGACTAGTAGAAAAAATAAAAATTATGTGAGAATGTGTCAATTATTATTCTTGGCTAGTCATTACCTTTTATGTGACCTAAAATCGTCTGAGAACTAGTCAATCACTATTCCCAGTAAGTCTTTACCTTTTTGTTGACGTTAAATCATGTGAGAATGGGTCGATCAATATTCACGGCTAATCTTTATCTTTTAGCTGATCAAAATTCGTGTCAGCATGAATCGATCACTATTCCAGACTAGTTTTTACATTTTAGTTAACCTAATTTACACTCAATCACTATTATCGAATAGTTCTTACATACATGTACCATATCATTTTTTTGCCTTAGTCATAACGTTCAAAATATTAATCACTAAAAAAAACACACGGCCCCATCATCTCATGCCACATGGCTTAATTACAATTTTAGTTCTTTAATTTTCATTCACTCACTAAAATACTCCCTCTATTTTATTATGATTCGATTTTAGTCCCTAATAAAAATTTTAACGCAGAATTAGTGATGTTCATGTTTTAGTAATATGAGACATCACTAATAGATTAATTATTTCCATATCATAAATATTAAAATTAAATTGTATTTGTACAAAAAATAATAATTAAAACAACAATAATGATTTAAAAAATATGTTTTTTCTTTTATTTTTAAAAGATTGGGATGAAATTTTAATAATAGAAAATATTGGGGTTATATTGGTCATGGACTATTTTTAATTACTTAAAAACAAGTGGGCATTACTATAAATTAAAATTTAATCTAGAGAACAATGCACCTTCAAGTTGCAAGTCATTCATCCTATTCATTGATTACTTTAATAATAAATCTAATGGTAAAAAAGCACTCTCCCATGATGAGAGACCTATATCACTCACCCATGCTAGACTTGGCCTACACAAAAATTATGTTAGTTTATGTTAAACATTTTGTTATATACAGATTGCGTTGTATTGGTGTAAGTGCCGGCGGCCAATAGTTTATGTTAAACATTTTGTTATATATCATGACTTTTATTATTAAATAAAATATGGTATTCTTTATTATATTTGTTGCAAGAAAGTCCCAAGAATAAACCGTTTATGCAATGAAATATTAAAAAGTATCTGTAGTCAAGCTTTAAAATAAATTGGGATAATAATAATAATAAAATGTAGAGATTACTCCATCCATTACAAAATATAAACAAAAGTTGGTCAACAAAAGTGAATGTATTTGATCTAAATTCTAAATACATTCATTTTTGTTGACTAACTTTTGCTTATATTTTGAATATGAGATGTTAAATCTATACATATGTGTAAATATAAGGAGTAATATCAATATATATTGGAATGACCCATCATGAGAGTACTACACAGTATGTTATGAAAGTGTCATAAGATATTCTCATAATGATAATAATGTATACTACTCTTAGACCTGAAACCACTATGATCCTTGGATGTGGGCTTAAATGTTCTATTTGACATTCAAACGTTATCCGTAATAGAATAACCATAACATTGGTTAATGAGCATGAGCATTTAATGAATCATGTTGAGGGTCATGAGTGTCTTAAATGAGATTTGTCCCTCCTACACACTAGGAGAAATATTCTTGAAACAAATATATTATTTCAAAATATATCGTCATATATTTTAGAAACAAATATTCCTTATGAAGTCTTCAGCAAGTCGGGAGATTCTCTTATGTCTTTGCGCGCAAGCTAGTCCTGAAGGCAAGGAAAAATAAGGGTTCAAAGAAGCGACGCGTACGTACGGCGCACATTACGGTTTCACATCCAGCTGGCAGTGTTGTTCTCAGATGTGTACCACATCTGGCTAGCATCTTGTTTTTACAAAATGAAGCCAACATATAAAAACCCAACAAAAATAAAAATTCAAAATATAAAATAAAGCACTTACTAGTTTTAAGAAATCGTACCATATATAAGCTAATGATCATGAATCAGAACAAGACAAATAACACTCTTGATCATAATGATCACAAGGAAGAGAATATAAAATTTTAAAGACTAAAATTCATTATCATGGAAGAAGTAAAATTTAGAATCAATAACTTAGGTCACAAATAAACATAAAATCAAGAAAAAGCACAAAAGAATCATGAACCAAGTAATATCAAGAACAAACATCAACCAATACTACCTCTACAACCAAACATATAACTTTACAAGTAATATCAAGAACAAAATTGAAACAATATTATCTCAAATTGTGTTATTATAGCTTCTTGATGATAACATGTTAAAAATAAACTAGTGTTGGAGAATAGAGATAAAGAAAATGAGAGCTTTATATTATACTTTTCATATATGTGTGTATCATTACAAATAATAAGAGTCTTATTTATAGGACACAAATAAGGAAGTGGATGATCATAGACCTTTAAAGACCACTAACTTAGAGGAAGTTATAGGAAGGTGGAAGATCAATGATGTCCATTAAGGCACTTCTTAATTGTTCAAAACATGAATCAATTTATTAAATTATCATATTTGATAATTAGATTCAAATTAATGAGTTGATTAAAAAGGGTTTTGATTAAATTACCATATTTGATAATCAGAGAATTATCAAAAATTTGATTTAAAATATTTGACTTAGAATTAAGGATTTAAATCAAATTTAATTAATTTGGTATTTTTAAAACAATTGTGAATCAAAAGGTTTGATTCTATTTTTGTTTATTTAATTATGAGACATAATAATAATAATAATAATAATAATAATAATAATAATAATAATAATAATAATAATAATAATAATAATAATAATAATAACAATAATAATAATAATAATAATAATAATAATAATAATAATAATAATAATAATAATAATAATAATAATAATAAAAGTTATGGCCTTAGTCCTATTATTTCATTATTATTTCATTTGTGAATAGTTATGGCCTTAGTTCTATTTTATTTTTTTTGTTGGGTTTCTGAAATACGGTTAGCGTGTCATGCCTCTCTCTTGAAACTCGTTTCTTTTGGTGGCTATTCTAGGGAAAAATAGTTGTTTACTAATTACATTACATATAAGAGAAACTCATTTTACATTCTTTCAGATACAGCTCTGAAGCTTACGCTTCACCAAAACACTTCACCAGATGTGTTTTTTAAGTAAAGCTAAAAACTTTTAGTTTGAAAACTTACCTATTATTATAATGTTTAAATAATATTTATGATATTTATTACAAATTTTATCTAATGTGTTTTTCATTTATTATAATTTTTGTAATATATATATATATATATATATATATATATATATATATATATATATATATTTATTTATAATATTTAGTTATAATATTCACTATAAATTTAAAACTTCTTTTTCAGCAATTTAAAATTTAAAAAACTGATAGGACCGATGATACAAAGCTAGAGCTAATCTAAGGAAAACATTAAAGAAACATAAATAAAAGATAAGTAAAATAAAGATAAATAAAACATTTGATTTCATTGATTGATTTTCAAAGTATTACAAAGACACTACTTATAGTGTTACAAGTTGGATAATAATATAAAAAGAGAATTTCTTTTCGCACCCCCTAACTTTCCTCAAGCATCCCCTGAAATGATCATTTTGTCCTTGCTCGCTGCCTAGGATGTGTGCAGCGTTCGCTGCATAAGGGGCAAGTATGTTAATTCCATGAATGTTTGAAATGGTTCCACCCCCAGATTTGAATTTTAAAAACACATGTTCGTTCCATAGGCAGTGAAATCTTACTTACCAGTTCGCCACCTAGGGAGCGAACGCGCGTACTATATAAGGAAAATCTGATTCTTCTTCCCCCCATTTCAACAGTTACTAAAAACTTAAATTAAAAGCAAAAATCATTCCAAACCCTTAATTATCGAAAAAGTGCACCAAAGTTGAGGATTCTTGGTCGTTTGACATCGCAATCAACATCCAAGTCAAGGGTAATACAAGGTAATCCACCATTTTCATGTTTTTTGCTTTGTTTCTGGTTTTTTTTTTAACGAATTGGGGTTGCTCGCACCTTAGGTAGCAAACACCCTTTATATTTCGCACCTTAGGTAGCGAACTCTACTGATGCGGGATTCAATTTTCATGTTTTGTTGTAACAGTTGGACTGATGCATGATTGTTTTTTCTATGTTGTTTAGATATGGCAGGGGGTGATAAAGATAAAACTAAAGACCACCATACTACGAAGATGAAAAGTGCCTCTGCTAGGAGGGCAAATGCAGAGGTGAACCCTCAGAAAAAGAGGCAACAAAAGAAAGGTCATTTGAGTCAGTTTGATGAGACTGCTCCATCTACTGTTGAACCTGTGGATCAGCCTCAGCCACATCCTGAGATGGAGGATGATGATGCTCCATCTACTGCTCTCCTTATTGATCATGTGTAGGGTTGTTAATGACCCGAGCCAACTCGTGAATAGTTCAAAACTCGATTCGATAATTGACTCGTGAACTTGGTTCGTGAACCGAATGAGCTGAACTTGAGTTAAAAATTAAGTTCGTTAAATAAATGAGTAGAACATAAACTATATATAGTTTGACTTGGCCCGTTCGTACTTGTGCAGGAAGCAAAATTTGAAAATTTGCCGGACCTGTACAATTTTGCAGTGGGGAAGTGGTGTGATCGGTAATTTTTTTTTTACACAATCCCCTTCCTGCCAAATATTTCCAAATTGGAAGTTTCGACTAATCATAATTCTTCCAATTAGGACACTAAAAGTCCCTCGTCGACTGACTACGTTCTGGCAAGTGGACCAGTTTGTCGTCGAGCAATAATTCACACTCTAGGTGTCTAGAATGAGTTCGTATCCACAGGGATCGTCTCAAACCTTCGCTAGTGCTATTCTAGTTCGTTTAGTTTTTGCATTCACTTTGGTTTTTAGGAAAAAAGTTTTAATTTATAAAAAGAGCGATATGCGTTGCAAGAAAAATAAAAATTTTGATTCAGAAACATAGAGGATAGGTATGGTGGTTGAACTTACTCCCTCCCTCATACTTGGCATAATCGGTGTATAACATAGTCATTCGTACTATTATCAGGCGTCGATTCTATCCTTGTTTTAGTAGTACCTTACTGCTACCCTATGTAGGCAAAGTCCCACTACTTTTGCAACTAAGGTACCTACGAGAGTCTAACCTCGCTTTGTCACATACCCTAAATTACTAGGTAGAGTTATTCACAAACATGCATTATGACCATCGACCATCCAATACCCCTAGATCTTAGTTACGATTATTCAGTTCTAATTGTTATTACAACTAGTTCTTGATTCTTCCTATAATTATTAAGTCATAACTAGTTCAAGATTGTTTTGCCGTTTCCTTAATCTAGTGTTATTTATTACTAGTTCCAGACAAATAATAGAGAGAACCCTAATATGCTACTATTAAAGTAAACCCTAATTATTTATTCTAAGACGTTGCCGTTTATCCGACCAAGATTCCGACTAACCATATTAAAGCAAGAAAACAAATAACAAATAATAATTTATAAAGACGATTTATTATAACTTTGACTCAATTACATGACCCAAGTATTCATCGGGGAGTTCATCTTCTCCACCACAACCTAAGGAATTATTGCAAAAGACTACATAATTAAATTACAAGAATCTAACTATAAAGAGTCTAAAGAATCATACCTTGCCGAGTTAGTTTTTCCGTAAGGGGAGAAAACTATGCCCTTAGAGCTCCTCCGAACTTCTCTTCAAATGGAGTAGAAAGTTCTTCTATTTCTGAATGAAAAATAATGAATTATGGAGGCTCTATTTATACTTTTCCTAATGGGCCTCAGCAAGCCATCGTGACACGCTAAGTCCATCGTGTCACGATGAGAAGATTTAGTTTAAAATTATAACTAATCCTATGCATTTGATCAGCGTGGTCACCACGCAAAGCCATCGTACTGCGTTGTGAGCCATCGTGATACGATGCTAAGATTCTCTTTAAAAATATAATTGATTCTGTCTTGGCGAGCAAGGAGCGTCCATTGTGTCACGTTGAGAGCCATCGTGACACGATGGGCTGTTTTTCTTCATTTTTGGGTTTTTTTCTTGTCTTTTGTGTTTCTTTACCTTGTCTTGAAGCTTTTTATCGATTCTTCAGGTTTTTGTTGATATTTGGGTTTGTCTTGGTCATTTTACTACTAATAATACTATCTAAAATACTACAGAAATTCCTGTCATCATCGACAAACATAATTCTTCCAATTATGTTGACGAAACAACACCGATAGAAGAGTTATGATTAGTCGACGAAAAACTATGTGGCCACATAAATTTATAACTAACTAAAATTATAACCAAAAAAAAATAAAAAGAAATTTATATGGTGAAGAATGCATATGGGGAAAGAAGTGAAGTGAATGTGGATTTTTTTCACAGAGAACACTTCCTTATATAGCAATTATGACCCATTCCTATTGGTCGGTGCACTATTCACCGCAGCCACGTGGCCAATCACGTGTTGCCATGTGGCAACAACTTTTGACTGCATGGGAGACTGAGTTTTTTAACTGTCGACAGTTTCGCTGCTTAGGGTGCGAAAGTTGAAGGTTTTTCGCTACGTAGGAAGCGAACTAAGGTGTGCCTTTCTTCTGAATTTCTACACTCGCTTTGTAGGTAGCGCGAAGGTCGGGGGATATTTTGAGAAGTTTGGAAGTGAAAAAGACATCTGGGGGTGCGAAAAGAAATTCTCATATAAAAAAGTCGAAAAGGCCCAACCTAAAAGGCCCAAAGGTTAAAAAACCTACCATTTCAATTAAAAGTTCAACTATCAATAAAGATAAATTCTACCTCTAACTTAATACTTAAATTATTTATTTAATTAAGGTTAAATTGCACTTTTGATCCCTATGTTTTAGAAAGTTGCAATTTCTTGGCCAACCATCTTGTTTTACACTGTCTATTTTTACCAATCCTATGACAAGTATAAGTAGCAGTAAGTTTAGCAAGTTGAAAGTAGTTCTTTGATGCAGCCTTACTAAACCTCATATGGAATGAGCAACCTGGCATACGCTTAACCACAAGTCTTCTGCTCTCATTCTTCTTAAGGTATTTGTCCTACTTTGCATACCATATTCTTTCACGGCATTCCTAATTAACACAACAGATGAAAATATTTGCCCTTCCTCAAATTTACCTTGCTCATCATTATCAGTCAATTTAAACTTAGGATAATATTTCTCACCACTTTCATCTTCACTTGATATTGGGCTCTGTAGATCTGAAGAGTCACCATCTTCATCTTCAAAATCAGACCATGTTGTTGCTTTAGGGTTCCTAGATGATTCAGCTGCAATTGTAAGACTCAGATTAACATTCTCACCATGGTTCCTTGCATCGGTGGGATTCAAAGTTTCATAAGGCAGAACAGAAGTCCATTCCCAATTCTCATCATATTCACTATCATCCAATGAAACAAAGTTAGATCCATAACCATCTCCTTCAATAGCTTCCTCATCTACATACTCAAGATCACTATTGCCTTCATTAGAACCTATTTCTATATCTTCATCATTGACTGCATTCTAGTAAGTGTACCAATCTGCCGTCGAGTAATAACTCACACTCTAGGTGTCTAGAATGAGTTCGTATCAACATGGATCGTGCCAAAGCATTATCAGTGTTGTTCAAGTTCGTAGTTTTGCATTCGCTTTGGTTTTGAAAAAAATTTTTAGTTATAAAAAGAAGCGTAATGCGTTGCAGAAAAGTAAATGTTTTGATTCAAAAACATAGAGGTTAGGTATGGTGGTTGAACTCCCTCCCTTATTCGTACTTGGCATGATCGGTATATAACATAGTTACTCAAATTATTATTCGGCGTTGATTTTATCCTTATTATGGTAGTACCTTACTACTACCCTATATATGTGAAGTTTCCCTATATTAGCAACTAAGGCACCTACGAGAGCCTAACTTCGATGTGTCACATACCCTAATTACTAAGTGAGTTATTCAGCATACACACATTATGTTCATCAACTATCCAATGCCTCTAGATCCTAGTTTCGGGTTGTTCACCTTCTAATTTCCATGTCACAACTAGTTCCTGATTCCTCCTCTAATTGCTATGTCACAACTAGTTCAAGATGTTACCGTCTCTATTCATCTAGCATATTTACTACTAGTTCCGGACAAATATTAAAGTAACCCTAATATAAATACTAAAGTTAACCCTAACATTTATTCTATGGGCGCTCCCGCTTATCCGGGCAGATTACGTGAATGCGTTATTAAAGTGCAAGAAAGTAAAAAACAAATATAATACTGAATAATCATTTATTATAACTTTGACTCAATCACATGACCCAAATATTCATAGGGAAGTTCATCTTCTCCACCACAACCTAAGACATCTAATACAAAGACTTACATAATTAAATTACAAGAATCTAAATAGAAAAGCCTAAAGAAAACATACATTGCTGAGATAACTTTCCCGTAAGGGGAGAAAGCTATGCCCTTAGAGCTCCTGAACCTCCCTAGTAGTACTAGAGAATGTTCTACTATTTCGGAATGAATAAGAATGATGATTTGAAGCTCTATTTATACTTTTCCTAACGGGCCTCAGCAAGCCATCGTGCTACGATGGGAAGATTCAGTCCAAAATTATAACTGATCCTTTGCGTTTCATCAGCTTGGTCGCCAACTAAGTTCATCATGCTACGATTAACATATTTTCTTCAGATATATTTCTTCTGTTTTCTTGGCTAGCAAGTAGCTCCCATCGTGGCATCGTGCTACGATGAAAGGCACATTTCTTCACTTTTTTTTGGCTTTTTCTTGTCTTTTCTGTATTCTTGCTTTATTTTGATGCTTTTCTTCGATTCTTTAAGTTTTCCTTCGTATTTGGGCATGTCTTGGTCAATTTACTACTAATATAACTACTAAAAATACCATAGAAATTCCTATCATCACAACCCCAAACTTAAACTGTTGCTTGTCCTCAAGTAACATGCTGTCAGACAAGATCGTTAACGAGTTAAGAGATAAATAAAGATGATAGGAATTTCACAACCTTGCATGTATTTCAGCAATGGTAGCGCTGATTCTTACCGCAACGTTCATGCTCAGTCCTGGTTGGTTCAGGAGACGTTGATAGTAGCGAATCGGACGAGTATCTGCAAGAGTCCGTGTTCAACATTTTATGTCTAACATTTTCGCTCAAAATTGAAAGGGTTACTCTCAATCATCGTACAACCTGCCATTTTACTATAGGTTTGCAAGAATTCTAAGCAACCGGTCAAAATTTAATAATACATGCATTTTTGGAGGTCTTTAAAGGGTTATAACGTGGCTAGGGTCAAGGTAAGACATTTTTGGGATACGTAGGCTAAACTTGGAGTTAAGTTCTACTTTGTTTCCTTTTTGTGTACGCAACCTAAGACCCGATAATTTTATTTTAGCGATAAATATTTTATTATTATTTTGTAACATTTACCTTCCGTTCGGCATGATTCAATATGGATAAGGAAATTGACCCTTATATGATTATTGTTGTAGGTGCTAAAGATGAAGTATGTGAAGTTGAGATTTTACTTGTACGTGCGTGGGGATAAACAAATATGAGTTTTATTAATTTGTAATTTAAATGAAAATACTTTTCCCATTGTATGGTTATTATTATTTATAAGTTTAAAGAAATTATTATTCTTCAGAAGAAAAAAAAATTATAGTCATGCTTTTTAAAGAAATAAAGTTGTTTCTAAGCAATTTTTTATTGAAAATCCGGGATGTTACACAACCTTATTCCTTAGGGTACTTTTTCTTTTAATATTAGAGAATAAAAATCGGATGTGTCTTTGTATGGTTCTTTTCTATCACTCTTTTGCCTTTTTGGCTCTTTCTTTTTCATTTTTTTTAATAGACTTACTATTTTAGGGAATTTTTTGACGTGTTCCCGTCTCTTTTTTCAAAAAAAATTATTTTGTTTCGTGATAGTTCGCTGTATACCCATCCAAAACTTAGATGTTGCTAGTTCCATGAGCAACCCCAAACTTATGTTGTTGCCAAGACTAGAGACTATTACCTAACTCCAAAGAGGGTAACATGGTCTATAGGCTTGTAACATGGTTTGTCACCGAAAGAAAATGGATATATTTTTTGGCTTTTTCTTGTCTTTTATGTATTCTTGCTTTGTCTTGATACTTTTCTTCGATTCTTTAGGTTTTCCTTCATATTTGGGTCTGTCTTGGTCAATTTACTACTAATATAACTACTAAAAATATCATAGAAATTCATGTCATCAATATCAGTGTCATACCTATGGTCAACAAAATCTGCACTTGTGGTTTCTACATATATATCAGCAATTGGGTGCCCCTTAAACTCATTTATGAACATAATGACATCTCTATCAGTTCCCAACAACCTAAGACAATCACTCAAATTATTCTGTGGTTTTCCATGCCATAACTTAAATTCTTCTATCAGACCTAATAGTTCTTTACTAGTTTGCCCAAATCAATTATGTTAATCTCGTCTATGCCCAACTCATTTTTTAACTCATAAAATTTCCCTTTCTTATATGCTGTTTCAGGGTCAGAAACAAAGTAACCATTGTAGTGAAATCTTATCTTTATCGTGTGGGCCTCAGTTTCCCTAAAACAAATATGATAAAGAAAGCATATCATACGACCTACAAACATTTTAATATTGTTCTACCAACCATATTTAAATCTGAAAACAGTAAAGTCATGGTATATACAAACAAAAGAAAACTTACTTTAAGACATATTTGTCAAAAAGCTTCATGTTATTTGTTCCTTCACGTGTTGCTGCACTGCTTACACTCTTTATTGAAGGTGTGAAAACACAAGAGGGGGGGGGGGGGGGGGGGGGGGGGGGGGGGGTTGAATTGTGTTTTGGTGGTTTAAAAAACTTCTCCTAAGTTTTTCAACTTATCAGAATTAGCAGCGGAATAAATCAAACACAATCAACTTCTGGACGATGTGCAAATAGAGACAGAGAAGAGAAAGGAGAGATGAACACACAAGATTTATACTGGTTACTCTCACAATCCAAGAGTAGTCCAGTCCCCTTGCACTTCCAAGGGATTTCACTATAATCACACAAGATTACAATTGCTCAAGCACACAGCAAGAGACTTCCTTTGCTCAAGTAACACAATACAAGAGACTTCCAATGATCAAGCACAAAAGCAAGAGACTTCTAAACAAAGTTACAAAGACAATGTTTGAACTTCTGATAAACAATATCAGAGTTCTAGAACAAAATAATACAACTCTAAAAACAAGACTTATCTTAGAATTCTTATAAAAGAAAACTAAGGTTCAACAACTGACTAATCAGAAGTTGAAAACTATTTGTCCTGAATTTTGATATAAGCTCAAGTTGTATTTTTCTAAGTTAAAATGCTCTTAAGAATTCAGCAGTATAACAACGCTTTTGTTCGTTGATGTATATTATTGTCTTCTTCAAATTCTTCATCCTTTTATAGGCGGTAATGGAGCGTTTGAATTTGAGTAGACAATGATGAAAACAGCTGCATGATACTGTACTATTATTTCCGTTTGAAATGTGCTTATCCAAATCAAGTAAAGAATGAAATCTTGATCCTTGATTTCGAATATTCGCTCATATTAGGAAAAGATATATAGTACAATAGTACAAACGTCATTATCATGAGGATAACGGTCTTGTACGAGGTTTCTTCTGCCTTTTTGAATTTGCCAAATAGATGATAGTCGTTTTGAGAATAGAATGTTCTTCTGACAAATTCTGTTGTTTCATCGTCATCAGAATCTTGAGTATCCAACTCTGGTTCTGACGAGTGTAGCTTCTGGTTGACTTTGACTTGCAACTTCTGGTGACTTAGCTTCTGGTGTCACTACTCAGAACTTGCTTTTCCCAGCTTCTGGGGGCGCTTTTCAACTAGCAACCAGAACTTCAATTTCTAGTGTATATACAATTTTAACTTATATACCTGCACACTAGAGTAAATTATCAGTACTCCATATTGTATATTAATACTATTGTTATCATCAAAACTAATTGGGTTATATTATAACCAACTTTGTTCCAACAATCTCCCCATTTTTGATTGATGACAAACCAAGTATTAATTTACAATGGTTGTTATTTTAATCATAGAATACATTCCTCAGGTTTATGAGTTTTGCAAGCTCCCCCTGACTTCAGTAATGAATGATTAAAATAGTTTTAAAATTTTAACATTGATTCCAGAACTTCATTATACACTTGACTTCCAGAAGATAGGTTTGCAAGCTTTCTTCCTTAGTCAGATCTACTTAAGAGAAAAGTGCAATCTTCTCTTACGTGTATCATGTATAGAAAGTTTTAATCTCAATAGAAAAAATTTCCGTTCATAATCAAAACTCATAATATTCAATAACTGAAATAAATGAATATAACATATGCATTTTTTAATTTTGGCTTCAGTTAGTGTTCTTAAATTAATTTACTCTTACTCTCCCTTTTGTCATTAAACAAAAAGAATAAAAAAAAAAGAGTCAAATAAAAACACGTGACTAAAGAATTAGTCAAGTCAAAAATTCAAAGATGATAAAAACCACAAAGAATTTAAAGCAAAAACGAAAAACGAGATAACTGCCAACCAACATATTGACTATAAAAACGCACCATACTCTTTGTCATTTCACTCAACACTTCCATGATATTTCTTCAACAAAATGAAAGAAAATATAGATGAGGATAGAAGAGTGATTGAAAGAGATGTGTTTAAGAAATTTTCAGAGGAGAAACAAGGTAGAATCTCTGTACAATCAAGAACACAAGATGCTACAACATGGAATATGATTTCTAAGAATTATATGAAGATGGTAAAGAGTTTGTAATCAAAATCAGATGCAGGTTCCTCAACCATCTTCTGTTCTTAAAAGAACAAAGATTTCTCCTGATACAGAAAGATAAACAGGACGAACTGAAGGGATGCTCCAAGTTTTCAAAATAGGAAATTTCAAGCTTGAGAGGTTTAGAAGACTCATCAGATTAGCTGATAAGTTTCAGACTCCAAGGTTGAAGTTTGGATCAACACCTAGTAGTTCTTCTATTATCTTTTTGTAAAAATTTCCATTTGTATCTGGATTTTTCATATGCAAAAACTTGTTTTTAGAACAAAGTTATTGTAATGCAAAAATTAAAAAAAAATGCAAAGTTATTGTAATGCAAATTTTATATGAATAAAACAAAATTCATTTGAATGCAGTGATGTGTATGCAGCAATTATAACTTCTGAAACAAAAAGAATTGAACAGAACAATTAATAACATAGCAAATAACACCCATAACATCCAAACAAAACAAAATAAACAAGTTCAGAACTTAATATTAAAACAAAAAAGAAATAGCAACAGTGCCATAATCCTAGTGTTGAGGTGGATTAGAAGGGTTAAGCAGTTTCTCTTGAAGGAGCTTCAGAACCAAAGCATAATTCTGTTCCAAACGTTTGATGACATCATCTTGATGATCAATCCTTCTCAGAACCATCTTCTCAAAGAAGGTTTTAGGCCTTGAACGCTCTGCAACCTCTTCTTTCATCTCAGCCTCTACTGCATCAGCAACTTGTCTAACACATTCTGCTGTCTCAGCTTCTACTTGAAGAATTATCTCAATCTCATGTGCATAAATTGTAGACAACTGATCTTCTGCTTCTGCTAACACAACTTTCATTTTCTCATCAAATAGCCTCTGAGCTTCAAGTCTGGCAGCTTCAATTTTATCTTGAACAAACTTTCTCTTAGCAATGTTTATAACATAGTCTTTCTCATATTGAAAGCCAAAATCTATAAACATCTGCTTGCACATTTCAGATAGAGCATCACACTCTGAAGATACTTTGCTTGGTGCAAGAGAAAGTGTAGGCAAATTTTGATGAAATTCCTTGATTTTATCATTAATACCCAAAAGCACACGCTTAACATCTTCTGGGGTTATGGCAGAATGTGTAGTTTGAGTAGATGATGAAGGGATATCAAGGAGTGTTGGAGTGATATCTAATGGAAGGTCATTTTGAGGTGAAATAACGTTTTCAAAAGATTTGATGAAGTTATTTTGGTCAGGGGTGAGATTTTGTGATTTCTGAGGTGAGGGGTTTTCCAAATCCAGGGCTAACTTCTGTAGCTTGGCTTTTTCTAGTTCATGAATAGTGGACTCAACAGCATCAAAAGATGGGTGTTGGACAACAGTTTCAACAACAGATTCCACTACAGTTTCTATTCTAGGAGGGCTAGAATTGATTTGATCAGAAATGGTCTTTTCTGAATCAATGGATTTTGGAGAAGCAGGGTTGACATACTCAGGCACAGGGGATATGACAACGGTTTCCTCATGAGAAATATTTTGAGGAATTAAATCAGAAGTTGCAACCTCTGCATTATTTTGACGAAGTACTTCTTGAACTTCCTGTTCAATATTTTCCATTTGGCCAGAAGGGACAACACCTGTTTCTGCAATCAATGTCATAACATGTTCAGAAAATCTCCTCATAGACTCAGGTGATGGTACAAAGCTAACTACTGGTGTTTCATCAAGTAAACTATCAGAAGCACTAGCAGAAACTTCTACTATACAGTTGGTTTTTGGTTCCAAATCAGAAAGAATTTTAGAAAAAGTATTTTTGACAGGAACTGTATAGGGGATGTTTCTAGCATGCTTTGGACCATTAATGACATAATATGGAATATTTTCAAGATTAACCTTCTTATAAATACCTTGATTTGCCAGCTTGACCACCAACTCTTCCTTTCGGATAGGAGCATCCAAAAATTCATTAGGCTCAACATCCTCAAAACTTTCCCAACTATTCACCAGAAGTGCTTCCTTAGCAGCTTCTTTTTCCTTAAGTTCTTCCACAATTCTTATGGTTTCTTCTTTTTCAATCTCTTCATTCTCTTCTGCAGAAAGCTTTAATTTCCTTTGCCTTGACCTGGTAACCTTTTTCTTAGGTACTTCTGGAGTAGTGTAACACCCCGATTTTCAAAGACCAAAAAGGGGCATTATTTTTTTTTTTTAAACAAAATAGAGCGCGCATAAATTTGTGACGAGCTGACATTAATCATACAACAGGACTAATTATCTATTAATACAACCCAAGCATCGGCATAGTACTAATCATACATAAAAGTGCTTTCGAGAAGCAAAGTGTGTAGCTGAATATTACAGTACAAAAGACAACCGTCTAAACCACAAGTATAAGTACTCAGATACAATTATCCAAAAGAGTCAAAATACTACGCCTAACCAAAAGCACATTGTACAAGACACACCGGCACACAATCTAATATGATCCGCCACGCCACTCGATCACTGAGGGCTCAAGAAGCCACTATCGTCCTCACGACTCACGGCCTCGGACAGGAATCCATCATCTGGGTGGGAGGAGCCCGCGATATTCATAGCAAGGGTCACTACAAGTAACACATAATACAAATAACAAGTATGGGAAAAAGCGAATAAAACACATAGCAAATTCACCTCACATGCATAATATAATTAAATGCACACACAGCCTATCAATGCAGACTCTACATGATCGTGATCACCCTAACCGGGACTGTTTCACATGCATGAATTTCGGAATTTAACCTCTCCGCAGAGACTCGTAGGTCCATCCCCTACTAAACCCCCCAGGGCATCAATAAAATCCCAACGGATTAAGGTGGATCCACTCCCGCAATCACACCTCGTGGTCCACTCCCGCAACCACTTATTGAACTCAATAAAATCCCGCAGGATTCAGGTGGGTCCACTCCCGCAACCTCACCTCGTGGTCCACTCCCGCAACCACGTACTATGAATGCATGAGCATACGATTCCCCATATATGCTAATGCAACAATTACATACCTTCCAAGCATATGTAATTCAATCATAACAATCATACATATATTTCCAATCATATGTAAACAACTACAACAATCATACATATATTTCCAATCATATGTAAACAACACACGTATTGTAAACAATTTCTCATCCCGAGAATACATCACACATACATGCCAAGCACTCAAACACACCACAAACAAAGCATACATACATGCTATCAACGGAAATAATACAAAAAGAAAGGTGCCCTTACCTTGGCAAGCTTCCACGAACTTTTCTCGCACAACTCTATGATACGCGCTACCTAAAATTAAGTAGCGTACAATCAATAAAATATTCCTCGTGTATTCTATCGAAACGAAACTTGTTCTCAAGACTCTAGAGGGTTCTAAGGTACTTTCCAAAACTCTCGGATAGTGATTTCGAGTTCTCTCCATAGTGATTAAAAATTCATGAAGTTAAATACACTATTTTTGCTATATGAAATTCATTTTGTTTTCAAAGCATACTAAGAACCACTATTATTTTCAACCCTAAATAAATCATTTTCACACAACAACTCATTTGAAAACAAATAAAAACTCTTCAAAAATAATTCAAAGAAAATAAGAGTTTTCTTGCTTCGCAAGTTACAAGTTTTCTTTGCTACTACAAACCCTACAATCATTCTTTTAAAAACCTAGGATCATTCACCAATGTCATGATCATTTTCTTATCATTGTGGACATAGAAAATTTTTGAAATCCTTCACCCATTTTCCTCTTTAGGCCTCGGCCAAAAACAACAAAACACACCATCACTCAATTTTTTTCATTTTCAAAAGCATAGTAATATCTCATAATACCCCAAAATCATTTACCCTAGCAATCAAAACCAATTTAATTAAAACCACACTTTTGACAATTTTTTTAAATTTGTTTTCTTAAGACAAAATCCATTAATTTTCTTCTCCAACCAAGACCCTATTTGATCATCTTTTAAAAACCATGAATATGTCCTCCTAAATTGACTTAGAACAATTTTGAAAAACTCTTCCTCCTCCTTACAATTTTGCCTCGGCCAACACAAGGAAAATGTGGCCAATACTCAAAATTTTTCATTTTAAAACTCTAGTAATAATCTATTAGTTCCCAAACCCATTGATTTGGACAAACAAAACATTTTCATGACACAATCCACAATCAAAATAGTTTTTCTCAATTTCTCAAGAACACAAAAAATATAAATCTTCTTGTTTCACAAAACAAATTCATTATCTAACATCCATTTTCATAAAAGTTCCAAAAGCAACATCAATTTCACATTCTCAAAACCCTAACTCATGTTCTTGATCAATATATATATATATATATATTTCCATCAAACCCTAACTCACAAAATTCTTGAGAACCTAATAAATCCTTTGAAATCAACACATACAAGCCTAAACATGTTAGCTCATCACTTAATAACAACTTCTAAGCAACAAGAATCATTCATGAACATTTTTCTAGCGAAATTCTCTCAAGAACATAAACCAAAATCTCATCAAACTCTATGAGTTTGGATAGCTAAGGAAAGGAAAGAAGCTTAGTTACCTTAGAGAAGATGATCCTTGCAATTTCCTATGATCCAACAACTTGAAATGGAGTGATTGGGTGGAGAAATGAAATTTTTCTCAAGGAAGGAAGGGGAAAGGATGGCCACGGCAAGAGAGAAAGAAGAATGAGAGTCTTGTGTGATTTTTCTAAGTCAACAATGATCAAACCTCCTTACTATGCTAAGGTCCTCCTTCATCACAACCATTGGATCAAAAAGCATAAAGTTTCAAGGCCAAACCCTAGCCCTTGGATCAAGTCTTGGTCACCAAGTGGCTCTCACAAATATCTAGATATTTATGAGCTTGCCAACTCAACTCGCTCAGCTCTCACGCGCCGCGACGAACTAAACTTGCAAAAATACAAAATCCACGGAATAAAAGTTCGTCGTAAACTGTTTCCAAATATTATCGCAAAATCTTTTTTCTCGACTGTGATTTTTATCCTAACCTTCTAAAAATATTCTGAATCCAGATTCTAACTCGCGCCGATATATAAAGTCTCTATTTAAAATTCGACGGAAAACAGAAATCGTAAAATTTCCAACAGCGGGTACAGTTTTCTACTCGTTTTTTCAAAAAACGGAGAAAGTCCAATTTCGAAATTCTAAAGACACAGGAACGTTCTCATAGATAAATAAAGACTAAGGAACAAAAGTCTGTGCATTTCCAGCACACGAGCACAAGACAGGCTCCATCTCAGCAAAAATGTTGTTATTATTACGACGATACTCACAAAACAGTTAACCAAAAACCGTAAATTTCTTAGTCATTACTTATTTTCCTCATACAAAAGGTACCCTGGAATTACGGGTCTTACAAGTAGCAGCAGTAGCACCAGAAGTTCTTGTTGATCTATTTGAAGGCTTACCAACCACTTTTTCTTGAACAACCATAGAAGATTCAGGGACTTCAACAACTTTTTCAACAACATTCTCAGCAGCTTCTGATGTATCCTTTACACCAGAAGTGCTCACAGACTTCCTAGGAGTAGATCCTCTAGCTCTCTTGGATCCAGATTCTGGTGCCTCTTGCCTACCAAAATTCTTTCTCTTTTTCAGAGATGGAAGTTGCAACAAGCTCTTGAAAGCAAGTCTATCTTCCAACACATTAGAACCTCCTTCCAGAAGTTTCTTATGTTGTGCAGCAATATCAGTAACTTCCTTCTTTGGAACAGAAGTTAGAAAGCAAAAGCGATTCTCTTCTTGTTTCTTGGGCTTAAACGTCTCTTGAGGAAAAACAACTGGACCAGAAGTCTTCAAGACTGACGAAGTGTGTCAAAGTAAGTATAAAATTATCGTTCCTCATAGATTGTTGTGTATCAATAACGGTAATCGAGATCATACGAGAGTAAAAATTGCAATTAAATTAAAAGGGGGGTTTTGTTTGAAATCAAGGGTTCTTTGAAAATCACGGCAATTAATTAGGGTTTATCTGAGAAGATGAGAAGGCGATTGGGTCGTTCGATTCATCCAATTACTAATGTCTTGGTGGTACACGCGCAGTAACGAATTACAAGTATAGTTCCACGATTCGATTAACAAAATAGTTATGCCCAATCTCTTGGTACATAATCCTCTCCCTTGATCACACACCCCGAATCTCTTAGGTGACTTATGATCAATTGAGGTTTTCGCACGTTAATCTAAGAATTCTCAATTAACAAACCAAAATCTCTTAAACGAAGGTTAATTGAATAATTATTCCTAGGTCAATTAATTTATTTCTAATCTCTTAGCAAACAAACAATTGGAATCATCATACAATTAGCTAGGTTGTATAAAGCATTAAGAACAAGGAATAATTCACTGAAACTAACTTCGTAATTCACTAAAACATCATATGAAACCACATGGTTCAAGAACAATAGCAATTGGAATCCCCATGGACCTAATCAAGGAAGTTTAGTTACACATGATTAATGCATAAACAATAAATAGAGTAAAAGAATTCATTACAGAATAAGGAAAACTTGCTCTGGACTTGTTCTAAAAAATCGCCTTTTTCTTGCCGTCACGAACTATTCTAGAATGAGAGAAAATCTAAATTTATAGGCCTAGGTTTACGAGCCCGCACTGTGCGCCGCACCTGGTGTCACAGGCAGAGGCAAATGATTTTTTTTCCTTCATGAAAGTTGTAGCTCTTGATCTTAGATTTCATTTGCCGCAAACCCCGCATCATTCCGAGTTACGAAACTCTAGATATGGTCAAAATACCGAGCATATGTCATGATGCAAATTGTGCTGATTTTCTTCAACTTTCTTCTTTTTCTTGTGATTCAAGCAATCTTGTAACGATTTTTTTTTTCTCTTTATTTCTTGTATAAAAACATATAAAATACTACTTAAACATTCCTTGAAATGTGGTTAGAACACAGTAATGACGTGAAGTAATCACAACCCCAAACTTGAACTTTTCCTTGTCCTCAAGGAATACCTGTATTCATCGGAAAACTTGGCACTATCTCAACAGTTTAATTCCAATCAGCAAAGTCAGTCAAATCAAACATCATAATCAACATTCCTATGATCATCCCTATCATGACTACAGAAAAACTTGGAGTTTCTAATATCACCTTTTTGAACAATGAATTTTTTTTCTTTACCCCCCTATACTTGAGCAATTTATACTAGAGAACTTATTATTATTGTTTTCAAACGCTTTGCTTTTCTTTTCCTTTTCTATCATACTCTTTTTTAGAGGTTCATGAAATACCTCTTTTTTAAGCGTCTATATATTTTTTTTTTTCAGTTCTCTAGTACCCCACCCCAAACTTATTCAGATGCTAATTCCAAAAGCAACCCCAAACTTATAATGAACAATGTTCTCAAATATTAGTCCTGTGTCTGAACTCCAATAAAATTATCTGTTTTTTGTTTCATTTTGTGAAATATATATTTTGGTTCAGCAAACAATAACATTTTTCTTTTGGCTCAAAGGGGTTAACGAAGGATATAACATTTAAAATGGGTGGCTTCAAAAGGCTCAAGGTAAAAACAGCTTGCCTCGGTGTGTAAATTATAGCAATTAATAAATCAAAAGAACAGAAGCAAGTTCTAGAGAAATTAGCTAAGTTGTGGAATCTCTCATAAAAAGAAAAAGTTTAAGTGTTTAGGCTCGAATCCTCACGGCTTGGCCGGATTATCGAATGGTCAATGTTTGAAAAATTTCCTCAGCTTTTCTAATAGCATTCAAGCATACAAGGTAATCAACAAGAAAATCACATATTCATATATCCTAGATGCTAACTCAACAGACTTCACATATTTCAAAACAAACAAATTTAAATAGTGGACAAGTTTTCAAACAGACCCAAGCATTCATAAAAGACAAAATTAAATTCAAGTTCAAGGAATCAAGCATTACCACCAATCATCCCGTGAATCGACTTTACTCCTTTGCTTAACCTGCAAACACAAAACAAGGCCTATCAAAAACTAGAAATTACTAAATAAAAACATTGGGTTGCCTCCCAAGAAGCGCTCTTTTAACGTCAATAGCTTGACGGTCCATGACCAGATAGGCCATGCGCTTGTTTAACGTCAATAGCTTGACGACCAACAACCCTACGTTAGGGTGACATATATGTCAGGAAAAACATATCATCATTCTTCTTCCACTTGTTTGGTAAGAAATCCATGAATTTCGCATAGAGAATCAAGTGCTCCCATGCTCCAATCACTAAAGCTTTGGAATATGGGCTCTCCCACTTTGGAGAAGATTGATGCTTCTTTGGCAAATGGTTTCTCTCTTTAAGCTCTATTGGTTGAGACTCAAATGTCACATAGATATCAAAATGGTTCACTCTTCTTATGCCATTGATCTTGTTTTTCAAATCTTCTTCTTCTACCACAATAGTACAATGTTCCATCTTACTTTCAACCATCTTTTCACACATATTTGCCTTTTCAACAAGATTACTACATTCAACTCCAAATTCATCAAAAGCAAGTTGATTTGACCTCAAAAATTCATCCAAAATATTATTGAGTTGAAAGTTGTAATTGATGTTGATCACTTCACGCTCTTCTTCCTTTAAATAAACTTGCTCACAAAAGTCATTGTGATGATTTGCTCCACAAAATCCACATCTCTTTTTCAAATACTTTAGTCTGCTATTCACACTTTCTTGTGCATGAGATAGTAGAAATAGTTCATAGCAAATTATACCAATTTCTTCGCAATCAAGCAATACATTATCGGCCCATTTCGAATTCATTGCTACAAAACTTAGAGAAATTTTTTAGTAGCAAAGCATAATGAAAAAAACATTAATCAGGAATTTTTTATTTATTTATATAGCAACTACTACTAATAACTTAAAAAAAAATAGAATCTAATAAAATTTAACAAAACAATGTTTTAAATAAACTAAATCTACTAAGAAGAAAATATAATAACTAAAGATCCTAAATAGACTCTAACAAAAAAAAAAAAAAACAAAACAAAAAAACAAACTCTTTTTTGGATTTTTTTTCCAATAATATATGACTGAAAAATAAAAATACTAAATAAATATAAAACTATAACTAACAACAATAAAATTAAAAATACGCTACATATGTTCCGATTGCCTTGTTGATTCATTCAACAATCCCCGGCAACGACGCCATTTGACGAAGTGTGTCAAAGTAAGTATAAAATTATCGTTACTTAGAGATTGTTGTGTATCAATAACGGTAATCGAGATCATACGAGAGTAAAAATTGCAATTAAATTAAAAGGAGGTTTTGTTTGAAATCAAGGGTTCTTTGAAAATCACGGCAATTAATTAGGGTTTATTTGAGAAAATGAGAAGGCGATTGGGTCGTTCGGTTCATCCAATTACTATTGTCTTGGTGGTACACGCGCAGTAACGAATTACAAGTATAGTTCCACGATTCGATTAACAAAATAGTTATGCCCAATCTCTTGGTACATAACCCTCTCCCTTGATCACACACCCCTAATCTCTTAGGTGACTTATGATCAATTGAGGTTTTCGCACGTTAATCTAAGAATTCTCAATTAACAAACCAAAATCTCTTAAACGAAGGTTAATTGAATAATTATTCCTAGGTCAATTAATTTATTTCTAATCTCTTAGCAAACAAACAATTGGAATCATCATACAATTAGCTAGGTTGTATAAAGCGTTAAGAATAAGGAATAATTCACTGAAACTAACTTCGTAATTCATTAAAACATCATATGAAACCACATGGTTCAAGAACAATAGCAATTGGAATCCCCATGGACCCAATCAAGGAAGTTTAGTTACACATGATTAATGCATAAACAATAAATAGAGTAAAAGAATTCATTACAGAATAAGGAAAACTTGCTCTGGACTTGTTTTCAAAAATCGCCTTTTTCTTGCTGTCACGAACTATCCTAGAATGAGAGAAAATCTAAATTTATAGGCCTAGGTTTACGAGCCCGCGCTGTGCGCTGCTCCTGGCACCACAGGCAGAGGCAAATGATTTTTTTTCCTTCATGAAAGTTGTTGCTCTTGATCTTAGCTTTCATTTGCCGCAAACCCCGCATCATTCCGAGTTACGAAACTCTAGATATGGTCAAAATACCGGGCATATATCATGATGCAAATTGTGCTGATTTTCTTCAACTTTCTTCTTTTTCTTGTGCTTCAAGCAATCTTGTAACAATTCTTTTTCTCTTTATTTCTTGTATAAAAACATATAAAATACTACTTAAACATTCCTTGAAATGTGGTTAGAACACAGTAATGACGTGAAGTCATCAAAGACTCTCTTCAAAGTAGCATCATCTATCATAGAAGGATTAGCATCAAAATAAGAACCATATCTAGGGAAGACCGGTCTTAATGCATGCAACAAGTAACTGTTGTAAAACATGAAGGACAAGAATCTGGTATAATGCACATTCTTAAAGCCTTTTGTTTTACTGTCTGTGATAGCTTGGCAAAGATGATTGAAAATCACTCTAGCAAAATTAACAACAACCCTTCTTCCCACATAATATAAGAGTGACTTATAATATTGAGAAACTTGATCTGAAGAGCCAGCTTTAGGAATAAGTGACTCATGGAAAATCTTGTAGAGCATTTTGTAGAGGGGCTTCATGTCTTGATTACTCTTAGAAGTAGAACCACTGCAGTAAATCTCTTCCTGCATCATATGATTTCATTTCATTTCATTTATGCGAAGAATGATTCCAGATAATGGTAACTTTAAAGCCTGCCTAACATGTTATGCTCTAATCCTTATACAAACACCGCCAACTTCTGATCTTATCTCTTGACCCAAATAATCTGCTATCTTGCCCTTTTCAGCATTATCTTCCTTAGACTGAGCAGTTTCAAACGTACCTTTCATAATCACTTCTGCCTTCATCCAAAAATCTTTTACCAATTCTGGATAGACAGGTCCATTTAGTACTTCGAAAAAGATAGATAAACCTTGTTTGTCAAAGAGATCCTTGATTTCTTCCATTCCATTTGCTCTTAGGCTCGCGAAATCCACCGCTTTTTCGATAAAGCAAAATGGGTCAGAAATGGGGAAATCCATTTTATCCTTAGTGTAGATACCAGGGGTTGAGGCTTCAATATCAACAACAGGAGGGGTGATAATCACTTGTTGTTGAGCAGATGAAGAAGTAGTCATGATTCTGAGGTTAGGGTTTGCTAAATTTAGAGAAGAAAGAAATTTTCCGAAGTTTAGAAGAATGAAATTGTGGGTAGTGAATGTGCAAAAGTGTGAATGTGAATAGTTAGTGAGTTTAAAAGGAAAAGAAATCGCGCAAAAACGTACTAACTGAAAGGACAGGGGTAATAGAGTAACTTAACAATTCACAAAATAATTAGAACACAATCATCACTAACCAACTTCTTTCTCTGATAGCAAAAAAGACACGTGTATTAGAAGTTTAATTAAACAACTGACACATCAGCAACAGCAGTTGAAGAGGTTATTCAACAAGTACTGCCACGTCATGTACCAGAACCACTCATGTGTAACTTCTAATGAAGATACCAGAAGATGGTTTGTCTAAACTTCTGATACAGATGTTCTGACTCCCCCTAACTTCTGACAGTCTTCCAGAACTTCCATAAAATAATATTTTTCACCAGAGTTTCAGCTTATTCACAGATTTCCATCATATTAAGATTCCTTTTGATAAAATCAAATCTTTCAACAGCCAGGGGTTTTGTAAAGATATCAGCCCATTTATTTTCAGTATCAATAAACTTTAGATCAATAACACCCTTCTGTACATAATCTCTTATAAAATGATGTTTAATCTCAATATGCTTAGCTCTTGAGTGCAAAATAGGATTTTTAGAAAGATGAATGGCTGCAGTGTTATCACAATATAAAGGAATACTGTGACTGCTTATTTGATAATCTTCCAATTGATATTTCATCCAAAGTAGTTGTGTACAACACTTGGCTGCTGAAATGTATTCTGCTTCTGCAGTTGACATAGCAATGGTGGTTTGCCTTTTACTGGCCCATGAAATCAAATTCTCACCAATCAACTGGCAATTGCCACTAGTGGATTTTCTTTCAAGTTTATCACCAGCATAGTCAGCATCACAGAATCCAATCAGTTTGTAATCATCAGATTTCTGATACAGTAATCCAATGTTACAAGTAACCTTCGGATATCTAAAGATTCTCTTTACAACTGTAAAATGAGATTCTCTAGGATCTGACTGAAATCTTGCACACAAACATACACTGAATAGAATATCAGGTCTTGAAGCTGTTAGATAGAGAAGAGATCCAATCATACCTCTCTATATAACTTCTGATCAACCTTACCTTCAGACTCACCTTTGCTAAGACTTGATGTAGGATGCATTGGAGTGTTCATGGGTTTGCAGTCTTCCAAATTATATTTCTTCAGAAGATCTTTGATATACTTTGATTGATGAATGAAGTTTCCTTTCTTTGTTTGATTGATCTGAATTCCCAGAAAGTACTTCAATTCTCCCATCATGCTCATCTCAAATTCATCTTGCATCATCTTAGAAAAGTTCTTGCAAAGTGTAGCATTTGTTGATCCGAAAATGATGTCATCAACATAGATTTGAATGATCAGAATGTCTTTCTTCAGAGTCTTTTTGAATAATGTATTATCAACTTGACCTTTCACAAAACCATTGTCAACCAAGAAGTTACTTAGGCTCTCTACCAAGCTCTGGGAGCTTGTTTGAGTCCATAAAGTGACTTCTTTAGTCTAAACACATGATCTGGATTTGCAATATCTTCAAATCCTGGAGGTTGTTTGACATATACTTCTTCAGAAATTACTCCATTAAGAAATGCACTCTTTACATCCATTTGATAAAGTGTGATGTTGTTGTTGACAGCATAAGAAAGAAGTAATCTTATTGCTTCCAATCTTGCAACTGGAGCATAAGTCTCTGTATAATCAATGCCTTCTTGTTGACTGTATCCTTGTGCAACAAGTCTAGCTTTGTTCCTTGTTACTTATCCTTGTTCATTCAGCTTGTTTCTGTATACCCACTTTGTTCCAATAATGTTCTTGTTTTGTGGCTTGGGTACCAGATCCCATACATCATTTCTTTGAAATTGATTCAGTTCTTCTTCCATTGCAACTATCCAAGCATCATCAGATAAGGCTTCATCAGTGGTTTTAGGTTCAATCAAGGAAACTAGACCAAATAAGGATTCTTCATCCCTAAAACTTGATCTTGTCTTCCTAGGACTGTTCTTATTCCCAATGATAAGTTCTTCAGGATGTGATGACTTGTACTTGAAAGTATTTCTTGGAATAGCTGTTTCTTCTAGATCAGGATCTTCAGTTGGTGTTGTTTGATGAACATCGGATTCTGGAATTTGGTTGTCCTTTGGAGCTTCCAGAAGTTCAGGAGTGGAATCAAATCCAGAACCTTTATCTTCTGAGTCTTGAGAATCTGAAATTTTTATAACAGGCTCTGACTTTTCATGGTCAGGCACTTTGTCATCAAACTTAACATGCATAGATACTTCAACTGTTTGAGTTTCAGAATTATACACTCTGTATGACTTAGAGCGTTCAGAATATCCAATAAAGATACCCTTACAAGCTTTAGAGTCAAATTTCTTGAGATGAACTTTTGTATTCAGAATGTAACATGCACACCCAAATTGGTGAAAATAAGAAATATTGGGTTTCCTTCCTCTAAAGAGTTTATATGTTGTTTTATTCAGAATAGGTCTAATATAGATTCTGTTCTGAATATAACAAGCAGTGCTTACAACTTCTGCCCAGAAAAACTTTGCCAAAGAATTTTCATGCTTCATGGTTCTAGCCATTTCTTGTAAAGATTTGTTCTTTTTTTCTACAACTCCATTTTGCTGTAGAGTTCTAGGAGAAGAGAATTCATGAAAGATTTCATGTTCTTCACAGAAATTTTCAAAAGATTCATTTTCAAATTCTCCCCCATGATCACTTCTAACTTTCAAAATCTTTAAATCTTTTTCATTTTGTATTTGGGCACAGAAGACACTAAACTCTTCATATGTATCACTTTTAGATTTCAAAAATCTTACCCAAGTCCATCTACTATAATCATCAACAATGACTAATCCATACTTCTTTCCATTGAGTGAAGCAGTACTAACTGGTCCAAACAAATCAATGTGCAGAAGTTCTAAAGGTCTAGAGGTAGAAACAATGTTTTTAACTTTAAATGAGCTTTTGACAATCTTCCCTTTCTGACAAGAGCCACAAAGAGAATCTGAGTGATAAGTCAATTTAGGAAGGCCTCTCACAAGATTGTCCTTGCTAAGCTTAGAGATTAATCTCCAGTTAGCATGTCCTAATCTCTTATGCCAAACCCATTTCTCATCACTTAGAGTCAATAAACAAAGCACATTCTGATCTTCCATATTAGAGAGATTAACTTTATAAACATTGTCCTTTCTACAACCTTTAAACAAAATGGATTTATCAAAATTGTTAATTACAGTACATGAATTCTTATTAAACACAACATCATAATTACTGTCACATAATTGGCTTATGCTAAGTAAATTATGTTGTAGTCCATTAACCAACCAAACATCAGAAATAGTAAGAGAAGAATTACCTACTTTACCTATACCAATAATTTTGCCTCTTTGGTTCCCACCAAATCCTACAGTTCCTCTCTCAGATTCAGGGTGTGGAACAAGTGTTTATCTCCTTTCATGTGTCGTGAACATCCACTGTCCAGATACCATGAGCTTTGTTTTCTTCTTGGGATGCATACCTGCAGTAAACATTATCTCAGACTTTGGTACCCATATTACGATGGGTCCTCTTAAGTTAGTTCTTTTATTCTTTTTCTGTTTCTTGTAGCTTCCAGAGGATCCATAGTGAGGTGAGCCTTGAAAAACAGGTTTAGGCTTAACATTTCCTTTGGACCTTGATCCAAAATGTGTCAGCAAACCAGCTTTCAAGTTTGTACAGTCTGATCTCATGCCCCGAGTACTCTTAGACTTGAAGATCTTCTGTACTCCTTTACTATACATGGATACTGAAGCAATAGGAGCAGAGGTTTTCAAAAGCTCCACGCTTACTTGAGCATCTGACACTTTTGGATTTTCTGTACCATTACTATAAACAAAATTAGAATAAAGATCAGAAGGTGTTTTGCTTATACACACAGTCTGATTTGAGTTTCCTTTGACAGTACTTCCCAAACCCTGTCCAGTGTATTTGCCTGCACCATAAATCATGGAAGCTAATCTATGCTTATCAATATTATGATGAACAAACTCTTGAAGAGCAATTTCTTGCTTATCATAGGGTTTATTACATGATCTGCAACCATTTTCAAGAACTTGAATAGTCTTTAAGGACTTCTTGTAGTCTTCTTGAATATGATTAACTTTATCATTGAGCATGTCAAACTTTTGTTTAAAAAGTTCTAGCTCATTTGATTTTTCCATGTATTTCATCATAGTATCTTTCAAAGCCTTAGAAATTTGAGTACTAGATAGTTGAGAAATAACCTGCTCAATATCTTCTGAATCTGACTCAATATCACTTTCAACATCTGAATCAGCTGTGGCCATAAGTGCCAAGTTTGCTTCTTCTTCTTCAGCTTCATCATTAGATAGCTTGTCAAGATCTTCCCATGTGGCCAGAAGACTCTTTTTAGCTTTGTTCTTGAAAGTGTTCTTTCTTCCCTTTCCTTTGGTGCTTAGTTCAGGACACTCAGCAATGAAATGTCCAGGTTTGTGACAATTGAAGCAATTCTTTGAATCATCCTTCTTATCTTTGTTTCCAGAACTTCTGTAACCAGAACCTTTAGATCCAGAACTTCTACCAGAATATCTTGGTTTTCTTTTTGTCCACTTCTGGAACTTCTTGGTCAGAAGAGCAAATACATCATCATCTGATCCTTCTTCTTGATCATCTGCAGAAGATTCCTAAGCTTCAGATTCAACATCCTTAGCCTTTAGTGCCTAGAAGATCCTGAAGTAGTTGGCAGAGTCAAAGACTTCATTCTCTTCTGAGGTTCATCAGAAGCTAGCTCAATCTCATGACTCATGAGTGAACTAATTAACCCTTCTAGGCTTTGGGTGTCTAAATCGTTTGCTTCCTTAATAGCAGTGACCTTAGGTCTCCACTTAGCAGGTAAGCTTCTGAGAATCTTCTTCACATGATCAGGAGTAGTATAACTTTTCTTCAGAACTTGAAGACCAGCTATCAGAACTTTGAATCTAGAAAACATAGACTCAATGTTCTCGTCTTCTTTCATTCTAAAAAGTTCATACTGTTGGATCAGAAGTGTTGCCTTTGCCTCCTGTACCTGTTTGTTTCCATCATAAGATGAACACAAAGAATCATAGATACTCTTGGCAGTAGATTTATCTAAGATCTTAAGGTATTCTTCATGAGATATGCATCCAATCATAATATCCTTGACCTTGTGGTGCTTCTTGTATGCTTTCTTGTCTTTGTCAGTGAAAGCTTGTCTTGTCTCAAAATCCAATCTTCCTCTCTTATCCAAACCTTGAAAGGTTACTCCTCTTTCAACTAAGTCCCAAAGTTCATCATCAATGCCAACCAGATGACTATAGATTCTATCTTTCCACCAGGAAAAGGTAGAACCATTTCCATTGAACTTAGGAGTTTTGCTGGTGTTGTTTTTATCATCAGCATCATAGTTAAAAGGAATAGCAGTACCTTTAGATCCTTCACCAGATGTACCAGTACCAGACATAGTGTTTTTACATAACAAACAACTATCTCACTGTAAAGTGATATAACAGAACCAAGGCTCTAGATGCTAATTGAAGGTGTGAAAACACAAGAAAGGGGGTTGAATTGTGTTTTGGTAGTTTAAAAAACTTCTTCTAAGTTTTTCAACTTATCAGAATTAGCAGCGGAATAAATCAAACACAATCAACTTCTGGACGATGTGCAAATAGAGACAGAGAAGAGAAAGGAGAGATGAACACACTAGATTTATACTGGTTCCTCTCACAATCCGTGAGTAGTCCAGTCCCCTTGCACTTCCAAGGGATTTCACTATAATCACACAAGATTACAATTGCTCAAGCACACAGCAAGAGACTTCCAATGCTCAAACACAAAAGCAAGAGACTTCTAAACAAAGTTACAAAGACAATGTTTGAACTTCTGATAAACAATATCAAAGTTCTAGAACAAAATAATACAACTCTAAAAACAAGACTTATCTTAGAATTCTTATAAAAGAAAACTAAGGTTCAACAACTGACTAATCAGAAGTTGAAAACTATTTGTCCTGAATTTTGATATAAGCTCAAGTTGTATTTTTCTTAAGTTAAAATGCTCTTAAGAATTCAGCAGTATAACAGCGCTTTTGTTCGTTGATGTATATTATTGTCTTCTTCAAATTCTTCATCCTTTTATAGGCGGTAATGGAGCGTTTGAATTTGAGTAGACAATGATGAAAACAGCTGCATAGTATTGTACTATTATTTCCGTTTGAAATGTGCTTATCCAAATCAAGTAAAGAATGAAATCTTGATCCTTGATTTCGAATATTCGCCCATATCAGGAAAAGAGATATAGTACAAACGTCATTATCATGAGGATAACGGTCTTGTACGAGGTTTCATCTGCCTTTCTGAATTTGCCAAATAGATGATAGTCGTTTTGAGAATAGAATGTTCTTCTGACAAATTCTGTTGTTTCATCGTCATCAGAATCTTGAGTATCCAACTCTGGTTTTGACGAGTGTAGCTTCTGGTTGACTTTGACTTGCAACTTCTGGTGACTTAGCTTCAGGTGTCACTACTCAGAACTTGCTTTTCCCAGCTTCTGGGGGCGCTTTTCAACTAGCAACCAGAACTTCAATTTCTAGTGTATATAAAATTTTAACTTATATACCTGCACACTAGAGTAAATTATGTGTACTCCCTATTGTATATTAATAATATTGTTATCATCAAAACTACTTGGGTTATATTAGAACCAACTTTGTTCCAACATTCATCTCCAAAACGAAATCAAACAACAATACGTTATGGGTTCAAGAGCGAAATCGAATGAAGAGAGAACGAAGTCGAGAGAATAGAGAAATTTTTTTTGTAGGGTTTTAGAATTTAGGAACGAAATGCAGCGACGATTGCATTTCCATTGTTCTTATTTTTGATATAGAATTAATTTGTTTATTTTTCATTTACAAATTGCATATATATAGTGAAATTCTGTTCTCTGGCAGGACATATGTCGTACACAATGTCTAGGACAATGTGTTTGCAGTCCAGATGTCCTAGACAACTGGTTATGAGGATCACGATTTATTGCAGTACTGAAGTAAAAAAAAAAAAAAAGCAATAAAAACACCAGTAATTTGTTAACCTAGTTCGGCGCTAAACTGCCATACTCTGGAGGATACCAATCCAGGAAGTGAACACTACTACTCCGAATCAATACTTAGTCTTATAACACTACCAAACACCTTTTGGCATGTATGCCTTTTCTTAATCCTAGTAATCTTCTACTCAAGGGCTAACTCCCCCTGAATCTGAGAACCTACCCAACTCCCTCTAATCACTAATCCCAAGTGACAAAACAACTTTAAACTTTACAGTTTAAAAGACAAGGTTGAATGGAAACATTCAACGACTCAAAGCTTCAAAGTACCAAGAACGATACTGAGAGCTACTGATGTTTTGCACAGTGGACACAAAGCTTTGGACTCACAATCTTCAGATTTTGTGGGTTGAGTTTTAAGCTCTATGTTGAGTCCTTTATATAGGCGTGCAATTCTTCAGATAATCTTCAGTCTTTCAGATGCACTCAAATAAGAATTAGTTTTAAAACAAACTTGTTTTAAAACAAATTCCACAAAGATAAAGAATTAATCTCTATCCACTAATTAAATATGAATCCAATCGTATCTAACACATATGATTAATAACAAACTTCATCATTAATCCTAATATCAGCTTGTTACTAAAAGATTCGCGTTTTATTCAAATTAAAACAAACACACGTGCTTAATGGATAAGCATTATCTTTTTAGCTGAACTGGGTCAAGATGTCCTACCCACATGTCTTGGGACATCTTGTTCGACATGCTGCCTAAGCATGCTCTGAACCCAATGACAAGATGTTTAAGACATCTTGCTCAACATGTTGCATCTGCACATCTTCAATATGCACAAGTGGTTTAGACTTAATTACTTCAACATTGGTGCTTCAGTTAGGTCAGAGCAAGTTGTTTTAGCCTTATGATGCAGCCGATCTCAGAAGAACTACAATCTCCCCATTTGGCAAATTATGGCTAAAACAACCACAAACCACTTTGTTGAATGTGCACCCTTCAGTCTTCAATCTTCAAATTCTTCAATCTTCAAATTGATCTCTGTTGATGCAATCTTCAATTCTGAAATCTTCAGGTCTTCAATGTCTTTGATCTTCAGAATCTTGTGTGTCTTCAATATTCAGGACTTCTTCAATCTTGAATGTGTGATGAACCTTTTCTAGTATGAGACAGTCTTAGTCTTGTCTTCATATGATCCATTACAATGAATTTTCTAAGTCCAGGGATGAGATACCTAGTGACTTAGTGAACCAAAGTCTTGAGTTGCAGCGGAAAGTACTTAATCAGAGTGATCAAGACTCACTAGACTTCTTAGAGGTTCATATTGAGCATTTAATTATACTCTGTACACACTTACTTTTAGCATAGCTTTTTAGTTTTTAATTTTTTTTTTTTTTAAAGCTTGCTATTTTCATCCGTAAAGCAAGAGAGTGATTCTACTTGCCAAAGAGCTGTTCTATTATCAATTATTTCTCCCCCTTTTTACCATAATTTGTCAAATGTTTTAAAGGAAAAAAGACTTCATTGATTAAAGAAAGCATACAAAAGTTGAACACATAGTGCCGGATGTCAAAGTCTCCAATGTCTAGGACATTTGGTAGACCACAAACTTACAAGAAGTAGAACAGAACTAAAAGGAAAAATACAAAAGTACATATTTTCCTAAATTACCCAGTTGCTGTTCTTCAAACTTCTTCTCCTTCTTGCTGAGCCTTAGCTTGAGCATCTCCTTCATTTTCAACAATTTTCTTCGTCAGCTGTTTGATCAAGTGATCCACACAAGTTTTTCTGATCGTACTTGATTTGATAGTTTCCTCCAGCTCCTTAGACACTTGAATGAGCTCAGCCAATACCTTGTTCTGTGAGCTTCTGTCCAGTGGAGCTGAGGTCTCAGCTGCTTCTTTGTCTTTGAACGTGATGTTTGGGACATGTGGTTAAGCAAACAACTTTCGGTTGAAGGATATAGGTGGAGGTCTTTTATTCTCAAATTCCTCAGGAAGTAAGATGCTTGGGTACTGACTCAGTATAATTTCAGTAATCAAGCAGGGAAAGGCTATTGGTAGCTTTGTTGTGGTGGTTTCTACATGTTTCATTGTTTGTTCGAACACATGTTTCCCAAAATCTACTTTCTTCCCTTTTCCTATGAGGTAGATGAGTTTGGCCAAGGTTGGAGTTATACCTGGGCTGTGATTGGTTGGGACCCAATTTACCGTGTCAATCCTGTTAAGTATTGCGTACTTGACAGTCAGCTTGGACGTTGGAAGTAGTCCTTTCTTGGGCCAATGTTCAGCTTGCCCTGAGGTGATTTCTTCAACAATTTTGTCCATTGAGAGGATTTTCTTGCTCTCAGCTTCAGCACTTCTTCCCAGGTAGTGGTTGATAACAGTTGGAGAGAAATCAATTCTCTTTTCTCTTAACTGTACTTTGTGATAGTTAATGCTCCCTTCATCATTGCAGTCTTTAGTGAGATTGGTGATGAATTTTCTCACAAGCCTATCATAGCATTTTCCAACCCCCATCACCGTCTTCATGACTTTTGCTTCTTCAAGAAGGGTGATAATCTCTTTGTAGGAGAGAGCTTCAGTGCTTAATTTCCTCTCAGTAGCAATCCTCCTCTGACTGACTATCCTCCACCTTTGTTCATTATCTTCAGTATGAAAGGATGTTGAGGATGCAACTTTTCTCTTCTTTGACATGATGTCTGGGACATCGTCTTCGACATCAGGTTCAAACTCACTTGAGGACTCTAGCTACCTCTTCTTCTTCAGAGACTTCTCTTCTAAGTAGGACTGAGGAATCTCCACCTTCTTTCCCCTATTCCTTTTCACTCTATCAGCTACAGATTGAGATCTTTTGGGAGCTATCTCTTCGCTCTTTGTTTCTTCTCCAATCTCTATGACTTCTAAGGTCTCAGAGATCTCTTCTTCTTCCTCTTCAGAGAGAGCTGTCTCCAGTACATCCTTTGGATCTTCTTCCATTTGATGCTCTTCAGATGTGATGTCTCTTGATGTTGAGACATTTGTTTCGACATCCTTGATGTTGGGGTCGGATGTCATGACATCTTCTTCACCATTCTTCTCAACCTCTATTTGAGGCTCAAGATTCTGGTTTTTGAGTAGCCTCTTTCAGAGATGATTCTTAAGGATTTTGTTCTTCAGCCCTCTTTGGTGACGATTGAGCTATTAGCGGAGACGCTTCTTTGGTTTCTTCATTGAATGTTGGATTAGTGAAGGTCCCGACCAATGTGTTGCTTCTCCTCTTCCCTGTCGTAGTTCTTCTTCCTCTGGGAATAACCAATTTGTCAAGATCAACCTCTTGTTGATTGACAGTTGAGCCTGAAACCCTAGCTGGATCACTAGGTCCTTCGCCTTTGTTGATTTCTTGGTTGTTGGTGCTCATTGTGATTTCTTGACTCATGTTGTTCAAAGTTTTGTTGAAGAAAATTTCTTTTGAGAGGTTTTTGAAGGATGTCGTACCAGATGTTGAAGCGTATGTGATAGCACAAGTGATGGTCTAGGTGGCTTTTTATAGACGGAACTAGGTAGTATGTTACCTCGTTTATTGTGCAGAAGTAATGATGATTAACGTTATAATTTTTCTGCACGCCACCCCGTCACTTAATGTTCTACACGCTTTTGGACGTGTGGAACTCTAGAGTTCCTTTCCCACGTTCAGGTTGAAGTGATTCAACTTCCTGACGAGTGTACAGATGTTGGGACATCTGGTAGAACATCTGATCATTCTCTTCCTTGACTGTCAAGCAAGCTCTTTTTCGACTATTGTTGGGGGGAGTCCACTTATAGCATTTGTCTTTTGCCTTGACACCTTTCATCACTACCTTCTGATTATTAGCAATAATGCACTTAGAATTGTTGAAGTACACATCTAGTCCTTGTTCACATAGTTGACTAATGCTTATCAAGTTTGTAGTGAGTCCTTCAACTAGTAGAACCTTATCTAGGTATGGTGAGCTGGGATCTCTTAGCTTGCCTACACCTTTGATTCTACCTTTAGCACCATCACCAAAAGTAACACTTCCTTTGGAGTAAAGTCTTAATTCCTTAAGATATTTCCTATCTCCAGTCATGTGTTTGGAGCATCCACTGTCAAAGTACCAGTCTTCATATGAGGATAGCCTGATACAAGTATGAGCCTTTAGTTTTGAATCTTCGTTTGGCCTCCATACTTTCTTGACTTGAGTCTCCTGGCACTTTACTTGTTGAGCAAGAATCTTCTTTTCATCCTTCCTTGGTGATCTTGATCTTTGAGGATAGCCATGAATTTTGAAGCATTCTTTCATAACATGTCCAGACTTACCACAATGATCACATCTATTGAAAGTTCTTCTATTTTAGGAGTATAGCTTTTTAAGATGTGATCTTGGTATGTGCTTCTTCTGCTGCTTGTGAAGCTGACCGATGTTCCCATTCTTCTTGTGTTGAACAGGATGTTGAGACATGTGGCTTGACATCTTCCTTTTTGTTTGGACAGACTGTTGAGACTTGTAGTCTATGATCCTGTTTTTGTGCTTAACAAGATGTTGAGACTTTTGGTTTGATATCTCCTTCTTGGTCTGAACATTGTACTGAGATGTGTTGTATATGATCCTGTCTGTGTGGTGAACAGGATGTTGAGACATTTTTCTTGACATCTCTTTCTTGGTCTGAACACAATGCTGAGATGTGTGGTCTATGATCCTGTCAGTATGTTGAGCAGGATGTTGAGACATTTGGTGTGACATCTTCTTCTTGGTTTGAACATGGTGCTGAGATATGTTGTCTATGACCCTGTCGTTGTGTTGAGCAGGATGTTGAGACATTTGGCTTGACATCTGGTCCTTAGGTTTCTGTAGAGGAGGAGTTACCTTTTTTGGAGCGGATTCAGCCTTTCTGAAAGGATGATCGAATCCTAATCCAATCATGTCTTCAGCTATTTTCTCAGTTTCAGGGAGCTCATCTTCTGAGTCAGAGTCATAGTCTAGACGACTCAAAGATTCAGTCATCCTCTTGAGTTTGGCTTCTAAGAAGTCGCGTTCTCTTCTCAGAGCTGCTTGTTCTTTATGCTCCCTGATAAGCTTTTCAATAATTTCATCTTGCTCTAATATTTTAGCAGTGTATCTTGAAGGGTGGAGAGGTCTTTCATTGTTATCACTGCCTTCAGTGTCTGTGAAGCTTTTGAAGCTCTCATTGCTGCTTGTTTCACATATCCCCGAGAATGCATTGTTTATGTCTTCATCTTCACTTTCATCCTCAGAGTCAGAGAGAATTGCAGCTATCCCCTTCTTCTGTTTTCTAAGAAAGTTGGGACACTGTATTCTGATATGCCCAAAGCCTTCACATTCGTAGCACCTTATCTCTGTTTCTTCTTCAGAGTTTGTCTCTTCTTTTGAGATGCCTTGTGTCTTTTTGTTGGACATCTTGTCTGGGACATTTGTCCTCCAATTAGCTCGGACCCTGTTCAAAGAATTGTTGAACTTCTTGGTTAATAGAGCTACTGCTTCTGATAGACACTCTTCACTTTGGCTTTCCTCAGATTTGAATGTCAAATTCTTCACATTCTTTTCAGGTCTATCTTCAAAGGTCATCTCAAAAGTTTGTAATGAGCCAATGAGTTCATCAACCTTCATCGTGCTCAAGTCTTGTGATTCTTCAATAGCAGTTACATTCATAGAAAATCTCTTAGGAAGTGATCTAAGAATTTTTCTGGCTAGTTTATCCTCAGGTATCTTCTCTCCTAGAGCAAAGCATGAGTTTGCTATGTCTCGAACTCTAGTGTTGAATTCTGATATTGTTTCATCATCCTCCATCTTTAGATTTTAGAATTTGGAGGTGAGGAGTTGTAGCTTTGACATTCTAACCTTAGAAGTTCCTTCATGTGCCGTTTGTAGAATCTCCCAGGCTTGCTTGGCTTCTGTACATGTGTTGATCAGTTTGAATATGTTTTCATCAACACCATTGAAGATAGCATTGAGTGCCTTAGAGTTGCTATTGGACTCAGTCTCTCCTTCTGGGGTCCAATCTCCTTCACCTTTTAATATTGAAGAACCATCTTCTGCAAAGACTATTGGGTGACTCCAACCTGTGATAATTGCGCTCCATGCCTTTTGATCCATGGCCTTGATGAAGGCAATCATTCTTGCTTTCCAATAGTCATAGTTTGATCCACCCAGAACTGGTGGTCTGTTTATTGATCCTCCATTCCTGTCCATCTTGAACAAGATTTTATCTCCCTAGAGCTCACCCAGCAGGTTAGAGTGCCTGCTCTGATGCCAATTGAAATTTTGTTCTCTGGCAGGACAGATGTCGTACACAATGTCTATGACAATGTGTCTACAGTCCAGATGTCCTAGACAACTGGTTAGACAACTGATTATGAGGATCACAATTTATTGCAGTACTGAAGTAAATAAAACCAATAAAAACACCAGTAATTTGTTAACCCAGTTCAGCGCTAAACAGCCCTACTCTTGAGGATACCAATCTAGGAAGTGAACACTACTACTCCGAATCAATACTTAGTCTTATAACACTACCAAACACCTTTTGGCATGTATGTCTTTTCTTAATCCTAATAATATTCTACTCAAGGGCTAACTCCCCCTGAATATGAGAACCTACCCAACTCCCTTTAATCACTAATCCCAAGTGACGAAACAACTTTAAACTTTACAGTTTAAAAGACAAGGTTGAATGGCAACATTCAACGACTCAAAGCTTCAAAGTACCAAGAACGATACTGAGAGCTACTGATGTTTTGCACAGTGGGCACAAAGCTTTGGACTCACAATCTTCAGTTATTGTGGGTTGAGTTTTAAGCTCTATGTTGAGTCTTTTATATAGGCGTGCAATTCTTCTAGATAATCTTCGGTCTTTCAAATGCACTCAAATAAGAATTAGTTTTAAAACAAATTTGTTTTAAAACAAATTCCACAAAGATAAAGAATTAATCTTTATCCACTAATTAAATACGAATCCAATCGTATCTAACACATAGGATTAATAACAAACTTCATCATTAATCATAATCTCAGCTTGTTACTAAAAGATTCGCGTTTTATTCAAATTAAAACAAACACGCGTGCTTAATGGATAAGCATTATCTTTTAAGCTGAACTGGGTCAAGATGTCCTACCCACATGTCTTGGGACATCTTGTTCGACATGCTGCCTAAGCATGCTCTGAACCCAGTGACAAGATGTCTAGGACATCTTGCTCAACATGTTGCATTTGCACATCTTCAATATGCACAAGTGGTTTAGACTTAATTACTTCAGCATTGGTGCTTCAGTTAAGTCACTCTGACCAAGTTGTTTTAGCCTTATGATGCAGCAAATCTCATAAGAACTACATATAGGACTAATTAGTTTATTATGCAACAAAGATGCACGTACTTTCTCACCTTTTTTTAAACTTTTTTTAATTATTGGATGAAAAAGAAAAAAAACTTATGTGGTAGCTTAGTCACTCAAGTGGTTTGTAACATCAGCGTTGAATTGGTCAAAATTAATATTTTGCAAAAGAAAGTAAAGATAGGGGGTTTAAAGTGCTATTTTAAAATAGGCAAAATTATATTATAGGTCCTTTATCTTTTTTATTTGTAACATTTTGGTCCTTTATTTTTTATTTGTAACATTTTGGTCTTTTATCTTATTTATTTGTAACACTTTGATCCTTTATCTTTTATTTACAACACTTTAGTCTTTTATAACATTTACATGTAAATCCTTTTTTTTCAAATTTTGTTTTATTAAAAAAACGCTGAATTTTATTTTTTAAAATACCTTTTTATTAAAATTAAATAAAACTCGTAATTTTGATCATTATGTTCATCATCTTCATCAATTATTTCATGTTTTTATTTTCTTTAAGGACCAAAGTGTTACAAATAAAAGATAAATGACCAAAATGTTACCAAAAAAAATAGATAAAGGACCTAATTGTTACAAATAAAAGATAAATGACCAAAATGTTACAAACAAAAAGATAAAGGACCTATAATATAATTTTGCCTTTAAAATATAGGGGGCCAAAATCACAACTTTTTGAAGCATAGGGGATCAAAAGTGCAATTTAGCCATTAATTAATTAGTTAACTCTCTATCAACCGATCTATTATAAATGTTAAATGGACCTCTAAATATATTCCACCTATTTTAACCTATGATTAATTTACCTTGAAAAAATTCTACTGTTTTTCAACAAAATTAAACAGTTTCAGGCAGGAACCGTAGAAATTCACATTAAAAAATGTTTGTGTATGTGACTAAATTATTTTTAGTGTTAGGATTTTTTTTTGTTAAAGTAACATTTATTGTAAAACGGAAAGAGTAAAAGTTAATACCATTCTTAAAGTCTTGACTAACATTTGCTTTAAAAATATTTTAATTAACTTTTCAATTTTTTTTTTATATATTTTTACAACAGAGCTGAGGATCGAATCCAGATCTCTAAACTAAAAATTATACTATGTTTAATTGTATGTATTTTGTTCAAAAAAAAAATTAATATATGTTTGAAAGAAGACATTAATACAAGTTCAAACAAAGTGTAAATGAATTATTTCAAACATCCAAAATGCAAATATCGTAAAATCTTGTACAATTTGATCAAAGCAAAACATAAAAAAATGTCATCTTTATTTCTGTATTTTCGAATCTATTTCAATGGTAGTAGTAGTAGTAATAATAATAATAATAATAATAATAATAATAATAATAATAATAATAATAATAATAATAATAATAATAATAATAATAATAATAATAATAATAATAATAATAGTAGCATATTTTGACAATGTATTATGCATATTTTTTATGGATCATTGTTACTTCTTACCTTCTTTACTAGATTATAGTCATTCTCTTTGCATTTCTAGTCTGATGACTGATGAGTGTTTCTGCTTATGAAAGATACAGAGGAGTAGACTCAAGAGTCCAATTTCCATCCTTTAGATTTCAGAGTTTATTCCAAAAAGATATACTTTAAATAAACAACTAAACATAGTGTCCATGTTATTATAAATAAATTAATGTTACTGCCAAGATATGAACTACTTAACAATTTCTTTAACTTGAGAACACCATCTCAATCAAATCCATCTCCTTCTTAACTTCTACTCCGAGCATAGATTCCATAATCTCTAGTGGCATCTCTGTCTCAACATTATCACAATGTTTTTTTTCTTCCATAATTTCATCACATTGTATATCATCTAGCAAAGAATCAATACTACACCCATCTTGAAACAAATTCTCGTCGAAACAAAAATCCGGGACATCATCAAAATCACAACTTGGTACCAAACATTGATCATGACTAGGACAAAATTGTTCTTCTTTTTGCGACTGAGCAGATATTGTTGTGCTTTTGTTGGGTTTGTTTTTTGGCACACTAGAATTAGTTGAAGATTTTCTTCTATAATCTTTTGGAGGATTTTTGTCCAAGTTCAAGCTCTTGATATATTCTTGTAGAAGTGTTCCTCTAGGGTATTTTGAACGACACTTTCTTTTGGAATGTTGTCTTCTTTTTGTTGCATTCCAATGGTTTTTGATTGAGTTTTCTGTTCTTCCAGGTAACTTTTTAGCAATCTCAGCCCATTTGTTTCCTATCTCTCCATGAGCTTTGATCAATATTTTGTCCTCTTCCTCACTCCATATGTCCTTCTTCAATATAGTACACCAATAATTTAAAATTAATTTATAAAAATATGTTCATTTCAAATTATATATTTGTGTGAGGTGAGAAATTGTGATGGAGGTAAGATGGAAGCAAAATTAGGAAAAATATGCTTTTATAAACAACAAAAATAATATTTTGACATTTACAAAATTGTAGAGAGATTGGAGATACACTTTTATAAATATTTGGGCGCACACACACAAAACTTTTAAAAAATTAATAGAAATTGTGATGATGGGATATGTTAAATGACGTGACTAAATTATTTTATATTTAAATTTTTTCAATTATGTGTGTGTGCCCAAATATTTTTTATTTGGGTTTGTGCCTATGTTAGAATTTCTCGTGAAGTAAACGGACCTCAAACATGAGTATGTTTGCGTGCGGAGGAGTTCAACATCATTTTTTTAATTTTATAGATGAAAATTTAGTATGTTGATACGGAGACATACACTATATATGCTCGGTTAGAGAAAATCACCAACTCAAAAGAAAATTTGTAGAATATATTTACAGCTATCATGCGTAGAGGGAAATTAAATTTGACCCTAATAAGTTACTACTAATGCGCTGATGAAAAATCTAATTTTATGTTCTTTAAGATAAAACTATGTGTGCGCGCGCACGCACATATAATCCGATAAATAAATATTCACCTTAATGTCGGGCCTTAGATGGTTATGCCACCTCTCTCTGCATTGTTTTCCAATTCTACCGGGCAACATTTGAGCAATATGAGACCACTTCCTCAATCCATATTGTTCAACCAGCTGTATCAACATCCTGTGTTTGAATGCACATAACCTTTTTAGACCAAAGTTCCAAATTGTAAAAAAATATATATTAAAAATATAAAACATCCAAAAAAAATGATAGTGAATGATAATCTGATATATTATAATAGGAAGGAAAAAAAAGTTTCATGTTTTTATGTACCCATCTTCTTCTACTGTCCATTGCCCTTTCAAAACATTGGACCTCTTACGAACTCTTTGTGTCTTTCTTGAGGTAAGATATCCCTTATTGTTTTTGTTCAAGCTAATTCTTTTGTAATAATTCAGTGGTGAAATGCATGAAACTTCATCTGGTACACCAAAATTCAAAGGCTTGGTTTCTTGAGAAATATTAAAGGGAAAATAATTACTTTGGTTAGTAGTGTTAGTAACCATCATTTCCACTTGATTATTCCTTTGAGAAAGATTGTTCAAGCCATAATTTCCATATAGGAAATTGTCCATAACATAAGCATTACCATTACCACTATTATTTTCCACAAAAGGCTTGAAATCATGATGAACATTATAGGTAAAATTACAACTTGGAGCAAAATTTTGGACCCCGGAAACAGGATTGAAAAATGAACCATTGACATTAAATTTATCAATGTGATTAAAACCCTGTAAGATTCCTTGAGATGAAGGAATCCCACCAAATGGATTCTCATGGTTTTTCATGTTGGATTTGAAGTAGTAATTTTTTGTAAGCTTTGTCTCAAAATCCATTGACATAAAGTGTAACAGAAAATAATGTTTGTTACACTTATGTTACATGTAACCTTGTTTGTGTCTCTAAATAGGAGAAGAACACTAGAAGCATTTAATTACAAGGTCAAATGGTAAAGGATTGAACTTAACCATAAGGTTTAAATTTGAACCATAGTGATCTAACATTATATTTTTATTTTAATGTCTAAGTTAGTAACTGTAATTTATTTATATTAATAAAGACAATTATAGTTTTGACGTTATGTTATTTACATTACATACTTAATTATTATGGTCAATCGTTTGTAGTAGTAGAATTAATCCAGTAGTGAGTTCATATGGCAGTTTTGTATAAGCTTGATATTCATTGTTGAATGAACAAAAAATTGGGGATAAGTTTTTAAACTTCGTTTGGTTCAAAAGAAAAATAGATGAAAGAAAATTATGCAACCCAATAAATATACTTAAACTAATATTAATATAAATTTATTTATTAAATTGCATAATTTTCTTTTTTTTCACTTTCTTTTCTTCAAACCAAACACGTCTTAAAAGGTTCGATGTTTTTGAAGAGTGTAGTGTCATAAAAACTGACATAGCAATAAATGCGAATAATTCGAATTCCAATATTGATCACTTTGCTCAACAAAAAAAAAAAATATTGGTCACTTCTATAGCTTTACAATGGGGGCAACAATAATATTGGTCACTTCTATGCATTGTCAAGTTAAAATTATTTACTGTGGATAAAAATTTAAAATTTATTTTTAAAGGACAATGGCCCCATGGAGGTAGTTTATTTTGTTGGTTTTGACATATTCCAATGAAATATGAAATATTTGATCAATTGTTAAACAATATTGTTAGATTTAGGGAAATGCCAGATCAAGCGAACAAAATATTCAAAAGATTATCACGAATATTATCACGCGGCATATTGTATTATTGTATTATTTTGCACTTAATAAAAGCTTAACCAATGTGACTGAAAAAACAGCATAACCAATGTGAATCTAATAGGGCTCTGGCTACGGTACATGACTTGTATATGTCATGTATCATACATAACCTCCTCTTCATTTTATTTTTTTTGCTTTTTTTTTTTAAATTAAATATAAACTATTTAATTATATATATTATTTAATTGAATGGTAGTGATGGATACTAGAGTTGACCTTATAAAATTTCTATGGTTGAAAAGATAGTGAAAATTGTAGTATCTTTTTAAAATGGCGATACAGGTACCGTTTAGCCTAACTTATTTTAGATTTTTTTACTCGATAAAATGAAAATCTAGGCCAAATACTAGTAAATTATTTTGTGCATGACAGATGCTAACATACTAGTAATATTTATATAAATTGTGAGATTATTTTGACTAATTTCATGTTTTGCCTCTTTATAATTATCAACTTTTTCAAAAAACAATATATTATTACCTTGAATGATACATTTTTTGTAAGTATGTTTTGGTTCAATGACTAAGGGTTCGTTTGATTTGACTTTTTTAGATCTTAAAAGCTATCTGGAAGCTAAAAGTAAAAATAAAAGCTTTTAGAAAAAAAGCTAAAGCTAATTGATAATTTTTGTATTTTCTAGCTTCATCTATGTATTTTACTTATAAAAATTAAACAATTTTTTTTTATTAAGAGTTTCTTAAAAATCTATTTGGCCTAGATTCTCATTTTATCGAGTAAAGAAATCTAAAGTAAGTTAGAACAAACGGTACATATATCACCCTTTTTAAAAAATACTACAAATTTCACTATCTTTTCAACCATAAAAATTTTATGAGTTCAACTCTAGTATCCATCATTACCATTCAATTAAATAATATGTATAATTAAATAGTTTAAAAAAAAAGAAAAAAAAAATCATGTACGGTATATGACCTATACAAGTCATGTACCGTAGCCAGGGCTCAAGTTTGGGCAAGCCATCCAATTAGTGTTCAATTTTTTTAACATTTGACCCCAGAAAAGGCTTGGAGTTTGTTTATTTGTTTTAAGTACATGTGTACTTTGGTTATTAGCATATTTACCTTAAAAAATATTCACTATTAGACCAACTTTCATTTCACATCCACTGCCAAGACAAATTTGAAAATGTATTAAAAAAACAAATTACATCATTTGATCAATAAAAATAACATCAAAGTAATAATCAGTCTCCGATCTATCAAAACTAACATCAATAAATTTCGGTTGAATATTGTAACCTCCTTTTTGTCTGTTTGAGTTTAATTGTGGTGCTGAGAGATGAAACATCCTTTTTCAACATATAATTTAACAACTTTGTATGTAAATCTGTAACAAAAATGATAAAAATAAATAAATGGTCTAACGGTGTAAATAGTTTTAAACATAATAAAGAACTAACTTGATTAAAAAAAAGATACTCCAATAATTTGGCTCATACTAGAAAATAATGATATTGCTCACATAAGTCATACTCTCTCGATTAAAGAAAGTTCAAGATGTCAGAAATTCGATGCAGCAACATTTGTAATAATTTTATTACAGGTCAGTTTGTGAAAATATTGGACAAGTGAAATTATTCTTGACAGATTGATTATCTAGAGTCCAATCACCAAGCAAAAGAGCTTGCATTGTGTCTACCAAAATAGTGTGACATATATGATTGTAGGAGAACAATACTACATTTAAAATCACACTTTGATGTGGTATACAACCAAAATTCTAATGAGGAACATTTTAACAGAGCAAAACCAATAGGCGCATACTCAGACATAAAAATATTGAAATCCACACAGTAACTATAATTTAAGAAAGAAAAAAAAATGGAAAAAGCATGTCATGGGGTCAAGAAAGGTAATCCCAATATTCCTATCTCACCTACAAAGAAATTCAGAATTTGCAGCTATTTGGCATTTGTAATGCAACTAGCAAAAATTTTACCATTTAAAAATTAAGCTGTCTTTGGTTTTGACTTAATTCGCTTCACCCTTGAATAGAGGAAAACACCAGCAAGAGCAATAGCGGTACCTATAAAAAAAATATGAAAAAAATCTTAGCGACGAATGTGAAGGAATGTGTTAAGAAAGTTCAAAGAATCTTCAAGTCTCTTCGTGTTGAAACAAGAAGTATTCTTACCAGCAGCATTCAAGGGAGAGACGGCTGTTTTGAAGATGATAACAGAGCTCACAATGACCACAACACGCTTCACACAGTTGCCGACCGAATGGGTAACTGGTGATACCCTCTGCAATATCATGTAAGAAACCTGCAAGCAATTCACACAAGACTGTCAGAAACATGCAGCAAGGGGGGAAAACCTGCTTGAGTGTAACATAGGATACAAGCAGATGAAATATCTCACAGCAAAATAGTCATACACTCTCTTGACTTGTTTAAAACGCTCAAGACAATTTAAAAGAGGTTTTAGGCCACCAAGAGTTTACTCTAGCAAGTACCAGTCAATGCATTGCATAGTAAAACCTAATGCAAAAGTACTCCCTTTGTCTCATATTAAGTGTCGTTAAGGTTATGCACACTTATTAAGAAAATGATTGAATGTATTAATTCTATGTTTGACTTTAACCAAGAAGTAAAAGTAAAGGCCAAAGACAAAGAGCTATAAGCAAAAACCGTTGATTAGCCCATATGCTTATAGATCAACTGTCACTTGGCCCAATCTCTGACTGGGAAATGACAGTGATGTTATTGTTAACAGTTCAATCTCTATCAGGTTCTTGCAACTTCAATGCATTCATTGCATTGGTTTAAAAAACTAAGGGGGAATATTATGCCAAGAACAGAAAAACAGAAAACTCACTTGCTGATATGCATGGAAACAGAGTGCAGCAAGAAGAGATCTGGTGTACACTTGCCTAACGTTTAAGCCCTGTCAAGAATGATAAAGGGATAACATATTAGCAAGCACAACACAATAATATCTTGAGTGTACCAAGGATAACAGCAATCCTATCTTGTTTAACTAAACAAGATACTCACAACAGATTCCAGGTAAGCAGGGGTAAATTTGACACCCTCCATGAAGATAGCCGCAGGTGCTAACAAGAAGAAGGACATTATTGTTATTATAGAGAAGAGAGTTATGTTGTCCAAGGATTCCTGAGAAGAACAAAATCATTGTTATTTTCTGCTCTTTTACATATAAAAGAGATTCAAAACATTAGGAATTGTCGACAGATCATATTACCTCTTGCTTAACCATGACCTTTTTGCTAAGAACATTACGCGATTGGTTTGTCACATTGGAAGCCATTGCACTCCAAAATCCAGCCCTATTCAATATTCCACCAAAGCTTATTAGAATTCATACACATGGCCAAATTTTTTTTTCTTTCCAAATCATGGCAACTCCCTTCTCCACTACCTCTAGAAGGAACAGAACACAGAGCATATCTTACCAATTGAACGAGGCCTCAGTAACAGACGCCAGTGCAACTCCACCAACAATAGGCAGGAGGGAACCAACCACCCAAGGTGTAGGCATCTGCCACAAAGTGAAAGAAGGGAAAAAAATACTGGAAAACATCACCTCATAAATACATTAAATGAATTGTTTTTCTACCAAATTTAAGTACCTAATTTAAACAACTACCAGAGTCCTGTGTCAAATAGTGACTATAGTATTATAGCATGGCAGAATTTAAATAAATAGCTATTGTCCACTGATACATTATTACTACAGAGAATTGTCAAACAGCAGCTACATCATATGATAGCGTAGCGGAATTCAAACAAACTGCTATTTTCTACAATCCACAATTGACAGCATTGTACCAGAGAAATATACCACCAATTTTCTTTTGAAAAAGGTCTGTGAGCCCAATTATCATACGACATCAAGGTTTATGATGTCGCTGAGGCACAATACTCCACAATATTAAGGATCACAACAGCAAACATGATTTAAAACCTTACTAGTTTGGTACATATTTATCAAATATCATTAAAATTACAATAGATAAATTACAATAAGCAATGACATATTCCAGAAAAAATAAGGAAAAAAAAAAAAATATCTAACCTCTCCAAGGAACATGGCAGAAAGGATGACAGAAAAGAAAGGCTCCATAGCTTTAATAGTGTGTGTAAATGACACAGCCACCTTTCCAAGACTCATATTAGTGAAAAGATTCCCCAAAGTATGCACCACCGCGAGTGGAAATATCGCTGCAAGCTGCAAACAAATAACACACCACACACAATCAACAACAACACATAATTCAATAATAGAATAGCTATAACTGATTAAACAGATAGCAAAATACCATGGCACCAGTGATTTTAGGTCTCTTGTATAGATTAAGAGCCCACATAACACTAACAAGAACAGTTCCAACAGCAAATTGAACTACAGTTACAGTTACAGGGAAATGACACGCCTTTAAAACCTGCAAAGGAACATCACATCAAGTTCAAAATCCACATTCAAGTCCAACATGTTCTTCAACATTTCCAAATCCAATTTATCGCAATACAAACAAGCATCATAAATTGAAAAAATAAAAAAGGTACCATAAACCAATAGATCTAAAGAATGAACAAGTACCTGTTTGTTGTAGATATTGAAGTAGATGTTAAAGAGATACCATAAACCGAACAAGGAACCAAGTTGAAGTGTTTTGAGTAAGGAACTAGAGTCGGCGGCGGATTCACCGGCGCTTTCGGGAACGGAAGTAGCTTTAGGAAGAGAAAGATCGGAGGAGTCGGAGGAAAAGAGAGGTTGAGGTCTGAATTTGAAAGAAGAGGAAGGAGAAAGGGACCATGATTGACGAGTGAATGAAGAAGAAGCGGCATTTGGATTTACGGCGTCGTTTGATTTGGCGGAGAGACGGAAGTTAAAAGAACGGTTGAAACGGTTGAGGTTGGTGTGACGGAGAGGGAGAGAAGGGGAGAGAGTGAAAGAAGTAGTCTGCATTTTGAAGATCTGGAAATGGAATGGAACACAAGAGGACGGTGTTGGTTGGTTCTCTTGTGTTGTTTGTGTGAGAGAAGAGAGTGAATCCAATGGCAATAAGGGAGGGGGCGTGTTTTTTGAAGTTTAAGGGAGAGAATATCCCTCGTGTTGTCCGCCACCAGCAATGAGGTTTGGTGAGAGAGTAGGTAAAATACCTTAAACCTTACTGTTTGATTCAAGGCAAATTCTAGCGTGAGAGACCAACTCATGTCTCTCACCGGTGAAGAGTACTCTTTAACCGTTAGATGCATTTTAAAAATAAAGAACGGTATGAATGAGTTATCGGATAGGTGTTACTACAGTATAATATAATGTTTTTGTAATTTAAGTTAACAAAATTTTTATTAGTTTTTGAATAGTTATTAAAATATGTTATATTTAAAATTTAATAGCTAGATATATTTAAAAAAACAAAAAAAAGCTCTAAATTTGTCGACGACGAAGGATCAATAACAAGAAGCTTACATCTGAAAAAAGGAGCGTAAAACGCCGTCGTTGAAGCCATTTGATTTGAATTTACCTAATTTCGGTTGTTAGGTAGTTTTAAAAAATTATTATCTTGTTTTCATTCATTACTTAGTTTTGTGTCGTTTTCATTGTGATTTTAATTTTTAATTTTGAATTAATGGTTCTAATTATAGAACCCAGTGATTATGCAGAGAAGAATTGTGATAAAGCAAAACCCAATGTAAACATTGAAGAAAAAATTTACTGATTTCATCATATGCTGCATGATAATGGTTTTTGATTTTCTGTTGTGAAAGTGATCTTGGATTAGGAAGATGAACAGTGAGGCGTAGTGCGATGACGATTTGGGGAAAGAAAGCTGTAGATCCTGCTGTGAACAAAAATGATGGACCTGATCTGAGGAACTTGAGACCCGATATTAACATAAGTGGGTCGTTAAGTTTTTTTTCCTGACATCAATGCAAGCACTAGGGGGTGATATCCAGGGGTGTAAGATAGTAAGAAAAATTGAATTGAATTGAATTGTATTGTATTGAATTGATGATCGACACTGAAATAAAACCCGATTTAAAATGTGTGTGAGAAATTAAAATTTTATTGGTTACGAAATTAATTAATTATACAATAAACATAAAAATCGAACTAATTGTTGTTATATTTTATCACATGAGAGTACTTAAGTATATTTTGAAAAAATTGAAGAACAAAAAAAACCGAACTAATTGTTATATAATTTTTATTGATATATATAGTTCAGTATAGGGGTGCACGTGTGTTGGGCAAATGTGGTCGACCCGATCAAACTCACTCAATTCAACCCAAAAAAATGGGTCCGATCGGACAATTTGTTGGATATGGCTTTAAAAAATGTAAAATTAAATCCCAAACCAAAAATTGTTTTCGGGCATAATCGGACCCAACCCAAAAAACCCACTAATCTTATACTTTTTTAAAAGATTTTTTATAAAAATAGTACACATTTGCTGATTGATAGTAAAATATTTTTCATAGTAAAAATAGGTTATACCATGTTTTGAAAAAAATTATTCGGTAATCTAATATCAAATCTGAAAATTAATGGGTTTAGCTGACCAAAATGGGTGGTTATTTTGATAGTAGAAAGAAGTTATACTATTTTTAAGAAAATCAATAGTTGAGTTAGTTTTATGAAGAAAAAAAAAATTATGATTTGAATTTAGTTATTTAATATTTAAAAACAAAAAAATAATTTTCATAAGTCACTATCCAACCCAACCCGGAAGTTGGTTGGTTTGCTTGCCTAACCCTGACCAATGATGTAACGGGTGGTTATTTTGTCGAACCCAATCTGGAGTACCATATGTGGTTCGGGTTTTAGTTTTGGTTAAATCCAACTCAATTCGGCCCACGTACACATGTAGTTCGTTCTAGTAATAGGGGTGCCAAAACGGGCGACCCGTTTGATCTGTAATTTTTGCTGGGCTGGGCTGAGGTTTTCGGCCGGACACCGTAAGTTGGGCCGCCCCCGTTCAACCCGTATAAAAAACTGGGTTGGGCGGTGCAGGTTTGCCCGCGAGCTTTTTACCTTTAGTGTTTGTTTCCCTTTGAATGAAAATTGGTCTTGGATTTAGGAGCCCAAATCCCAATCGACTTTCACGTTTTGAATGAAATTATTTTACTTTCTTGTATACGGTATACCCCTTTCAGGTTTATTTTGTTTGAAAATTAGGGTTTTTGGTTTTTTGGTATTCACATATTTAAGTTGTGGTTGTTGGCTTTTTGGTATTGACATTGTTATACTCCCTGCGTCTCAAAATAATAGTCGTTTAAAGTTTCTTCACACATATTAAGAAATGTAATGATATTGTCCAAAGAAATAATATTTTTACTAATTTACCCCTTATAGGTTTGTTTCCTTGGGAATCCCGCTGAGCACGGACCCGCAACCCGACTGACTCGAAATTGACATAACTGCCAATATATGAAAGCACTCGGTCGGGTGCGGGTCGGGCCTCGGGTCAACAATTATGAAAAATCGGTTATGAACGGTTGTACACGGGCGGGTGTGGGTCTCTGAAATTTCATTTCTTCATAACCGAAACCGACCGAACTTTTACTCAAATACAATTTATTTTTTTCAGTATCGACCACCTATTTCCTCTCAATCTCTTATACTCGTTGTTTTGTGAATTTTATATATATTTGATTGAGGAGAAAAATATTAAATTTTAAAAGCTTATATAAGTTTGTAATATGTTAATAAAAAAATTGAAAAGATACTATTTCTAGATTTTATCTTAATTTCTACTTCTCGTCTACTATCTATTATTGTCTTGCTTCTCAGTTTTTTTATTGTATGATTTGTTACATTGTGTATGAAATATTGAATACTCAAGTTTATTGTATTTCATTGATCAATGAAAGAATTTTTTATTGTGAATTATTTTATTGTATTTTATTGTATGATTTGTAATATGTTAATAAAAGAATAATAAGAATTTTTTGATCAATGAAATTTTGGATGTAACAATAAAGTTTCAATCTAAACCGTTAAAATCGACCCGGTAAAACCGTCACCCGGATGACCCAACACCCGAACAAACCGAACATGTAAACGGTCGGAATTGGGTCTAAATTAAGAGATTGCGGTTTTTATCGGTTTCACAATTTTTGGCCCGAATCCGACTGAACCCGACCGATGCTCAGCCCAAGTTGGGAATAATGTATGTAGTAATAATTAGGGGTACAATTGGAAAGTATTACATTGAAAAGCGAGAATGACATTTATTTTGAAACTTAAGATGTTGGCAAAATTACACTTTTCATACTTTATCTTTTATTTGGAACAGTTGGATCCTTTAATAAAAAAAATATGAAATAATTGACGAACTTAATGATTAAAATTATGAGTTTTATTTTATGTTAATAAAAAAATAATTTAAAAAATAAAATGCAGCATTTTATTTTAACAAAAAAATATGACAAAAAACATCTATACGTGAATTTTATTTTAACTTCTTTATATCGACTACAAACTTTTTTTTATTTTGGTGGGTAGACTAAAGTCTATTATTATTATGATTATTATTACTAGTATGTTAGTCCGTGCCATGCAGAGGAATATTTTCTTTTTAATTTTTTTTTTTGGGATTTTTAAATATTATTTATGTTACGCGATTTTCATTCTACCCTTGTGAGAGATTCTATCTATCTATTTCCGTCTCTCTATTTCTCTCTCTCTCTCTCTATTTCTCTCTCTCTCTCTCTCTCTCTATTTCTCTCTCTCTCTCTCTCTCTCTCTCTCTCTCTTTCTCTCTCTCTCTCTCTCTCTCTCTCTCTCTCTCTCTCTCTCTCTCTCTCTCTCTCTCATTTTATATTATTTTGAATTGTTTCCCTATATTTTTCTTTCAATTATTTATGACATTGATTTTATTTAATCTACTTGAGTATGAAAATACGATTTATGTTTAATGGTGTTACAGGGGCATAGTGGGGTGGGAAATAATCCATCATTCCCCGTTCAACAGTATTATGAGATTCTCTCTTCCAGCATCTCTGCCATGTCTCTATATGGACTCCATCAACAAAACATAATTGTTAATTGTATACTATTTTTCAAATGAATATTAACATAAGTTGACCATGTTCCTATTCTCAAACTATTTGTTGTCATTGTACCACAAAGAAGCAATTTGTCACGTTTGAGCGTCAAATTGAAAAATATATGTATGATCTCTCCACTGACATTGATAAATTAACATCCCAAAAAAGGTTTGAACGAAGGTTTATGGAAAGCTTGAAATTGGAATTATGACAAAAATTCCATTGATTATAAAAATTAAAATTGTGTTAATTTATTTTAGGTTTCAATTCCCATAGATTTTTTCATTTGGATGTAATATAGTGAAAGTGCGATGAACACATAATAAGAAAGTGCGATTTTTTTCGGTTTGATTTCAAATTTGAATAAGTCAATATATTTTTTTAATAGTATAGTGGAAATTGTTTCCCGTTTCCCGTTATATATCATTGAGAGATTCTCTCTCTCTCTCTCTCTATATATATATTTCCCGTCCCCGTTACACGACTCTATAGGGGCTCCATCAACAAAAAAATACTTATTAATTCTATATTATCATTAGGTTTTCTTAATAAGTGTGAACTCATTTGTTTCGTTATCTACTCCGCCTCCGGTTCTATATATAATTACGAATAATTTTATTTTTTAGATTACTTGCAAAGTTTGTGTATGTAGACTATATTCACTTTTGCTTATATTTTGTAATGGACAAAATATATGTATATATCGTTGGAGGGATTACAAAATATAATAGTCACAGTGAAACAAACTCAGGTAGACGTGTGGGTGTTTTACAAGTCATACTTAACACCCCTTAACACAATTGACTTCAACTCAATTAAAATTTCCACCAACCTTTCTACTCACACCTACCTTATCCATTAATGAAGGCAACAACCAACACTAGTGCTGGCGACTTTTATATAATCAGATTTATCCAATCCTTACACCAGCTCCTGCATAAGTTGAAACCATCTACTTTTTCGTGAGTGAGGTTCATATACAGCAAACAAAATGTCTTTTTTTGTTGTCTTTGAAGGAAGAATGAGTGGTGTGTTTGACTCGTGTACCCAGTGTGCTAAAGCCATAGGTGGTGTACCTGGAAAAATGTTTGAGAGGTACGAATCATACGATGCGGCGGTGAGAGCATGGGAAATCCATTGTGAAGTTAATGGTTATGGTAAAAAATATTTTCAGGCTGGACTTTTTCAAGCAGAAGTCATTCACAGCTATGACGATCGTATGAGTGCAAGCAATGTGGTAAAGCCAACCATAAACACAACACACAGTGGACATGCATCAACATCGGATATGCCACATGCGACGATGTTCAACGAAAACCATGCAGTCGAACGACAACGTATGTGTTGTTATTCATCTATCAGTTAATAGTATTGAAGCATCAAAACCATTTTTTTTGTTAAAATAGCATCATTACTTTTCCATAATCGTATATCTAAGGGCATAGTTTTCTCCCCTTACGGGAAAACTAACTCAGCAAGGTATGATTTCTTTAGGCTTTTCTTATTAAGTTATTGTGATTTAATTATGTTTAGTCTTTTGTAATAGATGCCTTAGGTTGTGGTGGAGACGATGAACTCCCTGATGAATATTTGGGTCATGTAATTGAGTCAAAATTATAATAAATGATATTCAGTATATTATTATTTATTTTCTTGCTTTAACAGCCCGAAACTAAGATCTAGGGGCATTGGATGGTTGATGGTCATAATGCATGTATGTAAACAACTCTTTCTAGTAATTAGGGTATGTGACACAGTGATGACAGGAATTTCTGCAGTATTTTAGGTAGTATTATTAGTAGTAAAATGACCAAGACATGCCCAAATATCAACAAAAACCTGAAGAATCGAGAAAAAACTTCAAGACAAAGTGAAGATACGCAAAAGACAAGAAAATGCCCAAAAATGAAGAAAAACAGCACATCGTGTCACGATGGCACTCAACGTGACACGATGGAAGTTGCTTGCTCACCAAGACAGAATCAATTATATTTTTTAAGAAGATCTTAGCATCGTACCACGATGAAGCTCAATGCAGTACGATGGGATTACTTGGTGACCACGCTGATGAAATGCACAGGATCAGTTATATTTTTGAACTGAATCTTCCTATCGTGCCACGATGGACCTAGCATGGCACAATGGCTTGCTGAGGCCCATTACGAAAAGTATAAATAGAGCCTCCATAATTCATTATTTTTCATTCAGAAATAGAAGAACTTTCTATTCCTTTTGGAAAGAGGTTCGGAGGAGCTCTAAGGGCATAGTTTTCTCCCTTTACGGGAAAACTAACTCAGCAAGGTATGATTTCTTTAGGCTTTTGTAGTTGAATTCTTGTAATTTAATTATGTAGTCTTTTGTAATAATTCCTTAGGTTGTGGTGGAGAAGATGAACTCCCCGATGAATACTTGAGTCATGTAATTGAGTCAAAGTTATAATAAATCGCATTTATAAATTATTATTGTTATTTGTTTACTTGCTTTAACAACGTTGCTCGGAATCTGGCCGGATAGACGGCAACGCCTTTAGAGTAAATAATTAGGGTTTACTTTAATAGTAGCATATTAGGGTTCTCACTATTATTTGTCCGGAACTAGTAATAAATAACACTAGATGTGTAGAAACGGAAAACATCATGAACTAGTTGTGACTTAACAATTAGAGGAGGAACAAGAACTAGTTGTCACATTACAATTAGAAGCTGCATAGCCCGAAACTAAGATCTAGGGGCATTGGATGGTTGATGGTCATAATGCATGTATGTAAATAACTCTATCTAATAATTAGGGTATGTGACACAGCGAGGTTAGGCTCTCGTAGGTGCCTTAGTTGCAAAAATAGGGAGACTTTGCTTACATAGTGTAGCAGTAAGGTGCTACTAAAACAAGGATAAAATCGACGCCCAATAATAATACAAATGACTATGTTATACACCGATTATGCCAAGTATGAAGGAGGGAGTAAGTCTAACTACCATACATATCCTCTATGTTTCTGAATCAAAACTTTTACCTTTCCGCAACGCATATCACTCTTTTTATAAACTAAAAACCTTTTTTCCTAAAAACCAAAGTGAATGTAAAAAGACACGAACTAGAATAGCACTAGCGAGGCTTTGACACGATCCCTGTGGATACGAACTCATTCTAGACACCTAGAGTGTGAATTATTGCTCGACGACAAACTGATCCACTTGCCAGAACGTAGTCACACAACGAGGTTAGGCTCTCGTAGGTGCCTTAGTTGCAAACATAGGGAAACTTTGCTTACATAGTGTAGTAGTAAGGTACTACTAAACCAAGGATAAAATCGACGCCAAATAATAATACGAATAACTATGTTATACACCGATTATGCCAAGTATGAAGGAGGGAGTAAGTTCAACTACAATACCTATCATCTATGTTTATGAATCAAAACTTTATTTTCTGCAACGCATCTCGCTATTTTTCTTAATTAAAAACATTTTTCAAAAACCCAAAGTTAATCTATACTAATAAATAAAGGGAAAACTTTCTTTTGGTGTAGCCTTTTTTCAAAATCACCATAATACCCTTAACAAATTTTTTTCCCACACTTTCTTAACTTCCAAAATCAACAATTACAAAAAGTTACAAAATTATCATATATCCAAATATTCGGTTAATGCAATTATATGATTGTGTTAGTACGACAATAGAGAACTACAAATCAATGTCATGCCAATTGACATTCCATCTTTTACCAATTCTCCATATATTTATCTATGTTACCTTTGTCGAAGACAATTCTCAATTTCCATCAAAATATTTTTATTGTAGGATCTTCTGTGTTGGCTCTTATGGAAATAGATTTACTATTTGTTGAATTTTTTTTAATTGTTGCATCTCAACTATCAAACATGAGAGATGAAACTCTAATGAAAAGAGGGGATTGAATTTGATGGTTGAATTGCAACAATTTAGAAATATGATGGATTTCATTTCAATAGTGAAAATTCATTCCACAATTCTTACTCACTCAGCTTAACATTATTTGTTGTCTTTTATTTTGTTTATGGATGAGCAGTTAATTTTTAAAACTCCTGCAAAAGAAATGGTGATAAACAAGTTCAAGAGAAAGAAAAAAGGGGAGGACACTAAGAGACTAATTTCCTGACAATTTTCTTTTCTTTTGATCTTGAAGTTGATACCTTCATATACTTTAATTTTTTAAGAACCTTAACAACTACAATTTTTTTCTTTTGTTTTTTCTCTCTTTTTATTCCTTTCCTATTGACCTCTATTATTATGGTTTAAGAAGTTATGGAGAGACATTGTTTTTGTTTCATGAGATTATTTTAACAAATTTGTGAGTTTGGTTGAATTTTGTTTTGCACGAATTGGCAATTATTTTGGTTACATGGGGATTTTTTTTTATAAATTAATGGTCATAGTTATTGCTTCTGTCGTAGGAAACACTGGCTTGGGTCCATTAAGATTTTTGGTATGATGGCTACAAACAAATTAGATTGAGGTTTATCTTGGTATTGGATTGGTCTCTATTTTCTTCAACCAGACATGAAATTGGTTACATATATGTCATATGTTCATGGATTTGAAAACATTACATGGAGGATATGTAAAAATTAATATAGATCAAAGATTTCAATTTCTCCCATTACTATATTTATTGAAAAACTCACAAAATCATATATCAAATTCTCAAGTATCATATAAAGTGAAATATATGTAAAATGCTTTTTTTTTTCTATTTACGATGGATCAAACATTGAATTACTTTTGTCAAAAAAAAAAAAAAAACAACATTGAATCACTACAAAAAATTCGCCTTTTCGCCTAATAGAAAACACTTATGAAATTGGCGCGTTTTGTTTGGGGAAAGAGAAAGAGGTACATTAAGAAAATATAAATGAAAAATAGGTTAGCCACGGTTAAACCGTGGCAAACAGATATATTTAGACACAGCTACAGTAACCGTGGCTAATTAACCGTAGCTAACAAGCGAAATTTTTGTAGTGAATTACTAAAACAAGACATTACTTCTTTGATTGGTGTGCAAATAATAGTACTTCCTCCGTCTCATATTATAAGAGAGAAAAAATCACACTTATTAAGAAAACCAAAACTTGAGAATTTGAAATATGATTTTGTGGGTTTTTTTTTTAAAATAAGTTGCATGGGAAGATGTAAAAGCAAATTTAATTGGTTGTTGTTTATTGAGAAAAGAAGAGAGAAAATAAAACTAAATGCAATTTACATTTAATTTTATTTTATAAGAATAAGTAAAAAACATTCTTGAAAATTATTTTTTCCCTTATAATTTGGGACAAAAAAAGAGTCATTTTTCTCTTATAATATGCGATGGAGGGAGTATTTGTTAATTTGTTTAGTTCAAAAAAAAAAAAAACCATTGTTATTTAATTCATTGCTAAAGAAAGTAGTGATTCTCATTACCAAAAGCAAAGAAAAATAAGATTAAAATCCTTTATAACTTTTGTTCTATTTTTGTGCAAATAAGTATATAGCTAATAGATTAAAATTATTAGTGTTTGTTTTTATTTTTTAACTTTTTGTTTAAATGTGAGATTGGTTCATAAATTAATATTATAAGTTTTTTATTTTTATTTTGGTGGTTTTGTTTAATTAATGTGTCCGTTGAAGCCAAGAGCAAATACGTACATAAGGGAAATATGAAAACAATAACCAAATATTTTTTAGTTTTTCGGTTTTCATTATTGGTAATGTTTTTATTTTTAAGAACATGAGTGAAATAATGATGTTTTGATTGCGTTTTTTTTTTTTTTTGTAATCGTGTAATAGAAATGAATATTTGGATGCTAATATATCAAGATTGAAAGGCTTCATAATATGCATTTTGTTTAGAAGTCAACAATGTACATATTAAATGACACCACTGTTCACTAATATACATGCATAAAAACTAAATCATAATCAAAATTACAAATAACAAGTATTAAAATATATGCATAAATTTGAGAACAATAATAGAAAATGCGGACAGACGGGCACGGGAGTCAAGCACAACAAATGAATACCATCAGGCATCAGTAGCACTGGAAAAGAATAGTGTAAATATTTTTGGTTTTATTTTATGTGTCTTTGTCACCGTGAGAATTCCCAGGTAAGTGAGGTGGATCACTATGATCGCTTAAATACCTTGACTTTGCCTTAGCCAGAATTTCACAGATCAAAATTCACAATCATTAACAAAAAATTTGATTTTTTTTTTTGTTTTTTTAAAATTTTTTGACAAACTAGAATAATTCTAACAAAGTTTTGTGAACACAATCCTCGGCAACGGCGCCAAGAACTTGACTACGGTCTGGCAAGTGTACTAGTCTGTCGTCAAGTACTAATTCACACTCTAGGTGTTTAGAATGAGTTTGTATCCACAGGAATCGTGTCAAAGCCTCGCTAGCAATAATGAACATAACAGAAAATGCAGATCACACACATGGACACGAACAATAACAAAACAAAAAATGCAGACTGATGGGCACGGGAGTGCCCGTCGGGACGCTAGTATAAATAATAGAAATAGTATAGATGAAGAAGTAAGAAAAGAGAGGAAGAATAGCATCTCTTATTCACCATTAGAAATTAGGATTACATCACAATGATACATATGTCCTAGTTATAGGTAAATATAATGGGCCAATTACATGGGCCTATGACCTACTTTAACTATAGTGCATCATTAATTTTCTCCTGAAATAAATAATAATATACTTTTAAAATGGATTTTATCATTATTGCTACTGAAAGTTACAAATAAAGTATCAGTATGCATGAAAATAGGAGAGAAAATATTAAGATATTTTATTTCAGGCTGACATGAATACGAGTGGCCCAATTTCGGATGTTGGACTTAGGCGAATGGTACCCCGGTATTTTTTCCGTTACATGTACGGTAGTAGGTCTTTTAAAAAAATGATTCAAAAAAATTAAAAATAAAATATCTTAATATTCAATTCATAGACGAAACACAAAAATAGTATATATCCATTTATTTCAATTGATAAAATGATTCCTAAACCAACTTTGTTTTTTTAAAAATCATTTATATATGTAACTACAAGTATGTGTTTAACTTTCAAAACCATAAACACTACAAGTTTCTATTCACTTCTTTCATTTTTAGTTTGTACATCTTCCAAAACTAACCACATAAAATACCCCATAAAACTGTTTTTGTCAAAATTATCCAACACAATCAACTTCCTCCAACACATTTAATCAAAAGCGGATTAGCCAAAAATACACATACCCCAAGTAATGGTCAAAAGAAAGAACACAAGGACAATGATAGAGAATTAAATAGGACCATGGAGACCACTGTTGCCCATTAATGGTAACCGTCGAATTGCTAATTTGCTTCCAATATATTCTTTTGCTTTTTTGTAAAATTTTAAATTTAACTTTTATCACATTTCATCTAAACTAAGGGAAGTTTTAAAAAAATGTGGATGGGCAGTAGTTTTTTCTATAACATTTTTTCATAATCTTATTATCTCATGCTGTTTTTTTGTTCTATTCAGTACAAAAATAATATAGTGTCACTGGAACAAAGAAGGGTGAACAATTGAAGGAAGAAGATAAGTATAGAGTATTGAATGACGGCAACGGCGCTGATGATTTGTAAGGTTATTTTCATTTTGATTTCATATTGTTTTTGGTATAATTGTACTTTAGTCTCTTATTTTAAATAATCCCTTTTTTAAATCAAACGTTTTGATCTTAGCGACTTTGGTTGTAAATTTGGTCGACTCCATATTTTTGGCCTAACGAAAGAGTGTGATTCTTAAATCGTCTTTAGATTATATTTAACAGTCATTTTTTAAAAAACTCACTTTAGATTTTACAGACTACTAACAAATGGTCTCATAATGATACATTTTTAAAAATTATATAACTCTTGAAGCAATCCACATTTTTATGTTTTTTATAGTTTTTGTTTGACATTCATGAAAGCACGAAACTATTAAAGGAAGATTGATGCAAGTCGTAAAGATAAAGAGAAGATTTATTTGTAATCCGTTTAGTTTATTCTTTTTCATTTTAATTTTTCGATTTTCATTATAAGGTATTCATATATTGAAATTTTGTTTTTCTTTTAATAATTGAATTTTCAGTTGTAAAATTTAGATATTAATAATGTGCTTCCAAATTTTAATCAAAAATAGTGGAGAAATATTGATGCTTTTGTTGCGTTTGATTTTTCATGAATAGTGCATTATAAAAAAATATTTGTGTTGATATGGCTTGAATGAAAGACTTTAGATTGATGAATTATGTGAAGTGAAGATGATGATAGTTACGACACATATTTGGTTGAAAGTACATATAAGTGCAAGGAAGAGGTTGCAAACTATTGACACCAAATATCACTAATAATTTGTACATTTATTTTTTTACTTTAAATAAATTGTTCTTAGTATTGTATACAATATCCATTTTTTTATAAAGTTCTAATGAATGTATAATCTAATTTTTATAAGACAATGCTTCTACTCTCTCTAAAATCATGTTATGTTATTAAGTGAATATTATATACAAAATATATTGGAATGTTTCAAGAGTTTCCCATTTCCTTTTAAAATTTTAACATTACAAGTTGCAATATGCTTCTTCTTTCTTTTTTTGACAAAAGTTGCAACTATGCTTTATGTAAATGGAATTGATGCCAAGAGTGATCAAGAGCAAAGAGCAAATATGTACACAAGGAAAATAGGAAAGGATGACCAAATATTTTTTAGTTTTTCGATTTCATTAGTGGTAATGTTCTTATTTTTAAGAACATTGAAATAATGATATTTTGAATGTGTTTCATTTATTTAGAAATCGTGGAATAGAAGAGAATATTTGGATGCTAATATATCTTGACTGAGAGGCTTACATGATATGTATTTTGTTTATAAGCCAACAATATATGTATAAAACGATACCACCGTTCACTAATATAAATACATAATAACTAAATCATAATAAAAGTTACAAATAAAAAGCATTAAAATATATGCACAAATATTAGCGCAAGAGTGCCCGGCTGGACCCTAGAAATTTAAAATATTTTCATAGTTACCAACCTATTTTCATGCATACTGAAAGTTACAAATATTAAGTTGGATGTTGGACTTAGGCGAATGGTACCCCGGTATTTTTTCCGTTACATGTACGGTAGTAGGTCTTTTAAAAAAATGATTCAAAAAAATTAAAAATAAAATATCTTTATATTTTCTTAATCTATTTTTGTGTTCCCAATTTAAAATGATTCATGTTGACACATTTAGGTTTTTGGTTAATAGTATCTCATAAAATATCTGTTTTTGGTTTTTTTAGTGTTTTTCAAAATTAAAATCGAACCAAACTAATCGATTCGGTTGACTTGTATAACAGTAAATAAATGTGACCAAAATACATCTTTCTTGTAAGGGATACTTGAATATCTGTTTTTCATGCATACTGATACTTTATTTCCCAATTTAATATTTTTTCCCTATTTTTGTTTTAGGAATCTGTTAAAAATAAAATATCTGTTTTTCATGTTGACACCACTCTATAATCTTTATTTCAATTCATAGATGCTCCTATGGAGTATAAACATGGAGAGAAATAAGAGTACGCGTCTAGAACAAATTGGTTGATAAGTAATTGGATATTAGAATAAACACTAGACTAAAAAAGTACTTTGATACATGTAAAGGAAGAGAAAGAAATCAAGAAGAAAGAAAGATACAATAGAAGAAAAAAATAAAATAGTAGATGGAGATGAAGTTATATATGGTTGGTGTAACAAAGGTTTTTTCTATGTAGTTTTTATATATCTATGGGTTTGATAGTTTTGCTAACATGTTTGTTCAATAATTATTTTTTTTGTGTCCATCAAAGAAAAAAAATTGTAGTTTTGCCAAGAAAAAAATATGTATGTTCCATCTAAATTTAAAGAAAGTTGTTTTAGGAATCATTTTATCAATTATTAAACTATGCATAAATCGATGTATGTATTCTCAATCTTTTGTAAAAAAAAAAGTTTTTTAAAGTGATGTATATAATGCTCTTATAGTATCTAACCATGCACCAAAATTGATGTTTCTTCCTCTTTCCTTTTGCATTATAAAATGACTCGAAGATTATTATTGTAAAGCAGTTCAATTCAATCATACATGAGAAATGATCAACATGGAGGATGTCTTCAACATATAAGTTAGAATAATAGAAAATGTGTATCACACAAACGGGCACGACCCGCTATAAAAAGAGCGGACTGACGGGCACTCCCACATTAGACATTGTGCAAATTGGACGACACAAGCCGTTGTACCATATACCACAGCTCTAAATTATAATATACATTTTGTCCGAACATTTTGCAGTAGCACACGGTTTTTCAAAATCTTGATTAATGATTACATGGTTAAGTTCCCGATTTTTGAAAAATGAAAAACAGAATCCAGAATTATTTTTTATTTTTATCATGTCCGATAATTGTGCATTGCGAGCAAAAATTTGACAGCCGCTCATAAAATATCGTCACTTTAAAGACATAACCCTCTCTTTCAACCAATATTTCATCAAAAATATGACAGAACAAATCCATATCAACAAGAATTCAAGCATAGTGTCTGAAAGTGCAGTTTTGCGTTACTGCATCCAGACATAACGAAGTACCGACAACACTTGCTATTTCAAATAAGGTTCGATGGCGCCAATATTCTTGAGGTAGTTCCATCAATCGAATCCAAATTTGTGTGTGTTTGACACTGTGTAAACGGATTAAAATCGTTCGTCCATTTTAAGAATCGGATAACACCGGGCTTAAGGTTAATGGTTCCCATAGACCATGTGAGACACATGTCCTCAAACAAGGAAAACTGAAACTCGTAAAATCCTCTTCCTAGTGAGATCATTCACCATTGTTCTTTCGTTTTCCAAATTGTTGTAAGTTTCGCTGTTAAGTCACGTGCAGTCCAAGGTTTGTCCCCCTTGTTGAGAACAAGTCTACCATGAAGATTTTTCTTGCAATCAGAGAGCCCCCTCTCATATTCAGATTGAGTAATTTTTATGCACAAAGACTCCCCTATGATTGCGGGGGCTGGGAGTTGGCTCGCCTGAACCTCACACGAGTCGTTCAACACCTGTGCAAAAGAACGATTCGATTTTGCAGAGGGACCTGGCTTTGGAGGCTCTGGTATCGACGGAGGATTTGCGATCATACAAGGCCAACAACATATGTCTGCCATGGCCGAAGCTCACACAATCCAACCCTATAGCACGTGAAGTATAAAAAACGGAGGACATGCACTATTATTTGTAGCGACGGGTGAAGGGAAATCATACTTATCAAAAGGCAGCGGAATTTAAAATTTTCGGATTTCCTCTCCTTGGATCATTACGAAGTTAGAATGAATCAGTGATAGAATTTTTACCTTACATGAAAGAGATTCGATTGATCACAATGTTGAGCAACGTAGCAAAGCCTCTACTCGTCCACACGAACAGAACTTCTCCGATGACCGGTGCTAGCCAATTTCAACGGAGATTCAGAGAGAATAGGGTTTAGAGAGCGGTTAGGTTTCTAACTCTTAGAATTAGGTTAAGCCGAAAAATAACTTCACCACAAGGGTTCTATTTATAGAACTACTTGTGTGTTCATCAAGCCAATCACTTAAATACACCGTACCTTACGGTGGACCGCATTTCTCTATTTTCTTAAATTAAATAACAAGTCATACTTAATTATTTTAATTACTAATAAGTCCTACTTATTATTTTATAAATAAGTCTTACTTATTTATTTCTCTCATCTATCTGTCCTTATGTGTGTGACCTTGTAGGTTCTTATGACGTTGGCAATAATATTAATCTTAACATTATAAACGGTGAGCGGTATCTAGCAACGCATCACTGCTACCCAAGTCACAAGAATGTCACATGATCTGACAAACCTTTTCCGTGATAAATATCTAGAAATATAATTACCCTTTTACCCTTATGTCTATATTGGACACAAGGCATAGTATGTCACCCTTGCCAAGTTCAATATTGGGCCCATAGACATATCTCCTGTTATGTAGGAGGGGTAAATTCTATCTAGGTCACTCATGCCCCTCAGCATGAATCGTGGAATACCCATTAACCAACTTTATAGTCATCCTGTTACGGATAACGTTTGAACGACAACAAGGTACTACACTCCTACATCTAGGGTACATAGTGATTTCAGGTCGAAGGGTGGAATACACCACTTATCACTATGAGAATATCTTATGACATTTCATAACAGACTATGTAGTATTCTCATGGTGGGTCAATCCGATATAAATGTTACCCTTAACATTTATATCTATGTGAAGACTTGATAACTATTTATCTATGATCCGTGAGATGTGATCATCAGTCTACCAACATAATAGTCTCTATGCTTTAATGTTATCCCAATTCACAATAAAGCTTGACTACGGATATTTTAAGAATAGTGTTGTCACGACCCAATTTCGCATCGTGACCGGCGCACGAACTAACACACTAGTCTGGCAAGCCTTATGATTAAACTTATCAAACGATAAATAAAATATTTTCAAAAAATAATATTTACTAAAATTTCAAGAGAGTATCCTTTGTATTTTTCAACGTTTCCAATATCAAAATAAATCATGTTTAATATTCCTACAACATACATCATCGGCTAAAGTTTCAAGAAATACATGTTTAAACTTATACGTCCCAAAATAAATATATTCCTAGACTCAAAATAGCTGCAGATGCACCGACTCAACGTAACACAAACAAAAGAATGTTCCACCAATGAGAACCTACCAAAAGAGTTACAATCTGGAACTTTGAATCTATTAGAAGCTTGCTACTCTTCGAAATCTGAAAAAAAATAGAATATGAAGGGGTAAGCCACGAGGACTTAGTGATTGACAATAACCACTACCAACTAGAAGGGAAACACACAAGGGCACGAATGATAATTTTCTCAAACCTAGTTTCAATTTACAAAGGTAGTAATCATGCAAAAATATAGTTAATCCATAATCAAGTATAAACGTGAAAATTCACTAAACTTGTAAATTTATCCATAAAAGAAAACTATTCAAAAATCCAATGTCATAAAGAGGTGAAAACCAAATCAAAAACTTTATAGAAAATATAGAAATCGGTATAATGAAAAGAATCGAAATAATCAACTTTAAAGAAAATTTAAAAAAAATCCAGTAAAATAAAATAAATAAAATCGTTGAGAGAGAATCGAGAGACGGCTCCATCTCGGTGATAGCCCTTTCCTCCTAAGCGCGACCTCTCACTTAGTGGCGGCTCCATCTAACGGATAGTCCTTTTCTCATCGATTCAGAAAACATATCATCATCTTTAATTAGGGAGTCTACAACTCGTTGATAGCCCTCTCCTCCTAATGGCGGCCTTCCCATAGGGGTAGCTCCATCTCACGGGTAACCCTCACTAATCGATATTATATAACTAGGTGCACCTAGATCGTTATTTCTGTTGACGACCAAATGGTCAAAACCGTGATTTCGAGAAAACACATTTCACTAAAACCATGTTTTAAGAACAACTCCAAAATTCATGTAAAAGTAAACACAATCAATCCACAATTTTAAATCCACTATTTTAAATATCATAATTAAATCAAACTAGAGTCCACATGAATATCAACGGCTTTAAAACGAATAAAGGATGGCGAAAAAGGTTTCAAAGGCGTGTTTCCCAACAAAATATTTATAATAAATATTAACATAGAAAATTAGTAACATAAAATTTATAATGGTAGTTAAAATAAGTGATAATGATTATCATCAACTCACAACTATGTCGAATCAACTCCATTCCTAGCAATGCCTTCTGAAATGACCATTTGAGCAATTTTCGACCGAATCTGAACACCATATAATAATTTCAGCTCTTGTGAAAACTTATTTAATATCACACTACCAATAGATAAAAGAATTAGACAAAACCCCCAATTTGTTAGAGTTTGAAAGGAACTCATGAAAATATAAGATTTTACTAGTTCTACTACTCATCCTAGATACATATCATCTATCAATTTCATGAATCATAAATTTTTTACCTCAAAAAGTATTAATGAAAAACTTTCAAGAGATAGGTATTCTTCTCCTTTGTTAGAGCAATAACTCAACTCCAAAATCTAACCAAAGAGCACTTGTAGATTAGGAGATAGTTTTGCTTAGATGATTAATTGACCTCAAGAGTGGATGATTTAAAGGGAGAAATTTGATGATTTGGAAGAAAGAAGAATGAAATTGAAATTGGGTATGGAAATGAATGATGAAGCTGAGAGCCAAAAACAAAGGAATGGCCACGTGAGAGATGGATGGGATATCTTGGGTCCTTCCAGACCATTCTCTTTGTTTTTTATTTTTTTTTCTCCATTTATTATTGTTTAATATTTCCTTTATTTGTTTATTTTTATATTAAATTTTTTTTATACGGTGTGTTACAAGTGTTCTCATGTTTAATGGATTCTCACGATTAAGTCATATTTAACGTTCCATTTAACGAACTAAATATTCTAGGGACTCTATTATTTTAACACATAAACATAATAAAGAAATGTCTTATCATATATATTAACATTAAATATATATAAATCAAATCACAATACAAAAGCAAATACTATCAAATAGATTGGCTTTTAGGGCTTACTTCCAACAATCTCCCACTAGCACTAAAGCCAATCAAATGGTTCATCTAACATTTATCGGTTTAGCATGAGCATCGAGCAACTTCTAAGCAAGATGCTACATTAGTGGATAAGGAACTATTTCATATGTTGGTATCTTACATATCTTTCAAAATTACTCTTTCGATCTCTATCGTAATATAAAGGTGTCTATATGCATCTGAATCGTTGGTGAGATCTATTCCATTGTTTGTAACATTAAATCATTATCAATACTAATGTGATTAATGAGATCTGCAACGTTGGAAACATAATTTTAGCTCTATCTTGAGCTAAACGATCCAAATCAATTACTTGACCTTTGTAATAGAAATAGACACCTTATGAAGCTTATTTTATAGCTTATAGTGTATATATCCGGCATAATTGGAATTTCAATACAAGTATCAGGTTGGACACTAACATTATTGTAACTCGTTTACAATGATCTTTTCATACCAACCTATCTCAAGAGATAGTCCTTAGTTCCTTTAAGGTACTTTGGGATATTCTTGAAGGTCAATTAATGTCAAACACTAGATTCAATTTTGGTACTTACTGATTATGCTATAAGCATATGGTGTATCTGGTGTAGTACATATTATATGGTGTACATGATCGATCCATCTGCCAAAGTATGTGGATTCTTTTCATGTATCTCTTTTCTCATCCAATGAGACACGACATTGTCCTTTGGACAAATAAAACCATTTGATACATGCAATAATTTATGCATATTAGGTGTCCAAACACTTTGTCAACATATGTATCTAGATTAAGGACAAGTTGCATCAACAACCTATCTCTATAGATTATGATTCCTAACCTTTTAGGATGTCTCGCCTAAGTATTTCATCAAGAGACATTACCTTAATCATGTCATACATGTATAAGGAAAATATTTTTTTTGATGATTAATGTGTCCTCCACACATAATATCATATTAAGATAAATGCTCCCACTAACCTGCTTGTGTGCACAAGACTTATGATACTAGATTTGAGCATGAAATTATAGAAATTTCATTTGATGCAAACATAGTTGGTTTTACTATTGGTCATGCATCTGTTACTAGTGGTGCTTTTCATGATGTGGTTGAAATGTGAGACTTCATGTGGATACTTGCTTGGGACATGTGTTTAGTTGGACTAGTGAAATAAGGTTTACTAGGTGATGTAACTAAACTCGAATTGTTGGAGCATAACAATGGCCTGAAGGTAGTTTCAAAGCAGTTTGAAATTGTTCAAGTGGCACATGAGCATCAGTTGACATGGTGCAATGTGTGTGATGATAGCGTGCGGACATTGGTTGGCATTGATGCAAGGTACGCGGTTATCTCGATGGCTAATGAACTTTCCGAGAAAGCCAACATAGAAGTTGCACCATAAATGTTTCAAGATGAAATTCTTGGAATGGCTTGGTTCCAAGTGAGAGAAATTTTTGGGATGGATTAGTTCCAAGTGAAGAAAATTCTTGGTATGGTTTAGTTTCAAGTGGAGTATACTCTTTATGGTGGAGTATGATAATTTAATTTGTCGGTATAGACAATGAGAATTATGATTGTCGGCAAAGACAATGATTGCCGGTGTAGACAATGAAGATTGAAGACCATTACAATCAAGGTGGAGATTGTTGGGGTTGATTGCAATGTAAGTCCCACATTGCTAATGAAGAAAAAAAAAGGTCAAGAAAATTTAGGCTTAAATATGCTTTTAGTCCCTGCAATTATGCATTGTTTTGAAAAGAGCCCCTGTAAAAAAATAATTTTTATTTTTAGTCCCTGCAATATCTCAAAACTTTTAAAATAGCCCCTGCTAGTTTTCTTGATGATATTGCAGATACAAAAATCAATTTTTTATTTTTTTACTGGGACTAAAATCAATTTTTTATTTTTTTATAAGGGCTATTTTCAAAACAAGACATAATTGCAGGGACCAAAAACATATTTAAAAATTGGTCATGTCAGCTCTAAATCCAGTCAGGGGCTATTTTAAAAGTTTTGAAATATTGCAAGGACTAAAATCAAAATTATTTTTTTACTGGGGCTCTTTTCAAAACAAGGCATAATTGCAGGGACCAAAAACATATTTAAGCCTTATATTTGAGAAGGCTCACATTGCTTTGAGAACTGAATGGTGTAGAAGCTCAATACTACATATGGAGACCACAATTTTCTTGTTTCAACACACCAAGTAGTAGCACTTGTAAACACTTTAAGTTTATATTTGTGTTTGTTTCTTTTTCTCTTATGCTCTTGTTTTAGAGTATTTGAAATGTAGTTCAAATATTTACTTTGGAAAGTGTGAGTGTATTGGGATCATGAGGAGGTTGAGAGTGAAGTCTATATGTTCTAACAATTTTCATATAATGTTTATTCTCTTATTGTCGGTTTAGACAGCGGCCGTGATTTTTTTCCGGTTTTAGAATTTCCACTTTATATTCTTGTGTTATTGATTGTCTTCTTTTATTTTCTCTATGCCTGTTTTTCCAATAGAAAGTTTAAAAACTATAGCATAACACACTAATGTTTGTTTATAAAAATTAAATTTAAAATTTTTTCTAATTTAATTTGAAATTAGAAATATAGTAATTATTAAAATAAAATAAAAATACAAAATGATCAAATTTTAAAAATTTGAAACAAAATTATTTAGAAGATCAATTATAGGCTTCATTTTAAATTACCAAAAAATAATAGAAAGACGCACCCGTGAACTTAGCTTAGTTGGTAGGGATATCGCACAATATGTGCAGGAGTCCGGGTTCGAATCCGGGACACTCCACTTATTCACCTTTAAGGTGAATTTCCTAGTCACTAGGCTACTTGACAAAAAAAAATCAAACATTTCTTTTTAATTCTAGCACCCTTTCTTTTGGTGAATATTCTAGCATTTTTTTTTTATATAAAACATCAGTTTAAATTCTGGCACTCTATTTTCATGTGCAAATTGAGTATAAACTTGACAAAAAAATAAGGTGAAAAGATTACTGTAGATTAACTTAAGGTGTGCCACGTCAGACATATAGTTTTTTTTACTCACCTGCTATTGCGTGTTCACTGCTTATCAAAACAAAATAAAAAAATTGCGTGTTCACTGTTTAGCGGTGTCGTTGTTTTCTTCGCGAGTTTCCTTCGACAGATGTATGCGATTCATTCATATCCTTTGCGTGTTTTCGCCGTTTCACGTTGTCTGGTTGTCTTCTATCGATTGGAAGGTGGAGGTCGCTTCTATCGGTGGTGGTGGTAACTGGTGTAGGTTTATCCGTGTTGTTTGATTTTCCCTCCCAAACAGATTTAGGGTTGTTTGAAATTCCAATTGGGATTCAATTTATCTGGGGCAGGCGCTATCTTCTTCCGCTCTCTATAAATAGGTTGGACATGGTGATTAGGTCAATACCAACAATTGCATATTAATCATCCAACTTGAGTGTGGAATTTTCTCGTCGTAGCAAGGTAATCCGCCGCAATCAGTGAGTAAATCTAGCTTTTCATTTTTCTTCCCGTTTTTCCCTTCCCTCTCCAATTCATGTCATTCCACCCCGATACCCACTCCATTGTTGTGACTAGAGCTGTCAAAATGGGCCAGCCCGAATGGGCCGGCCCGAATAGCCCGATTTTTTCCCGGGCTTGGGCCTTAAAAATCTAGCCCGAATTAACATCCGGGCATTTTAGCCCGGCCCGATAAAGCCCGCAAAAAATATGGGCCGGCCCGAATGGGCCGCGGGCCGCCCGCAAGCCCGAATAAATTATAATAAAAAAATAAAAATAAAAAATATGAGTAAATAAGGAAGGATGTTTATAACATTTTTAGTTGTGCCACAAATTAAAAGCCCACACAAACATAATAAGTTAACAACACGGCATCAACACAACACAACACACACGTCACACACACCTTCCAATTCCATCAAACGCGCATTTAAGAGAATAAATATGCACTAGTAACACAAATTAAATACATGCATTAGTAACGCAAATTATAAATAAAGAAATGAAAATAAGATAAAAGTAAAAATAACTTATCGTGTCATTAAAATAAATAAATAAGCTAAAAATATAATAACAAGGTCATGAATTATTTCTCTACGTAATTACTCGTAAAATGTAATTAGCTTAAATAAATTTACATTAATTATAACAAATTTCAACCTATTTGTAGTTAATTAATTAATTAATGTTGTGATCTCTTTGTAATTTGTTGCATAACAAATCTCTGAATTTGTCTAATTTATTGGGCACTTAAATTTTTTCTTTTTTCATTACCCTTCATCTATCTAATTTTACTTTAATTTTTTTAAAAAAAAAACCGGGCCGGCCCGAAAGCCCGAGAGCCCGTATCGGGCCGGGCTCGGGCCTTTTTTTCCACCCGTTTTTTTACCCGGGCTTTTTAGCCCGGCCAGATTAAGCCTGAAGCCCGAATGGGCCGGCCCGAAATGGGCCGGGCCGCCCGTTTTGACAGCTCTAGTTGTGACTATGATGACTGAAGCTTCAGTTTTTCAGGAAAGGGGAATTCATTTGGTCATTTCATCTGTAAATTTATAGATATGTGTACATAATTGATTTTTCACATTATAATTATAATACAATGATCCTTCGGAGCATTTTATTTTTTCAGCACTGATGTTGAGATCTTTGTTTATTGTTAAAATATTTTAGCAACTAATTGTGTTTTCACAAGAAATTATTGTTAAAGTCTTTTATTTTTGTACAAGAATTTTCATGTTCTTTATGTGAGTATGTGAGATTAGACCTCTAACTGTGAGATTAGATGTATCTCTTCTTCACTAATTTTATGGGTACTGTTACTCCCATCATTGACTTTTCTTTTTCATGTTATTATTTTGGTTTGGTCCAAGAATTTAATACGTATTTGAACTCATTTATAGTAGATATACATACAAATAATTTTTGTGTTTCTTATTCATGGCATATTGTATCCTGCTATTTATTTTAGTTGTGCTCATTTGATTCTCTACATCATGGCATATTGTATCCTGCAATTTGTATTTTTTTCGCACCCTGATACATTGCGCATTGCATTTGATATGCACGGCAATTGCATATAATCATCAGAAAAAATGATGTTTAACGAGAATATCAATTCTGAGTCCAAGTTCGAATGTGAATGTGCATTGTTTGGTGATTATGTTGATGAGTTGAATAAGAAAATGGGGAAGTCTGTTGGTGGTTTGCCTATTGTTGTCGTTCAATATGCAAAAGTTAAGATCTTCGGAGGCAGTATATACTTATTGCTTGTGTAGTAACTAACCAATAAACTTGACACATAAGAATTGAAAAAAAGCTACTGTAAATCACTCACAGCTATGCCACGTCGGATCCGTTTTCATTGTTTCATGGTTTATGGTTTATTAGGCTTCTTGTTGTTTTCTAATCCTCTATATTTTATTGCTTAATATTCGTTCTCGCTTCCACAGGTGTTGGGTAGAATCGACTTCCTATTGTCTAGGGTTCTTAGATAGAGTTTGCTATATAGTGTTCAATGAATCTGGTTTGGTTGCCTTTTTGTTGTGCAGGCTATATAGACGAACTTATCTGGTGTAGGGGTTATCTGTTGTTGTATTTCCCCCCCTAAAAACCATTCCTCATATTTGAAATTCAAAATTGCCAAATTTTTTTGATTAAATTAATGTCCGTGTTTTGTGTCATGATGCTTATAAATATATAATTTCCGTTGTGATTGTATTATTTCTCAATTGACGAATTCAAGTGCTCGTCTGAAATCCAAAAAATGGTTCATATGGAGAGGGGTAAAGTTGTAGTTAAGTTTGAAGATGTTCCTGACCTTTTGCTGGCAAAGAAGATGTTCGAATCAAGGTTACGATTGTTCGTCTTTGGAAGGACCTGCTTTCCATAATCTATCTGAATCAAGTTCCCTTGAGATGGTATTAGTTGATGAGAAGGTGAGTATTTTATGTTTCTGTCTATTGATTTTCGTTGTTTGTTATATATTATTGACTGATAATGATTTGACATATATAAGAATTAGTTAAGTTATGGATTTTGATCTGAAGCAGCGGTGTTAAATATGGTTTGTTGCTTGGTTATTAGGGGGCAAAATCCATGCTTCTATTAGGAAGCAGCTGATCTATGTGTTTGAATATAAGCTTGATCTATATGGTTTGCCTGTTGTTGTCGTTCATATTCATATATATTTCCTCAGAGTGGTTTCTATCGTACAACCCTCCACCCATACAAACTCGTGTTCCAACTCAAGACGAAGGTGAAACCCAGTGATAGTTCGGATATATCCCAGTTTGGTTAAAGTTTCACTTATCTAGCCGAGATTGCTAACCATAGTTGAATTTATCCTTTTTTTAAGTATTTGGCTAATATGGTTGTTTTCTTAGCAGACAAAGCATCGATCCAGGAGTGTTGATTCATCTCTTGCTTCTGGCATAAGGATCTCTTTGGTGGGTAATCTATAACCTCTTCACTTTTATCAGTTTATGAAGTAATAGAGCTTTTGAACCTCATTATTCTATTTGGTTGTTGGATTTTTATTATGTCTTCATGTTAAATTCTTCTTAACTCCAAGGTTTATTTTGTTGGTTATTTCCATGTTTGCACGCGATTATTTTCATGATTACCATTTTGTATAAAATTGATTATGAAAATGTCTTTTAGTACATGTTGATCATATTTCTAAATAGTTCAAATGCACATCATGTAGTTCCTACTTTCTTATACGGAGCAGCACACGAAGAAGGGATGAAACATGATTCAATCAGAAGAACATTTGGTTATTTCAAGCCAAATTCTAACAAAAATCAATGGATTGGTGTACCAAAATCAGACACTTCGCCACTGAAACCATATAGTGGTCCATCTCAAGTGACTCCAGTAAAAGGTGTTGTGGTCATTGGAGCAACCAATTGGGTTGATAACTACAATGTCCCTCTATTATATTCTGATATTAGCGCTGTTCGTAGAATCGCAAAACGTATTAATGGTCACTAATGCTGGATGGATCTTTAATAGAATGCAAATTATGTCTCAAAAACAACACCATATAGTCCTCATACTGATTTTTTGTGAAATAGTATTTTATTGCAACTTTATGATTTGGATGGCAACTATTTATTGCATTTGGAAGGCGAGAAATGCTATAATTTTTAAACTTGATGGGTTCGAATGGGAGAAGGTAGTGGAGGAGACTAAAGTCTTTTCTTGGAGAATCATCAAATTTAGATCCAAAGACTGTAGTTTTCCCTTAATGATTGGCTTTTAAACCCGCTCGCTTGCTTGGGAGTGTTAAGTAACGTGTAGAATGTTAGGGACCAAAAAGCAGGGCAAGTAAGATAAGAGTAAAATAGTATGGAAAAGTATAAGAACTTTATTGATTGTATGGAAATAGAGTGTTACAGATAAGAATTGACAATGAACAATCCCTAACTGTCCAGAGCTAGGCTCCGCAAGGCCAGGATCAATCCTGCCTCCTCATACTAACAAACTCAGAAGAATGAAAGATAAGATTCCCAATTACCATCTCCTCCTTAAATCATGGAAACCGTTATTAGCTCTCAATACTTTGTCCTAGTCACCACATTATCTCAGCCACTAATTACTATCTTAACCCTTCCAGAATATATCCTCCTGTGACTGTGGTAAATTCACATGAGTTGTTCTAGGCATAGTAAGCAAGGTTTGGGGTTCTAACAATACTCCCTCCTGAAAAACAGACTTGTCCTCAAGTATGGAATTAGGAGAGTGACCCATAACCATGTCTTCTTTCCCCCGTGTAGTTTCATTCCCAACCTCCATTTTGCTCTTAATTACAAACTTTCTAACATAATGTTTTTCTAAAATCCTCCAATTGTAGCTAGAGAAATCAGAGTTGCCCTGCTTCACCATCCAAGCAACATACCACAGATTAACGAATCGATATACCTTGCCTCTATCAAATACCAAATGGAACCATCCATGAAAAATAAGCAAACCACTCCAACAGTAGCCACAAGTTGTAACTGGCATAAGAAAATTTAAATCTCTTGAGTCTTGCCCCATTAATTCAAAAATTAACCACTGCTTACAGATTTGCAAAGATCGCGTCGTAGCCTCTGATTTGTGGTTTCTACCATCAAATAGAATTTCCCATAACTTCCCTCTATCATAAACAAAATTCAGCCAGCTGTATAATGGTAAATTGAATTCGAATGGCAACATACCGGTAGTCTCTTCCAAAGTTAGAGTCAGAAAACTTGTCACTCATAACTAGGGATAAGAAAGAAACAAGCTCACTTGAAACATCCATTATTTTAATTGCTGCATTTTCTACAATTCCCAGCAACATGACAGTCCCCTTTATTAAACCATCTGCTGCAAAGATCTCTATGAAAAGAGTTAACAACGATGATGTGACTACCTTTCCCAAGTCCAAACTCACAAACCTGACAATATTTTCAATGGAGTTTATGATCACTTCATTTGTAAGATCACATGAATAAGAGGAAACTTCCAAATCAATTCCTAGATTAGAGAATGATGCATACACTTTATCCAAGACTCCCCAATAAGTGAAAAACAGTCTTGAATCAATGTATGAGCTTAACTCAAAACCATTATGAGCTGAGATTTTTTCCAGAACTTTATAAGCATTCCCACCTTCTTCATAAATTGAAATCAAATAATTCCACAACACGGTATCCATCACACTTAACCGTTCAAACAATTTTCTCCAACCACTTATGGAATCACAATGACAGTATGTGTCAAATAGGAAGTAAGACAATATCATAAACTCATTACACAGTTTGTCGAAACTCCTAAAATATTTAAAAATTTGGAAAGTGGGTGACAACTGGTTGCTCACGTTTTTCTCACGTGAGAGTACACATGTGATAGTCAATTTTTTAATGAACTTATCAAGTACCCATTCTACCCCTGCCTTCTCCAGAACTTTCCCAAATGAAACAATGTTGAAACGCACTTCCTCCGTCTCTACAGATCCTCTCCTCATCGCATATCTCTTCGTCGCCGTCGTCTGTGCTTGTAGTAAAACGACCGCCCTTAAACTTCTATGCAGTGAACCCACGTCTGGTGGTTCCGGCGGCTTAGTTGGCGGTAGAACCACGGTTGGGCCGCCAGCGATTCGTACCTCTGCTTCCGTCGTGTGTTGGTTGGCGTCCGGCGGTTTTGGTGGTGGCGAAACCGTGACCAAACAACATTCAGCTTGAATCTCCTTTCCTATACTACCTAGTTTCCGATCTAAAGCTATTGGCGATTTCACCATGCTAATCGGAGTTTCCCGTGACCGAGAATCGACTACGGCTACACCAAATTTTGATCTATCATCGCTCATCTTCATTTTCTGAGATTGTTCGACTTTGTTTTCTTCCACTTCCTTCATCGTCTCTTGGTTCTTCTGCACTATCACCTCTTGGAGAGGTTGTTGGAGCTCTCCAAACAGTTCTACCTCTGGTTTCTTCAAACCCATTGTAGTATGAACCTCTGATGTTGAGCGATTATCGGATGCTCCGATATTCCTCTCACCACCGTCAGTTTTCTTCACCGCCTTTGTTAACAATGCAACACATCGTTCATGAAATTTCTGTTGCTCCATTAGCATCTTTGACAGAGTAAATTTGATGCTCTTCATCTCCCTTTCTAAAGCGTCTACTCTAGCTTCCATTTCAGGTGTGTGGGTATTCACTGGCTCCGTCATCGTTAATCCGGCAGGTCGGACCATTTGTTAGGGACCAAAAAGCAGGGCAAGTATGGAAAAGTATAAGAACTTTATTGATTGTATGGAAATAGAGTGTTACAGATAAGAATTGACAATGAACAATCCCTAACTGCCCAGAGCTAGGCTCCGCAAGGCCAGGATCAATCTTGCCTCCTCATACTAACAAACTCAGAAGAATGAAAGATAAGATTCCCAATTACCATCTCCTCCTTATATCATGGAAACCGTTATTAGCTCTCAATACTCTGTCCTAGTCACCACATTATCTCAGCCACTAATTACTATCTTAACCCTTCCAGAATATATCCTCCTGTGACTGTGGTAAATTCACATGAGTTGTTCTAGGCATAGTAAGCAAGGTTTGGGGTTCTAACATAGAATACATTTTCTATGATGTCTGTTGTCTAGGTTTTTATGCTATATTTGCTGCATCATCTCTATCTAGGCAATTTTCTTGGTCTTTACTGCTGCTCTTTTGGTCGGAGGTGCTTTGATTAGGTTTGTTTTGGTCGATTTCATCATCTTAGCTCGGTTTGCATTGGTGTAGATTCTGATTATTATCAGTTTCTCGATTATACAATGTCTTTTGGGTGGCTAGGAACAAAGTCCCGAGACAAGGCTAAGCTTCCGCTGCAGCTGTGCGCTACTCACAGAAACTGATTTATGGGCAGGGAGCTAGATAGAGGATTATTAGTCTTAAAGTATTACTCTCAGCAACTGGTTTATTGGCAGGGAGCTAAGTAGTGTAGTATTAGTCTTATAGTTTTATTTTATTGGTTGCTTTGTTCTTTGTTTTTTGGAGTTTTAAGCTCTTGGGATTGGTGTTGTGTTGAGCCATGCAATGGAGGTGCTTTCTAAGTTTGGATCATGTAGCATCTTTTTATATCTTTGTACACAGACTTTTGTATTGATGCTGAGCATGTCTTATGCCATATTAATATAAATCCGTTTTGCTTGTGCAAAAAAAAAAAAAAAATTGAAATCATTTTTGGAAGTCTTTACAAAATGATGTTGAGATGATTTCTCTGCTTACTATCCTATCATTGAGTATAGATTCTTAGAATTCTTGTGATTTTGATCCATGCAAATGACATTTTAAATATAGGATGGTGTGTATAACATTTTTTCAATAATGTGTTCAATGGGAAGAATCAATTCTATAAGTTGGTTCTCTTGTATGCTGACAGTGTTAATGTCACAAACATTAATATATTAGACATATTGTTTAACATTTTTTCCCCATTGATCATCTTTATCAAGCTTGACATGGCAAACTTTATCCCATAGACAAAATTAACTATGATATGCAAAACTAAATGAGTTTTAAATTGCTAAAGGATACATGCTATTTTTTAACCATTGTGTTACACATTTGGAGAAAAAATAATCAAGTGTTAGAATAAAAAATAGTTATCCGTGCTTGGTTAAAAAACTAGTTTTACACACAATTGTAGTGATTTCTCAAACTTTGTGAGCCCCAATAACTTGAATCCGAAACTTTAGTTCAGCTAGAACTAAAATTAATTGAGACATATATGATCAATTCAGCTAGAACTAAAATAAACTGTAATAATAAAATAAAATAAAAGGAGATTTATTTTTTTTATTAAAAAAATGAGAGATTCTTTAACAAGTAACATCGAACGAGAAATATAAATGAAATAGTAGTAGTTTCATTTTCATAGTAGATGACAAATTTATTTATTTTTTTAAAAATGAAATAGTGACCTAAATTGACGGGAAAAAATAAGACAAGAAGATTGAATGAATTGTCATTCTATAATGCCGATGTTCTGCCGATATTTATACTTTTTTCCTTTTGTTTTTTACAATATTCTTTTTCGAAAAAATGTATGAAATCTAAAATTTTGAGAAATATAACTAGATAATTGTCCATTTGGGTTTCTTGGTTACAACTTACGACCAAAATAAAAACATAACATCAACAAACGAACTTAGGTTCAACACCGAATTACGTTCAACATCACCAGAGAATCTATCTTTACCAAAAAATTCTTGAAGTCTCTGTGCATCACCAAATTGATACACATGTTAATAATAAATAATAGATATAACCTATGGAACACAAAGACTCATCAGCTTAGCGTGTTTCGATGTTGGACACTAACGCGATACTTACACTTATAATTATATTAAATAGTGTTATTTTTTTAAATTATTATCAATATCGACGTATCAGTGTCAATGTTATATCCGTGTTTGTATCTGTGTTTGTGCTTCATAGAATATAACAAATAAAAAAAGAGAAAATGTGGCTAGGATTTCAATAGAATTACAATGATATGGTTTATCAAAGGGTTACAAGAAATACTTACTATATAATATTACTTAATGGGCCAGACTACTAACATAAAATTCAATATTATAAACTCTATTTTCTCGTTTCAAAAACAACAAAAATAAAATTCCATTATCTAACACTTCTCACCAAACTCAAAAAGCATCAACATGAAACATTAAAATTAATAGAGTGCTTGTTTACAGAAGATTCCAATTAGGTTATTAGAATTAGCTTGAAAACCCAACTGCACCTAATTTCCGAATCTCTTTCCGTGATCAAAGCATTCAATATAATTATGTTCCATTGTTGCCAAGAGTATTCTTTATGAACCCTAGTTTTTTGGTTGGCTGCAAATCCTAATTTTTTCAGAAATAAAAACAAAAATGTGTTTCCTATATATAGGCTCCGCGTGCGCCTGACACGTTTAACACCTCGTTTTATTTAATTATTTATTCATATAATTATTATGTTTATTTTGGTATGTTTGTATATTATAGTTAATATCAATAACTAAATAGGAGTGGAGTTATGTACCAAAAAAAAAAAATAGGAGTGGAGTTAGTGGGCTTGGGGTGTGTTTTATATTAGAACCCAAATAAGTGAGGGGTGTGGTTAGTAGAAAGCTAGAAATATGATCCAAGTGGGATAGGAAGAGAAAGAAAGAGAGAGAAGAGGTAGAGAGAAATATTATCTTACTTTTCATTTCTCACAAAAATAGAGAGGTAGAGACAAAGAGAGAGAATAGAGCAAAACAGGTTTTAGAGGAGAATAGTGAAGAACATAAAATAGAGGAGAGGAGTGAATGAGTAAAGACTTTCACCAAAAAAAGAAAGAAAAAAGTCCATTACTACGGTGTTTGTGTGAAAATACAAAATTTCAGTGATTATTAGAGATGTACAATTTTTTGAGAAATGGAGGTGGATCTCTGAATTTTCTCACTTATTTCACCTCACCAAACTGAACTTATGCCCCAATCCAATGGAGAATTATATAAAATATTTATTTATGTTTTTATAACAAAATTTATTTTTTGATTTTTAAAATCTCATTTTAAGCTTGCACATCGAACAGAAAAATATTACATCCGATAAATTATACATTAAATTAAAGTGGTTAATGAATTTTCTTAAGAAGAATTGTTTGAAAAAATACGAGTTTAATTTTTGATAAAACTATTTTTAACCGAGTTTTATTTACTTCGTGGTCAAACTCTAAATTATCGAATTCATTTTCTTTGAAAACCATAGAATTATTAGAAAAAAAAAATGTTACACTCGAAGATACAAAAGCATATAGATCCTGTACCGGGTCAGTTTGCCCGGGCCCATATTCACCTAAGCCCATTACCTACTAATTCGGTTCGCCCGACCCGGCATGGGGGGCTTCGAGCCCACTACATTTCAATCCAAGCCCAATACGCCCCGCTAACTAAATTATCACATGTGAAACATGCATTCAGCCATGATGAATAACATGATGGCGGGAACACAACCCCACCTTCCCCCAAAAGAGGAATCATGGAATCATGGGATCATGGGGAAGTTACTCAATTAACTAAGCTTCTCCATAGGCCTATAAATACAACCCCAAAGGTATTTTGAGGACACACCAAAAATTAGACTTAGCACAACTGCTATATCATTCACTATCGCTAAATACATACTCCATACATTCCACACCGGAACAAATCCCAATGGTGACAAAAATGATCAAGAGAATTGAAAAATTACTCTATTGAAAATGACAGTAAACTCGTGACTTCTAGCTATTTAGATCACGGACTAGTTTGAAAATAATAAAATAAATATTAGAGACAAATTATTAATTAGTTCCGTGTGGAATGGGAACGCTATGGACATAATTTACAAATTAGAGACAATTGTTATGTTATAAGTTTGTTTTGTAAATTCGAGTTAGATTCAACTCCTATTCTATGATACTTACTGTCTCAAAATAATTGTCGCAGTTTGATTGTTGACAATTATTTTGATCGTATTTTTCTAGCAATATATAAAAACAAATATTAGCATATGAGATCTTGTTTGATTTGTCTCATTGAGTATTTTAATAATATTAAATTTTTATAATTTTTCATGAAAGAAAAATAAAGATATTAGTGATTAAAATTATGCATTGATATGCGTATAAGCGACAATTATTTTGGGACGGAAAGAGTATTATTAGTTTTTTTTTGTCATAGATGAAATGATAATTCACTAAAATTAAACTCAAATACTCCCTCCGTTCATTTTTATAAGAGACAATTCATCTTTATAGATTCATTGAATAATTAATGTATTTGATCTATAATATAGACTAGATACATTAATTATTCAATGAATCTGAAAAGGTGAATTGTCTCTTATAAAAAGGAACGGAGGGAGTAATTGTGAGATCTCGAGTTCGAACTCGGGTCTCACGACGTTCGACTTAACAATTTCGGCAATATTTATCAATTGAGCTATGAAATTATTAGAGTTTTTTCATGATATCCATTGAATCATCTCAGAGGCCGATGCAAGTAGAATACATATTGGAGGTTAAAGCCCCCGCCAAAGTTAATAATTTTACATTAGCACTAGTAATAAACTAATAATATTATTTTTAAGCTCCCACGAGTCATGATTAGGTCTACTACTCAGTCACTACAAATTTATCTTCTAACTCTTTTAACTTTTCACTACTTTAATTTCACAATTTTTACACACTTTCTCTCTTAATTGTACTTTTTTTTTCACTTAATTCATTCGAGCATCAATTTCTTCTCTCCTAATTTTTTTTGTCTCTTTCTCTTGCTTTTAGTTCCTTTGGATGAGATCAATTAGTTACATGTATAGAGTTGGTATTAAAACCCCATAGATGCTAATTGTTAGTTATATAAACTTTTATGTATTTTGAGTTTTATTTTGTCACTATATATTTATGTATTTTGTAAAAACTCATAATATATTTCTTTATTTAAAATATATGCGTTATTTTTTTGCCCCACCGATAAAAATTTATGAATCCGCCACCGAATCATCTACTATCAAATTTTCGTTATTTTTTTTAAGCATAAGGGGTGCAAAGGGAAAACCTCTGCAACACCCGAAATAGATTAAAATAAAAATAAAAGCAGATACAAAAGATTGGAGGGACGTCGATCAAAACCCAATCAAACCACATATCAGCCCAAATGGGTATACAAGCAGTTCAAAAAACAATAATAGTGGTTAAAAGAAACAGAAGCAAAATGCCCACACAACACAAGGATTATCCAGAGAACCCGTGTACGGGAACGAAACCAAATAGCAAAAGAAACGTGTTGTGTGAGCCTTTACAACTCGAAACGGCGAATGAGTCAGCCGTCAACACGAACCAATTCACGTACCAAAACTCCCTGCGATAAATCACAGCAAGTAACAGAGACTCTTTCGAGCCATACAGTCAAAGCTAACCCAAAACGAATTAGGAGAGCTTGAAGGATAATGAGACACTAACATAACCAGTAGCTCCAGATAAAGAACCAGCACTGCCGGAACTAAAACAGAACCACCGGAAAGTGAAAAACAACTCCATCCTCTGGCGCGCAGGGGAACAGCTAGAGACCAGCAGCACCACCAACCACCCAGCAAATCGAGTGCACCACCACCACACGACCCTTACATACCTATAAGATCGACGGCAGCAGCGTCGATGGAGGTTGGGAAAGCGCATAGTGGCTTGGACCGCATAGGTTGGGAAATTTTCGTTATTGAATCATATAACATTTATATCTATGCACAAAGTCTAATAATGTTGGCCATGAAATACGAAATGGAATGTGAGTTCACCTAACAACTAAAATAAAAATTAGATGATATTAGTGTGAATGTGAAAGATAATTCCATAATAACTTTGAAAAACAATCTAAAAGCTAGAAAAATAAAAAACCAAATCATGATTCTGGCCGATTTACAAAAATAGTTTACCGATCAAAACAATCAATTGTTTAACCATCAATCTTGTAAATTGCATATTTGAATTGGAGATTAGAGTGACAATATTGCATTAAGTCACTCTAAATATACACTTTAAAGTTTAAACAAAATTTGTCAAATTCATGGTTCATGCATTCAGTTGTTTAAACAACATACATGGAATTCATTATAATGAACGTCTCGTTAATATTTAAGGTTCATGAGACTATATATCAAAAATGTCCCTACTCTTTTTCTCTTACACAAGATATCCCTACTTAAAACCATTATTTCACCAAGCTTATGGAATCCAAATCATAGAAAATATATTAGTACTTAATTAGCAATCATGTTGTAGCAATCATTTTCAGGGATCACAGTCATGGATTAGGCTTGCATGACTTTAAAGCGGGAAAGTCACGCTGACTTTGAGCCAATCTCATCCGTATGATCAATCGTATGTATTATTTAAAGCCACGTGTCCTATTTTTTAAAAAAAAAAAATTGAAGGAAAAATAAATAACAAGAAAGAAATCTCAGATCTCTTTCCGGTCTGGCTTCCACCTTCCGGCTTGCTTTCCACCGCTGTTGTGCCTCGCTCCTTCCATCGTTATTGTGCCAATATCGTCCCACCGTTACTGATCTATGCTTCGTCGACGTTGATACTCGCCCCGTCGAAGTTGAAGAAAGAAATCTCAGATCTCTCATGAACTTTGCCCAATTCTCCATTGTTACTTTGTTTGAGCTTTGAACAGTGTTGTCTTCAACAAAGTGGTGGCCGGTTGACGGTGCTGCGACGACTTGGCTCGTTGTTGTTGTTGCTGTTGATTTATGCAGAAATGTAAGAGAAAGAAGGAAAAAACGGTGTATGTTATTGAAGGTGTGAAAACACAAGAAGGGGGGTTGAATTGTGTTTTGGGTAATTTTAAAAACTTCTTCTAAGTTTTGCAACTTATCAGAATCAGCAGCGGAAAAGCTTAGAACACAAACAACTTCTGGCAATGGTGAAAGCAAAACAGAGCAAGGATGAAAATAAAACAGAGCAGAGAAAGAAGAGATGAACACACAAGATTTATACTGGTTCCTCTCACAAACCGAGAGTAGTCCAGTCCCCTTGCACTTCCAAGGGATTTCACTATAATCACACAAGATTACAAATGCTCAAGCCAACAGCAAGAGACTTCATTTGCTCAAGTAACACAATACAAGAGACTTCCAATGCTCAAGCTCACAAGCAAGAGACTTCTAACACAAATAGAAAATACAATGTTTGAACAACTGATAAACAATATCAGAGTTCTTAGAACAAAATAATACAACTTTGAAAACAAGACTTTTCTTAGAATTCTTGAAAAGAAAACTAAGGTTCAACAACTGACTAGTCAGAAGTTGAAGACTGTTTGTCTTGAATTTTGATATAATCTCAAGTTGTATCTTAAGCTAAAAAAATGCTCTTAGAAAATTCAGCAATATAACAGTGCTTTTTTCTTCGTGAGTGTGTTGTCACGTCTTCAAATTCTTCCTCCTTTTATAGATGATGTTGGAGCGTCTTGAATTTGAGCGGACAAAGATGAAAACAGCTACGTAGTACTGTACTAGTATTTTCATTTGAAATGTGCTTATTCAAATCAAGTAAAGATCAAAATCTGAGCCTTGATTTCGAATATTCGCCCATATCAGAAAAATAAAGATAGTACAATAGTACAAACGTCATTATCATGAGGATAACGGTCTTGAAAGAGATTTCTTCCGCCTCTTCAGTTTTTGCCAAATAGATGATAGTCGTTATTGAGAATAGAATGTTCTTCTGGCAAATTCTGCTGTTTCATCGTCATCAGAATCTTGAGATATGAGTTCTGCTTCTGATGAGTATAACTTCTGGTTGACTTTGACTTAGCAACTTCTGATGTCATTTTCAGAACTTGCTCTTTCCCAACTTCTGGGGGCGCTTCTTAGCATAGCAACCAGAACTTCAATTTCTAGTGTATATAAAATTTTAACTTATATACCTGCACACTAGAGTAAATTATCAGTACTCCCTATTGTATATTAATACTATTGTTATCATCAAAACTACTTGGATTATATTAGAACCAACTTTGTTCCAGAAAATACCCTTAACTTGGGTTAACGTCCAGAACCACTCAACAGTTGATAGAAATACCAGAAGATGGTTTGTCTAAACTTCTGATGCACAAGTTCTGACTCCCCCTAACTTCTGATAGAGATACCAGAAGATAGTTTGTCTAAACTTCTGATACAAAGGTCCTGACTCCCCCTAACTTCTGATAAACTTCCAGAACTTCCTAAAATAATATTCTTCACTAGAGTTTCAGCTTATTCACAGATTTCCATCATATTAAGATTCTTTTTGATAAAATCAAATCTTTCAACAGCCAGGGGTTTTGTAAAGATATCAGCTCATTGATTTTCAGTATCAATAAACTTAAGATCAATAACACCCTCCTGTACATAGTCTCTTATAAAATGATGTTTAATCTCAATATGCTTAGCTCTTGAGTGTATAATAGGATTTTTGGAGAGATGAATGGCAGCAGTGTTATCACAATATAATGGAATATTATGACTGCTTATTTGATAATCTTCCAATTGATACTTCATCCAAAGTAGTTGTGTACAACACTTACCTGCTGAAATGTATTCTGCTTCTGCTGTTGACATAGCTATGGTGGTTTGCCTTTTACTGGCCCAAGAAATCAAATTCTCACCAATGAATTGACAGTTTCCACTAGTGGATTTTCTTTCAAGTTTATCACCAGCATAGTCAGCATCACATAATCCAATCAGTTTGTAATCATTAGATTTCTGATACAGCAATCCAATGTTACAAGTAGCCTTCAGATATCTAAAGATTACAGCAGTAAAATAAGATTCTCTAGGATCTGATTGAAATCTTGCACACAGACATACATTGAATAAGATATCAGGTCTAGAAGTTGTTAGATAGAGAAGAGATCCAATCATTCCTCTATATAGCTTCTGATCAACTTTACCTTCAGACTCACCTTTGCTAAGACTTGATGTAGGATGCATTGGAGTGTTCATGGGTTTGCAGTCTTCCAGATTGTACTTCTTCAGAAGATCTTTGATATACTTTGACTGATGAATGAAGTTTCCTTTCTTTGTTTGATTGATCTGAATTCCCAGAAAGTACTTCAATTCTCCCATCATGCTCATCTCAAATTCATCTTGCATCATCTTAGAAAAGTTCTTGCACAGTCTAGCATTAATTGATCCAAAAATGATGTCATCAACATAGATTTGAATGATCAGAATGTCTTTCTTCAGGGTCTTTTTGAATAATGTATTGTCAACCTGACCTTTTACAAAACCATTGTCAACCAAGAAGTTACTTAATCTCTCATACCAAGCTCTGGGAGCTTGTTTGAGTCCATAGAGTGACTTCTTTAGTCTGAACACATGATCTGGATTTGAAGTTCAGGAGTGGAATCAGGTCCAGAACCTTTATCTTCTGAGTCTTGAGAATCTGAAATTTCTATAGCAGGCTCTGACTTTTCATGGTCAGGCACTTTATCATCAAACCTTACATGTATAGATTCTTCAACTGATTGAGTTTCAGAATTATACACTTTGTATGACTTGGAGCGCTCAGAATATCCAATAAAGATATCCTTACTAGCTTTAGAGTCAAATTTCTTAAGATGGACTTTAGTATTCAGAATGTAACATGTACAACCAAATTGGTGAAAAAAAGAGATATTGGGTTTCGTTCCTCTAAAAAGTTCATATGTTGTTTTATTCAGAATAGGTCTAATATAGATTCTGTTCTGAATATAACAAGCAGTGCTTACTGCTTCTGCCCAGAAAATTTTTGCCAAAGAATGTTCATGCATCATGGTTCTAGCCATCTCTTGTAAAGATCTGTTCTTTCTTTTTACAACTCCATTTTGCTGTGGAGTTCTAGGAGAAGAGAACTCATGGAAAATTCCATGTTCTTCACAAAAGTTTTCAAAAGGTTCATTTTCAAATTCTCCACCATGATCACTTCTAACTTTTAAAATCTTTAAATCTTTTTCATTTTGAATTTGGGCACAGAAGACACTAAACTCTTCATATGTATCACTTTTAGATTTCAGAAATCTTACCCAAGTCCAACTACTATAATCATCAACAATGACTAGTCCATACTTCTTTCCATTGAGTGAAGCAGTGCTAACTGGTCCAAACAAATCAATGTGCAGAAGTTCTAAAGGTCTAGAAGTAGAAACAATGTTCTTAAGTTTAAATGAGCTTTTGACAAATTTCCCTTTCTAACAAGAGTCACAAAGAAAATCTGAGTGATAAGTCAATTTAGGAAGACCTCTCACAAGATTGTCTTTGCTAAGCTTGGAAATTAATCTCCAGTTAGCATGACCTAATCTTTTATGCCAAACCCATTTCTCATCACTTAGAGTCAATAAACAAAGCACATTCTGATCTTCCAGATCAGATAAATTAACTTTATAAACATTTCCCTTTCTACAACCTTTAAACAAAATGGATTTATCAGAATTGTTAATTACAGTACATGAATTCTTATTAAACACAACATCATAATTACTGTCACATAATTGACTTATGCTAAGTAGATTATGTTGTAGTCCATCAACCAACCAAACATCAGAAATAGTAAGAGAATAATTACCTACTTTACATATACCAATGATTTTGCCTTTTTGGTTCCCACCAAATCCTACAGTTCCTCCCTCTCTCAGATTCAGGGTGTGGAACAAGTGCTTGTCTCCTATCATGTGTCGTGAACATCCACTGTCCAGATACCATGAGCTTTGCCTTTTTCTTGGGATGCATACCTGCAGTAAACATTATCTCAGACTTTGGTACCCATATTATGATGGGTCCTCTAAAGTTAGTTCTTTTATCCTTCTTCTGTCTCTTGTAACTTCCAGAGGATCCAAGGTGAGGTGAGCCTTGAAAAACAGGTTTAGGCTTTACCTTTCCTTTGGACCTTGATCCAGAATGTGTCAGCAAACCAGCTTTCAAGTTTGTACAGCCTGATCCCATGCCCCGAATACTCTTAGGCTTGAAGATCTTCTGTACTCCTTTACTAGACTTGAATACTGAAGCAATGGGAGCAGAGGTTTTCAAAGACTCCACGCTTTCTTGAGCATCTGACACTTTTGGATTTTCTGTACCATTACTAGAAACAAAATTAGAATAAAGATCAGAAGGTGTTTTGCTTATGCACACAGACTGATTTGAGTTTCCTTTGACAGTACTTCCCAAACCCTGTCCAGTGTATTTGCCAGCACCATAAATCATAGAGGCTAATTTATGCTTGTCAATATTGTGATGAACAAACTCTTGAAGAGCAATCTCATGCTTATCATAGGGTTTGTTACATGATCTGCAACCATTTTCAAGAACTTGAATAGTCTTTAAGGACTTCTTATAGTCTTCTTGAATATGATTGACCTTATCATTTAGCATGTCAAACTTTTGTTTAAAAAGTTCTAGCTCATTTGATTTTTCCATGTACTTCATCACAATATCTTTCAAAGCCTTAGAGAGTTGAGTATCAGATAGTTTAGAAATAACCTGTTCAATGTCTTCTGAGTCTGACTCAACATCAATTTCAACATCTGACTCTGCTGTGGCCATGAGTGCCAAGTTAGCTTCTGCATCTTCAGCTTCATCATCAGACAGCTTGTCAAGATCTTCCCATATAGCTAGAAGACTCTTCTTAGCTTTGTTCTTGAAAGTGCTCTTTCTTCCTTTTCCTTTGGCGCTCAATTCAGGACAATCGGCAATGAAGTGTCCAGGCTTGTTGCAGTTAAAGCAATTCTTAGAATCATCCTTCTTATCTTTGTTTCCAGAACTTCTGTAACCAGAACCTTTAGATCCAGAACCTCTACTAGAATATCTTGGCTTTCTTCTTGATCATCTGCAGAAGATTCTTCTGTCTCACATTCAACAACCTTAGCCTTCAGAGCCTTAGAAGGTCCAGAAGTAGCTGGCAGAGCCAAGGACTTCGTTCTCTTCTGTGGTTCATCAGAGGCTAGCTCAATCTCATGACTCATGAGTGAACTAATTAAATCCTCCAGACTTAGGGTGTCTAAATCCTTTGCTTCCTGAATAGCAGTGACCTTAGGTCTCCACTTAGCAGGTAAGCTTCTGAGAATCTTCTTCACATGATCAGAAATAGTATAACTTTTCTTCAGAACTTGAAGACCAGCAACCAGAACTTTGAATCTAGAGAACATAGATTCAATGTTCTCATCTTCCTTCATTCTAAAAAGTTCATACTGTTGGATCGAAAGTGTTGCTTTTGCCTCCTGTACCTGTTTGTTTCCATCATAAGATGAACACAAAGAATCATAGATACTCTTGGCAGTAGATTTATCTGTGATCTTAAGGTACTCTTCATGAGATATGCAGCTTATCAAGATATCCTTGACCTTGTGGTGCTTCTTGTACGCTTTCTTGTCCTTATCAGTGAAAGCTTGTCTTGCATCATAATCTAATCTTCCTCTTTCATCCAATCCTTGAAATGTTACTCCTCTTTCAACTAAGTCCCAAAGTTCATCATCAATACCAACTAGATGACTGTAGATTCTATCTTTCCACCAGGAGAAGATAGAACCATCACCACTGAACTTAAGAGCTTTGCTGGTGTTGTTTTTATCATCAGCATCATAGTTGAAGGGAATAGCAGTTCCTTTGCTAGGTTCACCGGGTCCAGACATAGTGTTTTGACACAACAAACAACGGTCTCACTGCAAAGTGATATAACAGAACCAAGGATCTATATGCCAATTGAAGGTGTGAAAACACAAGAAGGGGGGGTTGAATTGTGTAGTTTTAAAAACTTCTTCTAAGTTTTGCAACTTATCAGAATCAGCAGCGGAAAAGCTTAGAACACAAACAACTTTTGGCAATGGTGAAAGCAAAACAGAGCAAGGATGAAAATAAAACAGAGCAGAGAAAGAAGAGATGAACACACAAGATTTATACTGGTTCCTCTCACAAACCGAGAGTAGTCCAGTCCCCTTGCACTTCCAAGGGATTTCACTATAATCACACAAGATTACAAATGCTCAAGCCAACATCAAGAGACTTCCTTTGCTCAAGTAACACAATACAAGAGACTTCCAATGCTCAAGCTCACAAGCAAGAGACTTCTAACACAAATAGAAAATACAATGTTTGAACAACTGATAAACAATATCAGAGTTCTTAGAACAAAATAATACAACTTTGAAAACAATACTTTTCTTAGAATTCTTGAAAAGAAAACTAAGGTTCAACAACTGACTAATCAAAAGTTGAAGACTGTTTGTCTTGAATTTTGATATAATCTCAAGTTGTATCTTAAGCTAAAAAAATGCTCTTAGAAAATTCAGCAGTATAACAGCGCTTTTTTCTTCGTGAGTGTGTTGTCACGTCTTCAAATTCTTCCTCCTTTTATAGATGATGTTGGAGCATCTTGAATTTGAGCGGACAAAGATGAAAACAGCTACGTAGTACTGTACTAGTATTTTCATTTGAAATGTGCTTATTCAAATCAAGTAAAGATCAAAATCTAAGCCTTGATTTCGAATATTCGCCCATATCAGGAAAATAAAGATAGTACAATAGTACAAACGTCATTATTATGAGGATAACGGTCTTGAAAGAGATTTCTTCCGCCTTTTCAGTTTTTGCCAAATAGATGATAGTCGTTATTGAGAATAGAATGTTCTTCTGGCAAATTCTGTTGTATCATCGTCATCAGAATCTTGAGATATGAGTTCTGCTTCTGATGAGTATAACTTCAGGTTGACTTTGACTTGGCAAGTTCTGGTGACCACAACTTCTGGTGTCATTTTCAGAACTTGCTCTTTCCCAACTTCTGGGGGCTCTTCTTAGCATAGCAACCAGAAATTCAATTTCTTGTGTATAAAAATTTTTAACTTATATACATGCACACTAGAGTAAATTATCAGTACTCCCTATTGTATATTAATACTATTGTTATCATCAAAACTACTTGGGTTATATTAGAACCAACTTTGTTCCAACAGTTTGCTGATACATGTTAAAAGAATAAAATTAGAACACGTGGCATAATTTAGTTCACAGGATTGATCAAGCGGAAAAAGGTAATCCAAAGTCACCGTGACTTTCCCGCGCGAAAGTCATGTAAGCCGGATCCTCACAGTCATATCTTTGATGCCTCTAAAATATTTAACATATACTCTCTTTGATCTCTATTAATATATTGTTGTGAATTCATACTCAACAATTATTACACAAAAAAAAAAATTTAAATTAAATTTATTAAATGACTAATATATTTAATTTTCTAGATCAAATATCTATATTTGTTTTTGTCTCAAATGTGTCTTAAGAAAATCTTAAAATGTTTTTTATTTGGATTTTTAGGACAAATATCCTGCTCACAAGACTGTTTAATTTGACTCGGATCGATTCTGACATCAAGTGATTTTAGCTCACTTTCGATTGTGGTTGCGAAGAATTGAATTGTGATTCTCTCTATCAAATTCAACGCCAATCATTACTAGATCAATAATTGGTTGGTAATTTAAAATATATTTCATCTAGTTTTATATATAAATAATTAGTATTTATTTTTAGATTTATTGAATGACAAATGTGTCTCGTCGATAAATAAAACATATCAATTATTTAATAATACAATAATTATTCAATAAATTAAAAAATTAAAATTTATTTATATGAGACTAAATAGAGTACTATATTTGACAATTATTTTCTAAAATAACTTTTTAATGATAAAATGTTGATCAATTAATTTGGATATAGAAATATGAATGATTCAAAAAGACTAAACTGTTTATTTGATCATTTACGTTTATTTTAGGTTTGAATCAGGTCCCTGACGTTTTAAAAGTGAATTTGGTCCCTCACGTTATCAACATTTGCATTAGTTAGTCCATTCCGTCAAATTTTTCACCAACTGTGTTTGATTCTTACACATGGCTGACGGTTTACACATGTGGAAGTGATTTTGGACACGTGGAATGTCATATAATAAACAGAACCTTCGTAAATAGAAAAAAATACGACAAAGACTTTTGCAAACACTAACTCTTTTTTTCTATTTGTGAAGGTTCAGTTTATTAGATGGCTGTCAACGTGTCCAAAATCACTTCCACCTATCCAAACCGTCAGCCACGTGTAAGTATCAAACGAAATTAGTTAAAAATTTGACGAAATGGACTAACTAATGCAAATGTTGATAACGTGAGGGACCAAATTCAAACTTTTAAAACGTAAGGGACTTAATTCAAACTTAAAATAAACGTAAGGGACCAAATGAACAGTTTAGCCATTAAAAAAATTAATCTTTTCCTTTTTCTAGTTGCAAGAGTGGTCCAATATATTGATGGTCGTACATGCAAAGGAGGAAGTGGAATCTTAATTTCCCCTTGAGGCTTGGTTAATGGTTGGGTTTGAAAAAAGAAAAAAAAGTAAAATCAGAACTGTGGCAAGAAAACCCACATTTCATGGCTTTTTACATTGATTGACTTTATGCTAATCAATTAATGGGGTCAAGTTATTATCAAACACAAGATTAAAGATAGATATTCTTAACTGAAGATACTCTCTCCTATTATTATTATTATTATTATTATTATTATTGTTATTATTATTATTATTATTTAAATTTTGTTGAATAATTAATATTTAATTTATAGGAAGATAATCAAGTGATTGACTTGATGGCTAACTATGGCATTGCTCTGACTACTTATACTTATTGGGAGCACCCTCCTGAGTTCATTAAGGATAGTATTAGTAGAAATAAAATGGGGTTGCCCCATTTCCGATATTGCCTTACTTAATGAAGTTCTGTTTGTGGTTTTGTTTGTTTTCGATTAGGAGCATTGCACTCTTTTTTCCCTTCATCTGGTTTTTCCTTTAGAATTTTATAAGTAAAGTTTTTAACGAGACAGTATTTTCACTCTAGCTCCCACTTGGGTCTTGGTATAGTCCCCCCAAGTTTGATTGTAATCTCTTTATTTCTTTTTATTTTAATATATGATAGAGTTTAGCTTGTTTGTTGGGGGTAGAGAGGTGTCAATCTAGTTGAGATGTCTTTACTTCTTGGTTTAGTTACTCTCTTAGTTTGATAAAATATATATATATATATATTAAATATAGACCTTCAAAATTATATTATAATAATTTCTGTAGACATTTTCATTAACTTTTACTTGAAATACCGTTTATCATTTCTCTTTTCTTAATTATCCCATCTTCTCAATCACGGCAACTTTATTAATTCTGACCTTTTTGTTTTTATTTTTTCAAAAATGAATAAATTAACAAATTGTCTCATTTGGAATTACTACAAAAATATCACCTTTTTATTTATTTATTTTCACCGCTAATAGTATTTCTGTATGAACCATTGAAGCAAGCAACGGCAGTTGTGTTGACTGTTTTGATGTGGACATTTCAATTGGATGGACTCACTCATAGCTGGCACTCTCTTGTTGTTCCAACCCCAACAAGTATATAGGACTCTACTCTAGGTGTGGTCTCCATGGTGGGACCCATTTCAATGACCCAAAAAAAACAACAAAAATACAAACATTCTCATGCTTCCCCTCCAAGACAACCACCAGTGCCACCCTATAGCATTCTCATCAACCTTAATTCATTCCATAAATCACTTTTGTATTTCTTATTCTTTACATAATCACATTATTCAACTATAGAGTGACTCTATAATTTAACTCCATATTTAAAACATGTTTTGCAAATAAGTTGAAATTTTAATCATGAGTAATGTTTTGACCTTATGTCCGCACAATTTAGTCTCAATTACTCCTTTCATTTTTTATTATAAGAGAAGTCTAATTTTTTTAATTCATTAAAAATTCAATGTATATAAAACATTATGTAATTAAGGAAGAGAAATATTTTCACAACGGGAATCATAGTTGCGACAAATCAATAAATTTTATGAAATTGCATGGGACCTCCAAGTAACACAGATCCCAAGTTTGACAAATCAATAAAATCAAGCATCATCATAGTTTAAATCATTGTTCAAATCCTAAATTCCTAATCCTACATACTACCAATGTTTTCTACACTTCAATGTATGTTTCAAAATATTCCTTCTGTCTCATGATATAAGTATAAAAAAAAAATTCATACTTATTAAAAAAAATATATAATGTGATAATTTGAAGTGTAACTTTTTATATTTTTTTTTAAATAATTTTTTTTGGGAAGATATAAGAAGAATTTTTATTGGTTATTGATTATGGAAAAAATGAGAGAGAGAGTAAATTAAATGTAATTTATATTAAATTTTATGAAATTAAATAAAAATAAATCTTAAATACTTATAATTTGGGACAAGAAAAAGTGGTTTTTTTTTTTTTTTCTTATAATATAAAACGGAGGGAGTAATTGTTCAAATCATTGTTGGAGACTGCAGACAACTCGATCAATCAAAATCCGATTGCTCGTTAAAACTATGTGATTTGAGTTAATGTACATAATTAAAATACAAGTTGTCCGATTTCGATTGAATAATTCATAATCTACAAATGTGAAAGAAAAAAAAATATTGCAGAGGAATTCCATCCAAAACAAACAAACAAACAACATCTGCACTACAAACACTGAAATGCAAATAAATCCAAAATAAAGTTGTGCCATGTCCTTTTCATTCAGAGTCTTTCTATGTTTCAATAAATAACAAAACATAACAAAGGTTGGTATAATAAGAAAATTATTATTTTAATAATTAATAACAAGAATAATATTGCTGTAAAATTCCACACCCACAACAAACATGAAACCTGCATGTCATTTTGGATTAATTTAAAATGTGCATGGTTATGTGGCAATCAAATATTTGACATCATATATAATACTAAGAAAAATCAAATACAAAGATAAGAAGAAGCTTGCTCTCAAAGCACACCATCGTTTTCTTTCTCTTCATCTTTATATGTAACCTTCAAAAGTTTTAAATAAATAAATCAATTTCTACATACAAATACATAAAACAAAAGCAAAGCATCTTACTATTCTATTCTCTTAACATAACCCACACTGTCTTTCTTTTCCTTGCAAGTTTCAATTTCAACCTTTTTTTCTTGCTTAAGAGTTTAGCTAAAACCCATTATAATTAATCATAAGTTTCAATCTTTTTATTGAAACTGTCGGTGTATGTATCTTTCTGTTCAAACATTTTATCCTAAGTTTCGTATCTTTGTAGTTTTAATCCAAACTATTAATGTAGTAAAAAAAAGTTCCAACTTCTTTGTTGTTGTGATTCATGTAAAGGCCATGACATGAGTATTTTATGATTGAGAGGTTCTCTTTTATTGCGCATGAAGTGCCTAAAACATAGAATTTGATTAGACCCATTTCAAAGTTTCTAATTTTTCTTTCTGGGTTTGTTTCATTTTGAGAGATCAATAACAAAAACAAGAAAAATATTTCATTTTGTTCAATCATTCTTCAACTTTTTACTGTGAGAAAACAGAGTAAAAAAGTGATTTTTATTCATCATGAGTTTTCTAACAGGATCTCCTAAAGGTTCTTGGGAACCTATTATGACTGTTAAGACAAATACTCAGAGTTATTGGTTTAATTGGAGGGTTTTGCTTTGTTCCATTTGGGTTTTGCTTTCAATCATTTTCTCATCATTGCTTATATTGAAGTATGAAAAACTTTTAAGAAATGTTTCATCAAGAAATGGTAGTGAAAGGGAAACTCAAGAAGAAGAAAATTCAGCAATTTTGTATGAGGATGAAACTTGGAGACCTTGTTTAAAAGGAATTCACCCTGCTTGGCTTTTGGCTTTTAGAGTTTTTGCATTTTTTGTGCTTTTGGTTCTTCTCACTTTCAATGCTGTTGTTGATGGAGGAAGCATTTTCTATTATTACACTCAGTAAGTTTTTATTCCTTTTTTTTTTAAATATTGTCTCTAATTATGGTTCCTTTTTGAAGAACATTATGAATAGGGTCTCTCCATAGATAGTCTTTTACTCCACAATCGTATTATAAATCGATTAATGTTTTAACACATAAATTAAGAAATGTAATTAATATTATAACTTTTATATTTATAAAAAAATTATACTTAAGTGAACTACCATTTACTCTCTCATGTTAGTTTCAAGAATTGAAAATGAGACATTAATAGTGATTAAGATAATCGATTTTTTATTTAAAATTATAGTAGTACAATTTTTGTTGTTTTTGATAAAATGACTTATAAATGCAATAGATGGAGTTAAGGCCTTTTGTGATCAATATGATGCTAATTAGTACTAGTTAGTTAGATGTGTATTTCAAATATCCCTTAAGAAAGCAATTGTCATAGTACATGTTTTATGATGCTAATTTGAGTAATTACCATTTATAGCTAGACAACTATTTCAACTCTTGCTGTATTAATCAACCATATACCAAGCTACTTTTTTAGCATTTAATTTGATTTTGAAATTTATTTTTTATGGTTAGGTGGACATTTGCTTCAATCACATTTTACTTTGGGGTAAGTATAACGGCTTCAATATCTTATAATAATGTATTAATTATGTTACTCTTAATAATCTCTTATATAAGTTATGTTACTCTCTTAATTATGTTTGATATTTGCAGCTAGGATCAATACTCTCCATACAAGGATGTTACAAACATCATAAGAAATCAAGTGGTGATAAGGTTGATCATGTGGATGGAGATGCAGAACAAGGAATGTATGATGCACATGTACTCCCACAAAGTTCTTATGCATCAAACCAACAGAAAACTTTGGAAGTTTCACAAGTTGTTCTTCGCCAACATGCAGGAACTTGGGGTTATATTTTTCAAATCATATTTCAGGTACACTTGAAAATTTTCATACATCAGTAATTAAAATTCAAGGATGGTTTATCTTTTCATTGGTTTTATCTTTTATTATAGAAATAGCTTATACATAAGCACTTATATGATAAGGATTATGTAGTAAGTGCTTAATTAAGTTGCTTATCCAAATAGGCCTAATTGGTTTTTCTTTTCTTTACTTGTGAATAGATAAATGCAGGTGCTGCATTGCTCACTGATTGTGTATTTTGGTTTGTATTTGTTCCATTTCTAACCATCAAAGATTACAACCTAAATTTTGTAAGTATCTTTTATGAACTCATTGATTAAAGAGACTTCAAAACTTGGAAATAAAACCACTTACATTATAGTATTATTTTATTGCAGTTAGTAATCATTATGCACTCAATCAATGCTATTTTCCTCATAGGTGATACAGCTTTAAATTCCTTGGTAAGTTCTTGCATTTTATTCTATTTAATTCTCCACTTCCAATATTGTTTATGTATCTTAAAATTCTCACCCTTCTTCCTTTTGTTCTCTTCAGCCTTTCCCTTGGTTTCGAATGGGATACTTTTGCTTATGGACAGTCACATATGTGATTTTTCAATGGATTGTTCATGCTTGCATTAATCTCTGGTATAATAAGCTTTTGTTTTTAGTTTGGATTCAATTACTAAGAAAAAAAATACATTATAATTTATACATTATTTTCTAATACAAGTTTTCTTGACTTCAAAAATAGGTGGCCTTATCCATTTCTTGATTTGTCATCCTCATTTGCTCCACTATGGTATGAACTTTATTCCTTTCCCATTATCTTCTGAAAATTGGTTCCTATGCCACTAAAAATTTCTTGTCTCATTTCATTCTAGTTATAGAGCTTTTAAGATACTTGATTCCTATAAACTATAAAATGCTACTCTAGACTTAAATATAAGAAAAACTGGTCCAAATACATGTACTTTTCTGCTTTTGTTAGGAATTTGATATTCAGCTTTGTATATTATCTACTAAGTTCATTAGGTGACCTTTTTTTTATATGGTTTGTGATTAATTTCTAGGTACTTTGCTGTGGCATTACTGCATATTCCATGCTATGGTATTTTCAATTTGGGAATGAAGCTCAAACATTATGTCTTGGCAACGCGCTACCCCGACTCATATCGATGTGTTAGACTTAGATGATACTGGCTTTTTAGGACTAAACCAAACTATAGCATCAATTTTCTGAAGAACATCAACTTAACCACAGAAAGAAGGAAGATAAGGAAGGATGAAGAGACAAATAATACTGTTTAGGAATATTAGTTCACATAATGTCAAAATAAATAACAAAATATATCTTTCTTTTTTGTAAGGATTAATTAGCAGTTGAAAAAAGCAATAGTACAATTTGGCTCTTGCTTTCTGCTAATGCTTCTCATAGAGATGTCATACATGTAATGTACTACTAGTACTAATTAGTTATGAATTCTTATAAGAACTAATCTAACTAAGCACTGATTTTCATATAATTCATTAGTGTTGATTCTTAAATAAAATTATGCATAGTTCTCACTGTATAAATGAACTAGCTCCAACTGCAACATCTTTTCACTATAACTACTTTCGGCTGATGCTTGCAGTACAATGAGCTCAGTTTAAATAAAGTTATTTATAATTTTACTATAATAATAATGGTCAAATTTGGTCTTCAACTAATTCAAGTCAAGTCAGATGAACCTATACCCTATATAAGGGTCAGAGCAGTATTCCTCAAGGACAGATGCACATGTCTATCTATATCAGTTAATCTTTTGCAAGAGGAAAATTCACATTTGGAACTTTCTTTCAAATTAAAAAGTATATATATATGTTCCCCCGGATCTCGGCAATCACTTGTTCTAATTTTACATATTGATCATTTTGAACTAATAAATAAATTAAAAAAGTATAGGTAAAGAGGGTAGTGGAAGTAGTTTACAGATAACATATATGTCCTACATCGATTATCAGTATACTTTTACCAAATACAAATCCAAAATCCAACCATTTCATTGATTTGCTGTCACTCAATGAGTGTAAAAATAAAAGAAGCATATAGCAAGCAGATGTAGAAGAAAAGAATGAAGAAGTGAAACTATGATTTTCTGTTACAAAGAATGACAACCCAAAAAATGACTACATACACAATCCTGAGATTACTGGAAAAAAAAATAAAAAAATCCTGAGATGTGCAACATAATGTGTGGTATAGTATAGCTAATATAACATTTGAGTCAAAAAAGAAAAAGCTAATACAACATTAAGGTACCAGTTTCTGACTTCTGATCATAAAGAATTGCTTGGTAAGGAACCCATTAAGATGATATTTTCTCCTTGATGCTCCCTTGTTTTCTCATGCTTTTCTTTCGTAAATAATCCAGAGAGAAACCGAGGTGACAGCCCAGAACTCAGTCCCTTGCCTAATAAGTCCAACGCTCCTCTCGTTCCTCCACCACCTCCCCATTGGCCTACTCTGTTAGTTAAACTCCTCGTTTTGTTCAGTTTGAGTTGTTCACCACAAGGACAATTTGCAACCTTTCTAAAGCAACGCTTATGGAAAACCGCCTGACAAGATTTACACCATTCTATTTTGTCTTCCTGTTGATAATTTTTGAGTGCAGACATTAGAGGATAAAGAAAATATAGTAGTAGTAGCCCAATATTCCCATTATGAATCCCGACTCTATGGACTGCAGGAAATTTAATTGACATGTTGCCAGGATGGTCATTTAAATGAAATGGATCTATTCTACTATGAAAGATTAAAATGAATTTGATAATTTTGAAAAATTAAACAAACAGAGCTAAATAAATTATTTATTTTAATGCTACATGTCATTACATGTCCTTTTAGATGACCAACTTGGCAACATATTACTGAAAATTGTGTTAACAATTAATTTTAATAGCAATTTGATGATAAACAGGGAAATTGATTCTTTTAATTGACAAAATTGGGGAGACTTTATTGTAGCGAAGAAAAAAATAATATTGGAGGTGGTTGCACATAGATCATGGCAGAGTGACAAAGTCAAAATAAAGCCTAAATATTATACAAGTTGCTTTGTACTTTATAAAAATTACAACATGATGTATAGATAAGCGTTATAAACATATCTCGCAAATTCAGTTATCACCATTTGTTTTTCTGAAATTCTTTCCAACATTTTTCAATAATAAAAAATCAATGATCCACAAAATCTGTTAAGTCTTTAAACCTGCTTTTCTGTTTGCCTAGTCTGTATGGTCAATTTTTTTTTCATTAAGAGTAACCGACAGTACGATTTATTAGGAGCCTAAATAAATTTGAAAAAAAAAAACCTTAAATCACCATCTTTTCATTTTACCAAGTCTTTTCCATAACTAATTCTATACTACAGAATCTTAGCTACTGACAGATGCAAACCTGAAATGGGAAAATGAGAGAAGATGGGTCACTGCAATCTTGTCGGGCACTACACGGGATTCCCACATCACAGCATACGAGACATTGATCAGTAATGTGTTCCAGGATTTTCCTCGATACAGTTTCCACCATTACAGGAAGTGCTGCATAACATTTGCTATACATCAGAAACACCAGATATAGGGAATGCCACATAACTTCATAAGTATGATCATAACCAATAGTGTTGTTCTGTATTCTCATGAAACAAAAAGAGAGAAATGAAACAACAAGGTAATATGCATTGATAGATACCAAGAAATGAGTAAAACAGAGAAGTGAAACTGTATTAATAGTAAATATACAATCCTGTTTTGATGTGAAAACAGGTCCTGGATACTGAAACTACAAAGCAGAAAATGCAGAAACCAGAAAAACAAATGGCCTAGGCAATTCAAGAGCGCCAAGTCTCTCCCCTCAGAAGTCCCAAGTCCCAGCCTAGTCTCAGTAAATATCGCTCCCTCGTCAGTCATCAAATATCCCCTACAGCTGAATCACACACCCCTCTACCATCCCTACTGCCAACTTAGCAGTTGGTTAGTGGAAACCTTCCCATTCTCTCCCTGGGCATAATTCCCTGCATTTGTGCCTCTTCTTTCTCCTTACTTATACCTTAGTTATTCTAGGGGTCCTATCATGCATGAAAAGTAACTCCATATGACCTAGATGATTATAGATCATGATTTCCACTTACAAACAAATATGTAGATTCAATATTATGAATTAGATCACGGTTTTGATTCAGCTTAACAGATGTAAATCCCATGGATTGCATGCAGGTCGGTCAAGGGTTTTAACAAATAAATTAAAAAATACTAGGTGCAATTCTTAATTGTTTTACGAGCAACAATTTCAGGATGCTGATTATTGTTGTTATCTTCCATGCTTGAGATACCACATCTCACCCAAGATACTGTTCGAACAGTCATTTCAAGAACAGGTAATGACTAATTACCATTATGCAGAGAGACTAGATTTATCTGACCAATTTAAAAGAATGAAATGGTGCAACCACAATTACTCCTCACAATGATATAAATCATATTCATTCAGACCACAATATCCACCATTATTAACAATACATACTCCTCTAGTCTTATTTATAAGAACAAAATGATAAATCACAAAAACCATAGAAGCACATTAAAAGAAGGTAATGCTAACTATTTTCCAAAACTACTCTAAAGTGTTAACACTGTTTACATGAAACCAACTTGCATATAAACGATGGATTTCAAGGTAAAATAGAACTTACAATAAAATATAGGGCATAAAAGGAATTTCAATAATTAATACATTATAAAAAGTGCATTATTTTTCTGATATTTAGGTACCTAAAAATATAATCTAATTGTCTCTAATAAAAAGGACCCGAGGGCCGAGGTAGTATTTTGTAATAAAGCCAACCCATCAAAAAGGGGAAAAATAAGGAAATTTAGTAATAGATTCTGACTGATCAGAATGTAAATTTCGGTGTTAGGAGCATGTAATGCATGCATAAAAACTAGGCTTTAGATATCATTCAATCAAACCCAAATTCATTTAGTAACGGAAATATAACATGCATGCAGAATTTATACGGATATCATCTTTCATTTAAACCACAGAAATGCAGAAAAGCAAAAATAAAATCTAACCAGCAAAGACTCCTTTGGAAAGATCAATCAAATCTCTAAGAGCAAAAAAGTCATTGCTTTCAAGAAGATATCGCCGATTTCCAACTCCTTTGTTGATAGACCTCCGGAACGGGCAGCGAACATATGGGAGCATTGTTCCTATCTTTTTCCTGACACTCATAACATGAAGTAAGGCTGGGACCTTTGACAAAAGGAAGGGATTAACGGCAGTGACACAAAGCATGGGCTGCAGGAGAAATTCCATTCATAAAAATGCAACCAAGGTAAATGTAAGAATAACTACAAACAAGATTAAACTAGGGGGAAGGAAAAGAATATCCATGTATATATTATGCTGATTGACCCACAACTAAGTAACAAATAAGATCTGTTTAAACAACACATATATATATTCATGTTGAATCCTCGCAAGTTGTGCAATTGTTTTTTTTTTTCTCGGAAAACTTTCTAGGCATTCCTTAGAATTATATTGGATCCAAATACAAATTTACAAGTCAATGACAGCTAAAAGTGGACATAACTAGGAAAATTAAGCTATAACACAAACCAATAAAAGCCATAATATGCACAAGGAATTAGCCAATAACAACTAAGCATGCATCAATATGTATGCATTAGTGTAGTTGCTTTGTATCACTTCACAGTCTGTGTGTCCAATGCTCACTGTAGTTGACAACTTTTGGACAACTCCCTCCCTCTCTCATACTCATTATATTCTTACTCTCTCCCCCTCTCACTTTATTGTTTTTGTTGCAAAAGAAGAAGAAAAAAAAAGAGGGTTGTCCCAAAAGTTGTCAACTTTTGGTTGTTCAAATATCACTACTCTTCCTTAAAATTAGCAAATACTATATCAGTGTGTATATCTAGGAAATCCTAGCTTTTTACAGCCAACAAAGAGGAGATAGAAACATCACTTTCTAGTTAACTTACACATAAGAGACTTTGGACATAAACATGCATCCGAAAGAATATTGGGTGAAAATGGTGGGAAAGCATAAATCCAAAATTACCTGTTCATGTATAGAATCCAGATATGACTTTGCCAGCTGAGAAACAGGATAATGTGTGAAATCCCAATGATGCAAAACCCTTGCCGGCAAGACCGCAGTATCATTTGTATGGCAAGAAGAGCAGAACATTTGACCAGTATATTCACAAAGTCGAGGTTTCCCCCATCCAAATGTCTGTACAAAATCCCAAATTGACGTATTTCCATCATCAAAATGCCTATGGCATCCAGCGCATGTGTGATGTTGTGCTTCTAACAACTGCCTCGTTGATTTATTTGATGGAATTTCAACAATAAGGGATATGGTCTTCCCCCAAGAGGAAGAGTTTCGAATGTTTTCCCCTCTTGTAAAAGAAGACAGAGACACCGGTGAATTTGTCACAGGTGAACTGGGATGTGAATCTTCAGAGGACAAAAACCAAACAAGTGCTCTTGGAGGACTTGAAAAGAACCTGGAAGAGAGAATAGACTGTAAACACTCTTGAATAAGAACACTTCTCTTTGCAATAATATCAAGAGATGCACTTCTAAATATCTTTGATTCCTTTTCGACGGAAGACCAAGGCAAAGGTAAAGTCCAGCCTTGCTCGTTGAATAAGGTTTTCATGCAACGATGAAGAGTTAAGAAATCACGATATCTCTTTTCAACCTCCCAATGATCCTTGCCACTCCACACTTTTATTTTATAAACAGTGTATTCCTTCACACCAACCAATCTTTCACTGAAAGAAACATCCCCTCTTTTCTGCCTTGCACCTACCACTTCTATCCTATCTATTCTTCTTGGGCGCTGAACTATCAGGTAAGCATCATCTTTCCTAGAAGTAGAAGCAGTCAACCCACCATCTCTTGAAGGCATAGACAGTTGCGGATCAAGCATTCTGTTACCAACATTAAACCTAGTTGCTGGAGAATCCATAGACTCCAGTAAAATTTCTTCCATGTCCTGAACAACCTCATCGTAGAATTCATTTAGCTCAAGGTCCTCTATCTGCAATATTTAGTGAAACATTAAACCCTGTACAGGTTGAATGATAATTGTAACAAAGTCTCAAGTCAGTCTTCAACGACACTTCTCAACATCTGTTTTATGAGGCGGCAAATAAAAACAACCTTACCAACAACAAAAACTAATAAACGAGAAAGCTAATTAAGTCATTCATCCAATATGTCAATTTCAAAAATAAATAATAATACTGTAGATTACAGACTCTAGTTTCAATTGAACACATCGTATTGAAATATGTAAAGAACAGTTTCAACAATCAGCCAAATTGGTCTTCCTGAACATTATGCCTGTTTAGTACATGACCACTACTCAACTATACCTGCTACAATTTAAAACCTTGGATTTACATATTAATTAAAACTGTACGAATTGAGTTAGCTAGCACACATAATAATTGTAAGTTTCAAAACGATAACTTGAAAAACATATAGGAGCATATGACCCATTGCTCACCTTAGGTGTCACATGACTTTCTTCTAGTACATTTGTCGAAGTGGAAGACCTCTCTAATGTTTTCCTCATTCCACCGTTCGATGGCAGCACAATTGCTTTAAGGTTCTCAAATGATTTTTCATTCACATTCCCTACATGAACAGATGCACTAGAAGAACTTACATCAACTCTACTATCACGAAATTCGTCAAACTTCAATTCAGAATCATCCAACTCCGGCTTTTCCAATTGAACATCGCCAGAGGCACCGGCTTCATCACTATTAATGTACTGATTCCCCTTTCCCTCATTTCCACCATCAGAAACATGCAAATCCTTCTGAGGATCTTCTTCTGGCAGCAGACCCAAATCAGCCTCACAGATAGAAGTTTCAGAAGAACCAACTAATTTGTCCATGGCCCTATCCGTATCCCTATCCCTCAGCTCTTCTATAGCTTCTGGATTAACAATATCCTTTGTTTCTTCAACTTCATTATTGACAATGACGGCGTTCTTCTCATCCTTTTGACCGGAACTTACTCCCTCTTCTTCAACTCGATTATTATTTTCTGGTGGATTGCGAAACAGATCAGAATCAACAGAAACTGGTCCATTTTGTAGCAAAAAATCTTCCAAATCATGTGAACCAAAAGCCACAGAAGAATTCATAAACAATGGATTCTCATTTGGAACTTCTATTCCCTCATATAAATGCATATTCCTCGAAGAATAAAACTCATTCTTCACATTTTCACCTTTGGACGAATAAAACTCATTCTCATTATCACCATCACAACCACTCCCATAATTGAACATAGATTCTTCACCTTCCGAAAATTCCTCTTCCCCATCCCTCTCAATGGATTTTTCCCCAAATTCACCTCCATTTTCATTTTCATTCGCATCAAATTGTTCTTCAGTTCGGTTATTTCCGATCAACTCCGACGAATCAAGACCGGTGATATCAAGCTCATCACAATCATCACCGTACAATTCCAATCCACTCGAACCATACCTAAAATTCTTCCGATTTGTCTCCGTCGCAATTCCATCATCGAAGCGTCGAGAAGAACCGAAATCGATATCTGAAAAATCGTGGAAAACGGTGATGGCACTGTGAAGGCTCATACTTGTGCTCGGTGTTCCCATGATTGAATTAGCGCTGCAGTAACGTTCTAATTCGGAGTCGGCGCCGAAGGAAGAACGGCGAGAGGTGGCGTCCGATTGGCGAAGACGTAACGGAGGAAATGAATCCAACGGATCCGGTGAGCCGCTCATGATTGATGGAAGAGAAATGAGAAAACGAACGGTGGATGATTCTCGATGGATCGCGCGGGATTATGAAATTGAGCACACACACTACTGAGAGAGAGAGAGAGAGAGAGAGAGAGAGACGCAAACACAACACAAGGGAAGATGATTTTTTTTTTTGTTTTTTAACACAAGGGAAGATGATGATGACACGATGCAGGGGAAAAAATGTTTTAATTTTTTTAACTGAAAATAAAGTTTTTTTTTTTTTTTTTTTTTGACTAAAGTCTTAATTTATTTATTTTTAATTTGAGGATAAAGTTTTTGTTTTTTTTTTTTTGCTTAATAAAGATAAAAAATAGAAATTGTGAAGAGGGAAAAGTATTATACAACGACCTTTTGTTTGTTTTTATTTATCTGCCTATTTGACCTACCAATCAACTTTGCTATGCATATGAAGTTATGATTTATGAACCACCCTGCATATTGAATTTATTTATTTACTATTGAAAAATTTATCCTTTTGATGTAAAAATAAATTTATTCTTTTGACCAAATAGAATCTTATAAGAATAGAATATAGTGTTTATTCATCATAGTTGGGTGCGATATGTTAATCCACGAGAGACTTTCGTGTTTTAATTATTGGGTACGCTTTGACTAATCGAAGCAGAATCTACCAAGTTTACATTTATGGGTTCAAAAATGAAACATTCCAGTGCTGCTGAATGCTCGATCAAAAGCATGTTGGAAAGTCTTGGCTTGCAAAACTTGTCGGTAACCCAAAGGTCAAACTCTTCCATTTAACATGTAAAAATATATAGGAGGAGGAGAATCATGATTGTGCCCTTTTGAAAAATTTTACTAAATTTTTTTCTTGCAATGTAATATTTATATAGTTATTTGATCGGAAATGAAAATTTCAGATGTAATGGTCAAATTGATGTAGTTTTTGTATACTCCCTCCGTCCCATTTTATTTGAGTCTTTTGCAAAAAACACACATATTAAGAAAAAGGTAAAAATGAATGAGAAATACTCTTAATTTTACCAAATTACCCTTATTGAGACTCTCTATGCACTTTTTAAGTGCAAGTAATAACTATTCTAAAAAGTGGAAATACAAGTATAGGGGGGGGTTGATGAAAGAAGTTCCAGGTTGGGTAAAATAGAAAAGATTAAAGTATTTATAAATTATAACTAGAAGGGTAATGTAGAAAATATCATGTGTCACACTATATGCATTTTTTATCTTTAAAATAGTATAATTTTCGATATTAGGACAATGCCAAATAATTTACAATGTTAGCCAAACAATTTCTGAAAAATACGTAGGAATATGATTTCATCATTATATTTCTTGAAAAGTTCTACCTAGAAACGAATTTAGATGACTTCAAACAAATACCCCCAAATAGTAGTAAATGACCAACAATCAGTCAAAACAAAATATAACAGAACTGTAAACAATAAAAGATTGGCTGTATTCAACCTGAAATACCGAATGTGAAGATTGTCTCAAAAAGCAGTACGGGGTTGCTACATTACATTGGAAGGAAGCAATGAAAAGTGACCTATATCACTTCATTTTAGCCAAAGTAAATAGAACATGACGATTAACTCTGGGATCATACTTTCGAAACTCAAGTTTCTCTGTAAACTGTCTTGGTTTTCTCTTAACATAGAAGAATCCAGTTCCCGCAGTAGACACAAGTTTTACAAATATCTGAGCCTTCTTCTTCGCGCTACTCATTTCTTACTAGAAACAAAATATATCTAAAATCAATGTGTATTTTGAGGTCCCTAATATATACATATTCAGTTTCTATCAAAACTGCGTAAATAAAATAAGCATAAAAAATAATGAATGAAAGCTTTCATAGAGTTATTAAAAAGGTTGATAAACCCGAGAGTCCAAGGAAAAACTAAGGTTGAGCAACATAATCCATAACACTATCAAATACAAAGATTAGATAAATAACACATATTTTCCAACAGCAACATAAAAAAATGGCTTAAATATGCTTTTGATCCCGGCAATTATGTCTTGTTTTGAAAAGAGACCCTGTAAAAAAAAAATTTTGATTTTAGTCCCTGCAATATCTCAAAACTTTCAAAAGAGCCCCTGACTGGATTTCTTCATAATATTGCAGGGACTAAAATTAAATTTTTATGTTTTTACAGGGACTAAAATCAATTTTTTATTTTTTTACAGGGGCTATTTTCAAATCAAGATATAATTGCAGGGACCAAAAACATATTTAAAAATTGGCCACGTCAGCACTAAATCCAGTCAGGGGCTCTTTTGAAAGTTTTGAGATATTGCAGCGACTAAAATCAAATTTTTTTTTTACAGGGACTCTTTTCAAAACAAGGCATAATTGCAGGGACCAAAAGCATATTTAAGCCTAAAAAAATATATTGATGTACAAATAACCTAGCTCCAACAAGGAAATGTGCTATGCTATCATGTTTCTGTTTTCTACCTTCAACCAATTTTCAGAAACTCTACAGAAACAAGCACTTATACAGTCGGAAACTAGATTAGGTGATTATCACAAAATATAAGGTTACCAAACCCCAACTCCCAGCAATTATTAGGGTTCGCACTTATGCAGAAGGGGTTAGGATGCACACCTGCCTACTCAATCTCTATTCTTCCAGGTGCAAGAACTAAATCAATGACCCAATGAATAAAATAAAATAAAAAAATGATCCAAATCAATTAAATTGGTTTAGTTTTTTCCCATGTTGGGACCCATATCAATTACAAGTTAAAAGTTACAACACCTAAAAGCTAGCTTATCAACTATCAGCTAGCTTATAGCTTAATTTTAATATACAAAGCCTAAATATACAATATGCAGATCATCATCAACATTTAACAAGCACCTAGACTTGATGGAGGTGCATTCAGTTTTGTATTCAAATAACACCCACCCACCACTTAGGACATTTAACAAACACCTAGAAGGCAACACATTAAGTGCAAAAATAAATCCCAAGCCCATACTTAAAAAATCTTAACCATTTTAACAAATAACAACACAAAGATACATTACACCAACATCCAAACTCATCTAACAAACACAACATTCATCATCAACAAAAATATCATCTGCGCAAAAATCCTCAAAAATCAAAATTCTCAAATAACCTAAAAATACGAGTTCTAAACACAAAACTTAAAATTCAAAATAATAGTTGAAGAATGAGAGAAATTTTTTTGATAAACTTACATTCAACAAGAATGAAAATTAAGAGAAGCTGTGAGAACGAGAGAGAAAAGCGCGATTCGTGAAACTGTTTTTTTTTTTTTTCAAAAACGAAAAACAAAGAAAAATATTAAAATAAAATTGATTGGGCCAGTTGGGTTGGGCCTTTTAGCCAATATATTTGGTACTTTAGACCACAAACAAAACGTCGTCGTTTAAACGCAAAGTTTTCATTTCAAAACGACAAGCTCAACGCAAATACGACATCGCGTTTTAATCTTTCTTTTCCACTACGTGGTTAACAAAACAAAAGCTCTGAGATCCAATCCCAAAAATGATATCGTTTCCACGATCAGAATTTTCACGATCAGACTTCGTATGCATAGTTCGATTGTAATAATTGTATCGTTGGAAAACTAGTTTATAAGAAAGAGTCATTTAGTTTGACCAAAACTATCGGTCTGGTTGAACGGTCCAATTAGGTGATATTGAACGGTCTGATTGATAATGCTTATCCATTAGCGTGGTCAAACTATGATTCCTAATTCGAATTTTATAAGAAAGAGTCATGGTAAGCTATGCTTATCCATCGAACTATGCATACGAAGTCTGATCGTGAAAATTCTGATTTCCAATCGAACTATGGTATACTATCATAGTTTCGTAATAGTTTGGTAATAGTAAATCAAATCACATTTTAAATCACTTAGTTACAAACTCTCTCAACTTCCTGGTCAATTTTCCAAGCTCTAATTCTCCTGAAGTTTGGTAATAGTATACCATCCTAATATGGGTTTTCTCCATGAAACGATCTAAAACTGATAAGGGTAAGTATTTTCCCGGTTCAACGGCCTTTGTGCTCACCACAGTTCTTTTGCAAATAATACTTACCGTGGTTGCCATTTTTATGTAAAACGAATATGAGGATATAACAGCACTATGTATCAGTATTCAGTAGTACCAGAATAATGAATTTGGCTATGTGATATAATACATGGGGTTTTGCACACATATATAAGATAAATTAAGGTACAAATATAATAGTCATATATGCGAGAAATGAAAAGGTGCATGTGATTTGTTGATTTTCAAGGGGAAACAAAATGTGTGCAAGAAAATAAACAGCAATACATTAGGCAATGGTATTTTCATGTTCCTTGAATGTTGCCTTATTTTTGGGGGGGGGGGGGGGGGGGGCGATGAAAGAAGTTCCAGGTTGGGTAAAATAGAAAAGATTAAAGTATTTATAAATTATAACTAGAAGGGTAATGTAGAAAATATCATGGGTCACACTATATGCATTTTTTACCTTTAAAATAGTATAATTTTCGATATTAAGACAATGGCAAATAATTTACAATGTTAGCCAAACAGTTTCTGAAAAATACGTAGGAATATGATTTCATCATTATATTTCTTGAAAAGTTCTCCCTAAAAACGAATTTAGATGACTTCAAACAAATACCCCCAAATAGTACTAAATGACCAACAATCAGTCAAAACAAAATATAACAGAACTGTAAACAATAAAAGATTGGCATTATTTAACCTGAAATACCGTATGTGAAGATTGTCTCAAAAAGCAGTACGGGGTTGCTACATTACATTGGAATGAAGCAATGAAAAGTGACCTATATCACTTCATTTTAGCCTCAGTAAATAGAACATGACGATTAACTCTGGGATCATACTTTCGAAACTCAAGTTTCTCTGTAAACTGTCTTGGTTTTCTCTTAACATAGAAGAATCCAGTTCCCGCAGCAGACACAAGCTTTACAAACATCTGAGCCTTCTTCTTCGCGCTACCCATTTCTTACTAGAAACAAAATATATCTAAAATCAATGTGTATTTTGAGGTCCCTAATATATACATATTCAGTTTCTATCAAAACTGCGTAAATAAAATAAGCATAAAAAATAATGAATGAAAGCTTTCATAGAGTTATTAAAAAGGTTGATAAACCCGAGAGTTCAAGTAAAAACTAAGGTTGAGCAACATTATCCATAACACTATCAAATACAAAGATTAGATAAATAACACAAATTTTCCAACAGCAACATAAAAAAATATAGGGTAAATAGGTCAATACCCCCTGCAAAATAGGCGAGTTTTGCATTACCCCCCTTGTAATTTTTTTTTTGGTAGTGTATTTTACCCCCCTATGTTCGGAAAAAAAAAAAATCGGCAGGGGGTTAAAATACACTACCAAAATTTTTTTTGAACATTGCAGGGGGTATTCATACAAAAAAAATTACAAGGGGGGTAATGCAAAACTCGCCTATTTTGCAGGGGGGTAAAGACCTATTTACCCAAAAATATATTGATGTACAAATAGCCTAGCTCCAACAAGGAAATGTGTTAAGCTATCATGTTTCTATTTTCTACCTTCAACCAATTTTCGGAAACTCTACAGAAACAAGCACTGATACAGTCAGAAACTTGATTAGATGATTATCACAAAATATAAGGTTACCAAACCCCAATTCCCAGCAATTATTAGGGTTCGCACTTATGCAGAAGGGGTTAGGATGCACACATGCCTACTCAATCTCTATTCTTATAGGTGCAAGAACTAAATCAATGACCCAATGAATAAAATAAAATCAAAAAAACTGATCCAAATCAATTAAATTGGTTTAGTTTTTTCCCATGTTCGGACTCATATCAATTACAAGTTAAAAGTTACAACACCTAAAAGCTAGCTTATCAACTATCAGCTAGCTTATAGCTTAATTTTAATATACAGAGCCTAAATATACAATATGCAGATCATCATCAACATTTAACAAACACCTAGACTTGATGGAGGTGCATTGAGTTTTGTATTCAAATAACTCCCTCCCACCACTTAGGACATTTAACAAACACCTAGAAGGCAACACATTAAGTGCAAAAATAAATCCCAAGCCCATACTTAAAATCTTAACCATTTAAACAAATAACAACACAAAGATACATTACACCAACATCCAAACTCATTTAACAAACACAACATTCATCATCAACAAAAATATCATCTGCGCAAAAATTCTCAAAAATCAAAATTCTCAAATAACCTAAAAATACGAGTTCTAAACACAAAACTTAAAACTCAAAATAATAGTTGAAGAATGAGAGAAGAAAATTTGATAAACTTACATTCAACAAGAACGAAAATTGAGAGAAGCTGTAAGTACGAGAGAGAAAAGCGCGATTCATGAAACTGTTTTTTTTTTTTTTCAAAAACGAAAAACAAAGAAAAATATTAAAATAAAATTGATTGGGCCAGTCGGGTTGGGCCTTTTAGCCCATATATTTGGTACTTTAGACCACAAACAAAACGTCGTCGTTTAAACGCAAAGTTTTCGTTTCAAAACGACAAGCTCAACGCAAAAACGACATCGCGTTTTAATCTTTCTTTTCCACTACGTGGTTAACAAAACAAAAGCTTTGAGATCCAATCCCAAAAACACGAATAACCACCACCACCACCATGTCAAGCTCTTGGCTGCAGCACTCGTTAGGATCTCTCCATCACTATATTTTTTCCTTTTTCTTTTTTTTTTGGTCAAGCTCCCTCTTTTTTATTTCTATAAATTCTAATTTTTTATCTCTCATTTTCTACAATTTATTTTCTGCATTACATTTGTTTACTACTAATTCTTCTTACTGCAATTTTTTTTAATATTGTTATATAATATTATTAACAAATATTGTGTTCTTTTAATATGTTATATAATATAATTAACAAATATTGTGTTTTTTTTCTTCAGGTTGTATAAAAAGAAAGAAGAACCAAGAAAATAAAGAATCTATCAAAAAAGAAAGAACAAAAGATGAAGTGTATACATCACTATATTTTTTCCATAGCATGAATAAATGATGATGGAAAGAATGACTACAAATCTTCTACTATACAATTTTTTTTCCATAGCATGAATAAAGGATGATGGAAAGAATGACTACAAATCTTCTACTATACAATTTTTTTTTCTTCTTTTATGTATTCTCTTCTCCTAAATTTCTTAAATTCCAAACTGTAACAAACCATTCCAGAAAAATATAATAAATATTTGAAATCATGTTTTATACTTTTTCCGTTTTACTCATCTTGAATAAATTACTAAAAGATGAGATGAAGTAAATTAGACCAAAAAGTTGTCCTTCCTAATTCTGATTAAAAATAAAAATAAAATAAACAAAACAATAAATTATTAGACTAAGAAAACTAGATCCAAAATAAACATGCATGAAACAAACTTAACTTCATGAAAATGCAGGTAAGGAAAGGTTGGAACTTGGAATGAATATTTATACTTTGTTAAGATGAAATTTCCATACGCAATGCTTTTAGCAGTTAGTAGTCAATTTGATGCTTCTACACCCTTTTAAAAGAAATTTCAAAAGAAAATAGATGTTTCTAAATAATGAGGATAATCATGTCACCAAATTGGATTTAGTAGATAATATCCCAACTTAATTGCATCTAGGTCATAATAGAAATATTTTTTAAACATGTGATTAGCGATTCAATTTTAGATTTGTATTATAAAAAAATTCAGTTTAAAAAAAGAAAGTGTTAATGTTTTGTTGATTGGCTCATTTTGGTATAACAACTTTATGTCACAATGTTGGATGCAATGTTTCAACATCCGGATACCTTTCCAGGTTAAGTGAAACGCGCGCCTCATTTAATGCGCCACCCTTTGATTATGGAATCCGCGTCTTTTGTTTGTGCTTTAATTATGCTTGATTTATTAGAGTATCTCTACGTGATTATTTCCAAAAGAACTCTGCATAGCTTTTGGAAACATTTGACTACACTCATTAATCACGTGCTGAAGTGTGCAAGGAGTATTGAAGCCCAAGTTCCAAAGAAGCCCATGAAGACTCTTAGTATATAACCTTCTTTGTAACCCTAGTTTTGTACGTGTGTGTTGTATTCTGAAAGTGTCTCATTTTGTACTAGGGTTTGTGTTAGAAAACTTGTGAGCCTACCTTGCATTTCCTTTATGCAAGACTAGGACATAGGATCTTGTATTTGTGTTAACTACTCCTAAGCTTTGAAGTACGGAGTTAGTTTGTGTTGGAGTGTGATCTCAAACAATTATATCTTTGTCTATTGTCACTGGTTGAATGATTGATTAGGAGGTGAGATGAGATCTCAAACTTAGGAGTTCCTAAGTTGAAGTTGCATGAGATAGTGTCTAAGTCATAAGTTGTAAACGGGTGTGTTTAGCTTAGGATTAGAACTATCATAGTGTACTCCTCTCCTGGATTGGTATCCCCCAGACTAGGGCTTGTTTAAGTGCCGAACTGGGTTAACAATTGAACTGTGTCTTTTATCTTTTGTTAACGTTATTTATTGTATTGTTCGTTCTCTCTGGTGAATGTTCCAACATCGTATTCAACATCTCAAGTGTTGGAACATTACATAGCACATTCCAATCCTGCGTGCCGGAATTTCAATTGGCATCAGAGCAGGCACTCTGCCTGTACCTGGGTGAGATCTAGGGAAGTTATTTTCTGGCGCCATGGAAAAGGAAGGAGGATTTGTCAACAGACCACCCCTGCTAGATGGGACGAACTATGATTACTGGAAGTCGCGCATGGCCGCCTTTCTCAAGTCCATTGATTCCCAAGTGTGGAGGGCAATCTTGTCAGGTTGGGAGGCTCCTGTTGTCACTGACAAAGATGGGAACAAAACCAGTGTTCTAAAGGCAGAGCTCGAGTGGACAAAGGAAGAACAAGATCTGTCTACCTACAATTCGAAAGCCATCAATGCTCTCTTCAATGGAGTTGATAGAAGTATGTTTCGTCTCATAAAGAAATGTGTGGTTGCCAAAGAAGCCTGGGACATTTTGGAAACAGTTCATGAAGGAACATCTAAGGTAAAAATGTCTAGACTTCAACTCCTTACCACAAAGTTTGAAAGTTTAAAAATGAAAGAGGATGAAAGCGTTCATGAGTTTTACATGAACATTCTGGATATAGCCAACTCCTTTGATGTGCTTGGTGAAAAAATGAATGATGCTAAGTTGGTCAGGAAAATACTTAGATCTCTCCCTAAAAGGTTTGATATGAAGGTTACAGCTATAGAAGAAGCACATGACATCAACACTATGAAGGTTGATGAGCTAATTGGTTCCCTTGAAACCTTTGAGTTGGCTATAAATGAAAGAGGAGACAAAAAGAGCAAGAGTATAGCTTTTGCTTCCAACACTGATGACTGTGAGTCTACTGATGGTCTTGATTAAGATGATGGATTCACAGAAGCACTTGCCATGGTTGGTAGAAAACTCAGACAGGCTTGGAGACAAAAACCAAATGGGCAGAACATCCGATTCAACATCAACACTCAGGCTGATAAGTTTAAAAGAGGTAAAAGTGATGAGAAGCAAACTCCATCAAAAGGTGTACAATGCCATGAATGTGAAGGATATGGGCACATAAGAACTGAGTGTGCTACCTTCCTCAAGAAACAAAAGAAGAGCATGACTGTTACTTGGTCTGATGAAGATGACTCTGAGGAAGATAATGAATCAGCAAAATGTGTAACTGCTCTTGCTGGAGTGTGTGCATCAGATGTGGAGTCAGTTGATAAAGGACTGTCATATGATGATCTTCTTGCATCTTATAGGGACTTGTATGAGAAGGACTTGGAGATAAACAAAGTCCTACACAGGCAAAAGAAGACAACTGTTCAACTCACCACTGAAAGAGATGAATGATTGAAAAGAATAGTTGGGCTAACTGAGGAAGTTGCTCAACTTAATTCTCAGCTGGAGAATACAATGAAGCAGATCAGGATGTTGAATACTGGGACAACTGTTCTAGATAAAATTCTGGATGAATAAGAAAAGAACAAAGGTGTTGGGATAGGATTTGACTACAGGAAGATGAACAACAAATAGCACAAGAATACAGAAAAGTTCATACCTGCAGAAAGTGTATATGACCCTACATCTGGGAAGCAGATGTTGAAACGTCCTGTTCAACATCATGGAGCCAGTTCTAACAGAAGACCTAGAAGATGGGTTTGTCATCATTGTGGCAAAAGAGGGCACATAAGGCCTTACTGCTTCAAATTATATGGATATCCTCAGTGGTATCACCACAATGAAGGTGAGAATGTTAGTACACCAACACAGCAGCCTGAGAGAGAATGGAAGCCAAAGACTGAACCAAAGAAAGAGACAGCTCAAATTGCTCACATTGCACTCAAAGCTACCTCTAGAAACTGTTGGTATTTTGACAGTGGATGATCAAGACACATGACTGGAGAAGATGGTAACCTAGATGAACTAGAAGCCTATGCTACCAACTATGTAACATTTGGTGGTGGAGCCAAAGGTGAGATTGTTGGCATTGGAAAAGTTGTCAAGAAAGGTCTGCCAAGGCTAGAGAAGGTTTTGCTTATGAAAGGCCTGACTGCCAATCTTATCAGTATCAGTCAGCTATGTGATCAAGGTATGAGAGTTAGTTTTACTGACTCTAAGTGTGAGGTTAGAAATACACAAGGCAAAGTTGTGATGACAGGAATGAGATCAAAGGACAACTGCTATCACTGGATTGATGCTGAAGAAGCAAAAATATCTACCTGTCTAGTTAGCAAGGAAGAAGTTTGGTTATGGCACCAAAAGTTGGGTCATCTACATCTGAGAGGAATGAAGAAAGCCATCTCAACTGGAGCTATAAGAGATTTACCTAAACTCAACATTGAAGAGGGGAGAATCTGCGGTGAATATCAGATTGGTAAGCAAACTCGAATGCCTCATCAGAAGTTGGAACATCAGGTAACCTCTAAGCCACTAGAACTACTACACATTGATCTCATGGGACCAATGCAGGTGGAAAGCATAGGTGGAAGAAGGTATGCTCTGGTAGTTGTTGATGATTTCTCAAGATTTACATGGGTGAATTTCATTAGAGAAAAATCAGATAGCTTTGATACTCTCAAACTTCTTTGCTTACTACTTCAAAGAGAGAAAGACTCATCAATTGTAAGGATCAGAAGTGACCATGGAAGGGAATTTGAGAATGCTAAGTTTTCTGAATTTTGTGAAGCTGAAGGAATAAAACATGAGTTTTCCTCTCCAATCACCCCACAACAAAATGGAGTAGTGGAAAGGAAGAATAGGACCCTACAAGAATCTGCAAGAGCCATGTTGCATGCTAAGAAGCTACCATATCACTTTTGGGCTGAAGCCATGAACACTGCCTGCTATGTTCATAATAGAGTAACAATGAGAAAAGGTACAAATTGCACTATTTATGAACTCTGGAAAGATAGGAAACCCACTGTGAAATACTTCTATGTCTTTGGGAGTAAGTGTTACATTCTAGCAGACAGAGAACAGAGAAGAAAAATGGATCCAAAGAGTGATGAGGGGATTTTCTTGGGATACTCAACTAACAGTAGAGCCTACAGGGTCTACAATTCCAGGACTATGACCATGATGGAATCCATTAATGTTGTGATTGATGATCTTGGTACTGAAACTGAGCCAGATGTTGAATCAAATGTTGAAGCATTACCAACTTCAGGAACAGCTTCTGAAGTCAGGACAGAGATTCAAGAAGAAGAGGAAATAAGAGAGCCTCACACTGTCAGCAAAGGTCTCTCAGTCAGAGTTCAGAAGAACCATCCCCAAGAACTCATTATTGGTGATCCTCAACAAGGAATCACAACCAGAAGAACTAATGAGGTAATTAGCAATTCTTGTTTTGTATCTCTGATTGAACCAAAAAATGTCAAGGAAGCTCTTAAAGATGAGTACTGGATTGAGGCTATGCAAGAAGAGCTCAATCAGTTCAAAAGAAGTGAAGTTTGGGACCTGGTACCTAGACCTAGTGGAGTCAATGTCATTGGCACTAAATGGGTTTACAAGAACAAGTCTGATGAGAAGGGAGTAGTCACTAGAAACAAGGCAAGGTTGGTTGCTCAAGGCTACATTCAAGTGGAAGGTCTTGACTTTGATGAAACCTTTGCACCAGTAGCAAGGTTGGAAGCTGTCAGACTGTTATTAGGAGTGGCATGCATACTGAAGTTTAAACTGTACCAAATGGATGTCAAAAGTGCTTTCCTGAATGGGTACCTACAGGAGGAAGTATATGTTGAGCAGCCTAAGGGATTTGTAGATACAAAGTTTCCTGATTATGTGTACAGATTGAAGAAGGCTTTATATGGGTTGAAGCAAGCTCCTAGAGCTTGGTATGAAAGGCTTACTCAATTTTTAGTAAATCATGGCTACAGAAAGGGAGGATCAGACAAGACTCTATTTGTTAAAGAAAGTGAAGGAAAGTTGATGATAGCTCAGATTTATGTTGATGATATAGTGTTTGGTGGGATGTCGGATCAGATGGTCCAACATTTCATTTCCCAGATGCAATCTGAGTTTGAAATGAGTTTGGTAGGAGAATTAACCTACTTTCTGGGACTACAGGTCAAGCAAATGGAAGACACAATTTTTATCTCTCAAAGCAAATATGCTAAAAACATTGTGAAGAAGTTTGGTCTAGAATCTGCCAGTCACAAGAAGACACCAGCACCTACTCATTTGAAGTTGACCAAGGATGAAAGTGGCATTTCTGTTGATCAAAGTCAGTATAGAAGTATTATAGGAAGCTTGCTCTATCTTACTGCAAGCAGGCTAGATATTACTTTTGTTGTAGGTGTGTGTGCCAGATATCAAGCTGATCCAAAAGTCAGTCATCTTGCTCAAGTGAAGAGAATTCTGAAATATGTCAATGGAACTTGTGATTATGGTATTCTATACTCTCACAGTGAAAGCTGCAAGTTGATTGGATATTGTGATGCAAATTGGGCAGGAAGTGCTGATGATAGAAAGAGTACCTCTGGTGGTTGCTTCTTCCTAGGTAATAATCTGATCTCTTGGTTTAGTAAAAAGCAAAATAGTGTGGCCCTATCTACTGCAGAGGCAGAGTATATTGCAGCTGGTAGTTCTTGCTCCCAAATGATGTGGATGAAACAAATGCTTCAGGAGTACGATGTTGAACAGGATGTTCTAACATTGTATTGTGATAATCTGAGTGCGATTAACATCTCCAAGAACCCTATTCAGCATAGTAGAACTAAACATATTGACATTCGTCATCATTTTATAAGGGATCTTGTTGAGGATAATATTATTACATTGGAACATGTGAATACTGAAGAACAGATCGCAGATATATTCACCAAAGCATTGGACTTGAAACAATTTGAGAAGCTCAGGGGTATGTTGGGTATTTGCTTGCATGAGGAGTTATAGCAGTTAATGGGCTTTCGGCGTGCAACTGTCATTTTTCCCTCTCTCATATATTTTTGCACGCAATCCAAGGAAAATCAGAAAAACATCATTACTTACCTTATTCAACCGCTCTATACACGTTATATACCCTTCTACTCAACTTCTTTTGTTATTAATCCTAATTTCGTATTCGTTGTCGTCACAAACTCTTCATAATCTCTCAACTCTCTGCAACGATTCTACACCATTGGTCAAATCATGTCTTCATCCACCAAAACTCCCACAAAATCACGATCAACCACCACCGCTCCTCCCACTATCAACCCATCTGTCACTGAAGATGTACCTCTTAATGCTGACCCTATCTCAACGGTCTTTCCTGATGAAACAATTGCTATCACGCCTCCCAAGGCAAAATCTAAGAAGAAGAAATCAAAGAAATGTAGCAAGGCAGTCAAAGAATCTCAATCGACTGCTGAACCTAAGAAGAAGGAAAGAAAGCTGAAAAGGGGTGAATGTAGATTCCCTTTGAACATGGATGATCTTCTCACAAAAGATGATCCATTTAATCTCAAGGCAAAGGGTAATGTTAAATCATCTGAGAAGCACATCAGAGATGCAGATGTTGAAACATCATCTAAAGCTCCTGTTGCTACTGAATCTCCCATATCTGAAAAAGGTAAAAATTCTGAAACCCTAGGATCTGCTAAAAACCTAGGTTTAGATGCCTTAAATGATGCTATAGAAAATATGGATGTTGATAACACTGATGTAAGAGTTGAAGAAGAAGGGGGTGATGCTGTTCATCAAACCTTTGAGATTCCAGAGAAGACTCAGGATGTTGGACCGGATGTTGAAACATCCTTGGATCAACAGGCCAATAACTCTGAAGGTAACACAGAGGTGGATGCTGGTAAGGATGATAGTTTAATGAGTGCTGAGAAGGAAGTTAGCAAGCCACCTAGTGTGTCTAACTTGTCTAAGGATGACCAGGCTATGCCTGAGGCTACTGTTGAACTTCACTCTGAGGATGAAGAAACCTCTGTTCATCAGGAACATGAGGTCATTAATGTTGCTGATACTGTTGATGATGATGTTGATGAGGTCCCTATCTCTCAAGCTTTTGGAATCTCCAAACGTCTTAGGAGTAGCAAGGGAAAGTGTGTAGCTGGTTTGGAAGAAACACCTCAACCTGTGAAGAAAAATATAGGAAAAGGTGTGTCAATTGGACCCAAGAAAGGGTGGAGTATAGTTACTCCAAAGGTTTCTGCTGTGAAGACTAGAAAGAGGAAGGCTGCTACCTCTAGTGACACAGAGTACAATGTTGAAGCGGATGTGCCAAACATCCCAGCCACTAGCTCTGCTGTGAAGAAGTCTGTGGTTAAGTTTGTGGTTAAGAGGGTTCCCCTTGTTGTCAAATCAGTACCAACTGATAAGATTTCCTTCTACTATCCTGAGTATGCACACATGGGGAAGTTCATCTATCATAGGAGGTTGGCTTTGGAAAGAGAACTAGGAGCTGAAGCTATGAAGGTGGTAGAAATTGTTGATCTGATTAGGGAGGCTGGGCTTATGAAGACTGTCTCTAAACTGGGACCCTGTTATGAACAATTGGTGAAAGAATTTCTGGTAAATATCCCTGAAGACTGTGATGATCCCAAGTCTGATGATTTTCAAACAGTGTCTGTAAGAGGAGAAAAGATCAAGTTTTCCCCTCAGGTTATTAACCATTATCTGGGTATAGTTGAAGAGGAATGTGAAAAGATGCAAGTGTCCGACTCTCATGTTTGCAAGGTGATAACTGCAAACCAAGTTAAAGTTTGGCCCAAAAAGGGTAAGATTCCTTTTGTTAAGTTGTCTGTGAAGTATGCTATGTTGAACAGGATAGCTGCAACAAATTGGGTTCCCACTACCCACTCGTCTGATGTAGCTACAGGGCTGGGGAGATTAATTTTTGCTATTGGTACTCACAAGAAGCTGAATCTAGATGAGTTCATCTTTGAGCAGACCATGAAACATGCTAAGACCACTGCTGTCAAACTTCCTATTGCTTTTCCTACTTTGCTGTGTGACATTATTCTTGATCAACAACCTGCTCTCAGGTATATTTCTGATGTGGCCAAGCCTAGAGAGGCACCACTATCTTTTCACTTCAAGTTGTTTGCCAAGCATCATGTGCCAGACATTGTTGGAACATCTGGGACCTGTCATACCCCATTTTTTGACCACCCCAAAATTTTTCATTTAATTTTGCCAATTTTTAAAGCATATTAATTTCCATCATATTATTATTATTTATTAATTTTAAAATTGTCACAAATAGTATTTTATCCTGTTTACGCTGCTTAACTGTTTCTTTTTTAGATAATTAATTATGTGACTTTTTGAACTTTTTCCTTCACCATATATTTTCAAATATACTCTTGTACCAAAATTTGCTCATAAATTTAATTTTATTCCCATTTTACCCTTTTCAAAAATTTCAAATATTAAGGTAACTTCTTTTGCAAGTAATCTCATTTTTTACCCATTCTTCATGATTTTTAATTTATAATTTTATCTCCATCATTTCTATATATTATGAGCATAACAAAAATATTTTAATTATATTTTCATTTGCATTTTATTTTATATTATATTATTTTATTCATAATTACATTTTAAGTTCAAAAATTCACTTCTTCATCTACATGTAACCTTTTTTATTCAAACTTTTTTCAATTATTTCCAACTTAACTCATGCATTTTATAAACCTTAAAAAATAACATCTTTGCCCTTCATCAATTTTCTACGCTTAGTCATTATTTATCATTGTCATTATTTAATTCAATCTCCTTTGCATGTTCCCCCCCGGATGTATTGTATGGTTTAAAATTCCTTATGCTTATTATTGTTCGTTAGTATGTTTAGTATATTATTCCGAAGAAAGGAGACGCCTCGACCTATATGTCGTTGCAAAATGTCTAAGCGCGATTTAATATTTTAGGTTGTTTAGTTAAAGCGTTAGAACCCTCGCTAGAACCATTTAACCTTTTTAGCCAAAATATAGAGGTCAACACCTCTTCTCAAAATATCCAAAACATGTCACTTATCAAAAACATTTTTCAAAACAACTTGGATTTTAAACCAAGTCATTCAATCAATCAAACTTCATTTTCTTTAGGCAAAAACACTTGGTTTTTCAAATCAAGTCTTATTTTCAAATTCAAAAACCATTTTCATTAGGTTAAAACCTTGGAACTCAAGCCAAGAGCATTTTGTCATTAAAAACTCACTTTTCCCAATAATCACTCAATTTGCCCTAAATCTTGTACGTATTTGCAAACACATAAAAACAAGCGCTTAGATTAGAATACAAGAGGTTCCTATAGGATACTATAGATGCCTAGGGTGCTAATACCTTCCCTTCGCATAACCAACCCCCTTACCTCGATCTCTTTAATTAGGGTGTTTAACGGACTTTCTCCCTTCTTCGGAAAAATAAAAGCTCGGTGGTGTAATTGACAATTTTGTGATTCAACGCTCTTCAATAGCTTGATATCCAAAAATCACCGCGACAGGACCCAAGCTCCAGAGGCCACCATGTCAAGGAAAGAGATTGTTGCTGCTCTGAAAGATACCTGTGTTATGCTGGAAGAGAAGAAGACTTTCTTTGAGAAAATGATTGCTGCACTCGAGAAAGAAGAACAGGGTGCTGAAGCTGAGGGATGTCTGGATGTGCCATGCAATGTTGAAGCATCCTCCCTGATTGGATTGAGGGGGAGTGATCTGAGTGTGGTTATTTTTTTTTTCTGATTACTGTGAATGTCTGGATGTGCCATGCAATGTTGAAGCATCCTCCCTGATTGGATTGAGGGGGAGTGATTGTTCTTAATGTTTTTCAGGTAATCAGTGTTTGAGGGGGAGTGTGTCTATGTTTAATCCCTCAATGCTTCATAAGATGTTGAAACATCCTAACATTTTTCTTAAGAATCTTATGGCAAATGTTGTGTGCTTCTGCTGTGTGTTTTGCCTCTGATATTCATCTTAAGTACAAAAGTAGTGTATGAATGCTTTCTTGATTTATGTGTTTGAGTTGATATGAAGATTCATGCCATATGTACTATGGATGTTTGTCTACAAGGTTCTGGGTTGTTTTAGCCAAAAATTTCGCCAAAGGGGGAGATTGTTAATGTTTTGTTGATTGGCTCATTTTGGTATAACAACTTTATGTCACAATGTTGGATGCAATGTTTCCAGGTTGAGTGAAACGCGCCTCATTTAATGCGCCACCCTTTGATTATGGAATCCGCGTCTTTTGTTTGTGCTTTAATAATGCTTGATTTATTAGAGTATCTCTACGTCATTATTTCCAAAAGAACTCTGCATAGCTTTTGGAAACATTTGACTACACTCATTAATCACGTGCTGAAGTGTGCAAGGAGTATTGAAGCCCAAGTTCCAAAGAAGCCCATGAAGACTCTTAGTATATAAGCTTCTTTGTAACCCTAGTTTTGTACGTGTGTGTTGTATTCTGAAAGTGTCTCATTTTGTACTAGGTTTTTGTGTTAGAAAACTTGTGAGCCTACCTTGCATTTCCTTTATGCAAGACTAGGACATATGATCTTGTATTTGTGTTAACTACTCCTAAGCTTTGAAGTACGGAGTTAGTTTGTGTTGGAGTGTGATCTCAAACAATTATATCTTTGTCTATTGTCACTGGTTGAATGATTGATTAGGAGGTGAGATGAGATCTCAAACTTAGGAGTTCCTAAGTTGAAGTTGCATGAGATAGTGTCTAAGTCATAAGTTGTAAACGGGTGTGTTTAGCTTAGGATTAGAACTATCAAAGTAGACTCCTCTCCTGGATTGGTATCCCCCAGACTAGGGCTTGTTTAAGCGCCGAACTGGATTAACAATTGAACTGTGTCTTTTATCTTTTGTTAACGTTATTTATTGTATTGTTCGTTCTCTCTGGTGAATGTTCCAACATCGTATTCAACATCTCAAGTGTTGGAACATTACATAGCACATTCCAATCCTGCGTGCCGGAATTTCAGAAAGTTATCTTATATTTTTCATAAGTTTCCGACAAGAATATTCACTCTTAGGATATATGGATAGTTCAATTTGTTTGAGCTAAGAGATAAAAGTGTTAAGGTATAGAAAGTCTTGAACTCAATTTTTTGTAAAGAAGAAAAATATTAACATTTAAATGATATTTTTTGTCAAATAAAGGTTTGGAGTATCATCATTACAAGCATTTACGTTGCACTCATGTGGGTGGGTGATGTGTCTAATCAATTTTAATGAATGGATATGATGTGGGAGGTTGGGGTGTAACAAAAAATTGTTCCAATTAAGGTGTGATTTTAAGATTCAGTTGAAAATAGATGCCAAATGTGTTCAAAATCAATTTAATGTTATAATTATGATCAAGGGATTATTATCTATATTGGAATATACAAAATTAAAAAACAAGCAATCTATGTGTTGAAGTCTATATACTTTTTTTTAAAGGTTGGTAAATATTTTATTTTCTATAAAAAAAAAGTATACAGTGCTCAAAATAGGTGTAGGCAGTAAGTAGCACTCCTAAACATGTGGCTCTATGTAACAAGAGAAACGAATTGGTTTGAACATATCTTGAAACATAGCTAAATAAGGGTCAACATCCTCTAAGCTAGTAATAATCAAATCATGGCCATTCATAATTTCAGATGAATTTATATGATTATTTTCAAGCCACTCAATTAGATCCATGATTTCATCATTGTCAATTTTGGCCACAACATCCCTTATGGCCCTAGTAGCTTGTGGAAATTTATTCTCATTTAAATCTAAATTGAAATTTTCTTCTAAATGCACCTTATTATATAGCATTGAGTTTCCAAAGAATGCTTGATCTAACCCCAAGATTTTTCTCATATCCAAACATATGGACATGTCAACAAGTCCATTTTTTATCCCTTTGATTTTGCTTAAAGTAACCCAAAACAATCCAGCTAGTGCTTCAAATGGTGTTGGGCTTGGGCTTGGGCTCAGACTTGATGAACCGATGGATTGGGCCATGGACATGCAAGCCTGAACCATGTGGTGTGAGAAGCCCATAAAAATAGTGGTGTACTTTGCTTCCTTGATAAAAATGGGCTTTTCAATTAAGGATTTGTAGTGAGATATTAAGCCCACATAAGGGTTGCTATTGTTATTGAGCTTTTTGTTTTGTGATCTTTGAGGGGGTAAAGGGTGAAATATTGGAGGTGAAGTAATTTTGTTGCCTAATGAAATGTCAGCCCAAGCCTTCATGAATCTTGTTGCACAAATGGAATCTGCCAAGAGATGAGTGCAACTTAGGACAATTGCTAATCCACCTTCTTCAAATTTGTAGTTCTGCTGAGATTGGCTGCATCATAAGGCTAAAACAACTTGGTCAGATTGACTTAACTGAAGCATCAATGCTGAAGTAATTGAGTCTAAACCACTTGTGCATATTGAAGATGTGCAGATGCAAGATGTTGAACAAGATGTCCTAGAGATCTTGTCACTGGGTTCAAAGCATGCATATGCAGCATGTTGAACAAGATGTCCAAGACATGTGGGTAGGACATCTTGACCCAGTTCAGCTTAAAAGATAATGCTTATCCATTAAGCACGCGTGTTTGTTTTATTTTGAATAAAGCGCGAATCTTTTAGTAACAAGCTGAGATTAGGATTAATGATAAAGTTTGTTATTAATCCTATGTGTTAGATACGATTGGATTCGTATTTAATTTGTGGATAGAGATTAAATTTTTTATCTTTGTGGAGTTTGTTTTAAAATAAGTTTGTTTTAAAACTAACTCTTATTTGAGTGCATCTGAAATACTAAAGATTATCTGAAGAATTGCACGCCTATATAAAGGACTCAACATGGAGCTTAAAACTCAACCCACAATAACTGAAGATTGTGAGTCCAAAGTTTTGTACCCACTGTGCAAAACACCTAGTGGCTCTTAGTATTGTTCTTGATACTTTGTAGCTTGGAGTCGTTGAATATTGTTGTTCAACATTGTCTTTTAACTGTTAGAGTTTAAAGATTGTTTCGTCACTTGGGATTAGTGATTAGAGGGAGTTGGGTAGGTTCTCATATTCAGGGGGAGTTAGCCCTTGAGTAGAAGATTACTAGGATTGAGAAAATGCGTACATGCCAATAGGGATTTGGTAGTGTTGTAAGGCTAAGTATTAATTCGGAGTAGTAGTGTTCACTTCCTGGATTGGTATCCCCCAGATTAGGACTTGTTATATGTGTCGAACTGGGTTAACAAATCACTTGTGTTGTTTATTGCTTTTATTTAACTTCGGTACTGCAATAACGCGTGATCCAAATCAACCAGTTGTCGAACCAGTTGTCTAGGACATCTGGACTACTGACACATTGTCCTAGACATTGTGTAAGACATCTGTCCTGCAAGAGAACAAAATTTCAATTGGCATCAGAGCAGGCACCCTAACCTGCTGGGTGAGCTCCAGGGAGACAAAATTTTGTTCAAGATGGACAGGAATGGAGGATCAATAAATAGACCACCAGTTCTGAATGGATCAAACTATGACTACTGGAAAGCAAGAATGATTGCATTCATCAAGTCTATGGAACAAAAGGCATGGAAGGCAATCATCACAGGTTGGAATCATCCAACAGTTTCTACAGAAGATGGCTCCTCAACATTAAAAGGTGAAGGAGAATGGACCACAGAAGAAGAAACTGAGGCCAATGGCAACTCCAAAGCATTAAACGCCATCTTTAATGGTGTTGATGAAAATATATTCAAACTAATCAACACCTGCACAGAAGCAAAGCAAGCCTGGGAAATTCTTCAAACCGCTCATGAAGGAACCTCCAAGGTCAAGATGTCAAAACTGCAGCTTCTCTCCACAAGATTTGAAAATCTTAAGATGAAGGATGATGAGACTATATCAGACTTTAACAACAAGATTCGAGACATAGCCAACTCGTCGTTTGCTCTGGGAGAGAAAATTCCTGAGGAAAAGTTGACAAGAAAAATCCTTAGATCACTACCTAAGAGATTCAACATGAAGGTAACTGCAATTGAAGAATCTCAAGATCTGAAAACAATGAAGATGGATGAACTTATGGGATCACTACAAGCTTTTGAGATGACGTTTGATGATGAATCAGAAAAGCTAGTAAAAAACAAAGCTTTTCTGACTAAAGAAGAATCAGCTGAAGACAACCTATCTATCTAGAGCCATAGCTCTTATAAGCAACGACTTCAACAGTTCCTTAGCAAAACTGGGAAAGAACAAAAAGTGAAATGTCCCAGCCATCCGGTCCAACATCAAGCTTCCTAGGAGAGACAACGATCAAAGCAATACTCGTCAAGAAAATAAATGTTCTGAGTGCAAAGGATATGGACACAACATATATGAATGCCCTAATCATCTGGAAAAACAACAAAAGGGACTAAGCAGTACGATGCACAAAGAACCTGACGCAGAGATCAACCTTGCATTCACCAGCAAATGCATACCACAACAGAGAAAACCTTCAGACTCCCCTCTTCATGAAGAATTAGTCCACAATGATATCAAGGAACAAATCTCTCTCCTGAATACAAAACTATCAGAGATTGCTCTATCAATGAAAATACAGAGCAACATTTCAAAACCATCAAAGAAGCAGAGAAAGAAACACATGTCAAACCACATGTCCTACCATCAGAACCAAAGATCAACTGAAGACAAGACTCGAACTAACACAAAGAGAAAGACTTGTCATCACTGTGGGAAGGAAGGACACATAAGGACATTTTGCTTTGAGTTATATGGATTTCCAAGGTTTCATGAACAATTCTGGAACAGATATACAACTAAAAGACAAGCAAAGAATTCCCTAAGCAAACTTGCCTGTCTAATAGCTCACACATCACTCAGAGTAACCTCCAAAGATGACTGGTACTTTGATAGTGGCTGCTCAAAGCACATGACTGGAGAAAAGGCTTACCTTCAAGAAATTAAAAATTATTCCAATAGCTATGTTACTTTCGGGGATGGAGCTAAAGGAAAAATAAAAGGAATAGGAAAGCTGAATGGACCTGAATTACCAAGCCTTGATAATGTTCTCCTAGTAGAAGGACTCACAGCTAACCTAATCAGCATAAGTCAACAATGTGATCAAGGTTTAAAAGTTAGCTTCAACAACTTTGAATGCATTGTAACCAACTAAGACAAAGAGGTTATGAAAGGGTCAAGGTCCAAGGACAACTGTTATCTATGGCAGTCTCAACACAAGAGTCAAGATATCTCATGCATGATAACTAAGGAAGATGAGACCAAGCTATGGCATCAAAAGTTAGGACATCTCAATCTCAAAAGTATGAGAAAGCTCATCACAGAAGAAGCAGTTAGAGGTTTGCCTAATCTCAAGATAGAAGAAGGAAAAATATGTGGAGAATGTCAGATTGGAAAACAAACCAAGATGTCACACAAGAAGGTTCGACATACGGTCACCACAAGAAATTTAGAGCTGCTTCATATGGACCTTATGGGACCAATGCAAGTTGAAAGCTTAAATGGCAAAAGATACATTCTGGTGTGTGTGGATGACTACTCAAGATACACATGGGTCAGATTTCTTAGAGATAAATCTGAAGCTTTTGATATGTTCAAGGGACTGTGCTATCTCATTGAGAAAGAACAGGGAAGTGAAGTAATCAGAATAAGGAGTGATCATGGGAAAGAATTTGAGAATTCAAAGTTCACAGAATTCTGTACCACCAAAGGAATAGAACAAGAGTTCTCAGCTCCTATCACACCACAACAGAATGGAGTGGTGGAAAGGAAAAATAGAACACTACAAGAATGCACAAGAGCAATGCTGCACGCTCAAAAACTACCTTATCACTTCTGGGCTGAAGCAATGCACACAGCCTGTCATATACACAACAGGGTGACTCTAAGAAAAGGGACAAAAGCAACTCAGTATGAATTATGGAAGGGAAGAAAACCAACAGTCAAATACTTCCATGTTTTTGGTACTGTATGCTATGTCCTAGTTGATCGAGAACAAAGAAGAAAGTTGGATCCTAAGAGTGATGAAGGGATCTTCATGGGATATTCATCAAATAGTAGAGCATACAGAGTATACAACAAACGAACCAAGACAATCATAGAATCCATCAATGTTGTGTTCAATGATACTCCTGAAGAACCGCTCACTGTAGAAGAAGAAGAAGATGATGACTCTCCCCAGCAATCAAGCGATCAACCAAATGTCCCGGACATCATGCCAAACAGTCCAACAGCTGAGCCAAGTACTATTTCTCCTAGGTTCAAGGGATCATCCACAAGATTTCTGAAGATGCATCCAGTCAAAAACATCATAGGAAATCCAAGCGCACGAGTCATCACCAGATCCAGAGATCAAATTACTAACTCCTGCTTCATATCCTCAATTGAACCTAAAAATGTCAAAGAGGCACTGAGTGATGAGTTCTGGATAAATGCCATGAAAGAAGAATTGGAACAATTCACAAGGAATCAAGTTTGGGAGCTAGTTCCAAGACCTGAAGAAATCAATGTAATTGGAACCAAATGGGTGTTCAAGAACAAGTCAGATGAACATGGTACTGTCACAAGAAACAAGGCTCGTCTAGTTGCTCAAGGATACACACAAGTAGAAGGGGTGGACTTTGGTGAAACCTTTGCACCAGTTGCTAGACTTGAATCTATAAGGCTACTACTAAGCATCTCGTGCACAATGAGGTTCAAGCTCCATCAGATGGACGTCAAAAGTGCCTTTCTAAATGGATACTTACATGAAGAAGTCTATGTAGAACAACCAAAAGGATTTGTAGACTCCAGCCTACCTGAACATGTTTACAAACTGAAGAAGGCTCTATATGGATTAAAACAGGCACCCAGGGCATGGTACGAAAGATTGACAGAGTTTTTGATCAACAATGGGTATGTAAGAGGAGGTATAGATCAGACACTGTTTGTGAAGAAGAATCAAAAGGAGATTACGATAGCCCAAATCTATGTGGACGACATAGTCTTTGGAGGCACGAGTAACCAGATGGTGGAACAATTTGTTCGACATATGAAGTCAGAGTTTGAGATGAGTCTAGTAGGAGAGCTAACTTACTTTCTTGGACTGCAAGTTCAACAATCAGAAGACACGGTGTTCATATCACAAAGCAAATATGCGAAAAGCATTGTGAAAAAGTTTGGACTAGAAAATGCAACTCACAAAAGAACTCCAGCAGCTACTCACATCAAATTAAGTAAAGATGAGAATGGAGTTGATGTAGATCAATGCCTCTACAGAAGCATGATAGGGAGTCTCCTATACCTAACTGCCAGCAGACCTGACATAGCCTTTGCAGTAGGAGTTTGTGCTCGATATCAAGCAAATCCCAAGGCAAGTCATCTACTACAAGTGAAGAGAATCATCAAATATGTCAGTGGTACCTGTGAATATGGAATGCTCTACTCATATAATGCAAATCCAACTCTCATTGGATATTGCGATGCAGATTGGGCTGGAAGTGCTGATGACAGAAAAAGCACCTCAGGAGGTTGCTTCCTTCTTGGGGAAAATCTCATCTCGTGGTTCAGCAAGAAACAAAACTGTGTGTCACTATCCACTGCTGAAGCTGAATACATAGCTGCAGGAAGTGCCTGCTCACAACTACTCTGGATGAAGCAAATGTTGACAGAATACAATGTCGAACAAGATGTCATGACATTATACTGCGACAACATTAGTGCCATCAACATATCAAAAAATCCTGTTCAACACAGCAGAACAAAACACATTGATATTCGGCATCACTTCATCAGAGAACTTGTTGAAAAGAAAGTGGTTGCTTTAGAACACATAGCCACAGAAGAACAACTAGCAGATATCTTCACAAAGCCCCTTGATGCACTCAGATTTGAACAATTAAGGAGTGCACTAGGCGTCTGCATCCATGAAGGTCTGTAGATTTCTACAGACCAAAAGAGGTGTGCAACCATCAGAAGATCTCACGCACACCTCCAGCATGAGACAGAAACAAGAGAACAATACAACTCTATCTGTCTTCTGTAACTTTTGTGGTCTACCAAATGTCCTAGACATTGGAGACTTTAACATCCGGCACTATGTGTGCACGTTGTATGCTGTTCACTTTATAATCAATGAAATATTTTCCTTTAATACCTTTGTCAAATTATGGTAAAAAGGGGGAGAAATAATTGATGATAGAACAACTCTGTGGCAAGTAGAATAACTCTCTTGCTTTAACGGATGATAAAATTAGCAAGCTTTAAAACAAAAAAAACAAAAAAAAAGAAAAGAAAAGAAAGAAAAAGCTATGCTAAAACAAGTGTGTCAAGAGCAAAACTTAAAATGCTCAATATGAACCTCTAAGAAGTCTAGTAAGTCTTGATCACTCTGATTAAGTACTTTCCGCTGCAACTCAAGACTTTGGTTCACTAAGTCACTAGGTATCTCATCCCTGGACTTAGAAAATTCACTGTGATGAATCATATGAAGACAAGACTAAGACTGTCTCATACTAGAAAAGGTTCATAACACATTCAAGATTGAAGAAGTCATGAATATTGAAGACACACAAAGATTCTGAAGATCAAAGACATTGAAGACATGAAGATTCAGAATTGAAGATTGCATCAACAGACATCAATTTAAAGATTGAAGTATTTGAAGATTGAAGACTGAAGAGTGCACATTCAACAAAGTGGTTAAGTGGTTGTTTTAGCCATAATTTGCCAAAGGGGGAGATTGTAGTTCTGCTGAGATTGGCTGCATCATAAGGCTAAAACAACTTGGTCAGATTGACTTAACTGAAGCATCAATGCTGAAGTAATTGAGTCTAAACCACTTGTGCATATTGAAGATGTGCAGATGCAAGATGTTGAACAAGATGTCCTAGACATCTTGTCACTGGGTTCAAAGCATGCATAGGCAGCATGTTGAACAAGATGTCCAAGACATGTGGGTAGGACATCTTGACCCAGTTCAGCTTAAAAGATAATGCTTATCCATTAAGCACGCGTGTTTGTTTTATTTTGAATAAAGTGCGAATCTTTTAGTAACAAGCTGAGATTAGGATTAATGATAAAGTTTGTTATTAATCCTATGTGTTAGATACGATTGGATTCGTATTTAATTTGTGGATAGAGATTAAATTCTTTATCTTTGTGGAGTTTGTTTTAAAATAAGTTTGTTTTAAAACTAACTCTTATTTGAGTGCATCTGAAATACTAAAGATTATCTGAAGAATTGCACGCCTATATAAAGGACTCAACATGGAGCTTAAAACTCAACCCACAATAACTGAAGATTGTGAGTCCAAAGTTTTGTACCCACTGTGCAAAACACCTAGTGGCTCTTAGTATTGTTCTTGATACTTTGTAGCCTGGAGTCGTTGAATATTGTTGTTCAACATTGTCTTTTAACTGTTAGAGTTTAAAGATTGTTTCGTCACTTGGGATTAGTGATTAGAGGGAGTTTGGTAGGTTCTCATATTCAGGGGGAGTTAGCCCTTGAGTAGAAGATTACTAGGATTGAGAAAAGGCGTACATGCCAATAGGGATTTGATAGTGTTGTAAGGCTAAGTATTAATTCGGAGTAGTAGTGTTCACTTCCTGGATTGGTATCCCCCAGATTAGGACTTGTTATAAGTGCCGAACTGGGTTAACAAATCACTTGTGTTGTTTATTGCTTTAATTTAACTTCAGTACTGCAATAACGCGTGATCCAAATCAACCAGTTGTCTAGGACATCTGGACTACTGACACATTGTCCTAGACATTGTGTAAGACATCTGTCCTGCAAGAGAACAGAATTTCAAAATTCAGTCAGCTGAAATTAAGATCACAATATGATCATGTCAACAAAAAGCTCTATCCAATGCATTATTATTTCTTTACATTTTTAAAATTGATTCAATTGGTTGTGAATAAATCAATTTTTGAAGAATTTCTTAACAAGTTTATTTTTTTTAAAAAAAAATTAATATAAAAATGATCATTTTTAGAAGTTTTCATCAGTTTGTTACAAAAAATATTTATTCACAAAAAGTGTATTTATCAAAAGCATTATTTGTAAAATATTTATTCACAAAAAGTGTACTTATTTGCTTAAGATTTTGAAATCTCTTCTTAATATATCCTATCAATCAAAAGCATTATTTTTAATATAGAACATTCAAACCTGAACATAAAAAGTGGACCAATAGTAAGGCTTTTCAAACATATCTTCCCAATAAACAAGTTCAAGTTCTTTTTCCCTATCCACATTTCTAAGCCACTCTTCCACACTTCTTTTGGCTTTTGCATCCAGAGTTCTAACACCAGCATCATTGCACTTGATCTTCCAATGTCCCATTTCATCTCTTAACAACCTTCCAGTCACTATAGGGAAATGAGTAAGCATTTCTGACAAACTCTCTCTCAACTTCCTGGTCAATTTTCCAAGCTCTAATTCTCCTGAAGTTTGGTAATAGTATACCATCCTAATATGGGTTTTCTCCATGAAACGATCTAAAACTGATAAGGGTAAGTATTTTCCCGGTTCAACGGCCTTTGTGCTCACCACAGTTCTTTTGCAGATAATACTGGTTGCCATTTTTATGTAAAACGAATATGAGGATATAACAGCACTATGTATCAGTATTCAATAGTACCAGAATAATGAATTTGGCTATATGATATAATACATGGGGTTTTGCACACATATATAAGATAAATTAAGGTACAAATATAATAGTCATATATGCAAGAAATGAAAAGGTGCATGTGATTTGTTGATTTTCAAGGGGAAACAAACTGTGTGCAAGAAAATAAACAGCAATACATTAGGCAATGGTATTTTCATGTTCCTTGAATGTTGCCTTTTTTTTTTTGGGGGGGGGTTGATGAAAGAAGTTCCAGGTTGGGTAAAATAGAAAAGATTAAAGTATTTATAAATTATAACTAGAAGGGTAATGTAGAAAATATCATGTGTCACACTATATGCATTTTTTACCTTTTAAAATAGTATAATTTTCGATATTAGGACAATGGCAAATAATTTACAATGTTAGCCAAACAGTTTCTGAAAAATACGTAGGAATATGATTTCATCATTATATTTCTTGAAAAGTTCTCCCTAGAAACGAATTTAGATGACTTCAAACAAATACCCCCAAATAGTACTAAATGACCAACAATCAGTCAAAACAAAATATAACAGAACTGTAAACAATAAAATATTGGCATTATTCAACCTGAAATACCGAATGTGAAGATTGTCTCAAAAAGCAGTACGGGGTTGCTACATTACATTGGAAGGAAGCAATGAAAAGTGACCTATATCACTTCATTTTAGCCTCAGTAAATAGAACATGACGATTAACTCTGGGATCATACTTTCGAAACTCAAGTTTCTCTGTAAACTGTCTTGGTTTTCTCTTAACATAGAAGAATCCAGTTCCCGCAGCAGACACAAGCTTTACAAACATCTGAGCCTTCTTCTTCGCGCTACCCATTTCTTACTAGAAACAAAATATATCTAAAATCAATGTGTATTTTGAGGTCCCTAATATATACATATTCAGTTTCTATCAAAACTGCGTAAATAAAATAAGCATAAAAAATAATGAATGAAAGCTTTCATAGAGTTATTAAAAAGGTTGATAAACCCGAGAGTTCAAGTAAAAACTAAGGTTGAGCAACATTATCCATAACACTATCAAATACAAAGATTAGATAAATAACACACATTTTCCAACAGCAACATAAAAAAATATATTGATGTACAAATAGCCTAGCTCCAACAAGGAAATGTGCTATGCTATCATGTTTCTGTTTTCTACCTTCAACCAATTTTCGGAAACTCTACAGAAACAAGCACTGATACAGTCAGAAACTAGATTAGGTGATTATCACAAAATATAAGGTTACCAAACCCCAACTCCCAGCAATTATTAGGGTTCGCACTTATGCAGAAGGGGTTAGGATGCACACCTGCCTACTCAATCTCTATTCTTACAGGTGCAAGAACTAAATCAATGACCCAATGAATAAAATAAAATAAAAAAACTGATCCAAATCAATTAAATTGGTTTAGTTTTTTCCCATGTTCAGACTCATATCAATTACAAGTTAAAAGTTACAACACCTAAAAGCTAGCTTATCAACTATCAGCTAGCTTATAGCTTAATTTTAATATACAGAGCCTAAATATACAATATGCAGATCATCATCAACATTTAACAAGCACCTAGACTTGATGGAGGTGCATTGAGTTTTGTATTCAAATAACACCTACCCACCACTTAGGACATTTAACAAACACCTAGAAGGCAACACATTAAGTGCAAAAATAAATCCCAAGCCCATACTTAAAATCTTAACCATTTTAACAAATAACAGCACAAAGATACATTACACCAACATCCAAACTCATTTAACAAACACAACATTCATCATCAACAAAAATATTATCTGCGCAAAAAATCCTCAAAAATCAAAATTCTCAAATAACCTAAAAAACGAAAAACAAAGAAAAATATTAAAATAAAATTGATTGGGCCAGTCGGGTTGGGCCTTTTAGCCCATATATTTGGTTTTTTTGTTTTCACCACCAATTGAATCTGGTACACAAAACGTCGTCGTTTAAACGCAAAGTTTTCGTTTCAAAACGACAAGCTCAATGCAAAAACGACATGGCTTTTTAATCTTTCTTTTCCAATACGTGGTTAACAAAACAAAAGCTCTGAGATCTAATCCCAAAAACAGGAATAACCACCACCACCATGTCAAGCTCTGCAATCATTGCGGCGCATTCTAGCTCTTGGGCTGCAGCACTTGTTAGGATCTCTCCATACACCTTTTCCGCAATCGGAATGGCCGTTTCAATCGGTGTCTCCGTTCTCGGCGCTGCTTGGTAACGTCTTTTTCATCTTTTTCCGTTTCCGATTCTCTGTTCCCGTTTTCCTCACGTTTTAATCTGTTTTTAATGTCTTTAGGGGAATTTACATCACCGGTAGTAGCTTGATCGGTGCTGCAATTAAGGCTCCGAGAATCACTTCCAAAAATCTCATTAGGTAATCAAATTTTCTTCAATTCGATTGAATTTTCGAATTTAAATTTTCAATTGTACTCTATTATATGTATTATATATTAATCTTGGTGTGTTTTAGTGATTTTTTGTTAAATATTTATATGATACTTGATTAGGTTGCTGATAAGTTTTAGACTGGTGAAAGTCTCTTGTTTATGTTGATTTAGCTTAGGATTATACGGTTTTCGATAGGGAACTTATGTTTAATTTTTTAATTGTTTGAGGTTTGGAATTTCGAGTTGTCTTGTTAGTTGTGATGATAAAGAGGAAAAGACGATGAATTATTTGTTACATAGCTTGGAATTGTCTTATGATTTTGATGTTTTGTGCTTAGTGTTACTTTTTTAATGCTTCTGTATGGATTGTGTTTTACTTTCAGTTGAAAGGAAATGATAAAGTTAATGAATAGATCTTTATTGTTGAGGAAATGATTTAGAACTGTTTTTTGAGACTTTGTCGTTATGCAAAGGTGTTACTTCGTTGGTGACTTAATTGGTAATTTATTAATGAGCAGTGCTATATATCAAAATATAAAAGAGTCAGAAACCTCATGACATTACACGTTTCACTTTTAAGAATCAAGGACGATAAACCGTTTCGTGAAAGTAAGCAATTTTATTTATTAATAGAAAACTTTTGAAACATTTTAGTTTTTTGAGTGAAGGGATTTTACTATGTGTTGGGCATATGTTTCTTGCTGATAATCAACAAAAATCTTTGTTTCTCATTGATAAGAAATTATCATTTGGTCTGATCTTAAGGATACTGAGTGTATGATTGCATTTTATTGATTGTATTTCATGTTTGAAAATAAAGAAGAAAAATGAAAGAAGATATAATATTTCTTCCACTATGTTTCATTCCCATTTTAAAATCCACTCCTCACCACTGTCATATGTGGAATCTAAAGAATACAGAGTAAAATGACTTGAAGTTTATTTATAGTTTATTTTCCCCTTCAATGAGGTTAGAGTTCAGTTAAATCTAATCTGCTTACGTTTGGCTGGAACGGCTGTTAGCGGTAGAGGAAAGGAGGAGTGGTATGTAGGAGCGAGTTTACAAACAGATTTGAGAAATTAAAGTTCCTTTAAAGGTCATTGCTTTTTCGTGGCAACTTTTACATGATAGGATACCAACTAGAGGTAATTTGGTTTTTTCCAAGTAATCGGTAATGATGTTTCTAGAGTGTGTTATGTGATCGTATTTGACAAAACGACTCTTCATCTTTTTCTTCATTGTAAGTTTGTGCACAAAGTCCGGTCTAGAGTGGTGTGTTGGTATCTGGGGATTGTTTGAGTAGATAGCAGCCTAGTGAATTATAAGTGAGTTTTGAGTTGTTGGTTCCCCTGGTTTTGGTCTTCTCTATTGGCAGTTACTTTGATAATGTGGTTTAATGCTATCGTATTTCTTTATGATGGCTGCTGCCCTGTTGCTGTTTTTTGCATAATAATTAACCTACTGAGATTATGGTTCTAATTTTCATGTGGTGATCATCATTGGTGCTTTATTGTTGGAGTTCCTGTGTGCAGTGTTCCTGTTTTTGGGTGTTTTGTTGTTGGTGTCTTGCTTTTAGTTTTGGTTCGACCCTGTTGTATCCAGGTGATTTGCTATATGTGGTTATTGGTGTCGATTTTTAGGAGGCTTTAGCTCTGATTTTATCACCTTGCTGTGGAATTTAGAATCTCTTTCTCGTCTCTAAATTTAAGATTGTTATATTTGAGTGCTGTGATGCTAGTGCTTCGTTTACACGTGATACTGATATGATATTTAAATGTAATTATCCTGGCGCAGCAATAGTTCCATATATAACCATTTGTGGTACTTGATTTGACAATATGGTTCTTGATGTTTGTGGCATTTCAGTGTAATCTTCTGTGAAGCAGTTGCTATATATGGTGTTATTGTTGCTATTATCCTGCAGACAAAATTAGAAAGCGTTCCAAAAGCAAGTATCTATGAACCCGAATCTCTTAGAGCAGGATATGCAATTTTTGCTTCTGGACTTATCGTGGGCTTCGCAAATCTTGTTTGTGGGTGTGTACTTTTTAACTTGCATCTCATATCTTCGCAGGAATTTATGCATCCCATTGTATGTATTCAATTACTTTTGTTGCTTGTAGGTTGTGTGTAGGAATCATTGGAAGCAGCTGCGCATTGTCTGATGCTCAAAACTCCTCTCTCTTTGTGAAAATTCTTGTGATTGAGATCTTCGGCAGCGCGCTTGGTCTATTTGGTGTTATTGTTGGAATTATTATGTCTGCTCAAGCAACATGGCCCACAAAATTTTAGTTTGTCTTGTATCATCAGTGTGTGGGATTGCGATTACGGTAGAGCACACTATGTTTTGTGTATTGTCAGCGATTTAGTCTTCTCTGCTGATCTCTTTTGGCAGGAATGTAAAAACCAACATGATAGCTTTCGTCCGTTACAACCGTAGGCTGTATTATCTACCAATGAGTTGTTATAGAAGGGCCTCTATGTCAGATATATCAATCTGTTGATTGAATTTTAGTATTTTTGAAAGTACTAAATCATCGATGTTTATTCATTTATAAATAAAAAAATGTGAATTAATTTGGCCTCGGCAATAAAGTTAAGACTTCCGAGATGTACTAATGAAGTTCATTTATTGAGTATGAAGCTTATGATCATCATTTATTGAGTATGAAGCTTAGTTGGTTCAGTGGTGATTGGCGCTGAACTTGGTAGGGAGGACCACGATTCGATCCCCCGCAACTGCGATCGGGAGGGGGCTGGAACCATTTGATGTCAGAACTGATCCCCGAACCAGATTTAGCTGGTGTTGAAAACCGAAAAAAAAAAAAAAAGTTCAAATTTGATTCTCCTATTCTATCCATTAATGATTAATTTATTGCTGTATAAGTTTGTAACTCTCTTCTTTTAGTTTAGTCACTTTGTTTATATTCCTCTCCCCTCCCTCGGTATGTATTATACATGCAACTTGTGAGTTTTTCTTTATCATTTTTAGTCCCACCAATGGTGGTCAAGTTTATTTGCGAAAATGGTAAAAACTTAATAATGTATTGTTTTCAAAGGCAATGCATTGTTAAATTTTTTTTATTATTGTTTTCAAACTCTTTTTGATGTTTACTCCTATCTAACTTTTACAAAGTGATTGGAAATGAATATTCTCAAAAAAATTAATATTCCCTAACAAGGATTAGATTTAGAGCTCAGTTTTATTCGATGAAGAGTAAAAAATCAACTCACATTTTGCACAATTTCCCTTTACTTTTCTTCATTACACTTTGTTTCGACTTATAAAAAAACAAAATCCCAAAAGTGATTATTTTTCAAAAAGTATTTTTTATTATCATTAAGTAATTTAAAAAAGAAAAAAATAATAATACTCTTGATGTGTTTACTCTAATGCTACTTATAGGTCAGTTCAAAAATTATTTTGAATTATCTCATTTCATAATAACTGTACTTAATAATTGGGGTACACTTATAATTTATGACAATCATTTATTGTTGATAAGTTTTCTATGATCACTAACTATGTCTATGTGTGCATAAAAAAAATAAATACAAAACCAACAAAGTTTTCATGGTTAACAACTTGACATCACAAACTTCATGGTCTTTGCATGTGGTCAAAGTTCAACCTGTTATTGAAACAACTTACTATGAAAATGCATGCATGTTTCATTCAACATCTCATGATTATGTTTTGTCCATATCCATAACAAACTTATAGAATAGAAAACAAATGATCACTATGTGTGTATAAATACAAAACCAATAAAGTTTAAATAAAGAAGGGGAAAAAAAAGCATGGGTGAAATTTGGGGTCTAATTGCTTCAAAGCTAGCAAGCATATTGTTCATGTGGGGATATGGTTGATCCAACCACTTAAGAAGCTCTGTGGAAGAAGCAGAGATGAAAGTTGAAAGAGAACAAGGGAGTAGAGCCAGGCAATAATCACATGGAAAGGATTCACCTAAGATGGTGACTTAATCATGCATAGATTAGAGTCTTATTAAATAAAAAATTAGTATCAATATCTATTATATGCTTATATTAGAGTCTTTTTTTTACATTGTTATAGTTAGATTAATATGCTTAATTTGAAACATTGTTATGCTGAATTACAAACTCACTGTTTGTACTCCAGACAATATAATAGAATAGGTTGAAAATTTAATATTAAAATATGGACTACAATGTTAGAACTATAAAGAATTTTAGTTTGTAATGCAAGTCATTATATGAATAAGTAGATTTTAGTTTAACAATGTTTGTTATGTATGCTTTTGTTCTTGGTATTAAAATATTATGATAAAGATTTAATATGCATACATCTCTATCCTTAAGTACTATGCTAAACAAGTAATATTTTAGGTTCTTTGGTACATAAAAAATATCACTTTCATATTGCTATTAACAAGAGGTGTGCTACTACCATTGAAGTTGCTTGGAGCATTAGAAACCTCTGAAAACAAGGGTGTGTGCCAACTAAAAGTTAGTTATAAGAAACAAGGTAAATGAATGTGTTGAGTTTTGAGGTGCACATATTCATTTTCTCTATGTTTTTGTTGAATCGACACTAATCAAATCAGTGTCTAATCTGGAAGAACGAGAAGGACCGTAAAATTTTAGTTTTGGAAAGCGGCGTCTGTCATTGTTTGAGTTTTGAAAATTTCTCGAAGTACCAGTCCACTATGGACTACCTATCAAAGTGGCATAAAGAAAACTACATCTAAGACTTTAAACAAATTTACCAATTTTAATATGTAATATCGAGTAATTCAGCATTTGGGTCATAAAAATTGTACGAGCCGAGCAATTTCGTCTCTCAAATTCAAGAAATAGTAAACTATAGTTCGAACTCCGAACATCAAAAAATTTAGTCTCAACACCAAAATATTAATTTAGTATACATATTGAATTGAGTAGTATTTCACTGCATGAAAACAAGAATAAAACCATTAAATTTGTGATGCAAAATTGGAAACAAAGACTAAATTGATGTTGTTTGATTTAAGGGACTAAAATTCGAGGGACTAAATTGACAGACGCTTAAAATTTCAAGCACTAAAATGCTGATTAACTCATTTGATATTCAACAGCAAATATTGTCAAAAGATTATGTTTTTAGCAGTTGATATCCATTGAAGTTGAACCAGCAAAAACTCTACTAACACATGCAATCAAACATATTACAAAGAAGCATCATTGAAAAAAGGCGTGTTTCTTTGTAAAAGCTCTTGACAATCTTCTTGCCTTGCAGACTTGGGATCAAAAGGATCTCTATCAGGCAGCAAAAGTCCTTGTTTGACGCGACCGAGACGCCTCGCATGAAGAACTTGCTTGGAAGTAACCGGTAGCCTGATGAACTGATACTCTTCCAAAGCTGATTCAAGATTTTCTACTCCCCATTTCTCTATGCATTTCCCTAACACTGATGCATCTAATATTGACATGTTTGAGCTTCTAATGCAGTGAGGTGTAGTAGGGTGAGCTGCATCCCCTACAAATACTACATTGTCATAGAATATCCTCTCCAAGGGATCACTATCATATATGAAATTTATGAAAGGTTCCTTTGTTTTTTTCATGACCTTTGCTAACTCAGGAATCCATACTTTTTCTGCTTCTTTGTGCATCTTCTGGATTATGTCACTAGTTACTTTCATTGTCACTGAAGTTCCCTGAAAAATATTGAAACCAAAGATTAAAACAGAAACAGAAAAACTAAGCATGAATGTATATGTTTATCAGTCGCGGATCGCAGAAAATAGCAGTTTGTTTAAATTCCGCTATGCTACATTGCTATAGCTGCTATTGGACAATACATTATGTACTAGTACATGCATTAATTTGGAAGATTTTAGTAGATGTTGATTGTATGGAGAGATCCTAACGAGTGCTGCAGCCCAAGAGCTAGAATGCGCCGCAATGATTGCAGAGCTTGACATGGTGGTGGTGGTGGTTATTCGTGTTTTTGGGATTGGATCTCAGAGCTTTTGTTTTGTTAACCACGTAGTGGAAAAGAAAGATTAAAACGCGATGTCGTTTTTGCGTTGAGCTTGTCGTTTTGAAACGAAAACTTTGCGTTTAAACGACGACGTTTTGTTTGTGGTCTAAAGTACCAAATATATGGGCTAAAAGGCCCAACCCGACTGGCCCAATCAATTTTATTTTAATATTTTTCTTTGTTTTTCGTTTTTGAAAGAAAAAAAAAACAGTTTCACGAATCGCGCTTTTCTCTCTCGTACTCACAGCTTCTCTCAATTTTCGTTCTTGTTGAATGTAAGTTTATCAAATTTTCTTCTCTCATTCTTCAACTATTATTTTGAGTTTTAAGTTTTGTGTTTAGAACTCGTATTTTTGGGTTATTTGAGAATTTTGATTTTTGAGGATTTTTGCGCAGATGATATTTTTGTTGATGATGAATGTTGTGTTTGTTAAATGAGTTTGGATGTTGGTGTAATGTATCTTTGTGCTGTTATTTGTTAAAATGGTTAAGATTTTAAGTATGGGCTTGGGATTTATTTTTGCACTTAATGTGTTGCCTTCTAGGTGTTTGTTAAATGTCCTAAGTGGTGGGTGGGTGTTATTTGAATACAAAACTCAATGCACCTCCATCAAGTCTAGGTGCTTGTTAAATGTTGATGATGATCTGCATATTGTATATTTAGGCTCTGTATATTAAAATTAAGCTATAAGCTAGCTGATAGTTGATAAGCTAGTTTTTAGGTGTTGTAACTTTTAACTTGTAATTGATATGGGTCCGAACATGGGAAAAAACTAAACCAATTTAATTGATTTGGATCAGTTTTTTTTATTTTATTTTATTCATTGGCTCATTGATTTAGTTCTTGCACCTGTAAGAATAGAGATTGAGTAGGCAGGTGTGCATCCTAACCCCTTCTGCATAAGTGCGAACCCTAATAATTGCTGGGAGTTGGGGTTTGGTAACCTTATATTTTGTGATAATCACCTAATCTAGTTTCTGACTGTATCAGTGCTTGTTTCTGTAGAGTTTCCGAAAATTGGTTGAAGGTAGAAAACAGAAACATGATAGCATAGCACATTTCCTTGTTGAAGCTAGGCTATTTGTACATCAATATATTTTTTTATGTTGCTGTTGGAAAATGTGTGTTATTTATCTAATCTTTGTATTTGATAGTGTTATGGATTATGTTGCTCAACCTTAGTTTTTACTTGAACTCTCGAGTTTATCAACCTTTTTAATAACTCTATGAAAGCTTTCATTCATTATTTTTTTATGCTTATTTTATTTACGCAGTTTTGATAGAAACTGAATATGTATATATTAGGGACCTCAAAATACACATTGATTTTAGATATATTTTGTTTCTAGTAAGAAATGGGTAGCGCGAAGAAGAAGGCTCAGATGTTTGTAAAGCTTGTGTCTGCTGCGGGAACTGGATTCTTCTATGTTAAGAGAAAACCAAGACAGTTTACAGAGAAACTTGAGTTTCGAAAGTATGAACCCAGAGTTAATCGTCATGTTCTATTTACTGAGGCTAAAATGAAGTGATATAGGTCACTTTTCATTGCTTCCTTCCAATGTAATGTAGCAACCCCGTACAGCTTTTTGAGACAATCTTCACATTCGGTATTTCAGGTTGAATAATGCCAATCTTTTATTGTTTACAATTCTGTTATATTTTGTTTTGACTGATTGTTGGTCATTTAGTACTATTTGGGGGTATTTGTTTGAAGTCATCTAAATTCGTTTCTAGGGAGAACTTTTCAAGAAATATAATGATGAAATCATATTCCTATGTATTTTTCAGAAATTGTTTGGCTAACATTGTAAATTATTTGCCAATGTCCTAATATCGAAAATTATACTATTTTAAAGGTAAAAAATGCATATAGTGTGACACATGATATTTTCTACATTACCCTTCTAGTTATAATTTATAAATACTTTAATATTTTCTATTTTACCCAACCTGGAACTTCTTTCATCAACCCCCCCCCAAAAAAAAAAAGGCAACATTCAAGGAACATGAAAATACCATTGCCTAATGTATTGCTGTTTATTTTCTTGCACACAGTTTGTTTCCCCTTGAAAATCAACAAATCACATGCACCTTTTCATTTCTTGCATATATGACTATTATATTTGTACCTTAATTTATCTTATATATGTGTGCAAAACCCCATGTATTATATCATATAGCCAAATTCATTATTCTGGTACTACTGAATACTGATACATAGTGCTGTTATATCCTCATATTCGTTTTACATAAAAATGGCAACCACAGTAAGTATTATCTGCAAAAGAACTGTGGTGAGCACAAAGGCCGTTGAACCGGGAAAATACTTACCCTTATCAGTTTTAGATCGTTTCATGGAGAAAACCCATATTAGGATGGTATACTATTACCAAACTTCAGGAGAATTAAAGCTTGGAAAATTGACCAGGAAGTTGAGAGAGAGTTTGTCAGAAATGCTTACTCATTTCCCTATAGTGACTGGAAGGTTGATAAGAGATGAAATGGGACATTGGAAGATCAAGTGCAATGATGCTGGTGTTAGAACTCTGGATGCAAAAGCCAAAGGAAGTGTGGAAGAGTGGCTTAGAAATGTGGATAGGGAAAAAGAACTTGAACTTGTTTATTGGGAAGATATGTTTGAAAAGCCTTACTATTGGTCCACTTTTTATGTTCAGGTTTGAATGTTCTATATTAAAAATAATGCTTTTGATTGATAGGATATATTAAGAAGAGATTTCAAAATCTTAAGCAAATAAGTAAATACACTTTTTGCATGTTTCAGTATATGTTTTTAAGAGGACATGTTTTGATTATGGGATATGCACAAGAGCAATATAACACATCCTTTTGATGCAAGCTAAGTTTGTGAGCCTCTCGACCGCTACTCAAATCGAATGACTTAGTTACAATTTGTTTTAAAAAAAAAAAGAAATTTTATTAAAATCGTTTTTTTATTTGAAGTAATTTTTGTATTTCGTTTCAAATCATCATTTATTTTAAATTTCTTTTGTAACTCCAAATAAAAATAAATAAATATTTTTTGTAACAAACTGATGAAAACTTCTAAAAATGATCATTTTTATATTAATTTTTTTAAAAAAAAAAAAAAACTTGTTAAGAAATTCTTCAAAAATTGATTTATTCACAACCAATTGAATCAATTTTAAAAATGTAAAGAAATAATAATGCATTGGATAGAGCTTTTTGTTGACATGATCATATTGTGATCTTAATTTCAGCTGACTGAATTTGAAGAAAGTGGATTAGCAATTGGCCTAAGTTGCACTCATCTCTTGGCAGATTCCATTTGTGCAACAAGATTCATGAAGGCTTGGGCTGACATTTCATTAGGCAACAAAATTACTTCACCTCCAATATTTCACCCTTTACCCCCTCAAATATCACAAAACAAAAAGCCCAATAACAATAGCAACCCTTATGTGGGCTTAATATCTCACTACAAATCCTTAATTGAAAAGCCCATTTTTATCAAGGAAGCAAAGTACACCACTATTTCTATGGGCTTCTCACACCACATGGTTCAGGCTTGCACGTCCATGGCCCAATCCATCGGTTCATCAAGTCCGAGCCCAAGCCCAACACCATTTGAAGCACTAGCTGGATTGTTTTGGGTTACTTTAAGCAAAATCAAAGGGATAAAAAATGGACTTGTTGGCATGTCCATATGTTTGGATATGAGAAAAATCTTGGGGTTAGATCAAGCATTCTTTGGAAACTCAATGCTATATAATAAGGTGCATTTAGAAGAAAATTTCAATTTAGATTTAAATGAGAATAAATTTCCACAAGCTACTAGGGCCATAAGGGATGTTGTGGCCAAAATTGACAATGATGAAATCATGGATCTAATTGAGTGGCTTGAAAATAATCATATAAATTCATCTGAAATTATGAATGGCCATGATTTGATTATTACTAGCTTAGAGGATGTTGACCCTTATATAGCTATGTTTCAAGATATGTTCAAACCAATTCGTTTCTCTTGTTACATAGAGCCACATGTAGCCCATAAACAAATCTAATGCAGAAACCTACCTAGATTTAGGACCAGATCTCCACGGGGAGCGAATTACAGCAGAAGCTTGCCCTGATAGTTTATTCCTATCTATTCCAGATATATCTAACTGTGATAATATACAAAAATATCATTTCTGTAGCTTTGTATGTGTTAATCATCAAAGGTGACAAAGTAAAACTGAAGGGTATACCTTTTGTTCTGCAATAAAGTTGTACAACAGACTCTGCAACAAGATAAAGAATGTTAGTACCATACAGGCTGTGACAAAACTTAACCAAAAATGCATCATAATAAAAAACAACCTTAGGGGTACAATTAAAATCCCCGCAGATAATAACAGGGGAGTTATTCCAAAGTTGAGAAATAGCTTGAGCCTTGTCCAGTAGGATTCTGACCTGCTTGAAGTAAAGCGAAAAACAATTACATGAAGAATTTGAAATCGCATGACAGAGTCAGCTGTGAGAATCTGATGTTCAAATAAAATACGGAAAAAATCAGAGTCAGATGAGATGTTGTCAATGTTTAGAGAAGGCTTTTTTTACTCAATGTTCACAGAAGGCTAACAGATATAACATGAATTTTCATGATTCGGTTAAATTGCACACATTTAAGGGTCCTTCGCTCCTGTACTGAATTGGCAATTATAGAGGCAAGAGTTGATACAGACATTTAACTCAACGGGTTAAAATAGGTGTAGGCAGTAAGTAGCACTCCTAAACATACAACCATCACATGTAGCCCATATTTTTTAATCTCGAATAGTGATACGGACCGCCGAGCTAACCACTAAAATGGTATAGCAGATAGCGGGATGGCAGCTACTGTGAAGACTAAAATATATTATACAAAATTTGGATAGCTGGTGTATAGCGCCCATGGGACACAGGCCACTCCAGCTCCACTGTAGCGCCACTATTCACAACATATCCTCTTTGCTGATTTCAATAAACTAGAAACAAATGTTTCCATTTTCCAATGAATGGCTGATATATGGGATGGAAATTGAAAATTGCTGAGGATATCTAAGAAAAACTAGAGACAAATTATATCATATTTTTCAGAGGCAATATTGAATAATTCCAAATTTATTAGGACTTTAAACCATAAATAGAGAAAATTAGGGCCATTGTTTTTTTGAACAAGAAATTAGGGCCATTGTTGAATGCAGTCTGCAGTGAGAATAAAAGCAGTGGATGGAAAGAAAACCAAAATAAAGAAAAAATAAATAACGCTAAATTTGGAATGCAGAGAAATATCAATAGCCGTCAAAGTAAAACAGCATTTTCATAGCATTAAATAGTGATGCATCCAAAACAAAACAGTATTACTGGTACAGAAGTTAATCAAAACAGGAAAAAGTGCATACCTGACCAAGCTTAATTTCCCCTCTATTTGGATTGTAAAGCACATGAGTGTTGCAAACTACAACCTTACGAGAACCTGTCAAGCTGAAGAATGCATTTATGTTATATTGAGCATACAAAGATTTCTATTCCTACATAAAATATGAATGATTTAATTTTTTAAAATGAAAAGAAACCCCATAAGATTATCAACACCTCAATCATTAGAAGAAAGTTTCAAGCATTCTAAATCTAATACAATCAAGACCCGATTGAAATTATCTGGTGAACTTGTACACCATTCTAAAGCTTCATGTCAGCAACAATACTCTTGTGAACCTAAACAGTCTCTTAATCCTCATAAAATTCAAGGAAAGTCCAGGACCATCCAAGCTTTTCAAAGAAGATCAGAGTTATGTTGACCTTAATTAAAACCACATTTTGGTGATAAATATTATATTTTTGCATATATCTTAGCTCAGAAGTTAGATGAGACGGATCTTTCTTGAAACAATAAGGGGCACTCCACTACTTTCATCCTATGATGATGTATGGATACTCTAAATGGTTACTGCAACTAGCTGGTAGAGGAACTTATTGGGTTTGTGCATATGATGATGCAGTTGTTTGAGTACATTTGGGTCAAGCATAGCAATGGGCCAACATCACTCAAATACACAAACCAATCCATATAAGACACAGTGTTAGGCTACTTTGTTGTATTTTTTGCTTCTAAATGAAACAATTGCTGTTTCATCCCTTCCATAAATTTTTTTAGTTACTTTATATGCTACATCAAGGAATTTTGTTGAAATCTTTAAGTTAGAAGTTAGAACATTATGGAATAGGCTTAAATATGCAAATGGTCCCTGCACTTAGGGGTCGTTTGAGTTTTAGTCCCTGCTTTTCAAAAAACTTTCATTTTGCCACTGCACTTTCAGTCAACTTTAGAAAAGGTCCCTGAGTTGACTTTTTTGATGATGTGTCACTAATTTTGTCAAATGTCACTGATGACCGGGATAGGAAGATGCTGACTCATTAAAAAACAACCTAGAAGGACGAAATTGCCCTTATTCCATGAAAAGTCATCATCTTCATTGAAAATTCTCTGGAACAATTTTTTCGAGTCATCACTGGGCTTCTTGTTATCCTCCGCCTGTTCTTCCTTATCATCAGCGGCGGCGGTTGTTTTCTTGTTCTTTGATTGTTTGGATTCGTCTGCATGTTTGTTGTTGTTATCAGCAGAACTCCGGCGTAGATCACCCATTAAGGTTCGATTTCAACTTCTTCCAAAAACTAACCCTTTACGCACAAGTCTCAATTTCAACCACAAACCCAAAAACAAATCTCACAGAAGACCAAAAACAACGACAGAGAACACCAACACACAGAGACACCGATGACGACGGAACAAACCTCGAATGGAACCACCAAACTCGTTTCGATTTATCCTTCATCTCCCAACATTCAGATCCGACAGAATTCTTCTTATGTTTTGAGTTTCGACACGATGGTATCGATCTGATTCGTGATGTTGACGGCGTTGTGAGATTCGTTTGCTATGAGACTCGTTCCGGGTATGGGAAACCGAAGGGACCTTTCTTCTCTCTCTCAATTTCTCATCTTGGTTGTTCCCTTTTCGATCAAAGTTTTCATTTTTTTTATTTAGAATTGTTGAGCGTGATACCTTTGCGTAGAACAATGGAAACATGTTTGTAACTTTTCCAATAATGGTACCTTTTTGTTTTTTTCTGTTTTGTTTGTAAAAAACATGTAACATTTTCTTATATTGTTGTTAGATCTGGTTTTTAATACTTAAGAAAGATAATATAATTGTAAATAATTTTGTATTGTGTTGATTTTGGACAAGTTATTGAATTTGGGGGTAAAAGCAGATGTAAAAGCTACTAATAAGATTGAAACATTCTGTAACCGAGCAGCGATTCAGCGAAGAAGAAGCAAGATAATTGAGAGGTATGTGAAACACATATTGGTAAAAGTGACGATGGATTGGAAGCTCCAAACCTTAATTTGAAGAAGAAAGGAGAAAGGCATTTTGGTCTTTTCGTGTTGCCATTTCCTTAGTCAGCATCCCTCTCAGTCCAGTCATCAGTGACATTTGGCAAAATTAGTGACACATCATCAAAAAAGTCAACTCAGGGGCCTTTTCTAAAGTTGACTGAAAGTGCAGTGGCAAAACGAAAGTTTTTTGAAAAGCAGGGACTAAAACTCAAACGACCCCTAAGTGCAGGGACCTTTTGCATATTTAAGCCTATGGAATATGGACAGAGTGTTCATTTTAGGTTTTTCAGATTTTATGTATCCTCTGGTACCAGTGCCTCAGTTTTTAGAAATCGTCACACCCTATACAACCACCTAGCTTCTTCCTTAACGTGTAAAAGTATACAAAACTTCATAGCTATGAACTATTTTCAACCAATGAATGTAATTTTTCACAACATTAAACTCAATTTCATAATCTATTGAATGTCTAGAACACACAAGTATTTGTGTTTCTATTCAGAGTTCAGAGTCAGACTATCTTATTTTAGCCACTAAGGTACTACTCCGATCTCATATATAAGCAAAATTTGACTTTTTAGATTTATTGAAAAAGTAATGTATCTAGTCTATATTATTGACTAGATACATCACTTTTTTAAATTTTAATGAATCTAAAATGTTAAATTTTGCTTATATATGAAACCGAAAGGAGTATACTATATCCAGTGATAGAAAGGCTCTGAGAGAAATTATTCATTGAAATACCACACACACACACACACAAAGAGGAGTACTTCTGGCTTGAAGTGTGGACAATGCAAAAGACTGCCCAACGTTGAGCTAATTTCGATTTTTATTTAGAGGAACATGGGTAAGAAAGATTTCGATACTATGTCATCAACCAACTATTTGAAAGGTTTAAACTGTTAAGTGAAAACATATGAATGACATTTGCACGTAATAGAAATATAAAAATTTGATTAGCCAACAACATGGAGCAATTACCTGGGTGGGAGAGATCCATTTTGATTAATGAACTGTTCAAAGGAGTCGCATATAAAAAAGAAATACAAGCACATCAATAAAGGGGTGAAAAGTAGGATAATTGAAGATTTAAGTTTGTCTCAATAGAAATTGAAAAAGTCAAAAAAGGGCAGTATAGGAGTTTTTATGTACCTCTAGTACACATATTTGACCAACATTATCTCTGAGTCCAAACCTATTGAACTCAATGCTTTCTTCATATAACAAATTGAACCTATCATAAATCAGGATAAGTAATATTACTATTTGTTAGAGGCACAGAATGAGATAGATGCAGATTATCAACAAGATCAAGAGTATAAATTATAAAAGAAAATAGCCACAAATAATACCAAAGTTAGTCAAGGTTTATGATAGGAATTGGTTCAGATTCCAGATTATGAATAGAAAGAACACAAATTCCTAGAATATTTGAGTATTTAGACAGAAACGGAAAATCAGAGACTGTGTATCAATATTGAAGGATTTACAGAGATGGCTAACACCCCAAATCTGCCGCAGAGCTAGGCTCCTATAGGAAGTTAAAACCTCCTACTTGTATAACTAAAATCTCAATATCCAGAATGAATCCTCCTCTCTGCAACTCCACATATTCAGGAAACGGTTACAGTCTCAACCTCTATATGTCACATCACTTGCTGCTCACTTGACACTAGGAGTTCCCATCTTACCCTTCCTAGAATTTACCTTCCAAATCCTAGTCCCACTACTCCCTTAGTGAATCAGTTGCTCATTTGGGTCAGTTAGACCGCTTCGTTAGTAATGGGCCTAACACTCCCAATTCTAATTCCCACAAAATGAATAACTCTCCTCAATCCCCCAATTGCTATTTATCGGTAACATGCCTATTTCCCTAACTAAATCCCCAATTAACCTAAATCTAACAAACTAAAGTTGACCTATCAGACAAACTAAATCTAACAAACTAAAGTGGACCTAAATCTAACCTGCCATAGATATCCGCCATGGCCGATATTTGACAACACTATACTCATAAACATTATGTGCATGAATATAATGAATGTTTAGTCACTATTAAAGAAAATAAATCCAAGTTTGATAAGTAGCATCCAGAGGAAGGTATAGGTCTAGAGAACCTTGATGTTCGCCAAAAGATTGCACAACCATCAACTGGATTGCCTGTATGCATCTATAAGTACAGAAATGCCGTTAGACTTCATAATGCAATAGAACTATACATTTTTATTTACACAATAATTGATATAACAAATCAAAATTAGAATAATAAAAAAGGCAAGATTTTTTTTAAAAAAAAAAACTGCTGAAAGTGAAGACGCAGAAGAAAGGTCACTTCACATCAAACAAGTTACAACTTATGCAATATAGACAGATGGAAATATTGGCAATTTATCATTATATGATACACTCATTTATGCAAAAATGCTTCGCAAGTAAAAGCAAAGTTTTTTGTTTAAAAAGCTAATGTCAGCATTTCTACTCCCAAAAATGTGATCTGTAAGCCCAAATGAAAGGGACATTCATATATTTATGAATAAATATTATGTAACTTCTGATGGTCTAATCATCACAAAAACAAAAACAAAAACAGCCAAACATTTTCCACAAAACAGCCAACAATATAAAGTTCAGGAAAGTATTAGGTCCAAAAATATATCATAGATAGTTTAATTATCACATAAGCATAAAAGTGATGTCATCTTAACAAAGTTCAAAGAAGAAACAAAGCCTGAGAAAAAAAATTATATTTATAAAAAGTGGCATGGGAAGCACTGAACAAATAAGTTTACAGTATAAATGCTTATGTCATGTAGCCTTCAAACACATAGCTCTTCTAACCAACCTTCCAAATGCCTCTGTATCCCTTAAACTTCAACTCCTCCGCCAACTCGTCAAATCTATCAACCTCCTGGAAGTAGCAAAAGAAGATCAAAAGGGTATTTTCTTTAAATTCTACAGTTATCAGATTTTCCATATTCAGTATCCATCCATATAACAGAAATAACAAATAATGGTGATATGATCAGCAAAGAAGACATGACAAAAAAAACAATAGAAAAAACAATCACAAACTAAATTAGTATGACGATGTGTCGATATAAAACTCCAAAACAATAAATCATGAGCAACAAAGAGTGGGAAGAGGGTAGAGTGATGAACAATCAACCTCAAACCTATCGCCCTCTCACTTGCCAAATCATTCATAGCTTTACAATATTTTCATTTATGTAGTAAATATAGCTTCTATCTAGAAAAGATTGAAATGGTGAATTAACGCCTAAATGCAAGTGGATGGTCCTTGATATTGATAAGTTTACAACTCGTTAGTTTTTCATAATATGACAGATTTAGGCCTTACTTGGATAAACAAGTTAATTTACCGTTTATGGTATTAGTGTTTATCATGATCAATGCTTATGTATAAACTATTTCTATAACAAAAGATAAAATAAAGTTAAATTATTTTCATATAAACTATAAGTTGCTTTTAATTTTTATAAGCTATCTTGAAGAACTTATGAAAATAAGCTATAAACAGGTTATAAACATTTCATAAGTTGTTTTCACAACTTCTCTCAAATAATCTCACAAGTGCTTGTGTCAGTAGTAGCTAAGCTCAAATAAATTAATCCAAACACGTTCTTACATGATACATTGAACATGAACAATGCAAAGTAGCAAAGTCATAATATAATCATACAGTACAAGAGTGAAGTTACCCTTACCACTATGAGGTGGCGGTGGCATCAAAGCAACCTCCCACTCTCGATGATCCGGAGCCTTTGGGCGAATATTATGCTGTGGACGAAATTCACGACGGTGATCATTCGGCTGCCGAAAATGCTGTGGTCGATGAGGATAAGGATGAGGTCTTGGAGTATAAGATGGATTCTGATATTGAGGCGGTGGATGAGGACGAGGATTGTAAGGTGGATTCTGATAGTAAAACGGAGGAGGAGGATAACGACTCAGATTATAAGGTGGAGATTCTGATGAAACTGTGTTTGATTCGCAAAGTTTTCACTGTCACCTCGCCGGAGTGCTGAATTAGCGTCGCGGACTGACTGTAAGTGATCGTCGCCAGTAACGAACTGGCCTCTCCCGCCGGAATACGAGCGACCGGAGTATCCTCTACGGTGACCTCGGAACTGCAAAATTTGAAAAAAATAATAATTAAAATTAATGATGATAAACAGTGCTAAATTTTCTTAGCGGATTTATGCATTGTTACTACGAGTGCGTATGCGTTGGAGAATGATAGAGAGAGTACGTAAGGGCGTGAAGACATTGTGGCGGTGGAGAAGGCGGAGTCGGTGGCGACGAGGAAATGGATAGTCGGAGGAGTGCGTCGCATTGTGTGAAAGTGAAACTGTGATAGTAGAAAGAGAGCGCGCGTGAGAAAGTGAGATGGCACGTGTATACACGCTCTCTGAGGAGTCGCGTGAGCTGGATGCATGAAACTTGATTGGGCTGAGTCCCAATTAGAGAAAAACCCTATACCAAGGGTAACGATGAGAGGCTCTTGCTTTTTGCACGTCCATTTTACTTTGAAAAATGTTCTTTAGACCAACTTATAGTTTATAACCGGAAAATTCTTCAAGTGGTCCATGGTGGACCATTAATGAAAAATCTTATAACGAATACGAATTTTACAAAATTCACCGTTGGATTGAAAGTTTATATCATATAGATCATGTATAGAAAATTTTAAAAAAATTGAAAATCATTTGATATGTTATTGAGATCCATCAAGATTAACGGTTTATTAAATACTGTAAATCTTGATAAATCCCAATAAAATATCAAATGATTTTCAATTTTTTTAAATTTTTTTATGGATGCTCTATATGATATAAACTTTCAATCTACCAATAAATTTTGTAAAATTTGTATTCGGTTAGATCATTTGTCCACGGTAAACCACTTGTGAAGGTGGTCCACCGTAACATTAGCCGCTTATAACTAGCTTATAAGTTAGTTTAACTGATAATTTTATCAACCACTACAAACACAATTAATTAAATTATCAGTCTTATTTTTTATCCCTTTAATGTTTGCAAACCCTTTAAAAATTACAAAAATACTCTTAATACTACTATCGAAAGTTACATTTTGATGGATTCAAGAGTCTTCCACCTAGTGTCTTTAAAAAGTTATATTTCAATTTCAGTCTATTTCAAACCAAATAAAAGACACATGACAATAAAAACCATTGTATCAAAAAATAGTTTCTAAAATCCACCCAACATAAATTATCTCTTAAATTCTGAGAGATCTCGTGTTCAAGGCTCACTAGTACCTTTGAAAAAGTGGACAAATTGTGACACAATCTCTCATATTAAATTTTCTTTAAATCAAGAAATTATCTCTTAAATCTATCGCAACGTAACTTCCAAACAGAAACTAACTAAAAGGGTATTTTGGGAATTTTGAGAACGTTGAGCAAATATAGGGGCTAAAGTGCAATTTCCTTTTTCTTGCATGCCCTCCCTCAACTATCTCATCTCATATTTCATTTGCAGAGAAAGAGAGTTGAAGGCTAAACCCTAGTTCTGCGCATTTGCAACCACCGTCTTCTGAATTCTACAAACCTCCGTCCTCATCGTCGAAAATCTCAGCTCGGTACACAACCGTCGAGGTATATTGCTTTGTTCCCTGTTCCCTGCTCTGTTCACATTTACCATAATCGTCCTCTCAGAAGAATTAGATTTTCATCATGCTTAAACTTTTATCTGAGTTTCAATGTTTAGTTACTTTAAGCTATAGAGTCTTAAGACTTGTGCGTTTCATTTCCAACTGTGAATATTTCATGAATTTTGAGTAATTTATTTATTTTTTCCGCAATTATGTGTTTATTAGTATTAACGGTATAATTATCCCCAAATTATATCAAATAGTGTCTGATTCGCTATCTGGTATTGACATTCATGGTTTTGATTTAGTTGTAACTGTGTGCTCATGTGTTGCTGAGGAAGTGAGCAATTGCGATGTTAACATTGTAGATATCGAGAATAAGTAAAAGATTACTTTTCGCCAGTATTTTGTAGCGGAATTTAGACAAATTACTATTTTTCCCGAATACGCTTTTTAGTACAAAATGTTATCAGATAGATGCTATAGTAGACCTATAACACTGTTACGTAGCGGAATTTTAATAATCTACTGTTTTCTTCTATCCAAGATTTGACAACAATACAAAATTGCTTTTGGTGTCTATTTTATTTGGTTTTCAATGGTTTATCTAAGGTCTCAAAGCTTTGTAGATGTACCATCATACACAGTTATATATCTCACTGTATCCACTTTTGATTAAGTAGATTTCAAAAAATCAAGCATGCACTAGTAATAAGTAGTTAATCTTTTGTGCATACAAAGAACGATGCATGTGCTCTTGTTTTGTAATTCGTGCTACATGTGGCATAGCGAGTGCTGCAGCCCAAGAGCTAGAATGCGCCGCAATGATTGCAGAGCTTGACATAGTGGTGGTGGTGGTTATTCGTGTTTTTGGGATTGGATCTCAGAGCTTTTGTTTTGTTAACCACGTAGTGGAAAAGAAAGATTAAAACGCGATGTCGTTTTTGCGTTGAGTTTGTCGTTTTGAAACGAAAACTTTGCGTTTAAACTTTGTTGGTGTAATGTATCTTTGTGTTGTTATTTGTTAAAATGGTTAAGATTTTAAGTATGGGTTTGGGATTTATTTTTGCACTTAATGTGTTGCCTTCTAGGTGTTTGTTAAATGTCCTAAGTGGTGGGTGAGTGTTATTTGAATACAAAACTCAATGCACCTCCATCAAGTCTAGGTGCTTGTTAAATGTTGATGATGATCTGCATATTGTATATTTAGGCACTGTATATTAAAATTAAGCTATAAGCTAGCTGATAGTTGATAAGCTAGCTTTTAGGTGTTGTAACTTTTAACTCTTAATTGATACGGGTCCGAACATGGGAAAAAACTAAACCAATTTAATTGATTTGATTCAATTTATTTTATTTTATTTTATTCATTGGGTCATTGATTTAGTTCTTACACCTGTAAGAATAGAGATTGAGTAGGCAGGTGTGCATCCTAACCCCATCTGCATAAGTGCGAACTCTAATAATTGCTGGGAGTTGGGGTTTGGGGTTTGGTAACCTTATATTTTGTGATAATCACCTAATCTAGTTTCTGACTGTATCAGTGCTTGTTTCTGTAGAGTTTCCGAAAATTGGTTGAAGGTAGAAAACAGAAACATGATAGCATAGCACATTTCCTTGTTGGAGCTAGGCTATTTGTACATCAATATATTTTTTTATGTTGTTGGAAAATGTGTGTTATTTATCTAATCTTTGTTTTTGATAGTGTTATGGATTATGTTGCTCAACCTTAGTTTTTACTTGAACTCTTGGGTTTATCAACCTTTTTAATAACTCTATGAAAGCTTTCATTCATTATTTTTCATGCTTATTTTATTTACACAGTTTTGATAGAAACTGAATATGTATATATTAGGGACCTCAAAATACACATTGATTTTAGATATATTTTGTTTCTAGTAAGAAATGGGTAGCGCGAAGAAGAAGGCTCAGATGTTTGTAAAGCTTGTGTCTGCTGTGGGAACTGGATTCTTCTATGTTAAGAGAAAACCAAGACAGTTTACAGAGAAACTTGAGTTTCGAAAGTATGATCCCAGAGTTAATCGTCATGTTCTATTTACTGAGGCTAAAATGAAGTGATATAGGTCACTTTTCATTGCTTCCTTCCAATGTAATGTAGCAACCCCGTACTGCTTTTTGAGACAATCTTCACATTCGGTATTTCAGGTTGAATAATGCCAATCTTTTATTGTTTACAGTTTTGTTATATTTTGTTTTGACTGATTGTTGGTCATTTAGTACTATTTGGGGGTATTTGTTTGAAGTCATCTAAATTCGTTTCTAGGGAGAACTTTTCAAGAAATATAATGATGAAATCATATTCCTACGTATTTTTCAGAAACTGTTTGGCTAACCTTGTAAATTATTTGCGATTGTCCTAATATCGAAAATTAAAGGTAAAAAATGCATATAGTGTGACGCATGATATTTTCTACATTACCCTTCTAGTTATAATTTATAAATACTTTAATCTTTTCTATTTTACCCAACCTGGAACTTCTTTCATCAACCCCCTCCCAAAAATAAGGCAACATTCAAGGAACATGAAAATATCATTGCCTAATGTATTGCTGTTTATTTTCTTGCACACATTTTGTTTCCCCTTGAAAATCAATAAATCACATGCACCTTTTCATTTCTCGCATATATGACTATTATATTTGTACCTTAATTTGTCTTATATATGTGTGCAAAACCCCATGTATTATATCATATAGCCAAATTCGTTATTCTGGTACTGTTGAATACTGATACATAGTGCTGTTATATCCTCATATTCGTTTTACATAAAAATGGCAACCACAGTAGGTATTATCTGCAAAAGAACTGTGGTGAGCACAAACGCTGTTGAACCGGGAAAATACTTACCCTTCTCAGTTTTAGATCGTTTCATGGAGAAAACCCATATTATGATGGTATACTATTACCAAACTTCAGGAGAATTAGAGCTTGGAAAATAGGATGGTATCCCATTTTAAATCATATCACATTTTATATAATTTTATTTCTATTATATAATTTTATTTGACACTAATAATTGGGAGCCATATTATTAATCATCATCATTGTAATTGTAATATATAGATATAGATATCACTTTGGAAAATGAATGGACACTTCATTTATATATTTATATTTTTAATTAAATTAAATAAAGGTTGAGGCAAAATGAAAAGATACATTGAAGCTCTCTCAAGGTTGCCACATAGGTAAAATGGAGCTTTAGGAACTAATGTAAGCTTCCTATTATAAGGTATATTGATTGATTGATTGATTGATTGATTAGTAAGAGATTTATTTCCCTCTTTAAATAACGTTTTCCCTATGATGCTTTTTATGCTATACTTTTACAATCTTAATTTTTTGCCTAAAAAATATCTATACAAAGTGTATGTTTGACTTTGCAATGACAAAAATTGATTTTAAGTTAATTGATTATGTAAAATCGATTTTAAAAAAATATAAATTGAAGATAAAATTATTTATATTTAAATATATTAAAATAAAAGTGAGTTGAACAATGAAAAAAAATCATATCATATCATATTTTTACTAAAAAACTACAAATCCCAACATCAAGTTATAATCAATTTTATGACAGAATCAATTGTATATGAGAATAACCAAACAGATAAAAATTGATTATGACCGCTAAAGAAGTAAGTATACGTTTGTGTATGTCGCGGTGATTTTTGGATATCAAGCTATTGAGAAGCGTTGAATCTCAAAATATTAATTACACCACAGAGCTTTGATTTTTCCGAAGAAGGGAGAAAGTCCGTTAAATACCCTAATTTTAAAGAGATCGAGATAAGGGGGTTGGTTATGCGAAGGGAAGGTATTAGCACCCTAGGCATCTATAGTATCCTATATGACCCTCTTGTATTTTTAATCTAAACGCTTGTTTTTATTTGTGTACAAATATGTATAAAATTTAGGGAAAGTTGAGTGATAATTGGGAAAATGAGTTTAGATGTCAAAATGCTCTTGGCTTGAGTTTCAAGATTTTAATCTAATGAAAATGATTTTTGAATTTGGAAATAAGACTTGATTTGAAAAACCAAGTGTTTTTACCTAAAGAAAATAAATGTTTGATTGATTGAATGACTTGGTTTAAAATCCAAGTTGTTTTGAAAAATGTTTTTGATAAGTGACATGTTTTGGATATTTTTTTAGAAGAGGTGTTGACCTCTATTTTTTGGCTAAAAGAGTTAATGGGTCTAGCGAGAGTTCTAGCGTTTTAACTAAACAACCTAAAATATTAGATCGCGCTAAGACATTTTGCAACGACATATAAGTCGAGGCGTCTCCCTTTCTGCGGATTAATATACTAAACATGCAAACGAACGACAATAAGCATAAGAAATTTTAAACCATACAATACATCCGGGGGGGGGAACATGCAAAGGGGAGAATTAAATAATGATAATGATAATAATGTCTGAAAATAAATCGCGCCAATTACGCGCATTAAAATATACAACCAGGGGGGAAACATGCAAAGGGGATTGAATGACAATAATAATAATAACATAATTATAAATGATAAGATATAAATATAGAGCGCACATAATATAATATAAATGCAAGAAATATAAATATAAAGCATAATAGGCATGAATCATGAAATGAATATAAAGCATATAACAAATAATAAGTGTAAAGCAAGTGATAAAATGTAAGTGTCATGTAAATCACAAAACAAATGACAAGATTAACACATGAAATATAAGAGTAGAAATAGTCAAGAACAACCAAAGGCAAGAATTTATCACATCATAATAAAATAAATAAATGATTAAATAGAAGTAATCTAGACAATATCAAACATTTTTCAATTCACACACATGCATGTATTTGTCTTAATAAAAAATAAAAATTAAAAATCAATCAAGGTACTTAAGACTAACATATCTTGCCATGGGAAATAATCATTAAAATAAATCAAGCATTTTCAAAACCACATACATGCACATTTACCTTTTAATTAAATGAGATATATTTAACAATTAAACCAAAATATTAAAAATCAATCACATTTTAAACCAAGAACCTAGAGCTAAGTCATGGGAGTAAAATTTAAGCATATTGACAAGCATGGAACAAAATTATTAACAATTAATAATCAAAACATCAAATAAAATCATTTAAAATCCTAATATAAAAATCCTATGGTTTATTAATGCAAATAAAATAAAATAATCAAAAGAAATTATGAAATCATGGCAAAATGAACTAAGGGCAGAGGGTAACTTTAAACAAAAAATATTTAAATGTTCATAGCATGATACTAACATAGAGAAATGATTTTATATTATCTAAGGTTAATTATTAACATTTAAAACTAATTAAATAGTGCCAAAAAATAAAAAAAATCAAAATAAGACATGATTATACATACATCAAGATAAGAGGTTTCAAACACCAACATATCATGCACATCATATCATAGATCAAGTAACAAAATCATATTATTAAAGATTAATCAAATTAACCCTAATTTATACACTAATTCATGAAGAAAATATGGAAAAATAGTAAATAAATGATTTAAAAAATTATTTCATGAGGTATCAGTTTATAATGGCCAAAAATATAATTAAAATAAAATTCATGTCTAAGAAAAATAAAAATAAAATTTATACAGGGAGGGGGTGCAAATATTAAATAAAATAGAACAGGGGGTGTAGCATAGCAAAAACAGCCCAAAAGCCCAACAGTCCACGCCAAAAATAAAAAAATCTGAGACAAATATAGGCCAGAATCCTGTGTGACGCACATATGTGTGAACACGCTTTACAACCATCTGATCATCCTCAGGAATGATCAAACGGTTGCGTTCGCCTTCTCGCGCGCGCCATCAGATGAGAACAACGGCCCAGATTGAATCTGGAGGTTACTGAGAAACACGCGTACACAACAAGCAGGTGTGGATCGGGTACGGACGCGTATAGTGGTCCTATCGTCTGACCACCGTCAGATCTTCATTTAATGAATTCTGACGGGCGCGATCAAAGGAGCAAACACGCCGTTTGATTGATCCAACGGCCATGATCAAAACTGGGTAAGGACGGAGAGTCACACGTGGATCATCATCTCCGTTTGGTCCTCGCCGTCGCCGGCACCGTTTCCGGCACCGGAGTTTATAAAAGTGCCCATAAATTCACAAAATTTATATGGTTCTTCTCGTATTTTCACGAGGAATCTAAATATGCAATTAGTTTTACAAGATGAGGCTTAAATCTTTAAAAACGAAGAGAAAAAGTTTTTTAAATTTAAACTCAAACACACAGTTTAACACGTTTCAGAGCAAATTAATAATCCAGATAGTTTCATTATATCAAAACAAGATGAAAGGGATTAAAAAGGAATAAGAAAGCTACCAGAAACGAGCTAGAATAACTTTGATTTTTCACGAACTTTGAGCTTTAACACGAGCTTCAAACCTCCTCTGAAGCTTCAAATTGGAGCTTGGGTTTTGGTTCTGAAGGCTTTTAGAAGGTAACTGAGGTGTTAATTGCAAGAAAATGTAAAGAAATCGTGTTTTGATTTTTGTAAAAAAGAGAGAAAATGTGTTGTTCTTAGCTGCCTTCTTCTCCAAATTCTCCAACCTCTGATGCAGAAAAACGTGTTGGTATTTATAGTACAAGGTTTAGGTCATGAGAAGAGTGACTTTGTGTGAGTAAGAGGGGTATTCTTGAGTTTTTGCAAAAGGGATATTTTGTGGTTTTGATCAATCAAAGGTACATGTGTGTTGATCTGATGCAATGAGCATTTGAGGGTATATTCTGAGATCAAATGGTTGGGAGAGGATCAAGGGATTTTTTGGGATTTAATTGGTGAAGAGAAATAATTTTAAATCAATTTAAAACTATTTTTGTAAATAAATAAATATGTGAAAATGAAAATATTTATGAACAAGGGCAAAAATGTCCTTTTTAGGGTTTATAAAATGCATGAGTTAAATTGAAAATGATTGGAAAAAGTTTGAATAAAAAAGGTTACTTGTAGATGAAGAAATGAATTTTTGAATTTAAAATGTAAATATGATTAAAATAATATAAAATAAAAATAAAAATGAAAATATAATTAAAATATTTTTGTTGTGCTCATAATATATAAAAATGATGGAGATAAAATTATAAATCAAAAATCATGAAGAATGGATAAAAAATGAGATTACTTGCAAAAGAAGTAACCTTATTATTTGAAATTTTGAAAAGGGTAAAATGGGAATAAAATTAAATTTATGAGCAAATTTTGGTACAAGAGTATATTTGAAAATATATGGTGAAGGAAAAAGTTCAAAAAGTCACATAATTAATTAACTAAAAATGAAACAGTTAAGCAGCGTAAACAGGAAAAAATACTATTTTTGACATTTTAAAATTAATAAATAATACTAATATGAGGAAAATCAATATGCCTTAAAATTAGGAAAAATCAAATGAAAAATTTGAGGAGGTCAAAAAATGGGGTATGACAGATGCCCCTATTTAAGTTTCTTCTACCGGAAGTTCGAAAGAAGAAAAAGATAATTTTGATATTTTTATTATTTTGAATGGACGGTAGAAGAGACTTAAATACAAAGTACACCATTTTTTGACCGACAAGACGGGAAATGCTATGATGTTATGTTATGAATGCTATGCTTGTAGACATCTGAAAATGCAAGATTAGGCAGAACTATCTGGCAGGAAAGAGACACACTCCCCGGGGACAATAGAGACAAAAACAGTAAAGTCTTGTGAGCAGACAGAAGCAGTAAAGTCCTGTAACGGACATAAGCAATAAAGTCCTGTGAACGGACATAAGCAATAAAGTCCTGTAACGGACAGAAGTAAAGACAGAAAGCAATAAAGTCCTGTATGCGGACAGAAGTAAAGACGATGTCTACTAACACTGCAGGATAGTAAAGACACAAAAGGGTGTTATATTGTCTGCCGTCAATGTAGGCGAGCAAGACATAACAAGGAAAGCAATAAAGTCCTGTATGCGGACAGAAGTAAAGACAGAAAGCGATAAAGTCCTGTAGCGGACAGAAGCAGTAAAGTCATGTGGCGGACAGAAGCGGTAAAGTCCTGTAGCGGACAGAAGCGGTAAAGTCCTGTAGCAGACAGAAGCAGTAAAGACAGAAAGCAATAAAGTGTCTACCAATCCTTAGGGTATGGTAGGAACCTGATCAAGAGAATAGACCGTTAACTGACGTTGTAAGGGAGCAAGACATGTTATAGAGAGGAAGAGCTGAATTGACCAGATACATTTGAGAATGATTTTTATTTATGTAGTTCTGCTGAGATTGACTGCATCATAAGGCTAAAACAACTTGGTTAGATTGACTTAACTAAAGCATCAATGCTGAAGTAATTGAGTCCAAACCAATTGTGCATATTGAAGATGTGCAGATGCAAGATGTTGAACAAGATGTCCTAGACATCTTGTCACTGGGTTCAAAGCATGCATAGGCATCATGTTGAACAAGATGTCCAAGACATGTGGGTAGGACATCTTGACCCAGTTTAGCTTAAAAGATAATGCTTATCCATTAAGCACGCGGGTTTGTTTTATTTTGAATAAAGCGCTAATCTTTTAGTAACAAGTTGAGATTAGGATTAATGATAAAGTTTGTTATTAATCCTATGTGTTAGATACGATTGGATTCGTATTTAATTAGTGGATAGAGATTAAATTCTTTATCTTTGTGGAGTTTGTTTTAAAATAAGTTTGTTTTAAAACTAACTCTTATTTGAGTGCATCTGAAAGACTGAAGATTATATGAAGAATTGCACGCCTATATAAAGGACTCAACATGGAGCTTAAAACTCAACCCACAATAACTGAAGATTGTGAGTCCAAAGTTTTGTACCCACTGTGCAAAACACTTAGTGGCTCTTAGTATTGTTCTTGATACTTTGTAGCTTGGAGTCGTTGAATGTTGTCGTTCAACATTGTCTTTTAAACTGTTGGAGTTTAAAGTTGTTTCGTCACTTAGGATTAGTGATTAGAGGGAGTTGGGTATGTTCTCATATTTAGGGGGAGTTAGCCCTTGAGTAGAAGATTACTAGGATTGAGAAAAGGCGTACATGCCAATAGGGTTTTGGTAGTGTTGTAAGGCTAAGTATTGATTCGGAGTAGTAGTGTTCACTTCCTGGATTGGTATCCCCCAGATTAGAACTTGTTATAAGTGCCGAACTGGGTTAACAAATCACTGGTGTTGTTTATTGCTTTTATTTATCTTCAGTACTGCAATAACGCGTGATACAAATAACCAGTTGTCTAGGACATCTGGACTACTGACACATTGTCCTAGACATTGTGTAAGACATCTGTCCTGCCAGAGAACATAATTTCAATTGGCATCAGAGCAGGCACCCTAACCTGCTGGGTGAGCTCCAGGGAGATAAAATTTTGTTCAAGATGGACAGGAATGGAGGATCAATAAACAGACCACCAGTTCTAGATGGATCAAACTATGACTATTGGAAAGCAAGAATGATTGCCTTCATCAAGGCCATGGATCAAAAGGCATGGAAAGCAATTATCACAGGCTGGAATCACCCAATAGTCTCTGCAGAAGATGGTTCTTCAACATTGAAAGGTGAAGGAGATTGGACCCCAGAAGAGGAAATTGAGTCAAATAGCAACTCCAAGGCACTCAATGCTATCTTCAATGGTGTTGATGAAAACATATTCAAACTGATCAACACATGCACAGAAGCTAAGCAAGCCTGGGAGATTCTGCAAACAACACATGAAGGAACTTCCAAGGTTAAAATGTCAAAGCTGCAACTCCTCACTTCCAAATTCGAAAATCTAAAGATGGAGGATGATGAAACAATATCAGAATTCAACACTAGAATTCGAGACATAGCAAACTCATGCTTTGCCCTAGGAGAGAAGATACCTGAGGAGAAACTAGCAAGGAAGATTCTTAGATCACTTCCCAAGAGATTCTCTATGAAGGTAACCGCCATTGAAGAATCACAAGACTTGAGCACAATGAAGGTTGATGAACTCATTGGCTCATTACAAACTTTTGAGATGACCTTTGAAGATAGACTTGAAAAGAAGATGAAGAATTTGACATTCAAAACTGAGGAAAGCCAAAGCGAAGATTGTCTATCAGAAGCAGTGGCTCTATTAACCAAGAAGTTCAACAACTCTGTGAGCAGGGTCCGAGCTACATGGAGGACAAATGTCCCAGACAAGATGTCCTACAACAAGACACAAGGTATCTCAAAATAAGAGACAAACTCTGAAGAAGAAACAGAGAAGAGGTGCTATGAATGTGAAGGCTTTGGGCATATCAGAAAACAATGTCCCAACTTTCTTAGCAAACAAAAGAAGGGGATGGCTGCAGTTGTTTCTGACTCTGAGGATGAGAGTGAAGAAGAAGACACAAACAATGCATTCTCAGGGATGTGTGAAACAAACTGCAGTAATTGCCTAAAAAGCTTCACAAGCACTGAAGACAGTGATAACAATGAAGAAGCTCTTTACACCTCAAGAAACACTGCTGAAAGATTAGAGCAAGATGAACTCATGAAGAGGCGTATCAGGGAGCATCAGGAACGAGTAGAATTAATAAAAATACGCGATTCCTTGCAAGCCAAACTCAAGAAGATGACTAGATACTTGAGTTGCTTAGAATATGACTATGACTCAGAAGACGAACTCCCTGAATCTGAGAAAATAGCTGAAGACATGATTGGATTAGGACTTGATCATCTCTTCGGAGAAGATGAATCTATTCCAGAAAAGGAAACTCCTCCTCTACAGAAACCTGAGGACCAGATTTCAAGCCAAATGTCTCAACATCCTGTTCAACACAACGACAGGGTCACAGACAACATATCTCAGCACTATGTTCAGACCACAAAGGCGATATCAAGTCAAAAGTCTCAACATCTTGTTAAACACAAAAAACAGGATCATAGACTACAAATCTTAACAGTCTGTCCAAACAAAAAGGAAGATGTCAAGCCACATGTCTCAACATCCTGTTCAAAACAAGAAGAATGGGAACTTAAGTCAGCCTCACTAGCAGCAGAAGAAACACATACAAAGACCACATCTTAAAAAGTTATACTCCCAAAATAAAAGAACTTTTAATAGATGTGATCACTGTGGAAGGTCTGGACATGTTATGAAAGAATGCTTCAAAATTCATGGGTATCCTCAAAGATCAAAATCACCAAGGAAGAATGAAAAGAAGATACTTGCTCAACAAGTAAAGTTCCAGGAGACTCAAGTCAAAAAGGTTTGGAGGCCAAAAGAAGATTCAAAACTAAAGGCTCATACTTGTATCAGACTATCCTCATATGAAGACTGGTACTTTGACAGTGGATGCTCCAAACACATGACTGGAGACATGAAATATCTTAGGGAATTAAGACCTTGCTCCAAAGGAAGTGTCACTTTTGGTGATGGAGCTAAAGGTAGAATCAAAGGAGTAGGGAAGCTAAGAGATCCAAGCTCACCATACCTAGATAAGGTTCTACTAGTTGAAGGACTCACTACAAAGTTGATAAGCATCAGTCAACTATGTGAACAAGGACTAGATGTGTACTTCAACAACTCTGAGTGCATTATTGCTAAAAACCAAAAATTAGTGATGAAGGGTGTTAAGGCAAGAGACAAATGCTATAAGTGGATCCCTCTCAACAATGGTCCAAAAATAGCTTGCTTGATAGTCAAGGAAGAAAATGACCAGATGTTCTACCAGATGTCCCAACATCTGTACACTAATCAGGAAGTTGAATCACTTCAACCTGAACGTGGGAAAGGAACTATAGAGTTCCACACGTCCAAAAGCGTGTAGAACATTAAGTGACGGGGTGGCGTGCAGAGAGTTTATAACGTTAATCATCATTACTTCTGCACAATAAACGAGGTAACTTACTACCTAGTATCTTCTATAAAAAGCCACCTAGAACATCACTTGTGTCATCACATAAGCTTCAACATCTGGTACGACACTCTCTAAAGCTCTCTCAAAAGAAAATCTCTTCAACAAAATCCCCAAACAACATGAGTTAAGAAATCACAATGAGCACCAACAATCAAGAAATCAACAAAGGCGAAGGACCTAGTGATCTAGCTAGGGTTTCAGACTCAACCATCAATCAACAAGAAGTTGATCTTGACAAATTGGTTGTTCCTAGAGGAAGAAGAACAACAACAGGGAAGAAAAGAAGCAGTGCATTGATTGGGCCCTTCACTAATCTTACACATAGTGAAGAACCCAAAGAAGGACCTTCGCTAGAAGTCCAATCATCACCAAAAGGGGCTGAAGAGAAAAATGATGAAGAGACCTTGAAAGAATTCACTCAGAAAACAAACATTGAGGAGAAATCAACAGGAGCTGGAGAAGATGTCACAACATCTGACCTCAACATCCAGGATGTGGGAACAAATGTCTCAACATCAAGAGACACCACATCTGAGGAACATCCAATGGAAGAAGATCCAAAGGATGCAAGGGAGAAGATCGCCTCAGAAGACGAAGGTTCACAATCTTTGGAAGTCATAGAGATTGATGAAGAAACTGACAGCGAAGAGACACCTCCAAGAAGAACTCAATTAGTGGCTGATAGAGTAAAAAGAAGCAGAGGGAAGAAGGTGGACATTCCAAAATCATTCTTGGAAGAAAAATCTCAGAAGAGGAAGCCAGAATCCTCAAGTGATTTTGAACTGGATGTCGAAGAAGATGTCTCAGACATCATGTCGAAGAAAAGGAAAGCTACACCTTCAACATCTGTCCACACTAAAGAGAATGAACAAAGGTGGAGGATAGTAAATCAAAGGAGGATTGCTACTGAACGGGAGTTAAGCACTGAAGCACTCTCTTACAAGGAGATCACTACATTTCTTGAAGAGGCCAAACTCATGAAAACGGTGCTGGGAGTTGGCAAGTGCTATGAAAGGTTGGTAAGAGAATTCTTGGTCAATCTATCAGAAGAATGTGCTGAAGAGGATAATGATGGCTATCACAAGGTACATATGAGAGGAAAATCTATTGACTTCTCACCAACTGTGATCAACAAATTCCTGGAAGAATCAGAAAACAATAAGGCTCTCTCAATGGACAAAATTGCTGAAGAACTCACCTCTGGTCAAGCTGAGCAATGGCCCAAGAAAGGACTACTTCCAACATCCAAACTGACAGTCAAATATGCCATACTCAATAGGATTGGCACAGCAAATTGGGCTCCTACAAATCACAGCTCAGGTATAACTCCAACCTTGGCCAAACTCATATACCTCATAGGAAAAGGGAAGAAGGTAGATTTTGGAAGACACGTCTTTGAACAAACGATGAAGCATGTGGAAACCAATACAGCAAAGCTACCAATAGCCTTCCCTAGCCTGATCACTGGGATTATTCTTAGTCAACACCCAAGAATCTTGCTTCGTAACGAATATGAGAGTAAGAGACCTCCACCAATATCCTTCAACCGGAAGCTGTTTGATGAACCACATGTCCCAGACATGGTGCTCAAAGAAAAGGAAGCAGCTGAGACCTCAACTCCACTGGAAAGAAGCTCACAAAACAAAGTATTGGCTGAGCTTATTCAAGTGTCTAAGGAGCTAGAGGAGACTATCAAGACAAGCACAGTAAGGAAAGTCTGTATAGACCATCTGATCAAGCAGCTAACAAAGAAAATAGCTGAGAATGAAGGAACTGCTCAAGCTGAAGCAGAGCAAGAAGAAGAAGAAGTATGAAGAACAGAAACTGGGTAATGTAGGAAAATAAGTACTTTTGTATTTTTCCTTTTAGCTCTGTTCTACTTCTGTAATATTGTGGTCTACCAAATGTCCTAGACATTGGAGACTTTAACATCCGGCACCGTGTGTGCACTTTTGTATGCTGTTCACCTATTATCAATGCAATTTTTTTTTTCCTTTAAAAACCTTTGACAAATTATGGTAAAAAGGGGGAGAAATAATTGATTAAAGAACAGCTCCTTGGCAAGTAGAAATCACTTTCTTTCTTTAACGGATGATAAAATTAGCAAGCTTTAAAAAAAAAAAAAAGAGAGAAAAGAAAGAAAAAGCTATGCTAAAACAAGTGTGTCCAGAGCAAAACTTAAAATGCTCAATATGAACCTCTAAGAAGTCTAGTAAGTCTTGATCACTCTGATTAAGTACTTTCCGCTGCAACTCAAGACTTTGGTTCACTAAGTCACTAGGTATCTCATCCCTGGACTTAGAAAATTCACTGTGATGAATCATATGAAGACAAGACTAAGACTGTCTCATACTAGAAAAGGTTCATAACACATTCAAGATTGAAGAAGTCATGAATATTGAAGACACACAAAGATTCTGATGATCAAAGACATTGAAGACATGAAGATTCAGAATTGAAGATTGCATCAACAGACATCAATTTGAAGATTGAAGAATTTGAAGATTGAAGACTGAAGAGTGCACATTCAACAAAGTGGTTAAGTGGTTGTTTTAGCCATAATTTGCCAAAGGGGGAGATTGTAGTTCTGCTGAGATTGACTGCATCATAAGGCTAAAACAACTTGGTCAGATTGACTTAAATAAAGCATCAATGCTGAAGTAATTGAGTCCAAACCACTTGTGCATATTGAAGATGTGCAGATGCAAGATGTTGAACAAGATGTCCTAGACATCTTGTCACTGGGTTCAAAGCATGCACAGGCAGCATGTTGAACAAGATGTCCAAGACTTGTGGGTAGGACATCTTGACCCAGTTCAGCTTAAAAGATAATGCTTATCCATTAAGCACGCGGGTTTGTTTTATTTTGAATAAAGCGCGAATCTTTTAGTAACGAGTTGAGATTAGGATTAATGATAAAGTTTGTTATTAATCCTATGTGTTAGATACGATTGGATTTGTATTTAATTAGTGGATAGAGATTAAATTCTTTATCTTTGTGGAGTTTGTTTTAAAATAAGTTTGTTTTAAAACTAACTCTTATTTGAGTGCATCTGAAAGACTGAAGATTATCTGAAGAATTGCACACCTATATAAAGGACTCAACATGGATCTTAAAACTCAACCCACAATAACTGAAGATTGTGAGTCCAAAGTTTTGTACCCACTGTGCAAAACACTTAGTGGCTCTTAGTATTGTTCTTGATACTTTGTAGCTTGAAGTCGTTGAATGTTGTCGTTCAACATTGTCTTTTAAACTATTAGAGTTTAAAGTTGTTTCGTCACTTAGGATTAGTGATTAGAGGGAGTTGGGTATGTTCTCATATTCAGGGGGAGTTAGCCCTTGAGTAGAAGATTACTAGGATTGAGAAAAGGCGTACATGCCAATAGGGTTTTGGTAGTGTTGTAAGGCTAAGTATTGATTCGGAGTAGTAGTGTTCACTTCCTGGATTGATATCCCCCAGATTAGGACTTGTTATAAGTGCCGAACTGGGTTAACAAATCACTGGTGTTGTTTATTGCTTTTATTTATCTTGAATACTGCAATAACGCGTGATACAAATAACCAGTTGTCGAACCAGTTGTCTAGGACATCTGGACTACTGACACATTGTCCTAGACATTGTGTAAGACATCTGTCCTGCCAGAGAACAGAATTTCAATTTTTTTTTTTGGGGAATTTGAATGATGATTCGCAGCATTTGCTACTTGAAATATGTTTGCTAATGGATGTTCTATATGTCATGTGAATATGAGTACGCACATGTATGCATGGGTGCATGGATGTGAATGCATGTTTTGAACTTTTATTTGTATGGCAAGATTGACAACACTCGTGATAGACAGAGGAATAATGGGAACAATAAGGCTAGCATATCCGTGCAATGTTCCATCAGATTTCTGCTAAGGACATTATCCATGTAAATAGAATCCGCAGGGGAAACCCCAAGGGTAATACATCATTATTCAACTAGTTTTTCGGAGCCAGTTTCACAAATAAAGCCTTCGGTGGAAGTCGCCATTTCTCATTTTGAATTGAGTCATTCAATACCAGCCATTGCTTTTCATTTCTCCTCGTCTTTTTCTTTTTTTTTTATCCCTAATTTTTGCCTGGATCGCCCTTTCAGGTTTTCAATCCACCGGGACGCTCATTTTTGCCTAAGCTGCCCTTTCAGGTTTTCAACTTAGCGAGCTAATTTTTCTTTTTTCTTCTTTTTTCTTTCCTCTTTTTTCTTTTTTCTTTTTTTTGCAATGGCTGTATCTGCTTCTTGAAGTATGTCCACACTTGACGTACTATTGTAGCATGCTTGTGTGACTCATGAGCTTAAGAGATGTTTGTCATTTTATATTTCCCAAAAGAAAAGACAAGACTAAAAGTTTGACATTATTTTTGAGTTTTTTGCTTCAAGCGTCTTAAAGTTGAATAAAGATAAGAAAATTAAAATCATGAATAAAAGGAATTTTAAATAAAAGTACAGGCTCAAGTTTGAGTAAAAGAGTGGAACTGGCAGAAAGCACAATCCCACAGATCATTATAAAATTTAGAAAATGGTAATTATATGGGGAAGATACATCAAGTACAATGATTACTATTTTCCTTATCAACTTTGAATTTCACCCTAAGAAGACTATAAAACGAACTAACATCATTTGCTGACTGAAACGCTCCAAGATAAGTGATGCCTGTTCCGATGCAGTTACTTGTCTTATTTCCTTAACTTTTGCATAGATCGCCCTTTCAGGTTTTCGACCTATCAGGATAATTATTTTTGTCTCTAATTTTTGCATAGACCGCCCTTTCGGGTTTTCAGCCCACCGAGACGCTCTTTTTTTGCCTAAGCCGCCCTTTCAGGTTTTCGACTTAGCGAGCTATTCTTTTTATTTTTAGACAAAGTATTTCTTGACTGCATCGACATTCATAGGACGAGGGAGCTCATCACCATCCATAGTTGCGAGGGTCATAGCACCACCTGAGAAAGCTCTTTTGACAACATACGGTCCCTCATAATTGGGCGTCCACTTGCCCCTAGCATCAGGCTGAAAGGACATGATCTTTTTGAGCACAAGGTCACCTTCACGGAACTCTCGGGGTCGAACTTTCTTGTCAAAGGCTTGCTTCATTCTTCTTTGGTATAACTGTCCATGACATAAAGCCGCCATACGTTTTTCCTCAATCAAATTCAGCTGTTCATATCTATTTCTGCACCATTCAGCCTCAGTCAATTTGGCTTCCATCAAGACTCTCATTGATGGAATCTCAACCTCTACCGGTAACACTGCTTCCATACCATACACCAAGGAGAAAGGGGTTGCCCCTGTTGAAGTGCACACTGAAGTACGATATCCGTGTAAAGCAAAAGGTAACATTTCATGCCAGTCTTTGTCAGTAACCACCATTTTCTGCACAATCTTCTTAATGTTCTTATTTGCAGCTTCAACTGCACCATTCATTTGAGGCCGGTAAGGAGAAGAATTGTGATGCTCAATCTTGAACTCCTCACACAGATCCTTCATCATCTTGTTGTTCAAATTCGACCCATTATCAGTGATAATCTTGTTAGGAACACCATAGCGACAAATGATGTTATTCTTGATGAAACGAACCACCAATTGCTTAGTAACATTGGCATAAGACGCCGCTTCAACCCATTTGGTGAAATAATCAATAGCCACGAGAATAAAACGATGTCCGTTGGAAGCTTTTGGTTCGATCCGTCTAATCATATCAATGCCCCACATAGAAAAGGGCCAAGGAGAGGAGATAACATTCAGAGAAGTTGGTGGCATATGGATCTTATCCGCGTAGATCTGACACTTGTGACACTTTCGGGCATGCTTATGGAAATCAGACTCCATTGTCAACCAATAATATCCTGCTCTCAATATTTTCTTAGCCATTGTGTGCCCATTAGGGTGAGTCTCAAATGACCCTTCATGTATTTCGTGCATCAGGGAATCAGCCTCATTTTTGTCCACACATCGTAGTAAGACCATGTCAAAATTTCTTTTATACAACACATGCCCATTCAGAAAGAAACTGCTGGACAACCTCCTCAGGATCTTCTTATCTTTGCTGGATGCCCCAGGGGGATACTCTTGATTCTGAAGGAACACCTTAATATCATGAAACCATGGCTAGTCATCAACCACTTCTTCTGCTGCAAACACATATGCCGGTCTTCAAGACAACGAATGCTGATGATCGGAACTTCATTCGGACAATTAACTTGGTACATTGAGGATAAGGTAGCTAAAGCATCTGCCATTTGATTCTCATCACGAGGAATATGATGCACCTCCACCTTGTTGAAGAAAGTCAACAGTCTCTTTGCATAATCTCTATAAGGAATCAAGCCAATGTGGCGTGTCTCCCATTCTCCTTTGATCTGATTAATTACAAGAGCTGAGTCCCCATAGATATCAATGTTTTTGATCCTCAAATCAATTGCTTCTTCAATACCCATGATACAAGCTTCATATTCAGCAATGTTGTTGGTACAATCAAACTGTAATCTGGCGGTGAAAGGAATATGAGAACCCTCAGGTGTAACAATAACTGCCCCAATTCCACTACCATAGACATTCACAGCCCCGTCAAATATCAGCCCCCACTTGGATTCAGGATCTGGACCTTCCCCAAACAGTGGTTCATCACAATCTTTCATCTTCAAATACATGATCTCTTCATCTGGAAAATCAAACTTAATTGGTTGGTAATCCTCAACTGGTTGGTGAGCCAAATGGTCAGCCAGGACGCTACCTTTGATTGCTTTCTAAGCACGGTATTCAATATCATATTCAGACAATAACATCTGCCAACGAACAATTCTCCCGGTCAAAGCAGCCTTCTCAAAAATGTACTTAATTGGATCCATTTTGGATATCAACCAAGTAGTGTGATTAATCAAATAGTGACACAAACGCTTGGTAGCCCAAGCTAGAGCACAACAAGTCTTCTCAAGCATGGAATATCTGGACTCACAATCGGTAAACTTCTTGCTCAGATAATAAATTGCATGTTCTTTTCTTCCGGTGTCATCTTGCTGCCCCAGCACACAGCCCATAGAATCTTCTAACACAGTCAGATACATGATAAGTGGCCTCTCCTCAACTGGAGGAATAAGAATTGGTGGCTCCATAAGATACTTCTTGATACTGTCAAAGGCTCTCTGACAATCCTCTGTCCAGACAATCTCTTGGTCCTTGCGGAGTAATTTGAAAATTGGCCCACATGTGGCAGTCATATGGGAAATAAATCTGGAAATGTAATTCAATCGACCAAGGAAACCTCTAACTTGCTTCTCTGTTTGGGGAGCTGGCATTTCCCTAATGGCTCGGACTTTATCAGGATCAACCTCAATACCCTTCTGACTGACAATGAAACCCAAGAGCTTTCCGGACCTAACACCAAAAGTACATTTATTAGGATTCAGCCGGAGCTGATACTTCCTCAACCTCTGAAACATCTTCAACAAGTATTCCACATGTTCTTCTTCACTGCCTGACTTGACGATCATATCATCCACATATACCTCAACCTCTTTATGCATCATATCATGAAACAGAGTGGTCATGCCCCTTTGGTAAGTAGCACCCGCGTTTGTCAAACCAAAAGGCATTACTTGGTGACAAAAAGTACCCCAAGGTGTGATGAACGAAGTTTTTTCCCTGTCTTCAACAGCCATCTTAATCTGATTGTACCCCGAGAAACTATCCATGAAGGAAAAGACTTTGGATTTGGCAGTATTGTCAACCAGTACATCAATGTGAGGTAATGGAAAATCATCTTTTGGACTAGCTCTATTCAAATCTCTGTAATCAACACACATCCTGACTTTACCATCCTTCTTAGGAACCGATACTATGTTGGCCAACCACTGAGGATATTCTGAAGTAATAAGAAAACCCGCATTAATCTGTTTCTGAACCTCTTCTTTGATCTTGAGAGCCATATCAGGGTGAGATCTTCTTAACCTTTGCTTCACTGGAGGACATTCTGGCTTCAAAGGCAGACGATGTTCCACAATCTCAGGATCCAAACCAGGCATATCTTGGTACGACCATGCAAAGATGTCAATATATTCTCTGAGCAAATCTACTACTCTTGCTTTGACTGATTCTTCCAAACCTGCTCCCATCTTGATTTCTCTTCCTCAGTACCCAAGTTGATCAATTCTGTAGCTTCTTGGTGAGGTTGAATGGCCACATCCTCCCGATCTAACAATCGTTTGATCTCATTAGGAATCTCTTCATCTTCTTCTTCCATAGCCTCATAGACTGGAAATTCAAAGTTGATAGAGGGCCTAGAATCATTGTACTTAACGGGCTTATTGATGTTAATTTTGCATATGATTGATGATTGATTTTGTTTTAATAAGAATGCAGAATTTTTATTTGATAAAAGTAATAAGAATAGAAGGTGGAAAATAAAATATATATATTTGGTTTTTTGTGTTACCATTTTCTAGAATAAAAGGACATAAAGAAAATATAAAAAGTCATGATAAAAACGACGATTTTCATTAATATTCTTGAAGCATTAAACAAAGCCCAAACATAGTCTCACTCTTGCTTGGGGCAGGACAAGATGATTTTTCTTTTAAAAACATAAAAAGACAAACATATTACTTAGACAGAGGAATGACAGAAGGGACATCAACAGCAATCCAATTGTGGCATATTCCTCCAGGGGTCACAAAAGATGGTGGTCCTTCTTCGGCTTCATCTCCAATGACAGCATTAATCTCTGAGGGAGTGTTGATAAAACCAGCACTGCGGAAAACATCTTCAAATGGCTCTCTCTTCCCCATCCTGGTAGAAGGAGTAAAACTCAGACCTGCTCTGTTCTTATTCTCTAACAACTGTAGTACTTTTCCCCAACCTGAAGTCTTGCCTTCTCACATAGCCCTTTGTGCATCCTTCAAAGATGCCATGGATGTCTCAGATCTGATCGGACCTTTCTCCTCAATGGAGAGTCCCTGAAACGCTGTACCGTCTGATTCATCCGCACCAATACATGAGAAATTTGACAAATGACTAATAAGTAGGGCTTCCTCCCCATTCACAATTACCAGCTTTCCTTCTCGCACATACTTCAACCTCTGATGTAAAGTAGATGTCACGGCACCGGCCTCGTGAATCCATGGACGTCCCAAAAGACAACTGTAAGCAGCTTGTATATTCATCACCTGAAAAGTAACCTGGAACTCATGCGGACCAACTGCAATAGGTAAATCCACCTCACCAATCATTGACTTTCTTGAACCATCAAACGCCTTCACAATCATTGAACTTGGCCTCATATAGGCATCCTTGTATGAAAGTTTGTCTAGAGCAGTTTTGGCCATCACATTCAGAGACGACCCAGTGTCAATCAATACATTAGATAGAGCATCTGACTTGCAAGTAACTGACACATGCAATGCCAAATTATGATTCCGTCCTCTCTCGGGAAGTTCTTCATCACTGAAACTTAGATTATTACAAGCGGTCACATTTCCCACTATACCTCCAAACTGGCTTAAATTCACATCTTTCTCAACATAGGCTTGATCCAACACCTTCATTAATGCCTCTCTATGGGCGTCAGAGCTCATCAACAAAGACAACATAGAAATCTTAGACGGAGGTTGCAACAACTGATCCACTATCTTGTATTCACTTCTTTTGATCTATTTCATTACCTCATCAGAATCTTCATACTCTTTCTCAACCGGTTTACTAGGAACACTGACTGGCACTTTCTCAACAACAGGGGTATCTGGCTTTTGAGGAGCTGCCCCTTGGATGACACGTCCACTTCTCAGAATTCTACTATTATCTGTAACATTGCTCAATGTAGTCAAAGGAGGAATATGTGTCTCTACTCCATTTTGTATCATGGTGGCTTGGTATCTGTAAGGTATGGCTTTCTCAGAAGTGTAAGGAACAGATCCCGGCACACGAATTGTAAGTCTAGGAATATTGCACTCTCCGCTGTTGTAAATCATCTCCAAATGATCAGCAGTGCTAAATTCTGGTGTTATACCACAAACCTCTTCATTTTTCTTTGTTACTAATAACTCTCCTTTATCCATCAAACCTTGGATGTCTTTTTGGACTTGGGAACACCCATGAGGATCTGACAGACACACTTCACAAGCTGAATGATCATGATCGAACATCTTTGCTTTGCACATTTTGATATGGATAGGAACCAAAGGAGTCTTGATACTTTTCACACTGAGGATGACATTTGTAGCTAGGCAGGGTTGAATGAAATGAACAGAGGGATTATGATTTGGTAGAGGGTTAGTTTGAACATTAGGGTTCTCGTCTTTGAAAGTCAACACTTTATTTCGAACTAGGTCTTGGACAACTTTCTTGAAAGCAAAACAGCGTTCCACATCGTGGCCAGGTGCCCCTTGGTGGAAGGCACATGTTAGGTCATTACGGTACCAAGTAGGCAATATAGCAGGCACTGGAGGTGGTGGCCTTGTTTGAACAAAATTCTTGGCAAGCAAGGCTGGAAGGAAATCAGCGTACTTCATAGGTATGGGATCAAAGGGTGGATATCTGGGAGTGCGATTGAATGGTTGTTGGAAATTTTGAGGGCGGATCTGTGGTGGATATGATTGTTGGGGAGTCATTTGTGGGTAATGTGGTTGTGAAGGCATTTGTGGGTAATGTGGTTGAGGAGGCATTTGTGGTTGAGGTACAGGTGCAATGGCTGAAATGTGTTGATAGTTTGGGTATCTTGGCTGGAAACCTCCTTGAGTTACCATACCGACTTCAGACTCTTTCTTTTTCGGGAAATTGTGACCATACTTCTTGGTGTTGCTAACAGGGATGTTTTCTTTTGACATTCTTCCTTGGCGAATGGCCTCCTCTAGGCACATCCCCGTTTCCACTACTTCAGTAAAACTTCTAGATACCAGGTTGAACATCTTCTCATAAAAGAACGGATTAAGAGTGTGAATGAACATCTTGGACAACTCTCTTTCTTCAATAGGAGGACGAGTCTGGGCAGCTAACTCCCTCCATCTCTGAGCGTACTCTTTGAAGGATTCTTTTTCTTTCTGGGTCATTGCACGGAGCTCATCTCTATATGGAGCCATGAAAGAATTGTAGTTGTATTGAGTCATAAAGGCACTAGCCAAGTCATTAAAAGTGCGGATATCAGCCCTATCCAAGTCCATGTACCATCTCAAGGCTGCCCCAGACAGGCTATCCTGAAAATAGTGAATCAAGAGTTTATCGTTGCTAGTTTGAGTAGACATTTTCCTCGCATACATAGTTAGATGAGCCCTTGGGCAAGTACTTCCCTTGTACTTCTCAAAATCTGGAACTTTGAACTTGGGCGGAACCACCACATCAGGAACTAAGCACAATTCGTGAGCATATTTACCAAACAGATCTTTCCCTTTAAGGGCCCTCATCTCGTGCTGCATTTCATTAAACTTATCTCGCAGATCTTCCACTCTATCAAAACCTCCCATACTTTCCACATGAAAAATGGGCTCTTGGTAATGCAGAGCAGCATGGACCACAGGTGCAGAGACAGTAGCAGTTACTTGTGGGAGAGTGTTTTCTAACTGAACGAGAGGTTCTTCGGTGACTTGAGGGAAAAGTCCTCCTCCAAGAAAACCTTCCGATAATCCCCACGTACAACCTTCTGGCATAGAGAGCCGGGGAGCAGGAATTGGTGCAGATACAACCGGGGGTGGCACAGGCGCACCACTGGACTGAATAACCGATGTTGAACCTTGGTTTTGACTTGCCAACAGAGAGGTTGCCATAGCAGTCAGATTCTCAATCTCTACTTGCATACTTGTCATTTTCTCCCGAAGCTGGGTATTTTCTTCTTCAACAGTTGCCATCTTCTTCTTAATCTGAGACCGTGTGTTATAAGTGCGAGTCACCTTGTAACGGATACGCCGAGCCACTTTAACTGAGGCAGAAGAGAGGGAGGAGAATATGAGACTCTGGTTTGGAAATTTATGAATGCAACATGATGCATGATATGTTTATGCTAAAATATGCAACGGTTTTTTTTTGATATCGAAAGACTTTATACTAAATTAAATGTAAACATTGTAGATGAGATTTATTACACTTGAAAATCTGACACATTACAAGGAAGTTCTCTTTTTTTTTTTTTTTTTTTTTTTTTTAAACGGAGCTTAGAAACATTACAAAGTAGTTGACAAGTCCGACCTTTTTTTGAAATTAAATTTCTTAATGCTTCTTACAATATTAACATCTACAATGTTTATAGAAAATTTAATTTAAGTCCTTCGGTATCATATGAGAAAAGAGTTTTATGAATGAATGCATGTATGCAATGATAATGCACAAACATGGTTGGGTTAAGGTAAGATGTTGGAGTCAAGGGTAAGAGTCCCTTCCCACATGGTAAGTGTCGTGGTGATTTTTGGATGTCAAGCTATTGAGAAGCGTTGAATCACAAAATATTTAATTACACCACCGAGCTTTGATTTTTCCGAAGAAGGGAGAAAGTCCGTTAAACACCCTAAATAAAGAGATCGAGGTAAGGGGGTTGGTTACGCAAAGGGAAGGTATTAGCACCCTAGGCGTCTATAGTACTCTATAGGAACCTCTTGTATTCTATCTTAAGCGCTTGATTTTATGTGTTTGCAAATATGTACAAGATTTAGGGAAAATTGAGTGTTTATTGAGAAAAGTGAGTTTTTAATGACAAAATACTCTTGGCTTGAGTTCCAAGGTTTTAACCTAATGAAAATGGTTTTTGAATTTGAAAATAAAACTTGATTTGAAAAACCAAGTGTTTTTACCTAAAGAAAATGGAGTTTGATTGATTAATGACTTGGTTTAAAATCCAAGTTGTTTTGAAAGAGTTTTTGATAAATGACATGTTTTGGATATTTTGAGAAGAGGTGTTGACCTCTATTTTTGGCTAAAAAGCTTAATGGTTCTAGCGAGAGTTCTAACGCTTTAACTAAACAACCTAAAATATTGAATCGCGCTTAGACTTTTTGCAACGACATATAGGTCGAGGTTTTTTCCTTTCTTCGGATTAATATACTAAATATACTAACGAGCAATAATGAGCGAGAATTTAAAACATACAATGCATCCGGGGGGGGGAAACATGCAAAGGGGATTGAATTAAGTAATGACAATAATAAATAATGACTGAAAATAAATCGCGCCAATTATGCACATTTAAAATTACAACCACGGGGAAACATGAGAAGGGGATTGAATAACAATAATAATGATAGCATAAATATAAATAAAAGAGATATAAATATAGAGCATATAATATAACATAAATGCAAGAAGCATAAATATAAAGCATATAATCATAAAATCATGAAATGAATTATAAAGCATATAACAAGTAATAAATACGAAGCAAGTAATGAGATATAAGTATCATGTGAAGTATAAAACAAATAACAATTAATGACAAGGTTAACACATAAAACATGAGAGTAGAAATAGACAAGAAAAAGCAAAAGCAAAAATTTAACACATCATAAATAAAATAACCAAATAATAAGATAACCTAGATAATACCAAACATTTCTAATTAAACATACATGCATATACTTGTCTAAAAATGAAAATTGAAAATCAATCAAGATACTTAAGACTATCATATCATACCATAGAAAATATCATCAAAATAAATCAAGCATTTTCAAAATCATATACATGCATATTTATTATTTTTTTTTATTAAATGAAGAAAATATTTAACAATTAAACCACAATATTAAAAATTAATCACATTAAATCAAAAGCCTAGAACTAAATCATGGAAGCAAATATTAAGCGTGTTATCAAGCATAGAACAAATTTAGTGGCAATTAATAATTAAAACATCAAATAAAATCATTTAAAACCCTAACATGTAAATCCTACAATTAATTAATGCAATTAAAACAAAATAAACAAGAAAAATCATGGGATCAAGGCAAAATGAACCAAAGTCAGAGGGTAACATTCAACAAAAAAATAATAATTAAAAGTTCATGGCATAACAATAACATAGGAAAATGATTTTCATATTATCTAAGGTTAATTATTAACATTTAAAACTAATTAATAGTGCCAAAAGATAAAAAAAAATCAAAATAATACATGACTATATACACATAAAGATGAAAAGTCTCAAACATTATCATATTATTCATATCATATGGTAAATTAAGTAACACAAGCATATTATCAAAAATTAATTAAGTTAAACCTAATTTATACACTAATAAATAAAGAAAATAGGAATAAAATAGTAAATAAATAATTTAAAAAATAATTTCATGAGGTATCAGTTTGGAATGGCCAAAAATATAATTAAAATAAATAACATGTCTCAGAAAAATAAAATAAAATTTCATATAGACAGGGGGTGCAAATATCAAGTAAAATAAAATAGGGGGTGCAGTAGCAAAAAAGAAGAGCCCAAAGCCCAAGCCCAACGCGCAAAAAAAATCTGAGGAAATGTGGGTTGTGATCTGGTGTGACACGTATAGGGGTGAGCACGATTTACAACCATCTGATCTTCCCCAGGAAGGATCTGACGGCCACGTTTACTCTCCCACGCGCACCATTGGATCAAAACAACAGCCCAAATTAAATCTGGCAATTACTGAATAACACGCGTGCACACAACCAAGCACAGATCAGGTACGGACGCATATTGTGGTCCTATCGTCTGACCACCGTCAGATCTTCATTTAATGAGATCTGACGAGTGCGATCAAAGGAACACACGCGCCGTTTGATTGATCTAACGGTTACGTTTTAAACTTGACGTGGACGGAGACTCACGATGGATCATCGTCTCCGTTTCACCCTCGCCATCGCCGGCGCCGTTTCCGGCACCGGAGTTACAAAATCAACCCAGAAATGAATCAATCTTACATGGTTTTGTTCGTTTTTTCACAAGGATCTCAAATATATGATTAGTTTTTCAAAACAACTACTGTAACTTCAAAAACGAACGAGAAAAGAAAATTTAATCAAAACTCAAACTCACAAATACGCAAGAATCAAAGCCAAATAACAACCCAGATAGTTTCAACATGTAAAAATAAGATGAAAGGGATTTAAAAGGGAGAAGAAAGCTACCAGAAACGAGCTAGAGAGACTTGACTTTTTCACGAACTTTCACCTCCAACACGAGCTTCAAATCACCACTGGAGCTTCAAATTGGAGCTTGGGTTTTGGTTCTGAAGGCATATAGAAGGTTACTAACGTGTTAATTGCAAGAAACAATGAGAAATTCGTGTTTGGGGATTTTTGAAAAGTGAGTGAAAATGAGCTTGTTCTTAGCTACCTCCTTCTCCAACCTCTGATGCAGAGAAAATGAGCTGGTATTTATAGAATGAGTTTAGGTCATGAGAAGAGTGATTTTGGGTGAGTAAGAGGGGTATTCTTGAGTTTTTGCAAAAGGGATATTTTGTGATTGTGCTCAATCAAGAGTACAAGTGTGTTGATCTGATGCAAAGGGCATTTTGAGGTATATTCTGAGATCAAATGGTTGGGAGAGGATCATGGGATTTTTTGGAATTTATTTGATGGAAGAAATAATTTTAAACCAATTTTAAACCATTTTTGTAAATAAATAAATACATGTAAAATGAAAATATTTATGAACAAGGGCAAAAGTGTCCATTTTTAGAGTTTATAGAATGCCTAAGTTAAATTGGAAATAATTGAAAAAAGTTTGAAAAAGAAAGGTTACTTGTTAGTGAAGAAATGAATTTTGAAATTTAAAATGTAAATAATATAATATAAAAATAAAAAATGCAAATGAAAATGTAATTAAAATATTTTTATTATGCTCATAATATATGAAAATGATGGAGATGACATTATAACTCAAAAATCATGAATAATGGATAAAAAATGAGATTACTTGCAAAAGAAGTTACCTTAATACTTGAATATTTTTTTTTAAAAAGGGTAAAATGGGGATAAAACTAGATTTATGAGCACATTATGGTACATGAGTATATTTAAAAATATATGGTGAAAGAAAAAGTTCAAAAAGCCATGCAATTAATTATCATAAAATGAAACAGTTAAGCAGCGTAAACATGATAAAACACTAATTTTGACAATTTTAAATTAATAAATAATAATAATATGATGAAAATTAACATACTTTAAAATGGGCAAAATGAAAATTTTGGGGTGGTCAAAAAATGGGGTATGACAGTAAGTACTAAGGTTTACTTTGTACCTGTATCACGGGTTCTACAAAATTCTCAAAGTTATAAACCGTCTTTTGGATATTACCGGCTTACGGGACTACTCCCGGTCCAATAATATCCGCAAGACAATCTCGTTCGGGTGTGGCTTCGCGTATCAACCAATCCAAGACTACTCTAGATCGGTCACCGCACCACGTCCTATAGGCCAAGATGGGTTAAGTGTAACTCTAAAGGTCCACAATCTTTCGGTCCTCCAAAAATAGAACGTCAACATAACTACTCATGTCAACACTCCACCTTTGAACTTCCTAGACTGTGCGTGGTTATATCACATGCGAAACATGGATCGAACTACTCCGATCCCGTCGCTATGACCCTACAACTATCCTATCTTATTGTTTCCCTCAAGTCCGGGTTAGGACTATCTCACTCAAGCAATTTTCCCAATTTAAAGCACATAAAGCATACATGTACACATATAAACAAACAAGCGCAAAGAAAAAAATACAAGATGGGCTCAACCCGCTCGGGGATCCCCAGTGAAGTCGCCATTTCTGTCGCGGTGATTTTTGGATATCAAGCTATTGAGAAGCGTTGAATCTCAAAATATTAATTACACCACCGAGCTTTGATTTTTCCGAAGAAGGGAGAAAGTCCGTTAAATACCCTAATTTTAAAGAGATCGAGGTAAGGGGGTTGGTTATGCGAAGGGAAGGTATTAGCACCCTAGGCATCTATAGTATCCTATAGGAACCTCTTGTATTTTTAATCTAAACGCTTGTTTTTATTTGTGTACAAATATGTATAAAATTTAGGGAAAGTTGAGTGATAATTGGGAAAATGAGTTTAGATGTCAAAATGCTCTTGGCTTGAGTTCCAAGGTTTTAACCTAATGAAAATGATTTTTGAATTTGAAAATAAGACTTGATTTGAAAAACCAAGTGTTTTTACCTAAAGAAAATAAATGTTTGATTGATTGAATGACTTGGTTTAAAATCCAAGTTGTTTTGAAAAATGTTTTTGATAAGTGACATGTTTTGGATATTTTTTGAGAAGAGGTGTTGACCTCTATTTTTTGGCTAAAAGAGTTAATGGTTCTAGCGAGAGTTCTAGCGTTTTAACTAAACAACCTAAAATATTAGATCGCGCTAAGACATTTTGCAACGACATATAAGTCGAGGCGTCTCCCTTTCTTCGGATTAATATACTAAACATGCAAACGAACGACAATAAGCATAAAAATTTTAAACCATACAATACATCCGGGGGGGGGGGGGGGGGGGGGGAACATGCAAAGGGGAGAATTAAATAATGATAATGATAATAATGACTGAAAATAAATCGCGCCAATTGCGCGCATTAAAATATACAACCAGGGGGGAAACATGCAAAGGGGATTGAATGACAATAATAATAATAACATAATTATAAATTATAAGATATAAATATAGAGCGCACATAATATAATATAAATGCAAGAAATATTAATATAAAGCATAATAGGCATGAATCATGAAATGAATATAAACCATATAACAAATAATAAGTGTAAAGCAAGTGATAAAATGTAAGTGTCATGTAAAGCGCAAAACAAATGACAATTAATGACAAAATTAACACATGAAACATAAGAGTAGAAATAGTCAAGAACAACCAAAGGCAAGAATTTATCACATCATAATAAAATAAATAAATGATTAAATAGAAGTAATCTAGACAATATCAAACATTTTTCAATTCACACACATGCATGTATTTGTCTTAATAAAAAATAAAAATTGAAAATCAATCAAGGTACTTAAGACTAACATATCATGCCATGGGAAATAATCATTAAAATAAATCAAGCATTTTCAAAACCACATACATGCACATTTACCTTTTAATTAAATGAGATATATTTAACATGAGTTGCTTAGAATATGATTATGACTAGATACTTGAGTTGCTTAGGATATGATTATGACTCAGAAGACGAGCTCCCTGAATCTGAGAAAATAGTTGAAGACATGATTGGATTAAGACTTGATCATCTCTTCAGAGAAGATGAATCTGTTCCAGAAAAGGAAACTCCTCCTCTACAGAAACCTGAGGACCAGATGTCAAGCCAAAAGTCTCAACATCCTGTTCAACACAACGACAGGGTCATAGACAACATATCTCAGCACTATGTTCAGACCACAAAGGAGATATCAAGTCAAAAGTCTCAACATCTTGTTAAACACAAAAACAGGATCATAGACTACAAATCTCAACAGCCTGTCCAAACAAAAAGGAAGATGTCAAGCCACATGTCTCAACATCCTGTTCAAAAAAAGAAGAATGGGAACTTAAGTCAGCCTCACAAGCAGCAGAAGAAACACATACCTAGACCACATCTTAAAAAGTTATACTCCCAAAATAAAAGAACTTTTAATAGATGTGATCACTGTGGAAGGTCTGGACATGTTATGAATGAATGCTTCAAAATTCATGGGTATCCTCAAAGATCAAAATCACCAAGGAAGAATGAAAAGAAGATACTTGCTCAACAAGTAAAGTGCCAGGAGACTCAAGTCAAAAAGGTATGGAGGCCAAAAGAAGATTCAAAACTAAAGGCTCATACTTGTATCAGACTATCCTCATATGAAGAATGATACTTTGACAGTGGATGCTCCAAACACATGACTGGAGACATGAAATATCTTAGGGAATTAAGACCTTGCTCCAAAGGAAGTGTCACTTTTGGTGATGGAGCTAAAGGTAGAATCAAAGGAGTAGGGAAGCTAAGAGATCCAAGCTCACCATACCTAGATAAGGTTCTACTAGTTGAAGGACTCACTACAAACTTGATAAGCATCAGTCAACTATGTGAACAAGGACTAGATGTGTACTTCAACAACTCTGAGTGCATTATTGCTAAAAACCAAAAATTAGTGATGAAGTGTGTCAAGGCAAGAGACAAATGCTATAAGTGGATCCCTCTCAACAATGGTCCAAAAATAGCTTGCTTGACAGTCAAGGAAGAAAATTACCAGATGTTCTACCAGATGTCCCAACATCTGTAAACTAATCAGGAAGTTGAATCACTTCAACCTGAACGTGGGAAAGGAACTCTAGAGAGTTTATAACGTTAATCATCATTACTTCTGCACAATAAACGAGGTAACTTACTACCTAGTTCCGTCTATAAAAAGCCACCTAGAACATCACTTGTGTCATCACATACGCTTCAACATCTGGTACGACACTCTCAAAAGAAAATCTCTTCACAAAATCTCTAACAACATGAGTCAAGAAATCACAATGAGCATCAACAATCAAGAAATCAACAAAGGCGAAGGACCTAGTGATCCAGCTAGGGTTTCAGACTCAACCATCAATCAACAAGAGGTTGATCTTGACAAATTGGTTGTTCCTAGAGGAAGAAGAACAACAACAAGGAGGAAGAGAAGCTGTGCATTGATTGGGCCCTTCACAAATTCAACATTCAGTGAAGAAACCATATAAGAGTCTCCATTAAAAGCTCAATCGTCACCAAGGAGAGATGAAGAACAAAATCCTAATGAATCATCTCTGAAAGAGGCTACTCAAAGCCAGAATCTTGAGCCTCAAACAGAGAAAGAGAAGAAAGTTGTAGAAGATGTCATAACATCCGACCTCAACATCAAGGATGTGGGAACAAATGTCTCAACATTAAGAGACACCACATCTGAGGAACATCCAATGGAAGGAGATCCAAAGGGTGCAGAGGAAGAGATCGCCTCAGAAGACGAAGATTCACAATCTCTGGAAGTCATAGAGATTGATGAAGAAACTGACAGTGGAGAGTCACCTCCAAGAAGAACTCAATCAGTGGCTGATAGAGTAAAGAGAAGCAGAGGGAAGAAGGTGGACATTCCAATGTCATTCTTGGAAGAAAGCTCTAAGAAGAGGAAGAGGAAACCAGAATCCTCAAGTGATTTTGAAATTGATGTCGAAGAAGATGTCTCAAACATCATGTCAAAGAAAAAGAAATCTGCATCCTCAACATCCCTCCAAACTGAAGACAATGAACAAAGATGGAGGATAGTGATGTAGAGGAGAATTGCTACAGAAAGAGAATTAAGTTCTGAAGCACTCTCCTACAAAGAAATTATCACCCTTCTTGAAGAAGCAAAAGTCATGAAGACGGTGATGGGAGTTGGAAAATGCTATGACAGGCTTGTGAGAGAATTTATTACAAATCTCACTGAAGACTGCAATGATGAAGGAAGCGTTAACTATCACAAAGTGCAGATAAGAGAAAAGAAGGTTGATTTCTCTCCAACAGTTATCAACCACTTCCTAGAGAGAAGCACTAAATCTGAAAACAATAAAGCTCTCTCTATGGACAAGCTGAACAATGGCCCAAGAAAGGATTGCTTCCAACATCCAAACTGACATTCAAATATGCCATACTCAATAGGATTGGCTCAGCAAATTGGACTCCTACAAATCACAGCTCAGCTAAGCTACCAATAGCCTTCCCCAGCCTGATTACTGGGATTATTCTTAGTCAACACCCAAGAATCTTGCTTCCTAACGAATATGAGAGTAAGAGACCTCCACCAATATCCTTCAACCGCAAGCTGTTCGCTGAACTACATGTCCCAGACATTGTGATCAAAGAAAAGGAAGCAGCTGAGACCTCAACTCCACTGGACAGAAGCTCACAAAACAAAGTATTGGTTGAGCTTATTCAAGTTTCTAAGGAGCTGGAGGACACTATCAAATCAAGTACGATCAGGAAAACTTGTGTAGATCACTTGATTAAACAGCTGACGAAGAAAATTGCTGAAGGAGAAGCTCATGCTGAGGATGAGCAAGAAGAAGAAGAAGAGTGAAGAACAGGAACTGTGTAACGTAGGAAAATAAGTACTTTTGTATTTTTCCTTCTTGTTCTGTAATATTGAGGTCTACCAAATGTCCTAGACATTGGAGACTTTGACATCCGGCACTGTGTGTGCATTTTGTAAGCTGTACCTCTCTATTAATCAATGAAAAATTTTCCTTTAACCTTTGACAAATTATGGTAAAAAGAGGGAGAAATAATTGATGATAGAACAACTCTTTGGCAAGTAGAAATCACTCTCTTGCTTTAACGGATGATGAAATAGCGAGCTTTAAAAATAAAAATAAAAAAAGAAAAGAAAGAAAAAGCTATGCTAAAACAAGTGTGTCCAGAGCAAAACTTAAAATGCTCAATATGAACCTCTAAGAAGTCTAGTAAGTCTTGATCACTCTGATTAAGTACTTTCCGCTGCAACTCAAGACTTTGGTTCACTAAGTCACTAGGTATCTCATCCCTGGACTTAGAAAATTCACTGTGATGGATCATATGAAGACAAGACTAAGACTGTCTCATACTAGAAAAGGTTCATAACACATTCAAGATTGAAGAAGTCCTGAATATTGAAGACACACAAAGATTCTGAAGATCAAAGACATTGAAGACATGAAGATTCATAATTGAAGATTGCATCGACAGAGATCAATTTGAAGATTGAAGAATTTGAAGATTGAAGACTGAAGAGTGCACATTCAACAAAGTGGTTAGTGGTTGTTTTAGCCATAATTTGCCAAAGGGGGAGATTGTAGTTCTGCTGAGATTGGCTGCATCATAAGGCTAAAACAACTTGGTCAGATTGACTTCACTGAAGCATCAATGCTGAAGTAATTGAGTCCAAACCACTTGTGCATATTGAAGATGTGCAGATGCAAGATATTGAACAAGATGTCCTAGACATCTTGTCAGTGGGTTCAAAGCATGCATAGGCAGCATGTTGAACAAGATGTCCAAGACATGTGGGTAGGACATCTTGACCCAGTTCAACTTAAAAGATAATGCTTATCCATTAAGCACGCGTGTTTGTTTTATTTTGAATAAAGTGCGAATCTTTTAGTAACAAGCTGAGATTAGGATTAATGATGAAGTTTGTTATTAATCCTATGTGTTAGATATGATTGGATTCGTATTTAATTTGTGGATAGAGATTAAATTTTGTATCTTTGTGGAGTTTGTTTTAAAATAAGTTTGTTTTAAAACTAACTCTTATTTGAGTGCATCTGAAAGACTAAAGATTATCTGAAGAACTGCACGCCTATATAAAGGATTCAACATGGAGCTTAAAACTCAACCCACAATAACTGAAGATTGTGAGTCCAAAGTTTTGTACCCACTGTGCAAAACACCTAGTGGCTCTTAGTATTGTTCTTGATACTTTGTAGCTTGGAGTTGTTGAATGTTGTCGTTCAACATTGTCTTTTAAACTATTAGAGTTTAAAGTTGTTTCGTCACTTGGGATTAGTGATTAGAGGGAGTTGGGTATGTTCTCATATTCAGGGGGAGTTAGCCCTTGAGTAGAAGATTACTAGGATTGAGAAAAGGCGTACATGCCAATAGGTGTTTGGTAGTGTTGTAAGGCTAAGTATTGATTCGGAGTAGTAGTGTTCACTTCCTGGATTGGTATCCCCCAGATTAGGACTTGTTATAAGTGCCGAACTGGGTTAACAAATCACTGGTGTTGTTTATTGCTTTTATTTATCTTCAGTACTGCAATAACGCGTGATCCAAATAACCAGTTGTCGAACCAGTTGTCTAGGACATCTGGACTATTGACACATTGTCCTAGACATTGTGTAAGACATCTGTCCTGCCAGACAACAGAATTTCAACGAGGAATCCAAATATGCAATTAGTTTTACAAGATGAGGCTTAAATCTTTAAAAACGAAGAGAAAAAGTTTCTTAAATTTAAACTCAAACACACAATTTAACACGTTTCAGAGCAAATTAATAACCCAGATAGTTTCATTATATCAAAACAAGATGAAAGGGATTAAAAAGGAATAAGAAAGCTACCAGAAACGAGCTAGAATAACTTTGATTTTTCACGAACTTTGAGCTTTAACACGAGCTTCAAACCTCCCCTGAAGCTTCAAATTGGAGCTTGGGTTTTGGTTCTGAAGGCTTTTAGAAGGTAACTGAGCTGTTAATTGCAAGAAAATGTAAAGAAATCGTGTTTTGGAATTTTTGAAAAAAAGAGAGAAAATGTGTTGTTCTTAGCTGCCTCCTTCTCCAAATTCTCCAACCTATGATGCAGAAAAACGTGTTGGTATTTATAGTACAAGGTTTAGGTCATGAGAAGAGTGATTTTGTGTGAGTAAGAGGGGTATTCTTGAGTTTTTGCAAAAGCGATATTTTGTGGTTTTGATCAATCAAAGGTACATGTGTGTTGACCTGATGCAATGAGCATTTGAGGGTATATTCTGAGATCAAATGGTTGGGAGATGATCAAGGGATTTTTTGGGATTTAATTGGTGAAGAGAAATAATTTTAAATCAATTTAAAACTATTTTTGTAAATAAATAAATATGTGAAAATGAAAATATTTATGAACAAGGGCAAAAATGTCATTTTTTAGAGTTTATAAAATGCATGAGTTAAATTGAAAATGATTGGAAAAAGTTTGAATAAAAAAGGTTACTTGTAGATGAAGAAATGAATTTTTGAATTTAAAATGTAAATATGATTAAAATAATATAAAATAAAAATAAAAATATAATTAAAATATTTTTGTTGTGCTCATAATATATAAAAATGATGGAGATAAAATTATAAATCAAAAATCATGAAGAATGGATAAAAAATGAGATTACTTGCAAAAGAAGTAACCTTATTATTTGAAATTTTGAAAAGGGTAAAATGAGAATAAAATTAGATTTATGAGCAAATTTTGGTACAAGAGTATATTTGAAAATATATGGTGAAGTTATTTTACAGTCAAACTTTCTGCAGATGGATTCAAGTTATTTTACAGTCAGCCTTTCTCTCTATATCCATCAATGGTCAATCCCATGGTTACTTTAATTGCAATAGAGGAGTTAGGCAAGGTGACCCCCTTTCACCACTTCTCTTTTGTTTAACTGAGGAGGTCCTGAGTAGAAGCATTTCCTTGCTTGTGTCACAAGGCAAATTGCTACAGATCAAAGGTACTAGAAAAGTCAATGTCCCTTCACATTCTTTTTATGCAGATGATCTAATGATATATTGTAAAGGTAACATCTCTAGTTTGAAAGCTCTTAAAGACTTATTTTCTTGTTATGCTCTTGAGTCAGGTCAAGTCATTAATCATTCCAAGTCTTCTATCTTCTCTGGTTCCATTACCCCTAGAAGGTTAAACCTTATTGTTCAGTTGCTCAATTTTAAAATAGGGTGTTTACCTTTCAGTTATTTGGGGGTGCCTATTTTTAAGGGTAAACCAAAAGTTTCACACTTACAACCCATTGCTGATAAAATTTTGTTGAAATTATCCTCTTGGAAAGCTTCACTCCTTTCCATTGCAGGTAGGGTTCAGTTAGTTAGGTCTGTCATTCAAAGTACGTTGACCTATAGTATTTCCTTATATTCTTGGCCTGTTTCTCTTCTCAAACTTATTGAAAAAAGTGTTAGGAATTTCATATGGAGTGGGGACATTGAAAAAAGAAAACTAGTTACTATTGCTTGGAAGAAAATTTGTAGACCTTTTGCTCAGGGAGGTTTAAACTTGAGATCTCTTACAACTCTAAATCAAGCCTCAAACCTGAAACTTTGTTGGTCGCTGGTTAATTCTCAAGCTTCATGGGCTTTACTTCTCAGAGATAGAGTTTTTAGAAAGAATAGACCAATTCATCACCACATTTACTCTTCTCTTTGGAGCAGTATCAAGGATGAATTTCAAGTAATAGTGAATAACTCTTGTTGGCTTCTTGGCAATGGTTGTGATATCAATTTTTGGAATGATAGTTGGTGTGGAGCCCCTCTTGTTGATCAACTTAATGTTCCTGAACATACCAGGCCTCATCTCTCTTCTTCAGTGAGTGACTACATCTCTAATGGCCTTTGGAATATTCCTACTCAGCTCTCTTCTCAGTTCAGAGATCTTAGCTCCATTTTGAACAATGTAACTATCCCATTAACCCTTTCTCAGGACATGTTATTGTGGAAGCATACTGACAATGGTGACTTGGAGTTCAAGCAAGCCTATATGTTTAAATCTCAACAATTTCAGGATTTGCACTGGGCTTCTTTAATTTGGAATCCTGCAATTCCTCCTTCAAAATCCCTCATGGTGTGGAGATTGATGCATGACAAGATGCCTACATATGATAATCTTATGATTAGAGGTTGTGCTATTCCCTCTATGTGTGATAATTGCAAAAAGCATGCTGAGTCTTCTTACCACTTGTTCTTTGAGTGTGAATTTGCAACTAAAATTTGGTCTTGGATAGCTGGCTGTTTGAATATTAACCTTCAGTTTAATGCTTTGGAGGATATTTGGAAACTTTGTGATTTAAACTGGTCACCTCAAAGCAAAGTCACTCTTGCTGCAGCTTTGGTTAACTTGCTCAACACTCTATGGTTTGTTAGAAACCAAGCTAGGTTTAACAATGTGAATATTCCTTGGAAAATTGCTATTAATTCCATAATCTCCAATACTTGTTTGTCGGGCAATAACACTTCTAAGTCTTCTTCTAACTCTGTTAGAGACTTTGTTTTCCTGAAGAGTTTCAAAGTCACCATTCATCACCCTAGAGCTCCTATTCTTAAAGAAGTCTATTGGCAGCCTCCTTCCAACTCTTGGATCAAATGTATTGTGGATGGAGCTAGTGTTCCAGGTAATGCAGCTTGTGGAGGTATTTTTAGAGACCATTTGGCTGAGTTTGTTTTTGGTTTTGCTGAGAATCTAGGTATTGCCTCTTCTTACACTGCTGAACTATGTGGAGCTATGAGAGCAATTGAAATTGCTCATCAAAGAAATTGGAATAACCTCTGGATAGAATCAGATTCTTCTTTGGTTGTTGCAGCTTTTTCCAATCCTGATAAACGTGTTTCTTGGTGGCTAAGAAACAGATGGAAGAATGCTCTATTCTTGGCCAGTCAAATGAATTGTGTTTTCACTCACATCTACAGAGAAGGGAATCATGTAGCAGACAATTTGGCAAACTATGGTTTGAATATCACCTCTTTAGAATTTTGGAATGTTATCCCTTTGTTTATATTTGCTAATTTTGAGAAGAACAAACTCGGTATTCCTTGTTTTAGACTTTGTTCTTTCTAGTTGGAGTTTTGGCCTAGTCCCCTCCAACTTGTATTTTATCTCTTCCTATCTTAATATATTTTAGGGTGGTTAGCTCTTTGCTTTCCACCTTTTTGGTTTAAAAAAAAAAAATATATATGGTGAAGGAAAAAGTTCAAAAAGTCACATAATTAATTATCTAAAAATGAAACAGTTAAGCAGCGTAAACAGGATAAAATACTATTTTTGACATTTTAAAAGAAAATCAACATATGTTGTTTTCTTTTTTTGAAGCAAACCAACATATATTGTTGCCACCATAGGATACTGTTTTTGAATTTTTATTTTATCAAAGTCACCATAGAATATATAAGTAAACAATAAATATAAATACAATGAGGTATTAATTTTGACTCGTAGTGCTATAGTATATAGTTTTGCTTTGTTTTCTTTTCACCTTCATTTTTTCAACTTAAGTTAGCTCCCATTAAACGAAGTAATTTTCTGACAGCAAGTGGCTCGAACCATATAAAACGACATTCATTGATTAGAAGAAAAAAAAAAGAATTAGATTATTTTTAAAAAAGTGAGATAAGAAGTTTTTGGTTTTGACTTGATAGATAAATGAAAATGATAGATTTAGTTGTACGTAGTATGATGAACATATTCTGTGTATCTATTATCCCCGTCTATGCGTAAATTAAGTGTATATTAGTTATTTTGAGGAGATTTATTTTTACGAAAAATTTTATTTTATTAAAAAAAATAATTAAGGTGAGGGGATAATATTATAGAATAAAATAAGAAGGATTTTAGAACTCTGTCGTCCAATTTAAAGTTATCGATAATTAATTTATTTTATTTTTAATCAAGTTATCGATAATTAATTAATACCCTTTAATTGTGTTTTTTTTATGAGCGCTGATTTATTTTAAAGCAAAATGAGAAAGTTAAGTGAAAAAAGTAAAGATATTTTAGTTCTTTTGTCATTTTTTTACTCAACCTCACAAAGCAAGCCAATTCTTGAATATATATTAAAAAGATGAAAAAAGATACATGAAAACTTGGAAGTACTAGGCTAAAATCTAATTAAGTGGGAGTTAACACATACAATTCTCTTATTAAAATTTAAAAATCTTACCTATAAAGACCGTTGAAAAACTAAGTGAAGGGAAAGAAAGTGCAATACTTCAAAAGAAATTAACAAAATATATATTTTGGCAAAACAAATCGATCAGACCGTTCAATATCACCTAATTGGACTGTTGAAAAACTATGCTTATAAAATTCGAAATATGCATAAGAATTTTTACGAATAAAAGGGACTCTTTCTTATAAAATTCGAATTAGGAATCATAGTTTGACCACGCTAATGGATAAGCATTATCAATCAGACCGTTCAATATCACCTAATTGGACCGTTCAATCAGACCGATAGTTTTGGTCAAACTAAATGACTCTTTCTTATAAACTAGTTTTCCAACGATACAATTATTACAATCGAACTATGCATACGAAGTCTGATCGTGAAAATTCTGATCGTGAAAACGATATCGTTTTTGGGATTGGATCTCAGAGCTTTTGTTTTGTTAACCACGTAGTGGAAAAGAAAGATTAAAACGCGATGTCGTTTTTGCGTTGAGCTTGTCGTTTTGAAACGAAAACTTTGCGTTTAAACGACGACGTTTTGTTTGTGGTCTAAAGTACCAAATATATGGGCTAAAAGGCCCAACCCGACTGGCCCAATCAATTTTATTTTAATATTTTTCTTTGTTTTTCGTTTTTGAAAAAAAAAAAAAAAACTGTTTCACGAATCGCGCTTTTCTCTCTCGTACTCACAGCTTCTCTCAATTTTCGTTCTTGTTGAATGTAAGTTTATCAAATTTTCTTCTCTCATTCTTCAACTATTATTTTGAGTTTTAAGTTTTGTGTTTAGAACTCGTATTTTTAGGTTATTTGAGAATCTTGATTTTTGAGGATTTTTGCGCAGATGATATTTTTGTTGATGATGAATGTTGTGTTTGTTAAATGAGTTTGGATGTTGGTGTAATGTATCTTTGTGTTGTTATTTGTTAAAATGGTTAAGATTTTAAGTATGGGCTTGGGATTTATTTTTGCACTTAATGTGTTGCCTTCTAGGTGTTTGTTAAATGTCCTGAGTGGTGGGTGGGTGTTATTTGAATACAAAACTCAATGCACCTCCATCAAGTCTAGGTGCTTGTTAAATGTTGATGATGATCTGCATATTGTATATTTAGGCTCTGTATATTAAAATTAAGCTATAAGCTAGCTGATAGTTGATAAGCTAGCTTTTAGGTGTTGTAACTTTTAACTTGTAATTGATATGGGTCCGAACATGGGAAAAAACTAAACCAATTTAATTGATTTGGATCAGTTTTTTTTTTTTTTTATTTTATTCATTGGGTCATTGATTTAGTTCTTGCACCTGTAAGAATAGAGATTGAGTAGGCAGGTGTGCATCCTAACCCCTTCTGCATAAGTGCGAACCCTAATAATTGCTGGGAGTTGGGGTTTGGTAACCTTATATTTTGTGATAATCACCTAATCTAGTTTCTGACTGTATCAGAGCTTGTTTCCGAAAATTGGTTGAAGGTAGAAAACAGAAACATGATAGCATAGCACATTTGATAGTGTTATGGATTATGTTGCTCAACTTTAGTTTTTACTTGAACTCTCGGGTTTATCAACCTTTTTAATAACTCTATGAAAGCTTTCATTCATTATTTTTTATGCTTATTTTATTTACGCAGTTTTGATAGAAACTGAATATGTATATATTAGGGACCTCAAAATACACATTGATTTTAGATATATTTTGTTTCTAGTAAGAAATGGGTAACGCGAAGAAGAAGGCTCGGATGTTTGTAAAGCTTGTGTCTGCTGCGGGAACTGGATTCTTCTATGTTAAGAGAAAACCAAGACAGTTTACAAAGAAACTTGAGTTTCGAAAGTATGATCCCAGAGTTAATCGTCATGTTCTATTTACTGAGGCTAAAATGAAGTGATATAGGTCACTTTTCATTGCTTCCTTCCAATAATGTAGCAACCCCGTACTGCTTTTTGAGACAATCTTCACATTCGATATTTCAGGTTGAATAATGCCAATCTTTTATTGTTTACAATTCTGTTATATTTTGTTTTGACTGATTGTTGGTCATTTAGGACTATTTGGACATGTGGAAGAATGGCGTCATGGTACTCCATGCTAGGAGATAAGCTATACAACGATACAATTAGGAATAAAAGGGACTCATATAAACTAGTTTTCCAACGATGCAATTATTACGATCGAACTATGCATACGAAGTCTGATCGTGAAAATTCTGATTCCTAATCGTCAGTCCAATTAGGTGATATTGAACGGTCTGATTGATAAAATTCGATTTCCCCAGTTAAATTCGATAGTTTTGGTCAAACTAAGGGACTCTTTCTTATAAACTAGTTTTACAACGATACAGTTATTACGATCGAACTATGCATACGAAGTCTGATCGTGAAAATTCTGATTCCTAATGGTTTGTCAGTCCAATTAGGTGATATTGAACGGTCTGATTGATAAAATTCGATTTCCCCAGTTAAATTCGATAGTTTTGGTCAAATTAAGGGACTCTTTCTTATAAACTAGTTTTCCAACGATACAGTTATTACGATCGAACTATGCATACGAAGTCTGATCGTGAAAATTCTGATTCTTAATGGTTTGTCAGTCCAATTAGGTGATATTGAACGGTCTGATTAATAAAATTCGATTTCCCCAATTAAATTCGATAGTTTTGATCAAACTAAGGGACTCTTTCTTATAAACTAGTTTTCCAATGATACAATTATTACCATCGAACTATGCATACGAAGTCTGATCGTTAAAATTCTGATTCATAATCGTTTGTTAGTCCAATTAGGTGATATTGAACGGTCTAATTGATAAAATTCGATTTCCCCAGTTACATTCGATAGTTTTGGTCAAACTAAGGGACTCTTTCTTATAAACTAGTTTTCCAACGATACAGTTATTACGATAGAACTATGCATACGAAGTCGGATCGTGAAAATTTTGATTCCCAATTGTTTGTCATTCTAATTAGGTGATATTGAACGGTCTGGTTAATAAAATTCGAATTCTCCAGTTAAATTTGATAGTTTTGGTCAACCTAAAGGACTCATTCTTATAAACTAGTTTTCCAACGAGACAGTTATTACGATCGAACTATGCATACGAAGTCTGATCGTGAAAATTCTGATTCATAATTGTTTGTCAGTCCAATTAGGTGATATTGAACGGTCTGATTGATAAAATTCGAATTCCCAAGTTAAATTCGATAGTTTTGGTCAAACTAAGGGACTCTTTCTTATAAACTAGTTTTCCAACGATACAATTATTACGATCGAACTATGCATACGAAGTCTGATCGTGAAAATTCGTTTGTCAGTCCAATTAGGTGATATTGAACGGTTTGATTGATAAAATTTGAATTCCCCAATTAAATTCGATAGTTTTGGTCAAACTAAATGACTCTTTCTTATAAACTAGTTTTCCAACGATACAATTATTACAATCGAACTATGTGTTTACCCCGATTTTTAGTAAACCACCGCTAGTTTAATTATTACAAGAAGGATCAACTAGTAAATCCTGGGACATCTTGGTTGTGTAAAATATTGATGAAAACATTTGCATATTTTCTGGGTTAAATCGGATATGTTAATAAAACTGTAAAAGCACTCGACGCAGTCGAATGGTTTGTTCAAAGTAAATTGCTTCAAAGTTTAAATTTGCAGAAAACTTGTAAATGAATTGCAGATAAAGTTTATAGAAAACCTTGAAAAGTAAAAGCATGCAACGAAATAAAGTGCAGAAAGCTTAAAGTGCATGAACTTTAAAGAAAAGCAAGTAATCAATACTTGAAAAGATAAATTGCATTGATAATTGTAAAAATGTTTACAAAGAATGGTACACAGATTCGTACATGTTCCATATTGCACTCATTTCGCTCGTTGACATGGGTACTTTGAGTATTATCAGGAATTTGCATGAGAATTGTGAACCCGTTTCTCATATGAGTAACTAATATTTATAGACAAACAGAATAACTGCCAAAAACCTACATAACGTCTAACTAAACTCCACGTGTCTCGACAATTTGAATTCCTTTGACACCTGGCGAGGCTTTCGAACGTTATCCACTTTTGAATATTTCGCTAAGTCCAGAGTATGTTTCCTCCGTACTGCACATTATGTTATACAAGCAAACACACACACACACACACACACACACACACACACACACACACACACATATATATATATAATTTCGACAAATACAAAATAATGTCGAAGCACACAAAATACATGTTTATTCAAGTAAGGTTCTGTCGAATTCGACATCTCCTTAGGACTCGACAATAAACTTATGTCTCAAAAGGCTTTCGACGTCGAATGCCTTAATCTTTTCTTGATTTATTACTAAAACCAATTCCCAAGAGAATATTAAAATACAGTAATGTACATTAAATGAGATTTCATCATCTCATTCTAATTCATTAATGCCTGTCGAAAATACAGGCTAACAAATTGCCCCCTCAAAAATGCCAGTTTCGATTGCACGTCGAAGACAAAAAGGGAGAAATGGCAATTTTGAAGATACTTTCTTTTCAACTTCTTCACACTTACCAAGGACGGCGCAAACGTCACATTAAAGTCACAACCATCATGACAAAACTGTAACCGTCACCTCAATCCCCACAAACCATGATTTCCACTTTTTAAGCTTAGTGGTGGGACACGTGGCGAGATCGGGACGATTGAGATGGAAAATGATGGTGTTTCAGTTACCAAATAGATGCAAACTTGCAGTGCCTATAAATAGCAAACGTAATCCAACACTTTCATTTTTCTGAAGCTTCAAACTTTCAACTCCCTTCTCACAGAGAACACTCACGCATTTTCTTCCAAAACAACCAAAAACAACTCTCAATCTTGCATTGTTCTTGTGTTTTTGCTGAATCTAAACCATTCACAACGATCGTTAAACATTTCTACTCACTGCTACCGTTTCTATCTCTGAGTTTTAGCAAAAAACAAGTTAGTTTTGAGGTTTTTACGTTTTCTGTTTGTTTTGCACCTGTCAAATCATCAAGAGTATCAAGAACACAAAGAACACCAAGAATAACAATGGCTTCATCTTCAACCTCCAGAAATGCAATCCCTCTTGCTGTAGATGATGATGATGATGAGCCTATCATTGTTGAAGGTTCTGCGTTCGTATCGGAACCGTCAGTTACTGCTGTCGAGAGCAGTATCTGGGAAGGAGAATTGATGATCCCTCACAAGCTTGAAGGTAAGACTCTTGCCTTTGCAGGCCCTTTTCCTTCTTCTTCTAATTATACTAAAGAAATAAGTAGTATCTTCCCTCTCCATGTTACTTGTGAGCCAAAAATCTTTGCCAATTTTGTATTCGACATGAGTTTCTTCGAACCAGGCTATATGGCTTTTAGATCTGCACCCATAGTTAGTGAAAGCTATCTTAAATGGCTCAACAAAGTCGAAAAACAATATGCTTCTTTCTAGAAAGATAGTGGCATATTCGACTTGATACAACTGTCGAGGGAGGGACCTAAGTACAATGCAGAAATGCTTTTAGCTGCCCTACACTTTTGGGAAAGTTCCACAAACACCTTTCACCTCAAATCAGGTATGATGACCCCAACGTTATTCGACGTTTCTGCCATCACTGGCTTAAGACCTACAGGACCTACCTTCGACCCAAAATACACAAGTGTTAACCACCAGTTCGACTTCAAAATCTTGTCTTTCTCAGGATTTCTGAAGCATTACCATGACCTCAGTAGTGAAGAGGTAACTGCAGAAGAGCACATAGCCTTCTTGACTTATTGGCTATCCCATTTTGTTCTTTGCACCTGCTCACTACAAGTTGTCAAAAGACTTGTTCCCCTTGCTATTATGCTTCACCAAGGGTTAGATGTGGCCTTAGGAAGATTTATCCTAGCATCTCTTTATGACTCCTTAGGTCAGGCTAGTGATCTCCTTAAGAAAACTGACAAATGATCACAACTCACTCTCTCTGGACCCATATGGCTATTACAGCTTTGGCTGAACGCCACTTTTGAATCAAACTTCAAACTCTTTCTCCCCACTCACATGGAAACTTCAATCGCTTCTCGACAATCAGAAGGCGCTAGGTTGGCCTTATTGAGACAAAGAGAAACAGGCTTGACCACTCAACAGCTTTTCTTTTACTACTTCAAAGCTCTTCTCGCCTTCGACGAGATTACTGCTCAGAACACTCCATTCGGCAAAAGAACAGTTGGACCAGCTTGGTTCAAAAGACCATTCCCTGCTACGAATCCAAATAATGAAGAAGACACAAACAACATTTGGTCCATGTTTCTGAATCCGACAGTCTTATCTTCAAGACAAGGAATTGACAAAAGGCACTTGGGTTTGGTTGGATACCAACCCAATCTTGTTGCTCGCCAATTTGGCCTAAGCTAGTTCAGGCCAAAGAGTTTGTTTATGAACAAGGATGACATTGTTTTGGGCAATTCTGGAATGTTAGTAGAGTATTTTGAGCGTCGCTTGAAGCTTGCTGACAACAACACTTATAACCTCACACCCATTGCCTTTGAAACCTCTCAAAATTGCACTTATGAGTTTGCTGCATGGTGGAGCTTGCACTATGAGAAGCATGCCAAGGACAAGAAGCTACTCTTGCGTGCATTGAATGCAGGATTCGACGCCTTGCAGCCAAAAACTCCCAAAGGCAAAGGTAATTTAATTAACTACCAATGTTATCTTTATAATGTTTGTAATTTTGAATTCTTATTGATGTTTTATTTCCTTATGTTTCGACAACAGGTGCTTCCACTGCTACCAAAGCCAAGGAAACAAACATATCTATTGATTCTGGTGCCCCTGCTGTGACTTCAAAAAAATCACTTCCCAACACTGGGCCTAAGGTACCAATACTCAAACCAGTATTTAACTTGGTCAAATTTTCATTTTTACAAACAACTTTTAAACCTTTCGACTCTTGATTTGAAATGTAGATTCGAAAGAGAGCCCAAGGAACTCAAAAAGAAACTGAAGAACCCACCATTCAAAAGAAACAAAAAACTATCACCATCCAAGAGCCAAGAGTAAGCATCTTCGACTGATTCCCTAAGTTTATTTTAACTTAAAAGAAATCTCTATATTGATAAACAAAAGTTTTTGTTTCAGCCTGATGGTAGTGCTCAAACGAATCCTCCAGCTGCTACCCCTAGTGGAGATGGCCAAAGAGACAAAGACAAGACCATTGATGAGACTAGTGAGGCGAGCATGCCAACGTTGAAAGCTGCTGCTGAAAAACCACCCAAGAAAAGGATTGACAAGGAGAAGAAGAAAAAGAAGGTTAAGACAAAGTCCAAATCTTCTGCAGGACCAGAAAAAGATGACAGAATTCCTCCTTCCAATTCAGCAGTCAAAGATCAACCACCAACCAATGCTGAAACTACAACCACTGCAACCCCTACTCCCATGCAGGAAAACACAAGTTCATGCTCACATGATCTTGGTGCAAAGGTAAGTTTTCTTACTTTCAAGACTTTGTCGAAAATAATTTTCTTTTCAGCATCGCCTCTTAACTTCATTTCATTTTGTTTCCACAATAGGACGTTAATGAAGAAAATGTCAACATGAACATTGACACTGAAGAAAATCCAGCCCAAAATGTCGAAACCAATGATGTCGAGGCCAATGATGTCGAAACCAATCCAATTCAAGCTGACAAAAATCCAGAGGTCGAGAGAATTCCAACAATTAACATTGACTCTGAAAAAACTATTCCCAACCAACTTGCTGAATCAACTCATTCGTCAGAAGAAGGTACAAATGTTAAAATGGCATTTGAAGATGAAGAAGAAGAAGCCATGCTAGAGGCTACAGAGGGAGGTTCTGAAATACTCCCTGTTTCCTCTACTTCAAAGTTATCTGCTGACGTTGGATTATCAGAGATGCAGTTCATTGCCATGAAGGATTCAGACCCTGCTGCAGCACTCAAGATGTTTCTTTCAAGCAAAAGCACTAAGGACTAAGGAATGAGTGCTTCCCATCAAAGTAGTTCGACAGCCTCTGATTCAGACATACGCTCGACAGTGAGACAAGACTCCTTGCTCCTCAGATTGCATACTGACTATGTTAATAAGGATGTCTTTTCACTGATCGAAGCTAATCCCAGCAGCGCATTTTCTCACTTAGGATTCCTAAGCAAGTTTCAAAATCCTATGACTGATGGCGCCACTCTTAGCAAGGTTATTCAACTTGAGAACCTTATTGATGGTTTCACCAAAGCCATTCAGAAGAGGCAAAGCAATGCTCTGAGGCTGGAAGCACAAACCCAAGCACATGCTGCATTGGTCGAGAAGGCGAAGACTGCTCAAGCTAATGTCGAACGTCTTGAGAAAGAGCTTCAGTCGAATGCTGAAATCACAGGGTATGAGCAAAATATTGCTGATTGGGAAAGTGAGGTTGCTGAGTTGAACTTGAAGATTCAAAGCCTTAATGCCAAGATCAATGCTGAAAAGGCTAAGCGTGACAAAGCAAAAGCTAACATTTCCAACGCAACCAAGGCAATGATTGACAAAGAGGCAAACGCAGGCATCAAGTTCTTTAGTGCTTCAGCAGCTGTGGATGAAGAAATCAAGATCCTGGTAGATTACAACATGGTTCTCGACGCAGAAGTCTCTTCTTTCAAGAGCTTGTATGAAGATTTGAAGAAAAAGTTTTAACTTGTAATAGTCTTTACACTACAAGAAAATTGCCATATACCAACGGAAGCTAATAGCGACGGTGAATAAAGTTGTAGGTAAAGGTACAATATACCAACACATGTGTTGTGGGTATAGGCATTGCCAAAAAAAACTCAAAAAATTTGCTATATTTTGAGACATTGAAAGAAAAAAAAAACAGATGCAGCCTTTGTAGAATAGAAAACGCACGCGAGAACAAAAACACATCGTCCACCATAGTCGATTCAATTCCAACGCGGTTGCCTTCACTTTGATTCCTCTCCTTCACTCTTGAACGTTGTACCATCGTCACCATCGCCGTTGTTGTTGTTGTTCTTCCACTTCTTCCTCCTTCTCCTTCGTCAAAATCAGAAGTGAGTGAGAATCAATCCTCTCCCTTTCTTTTCTTTGTTATTTTCAATTGTGAATTTGTGATTGTTGATTTTTCTCTTCTATAATTAAATTTTCCTCAATTAGTTTAGTGTTTGAGTTTGCTAGTAATTAACGAAGGAGTTGCTAGTTTAGGGTTTGAGTTTGCTAGTGATCAGTGAAGGAGTTGATGTTGTTAAGTTTTAGCTTATGGTGGTAATTTATTATTGCTTTGTGAAGGAGTTGCAGTTACAAGTCTTGGCTTTGTTTGTTCTTGTTCCTTTGTATCGGTACTTCTTTTACTGTATCTTTTCTTATTAATGTTAATTTAGCCTCTTTCAAAAAGATAATGAAGATTTAAGAACATGTTAAGTTAGCCTCTTCTAATGTCTTTTATTTACATCTTCATGAAGCACCGATTATGTTTTATCTTAATCTATAAGAAATAGCTAGCTTAATTCTTAAGTATAGAAGCCTGAATAAAGGCATTCTTGTAGTATGTTGTAACATCAATTTTGTGGACAAAATGGTGTTAACAAATTCTCTTCATCTTGTTCTCTCTGTTTTTGGTTGAGTTTTGTATTGTATGATATGTACAATTGATATAAAATACTTCCTTATTGCTTAAGTATATCACTCAACTTGCCATTGTTATATATTTTTTTGACTCAGTTATTTATTGTTATATCTTATTTACATATGTAAATGTTAATAAATGGCTTCCTAGGGTGTTAATTGTTAAACTGTTAGCCAGCTATAAGCATAAGGCAATGAAGCTTTTTAGGCATAAGACGATTTCTTTGGCATCCCAATGACTAGCATACTGTTTTTGCCTGTGTCGTGTCAAAAATAGTTTATTTTCCCTGCCATAATAGTCAATCCCTGACAAAGTAACCAATTAATTAGAATTGGAATAAAAGTCATAAGGAAGAGCCGGAAATTAAATTAGACGTTGAGTAAGAAATTGAAGTAGGCGGTGAAGCAAGTGATGTGGTTCATTATAGAAGTGTGTTAGAAACATGCAGGGATAGGAGTTGTGACTCATAAATAAGCATGCTGAAATAGAAGCATGGAGTAGAAAAACAATTAAGAAAAAAGGAGGCACAAATGAAGAAGTTTATGACATATATCATAGAGTTGCGACTGATATGGTGGGCAATATCTCCTAATAGCAGAAGAAGAAAAGAAGTGGTTAATGCAGATGTTTGCAAAATTGGCAGTGGAGTTTATTCTGGTTCAGGACATGGAGGGTATTAGTGACATAGAACAATAAACCCTTCAACAAAACCTATTTCCTTAAGCTGACAGTGGTTTAGGCCCAAACTATGTCTGCAGTTCACGAATTAAACCGAGTTCTTTTCGTTGCAGTTCAGTTCAATATTTGGTGTTTTAAATGATATGAAGCTGGAGAAACAATTTATAACCTATTTTGCCAATTGATACAAATATATTATCAAAGTAACCTATAATTTGAGGCAGCATATACAAACAAAAATTCACCTGCATACTACTGGTAAATCATTTGGTTTGGGAGTATTAGAAGCAAGGTGACTTTCAAAAGTATCCTTTCAATAAGGTGCTGGTGAACAATACAAATCAAAATTACTATTATAAACAAAAGGCCTTGTTTGATCTCTAGTATACATCTCTTTTTTCACTTCAGTATCTTGTTCAAAGAATCTAAGGAGACCCTCTTTCATATCCACAAGTGATTCAAAGAAATACCATGATTAACAGGAATAGTGTATTGTGTGTTGGTTAAATTTGTGGCCTTTGAAAACTTAAGAGGTTGATTATGAAATAAGATTGGGATTTTGAGAATACCTTTATCAACAAGGCCTTTAACACCAGCTTTTGTTTCATCAAAAGCTTTGAGTTCAGTAGCCTATTATCATAACTGAATTTGAACTTGGCTTCTATTTCATCTGTAGTATTAGACCTCATGTTGGTTTCTTGTGTTTACAACTCTATTTTAAACAGTTTTTTCATGTAGCAATTTGCAAGAAGTTTGCAGTTCCATTGCTGTTGTAAACAGATTTTGTGTACTATTTAATGCTTATTCTATAAGTTTCCAGCTATATGCATGTTGATTTGGTGAATCCAATTGCGCAAAGTCATTTTTCTACGGTGGCACCTCAATCCTCCTTCCGAAATGAAGGTACCGATTTTACGACATCGCACACGTGAAATTTTCTCATTTTTTTTCCCGTTAACATCTCTTCTTCACTTCACAATTATAAAAAACTAACTCCTTTTTTTTTTTAATTCAGATTTCAATCCAAAATAACCAAGGCTAAAGGTATTTTATTTCATCTTAACATCTATTGTTGAATTCTAAATCTGAGTTTTCCCGGGTGTTTCATTTTAAACTTTGTGCATTGTGCTTTAGCTTAAGTTTAAATTTCTATGTTGATTCGTTGATTCGCTTCTTGGAGTCTTTACTTTTTGTGTTTTTTTGCAGAAGGAGATTATGGGTATCCACCATTCACATTATGAAGAAGCATTGGATACCTTGTCATCTTTGATTACTAGACACACTCATGTTGGTGATGCCATTACGGAGGAGTTATTCAACATATTATTCGAGTACCTAATGGTTTCATAGTATTTGTGAATTGTCTTTCAATATATTTTGTCACTTTGTTGTAAAAAATGTCTTTGTTTTGTGATGTCAACAATTGCAAGAAGTTAATCTAACAGATGGTTCAATTGGATGAGGCAATTTTAAATATGAAGATTATCCATTTTGTTAGCACCAAAGAGAAGGTACTTCCATTAAATTTCAATCAATGATTGCTGCAAAAGTGAAACCATGTTGAAATTTGCCAAGACTTTCAAATTATTGTGTTTGAAAATTAACTTAATTGTTACTTATGAATTTGTGTTTCACACTGTTCAATATGTGGTTCAAACGTTTTACAATAATAAATTTATGTGGTTGGTTGGTAGTTTGTGGTGTCTTAGATAGAGTAATGGCTTTGTATTTACAGTTTCATGCATTTTTACCCTAGCATCCATAATGGTCCATATATCATAAACAAGTTCTTTTGCTGCTGCAGGTGTGGGAGTTTAGTTGTTGCAAATCTTATCTATTGTTATGAGGGTGAAATTAACATGCTGGATAATTGAAGCACTAGAAGGCTCTTGTTTTTTCATTAGTTTTTTCTAGCCGTGACATTTGACATATCACTACAAGAAAATAAGCGTTTTGCGACATTTCATTTGCGACCCTTAGGTCATGATCAATGACAACCAGTCTATATTCTCTATTAAGGGACAGCCCGTACACCATTTTGTCAGTACTTCTACATTCAACGAGTACACTATGGTCCATGCTGGTTGTGTTGCAAAGATCAACCCTGATGCACCACTTGACAAAGTTTGTATTCTCAGTTGCTGAATATGCATAGGTATGAGCATGTTTAGATTGATTTATTTGAGTTTTTCTATTAGCATACATATTTGTGAGACTGATTTATATGATAAGGGTTTATAATTTAAACACTTAATTAAGTTGTTTATCCAAACATTTTAAAAGATCTGTATCTTAAAATATTAATATATGAGGAATTGATACTAAGGATTCATGTCCAGTTTTGTATAAGTGTTGACTGTGTGTTAGAGATGTTTGACCCATTAAAATGAAGTAGTGAACCTTCAGAATCATTGTAATTTGGCCCTGTTTTCTAATTCTCATGTCATTGCAGTACCTATCAATTGTGATGAACTTTCACATGGCACACTTGTTAATGTAATGAACTTTCACTTTTTCGAGTTCATATTTCAAATATTATGAAAACATCAATTAAATTGAGTTTATAATTTGATCTCTTTTATTTTCTATAGGTTACATATGTTTCTAATGCCCCCGACCAAACAGATTCTCCAAGTCCAGACACTGACGAAGATTGAAGAGGGGGATGGCTTAGACGTAAACGGTAGTTCTCTGAGTTATTTGGTGCAATTTCAATTTGGGAGATTTACCTAGGTGACATTGTTTTGGTGTTTTAAATGTATTTTGTTAGCAAGATGACATTGTTTTGATGTTATAATATACTTCGTTAGTTTGAGATATTTATAAGACTTATTAGTTTCTTAATATAATTGAAATTATCTTTTATATTTTATAGTGGATTTGGTTTATTCAAAATATGCATATTGGCAAATTATTATTATTTTAAAAAATGTACAATCTGTCAAAAAAATGCAAAAAAAAAAAGAAAAAAAGATCAACCCTATACCAACGGACTCGTTTGTGGGTAAACTCTAAGATTTTCTCCAACGCCAACAAATGTTGTAGCTATAGCTTATTGTAACGGAAATATTCCGTGGGTATAGCGAAATAAAGCACACGGAACGAAATGTCCGTCGGTATAGGTTTTGAGGCCTATACCCACGGTTTTGGGACCTTTACCCACGGAATTTTGCCGTTGGTAAATGGCAATTTTGTTGTAGTGTTAGCTTTTTATTGTTCTTAGTTTTTGTTTCACTGTTTGAACAATTTTTGTTAAGGTATTTTGGTTTGTACTCTTTGACAATGCCCAATTTGTGGCAAACACCTTTTATGGTTACCATCTTTTCGTTATGTCTCAAGCTTTTATTCTTCGTTGATTTTTACTTCTTGCAGCGCTGGTTTATAATTTTTCAAGTATTTACCATTTATATATAACGAACGTTGTTCTTCTGTTAATTCTTCTATCTCATATGCACCATTTGAAAAAACTTGAACAACTTTAAAAGGGCCTTCCCAATTTGGGGATCATTTTCCTAAGACTCTATCTTTTTTATCCATTGGCAAAATAACTTTCCAAACCTAATTTCCAACACCAAAGGTTTTAGACTTAACCTTTTTGTTATAAGCTTTAACAACTCTTTCTTTCTGTCAAGTTAACATTTCTAAAGCCTTTATCTTCTCCTCATCCAAATCAACCAATTCATCTAACATCATATCCCAATAATGATCCCTTGGGATTTCTACCTTCCTTTGGATTCTAACTGATTGCAGGTGTATTTCGACTGGCAAGACTGGATCATGCCCATATGTTAGTCGAAAGGGTGTGGTGTTAGTTGATTCTTTTGGAGAATTTCTACATGCCCATAACACTTGATCTAAAGTCTTGTTCCAATTTCTAGGCTTTTGGGCAATATGCTTTTTAATCAAACCAATAATGATCTTATTAGCAGCTTCTACTTGACCATTTGCTTGGGCATAATATGGTGTAGAGGTCAAAAGTTTAAAACCAGTTTGTTGGACAAATTCAACCATCTTTCGTCCAGTGAATACTGAACCTTGATCTGTAGTAATAGACTCAGGTATACCAAATCTATAAATGATGTGACTTTGTATAAAACTAATCACTGCTTCTTGATCAACATTTGGTAATGGAATTGCTTCTATCCATTTAGTAAAATAATCTATACCAACTAAAATATAACATTGGTTTTTAGACGAACTTGGTTTGATTTCACCAATTAAATCTAAAGCCCATCCCCTAAAAGGCCAAGGCTTTACTATTGAATGGAGTTCACTTGCAGGTACATGTTGTATACCTGAATGTCTTTGGCATTCTTGACATCCCTTAGCAAACTCTATACAGTCCTTTAATATTGTTGGCCAATACACACCTTGCCGAAATAACAACCATTTCATTTTGTGGCCTGCCTGATGAGATCCACATGCACCACTGTGCACATCAGAGATAGCCAAGTAAGCTTCAGTTTCACTTAAACATTTTAGCAAAACTCCTTCAGGTGTTTTCTTCATTAATTCGTTACCAATGATAACGTAGCTTAAGGCTCTATACTTGATTTTCCTATTGGTCGTTCCTTTTGGGTCCTTCAAATATTCGACAAGTTGTTTTCTCCAATCATTGTCAGATAAAATGTCAATGGCAAAAATTTCAAAAATTTCTGAATTTTCGTCATAATCATAAGTGGTATCATGACCATTGTCTTGTGGTAAGTCTGCCCCCACAAGTTTTGGCATTGACAATTCAATTGAAGTGGGTTGATCAACAATGAGTTTATTTTTAATCTCAATCAACTCTTCTAGTTTTTCACTAGAGATTTTATAACCAGAAGCTATTTGAGCCAAATCATTGGCTTCTTGATTTTCTATACGAGGTACATGTTCAAAGATAACTTGGTCGAAACGTTTTAACAAAGAAATTGCTATGACGAAGTATTTCATCAAGTGTTCTTTTATGCATTTGTATTCTTTTGTCAATTGTTTCAACACCAATTCTGAATCACCTCTGATCAAAATATTTTTTGCCCCCAAGTCTAATAAAATTTCTAAGCCTGCTATTAAAGCCTCATATTCTGCTTCGTTATTTGAGCAAAACCCATTGATTTTATATTTGAACTTGGTGGGAATTCTGGAGGGGGAAATGATTAGAATCCCAATTCCAACTCCATGTTTATGCTTAGAACCATCGAAATACAATTTCCAAGGCTCTGAATTTACATAATTTTGTGGAGTTTCTAATGCAGAATGATCCACTATGAAATCAACCACAATTTGGCCTTTAACTGCCTTTAAAGGTTTATAAGTAAGTGAATATTCTGTTAAGGCTAAGGCCCATTTCCCAATTCGACTGTGCAGAATTGGTTTAGACAACATATGTTTGATGATATCACAATGAGAATAAACGAAAACATCAACAGGCTTTATATAATGCTTTAGTTTCATACAAGAAAAATACAAACATAAACATAATTTTTCAATACTACTATATCTAGTTTCAGCATCATTTAAAACCCTACTTAAGTAATAAATGACTTTTTCTTCACCATTTCCATCTTCCTGAGCAAGCATGCTACCCAGTGTCGAATCTGATGCTGATATATACAACTTCATGAATTTGTTCCTTATGGGAGGCATTAACATTGGTGGCTTTGACAAATAATTCTTGATTTCATCAAAAGCTTGCTGTTGGTCTTGCCCCCAAGTGAAAGTACTTTCTTTCTTGAGTCGAAGTAATGGTGAAAACGGTTGAGCTTTACCACTTAAATTTGAAATAAATCTTCTCAAGAAATTGATTTTCCCAAGTAAGGACTGAAGTTGCTTTTTTGTAGTTGGAGATTTAGTCTCCATAATAGCCTTTGTTTTGTTTTGATTTATTTCAATGCCCTTTTTGTGCACAACAAACCCAAGGAAATCTCCTGCATTAACACAAAAAGCACACTTTAATGGATTCATTTTTAATCCATATTTCCTCATCTTTTCAAAAGACTTTCTCAAATGATCTAAATGATCGTCATTCGACGAGGATTTGACAACTATGTCGTCAATGTACACTTGCATGAAAGTGTCTATGTACTCATGAAAAATTAGATTCATTGCTCTTTGATAAGTAGCCCCAGCATTTTTCAAACCAAAAGGCATCACTACCCATTCATATGTGCCTAATGCTCCTGGGCATCTAAAGGCAGTTTTGGGTACATCATTCTCAGCAATGAAAATTTGGTTATATCCAGAATAACCATCTAACATACTTAAATATTCAAACCCAGCTGCTGAATCTATCAACATTTCTGCAACAGGCATTGGATATTCGTCTTTTGGTGTAGCATTGTTTAAATCTCTAAAGTCTATGCATACTCTAAGAGAACCATTTTTCTTAATCACATGCACTATATCAGCTAACCATTCGACATACCTTGCAGTTTTGATGAATTTGCTCCTCAACAGCCTTTCAATTTCTTCTTTGATCTTTGACATTATTTCTGGTGCAAATCTTCTAGGCGATTGTTTCACTGGCTTTTTATCTGGTCGAACTGGCAATTCATGTTCCACCAAATTTCTGCTCAAACCTGGCATTTAGTTGTAATCCCAAGCAAAACAATCTTTGAATTCCCTCAAAAGTTGCACCACTTTTGCCTTCAGATCTGGGGAAATGTTGGCACTGATATATGTTGGTCTTTTTGTCAGACCATCTCCAAGGTCAATTTCTTGCAAAGGATCTTGTGCTTGCATCTTGTGACTTTCACTAATTGGGTCTTTTTCAAACCCCAGGGGTTCGTCATCATAGATGCAATCTAGCTTTTGCATTTCTGGCTTGTGTTTGCCAAATTTTATATCATTGGCTGCAACAGCCATATTTTCTGACAGTGAATTGGCTTCCAAAGCCATTTTGATTCTATTTTTAGCCATATAGGCCGAAAGCTTTGCCCATGTTTTGGACTCAGACATAATAATCTTCATTGATATCCCACCCAGTTGGTCAGGTATGGCTTTCATATTCGCCATCTTTAATGTCTCCATTTTCTCTTTCCCACAGGAAACCATGTGTGGGGTCTAACTTGATTGAATGGTGAACATTTTCCACTGAACGATATGCAAAATCCCTTTCAGTGCATGGCGAAATAGTCGCCAACTTCTTGTCGAATGAGTGCTTTGTAAGATGATGAACTTCAGTTTTGAAGTAGCTTTGATCTGCCTCAACATTTTCAACAATACCATCATCTCGCCAGATAATCAAGCGCTGGTGTAAGGTAGATGAGACTGCCCCCACGCCATGAATCCACTCTCGCCCTAGGAGCAGATTGTAATTTGCCTTAGAGGCTACAACCAAAAACAAGGTTGGCCTAAAGGTACTTCCAACAACCACATCCAACTGGATTGCTCCTAATGACAAACCAGTTTCACCCTCATAATTTGAGAGCACTATGTTGTGAGGATGAAGATCCACCAAGGACTTGCCAATCTTTTTCAGAAGAAATTCTGGCATTAAGTTAACAGCAGCACCACCATCAATTAGCACTTTATTGATTCCTACATTATTCACCTTAGCCTGAATGAAGAGAGGTTTCAAGTGACTTTTCATGCCTTCATCTGGCTTTTCAAATGTAGCCATCTGGTCTTCCAAAGCACCATTGTTCATCACATAGTAACATACTGGCCTGTGAAGGGCCATTTGCATCCCAGACTCTTCTTCCTCATCTGTTATTTCAGAACAGACGTCGAATTCTATAGGAAGGATTGACACCACATTCAGTATGGTGTCGAGATCAGGTTCAGAATCTAGGAAATCATCTGCTTCCATGTGTTCGTCTTCGACATCATCAGCAATTGAAGACTCTGTTTTTTGTTCAACTAACCTTTCTTTCATTGGCTTCTTAGCCAATTCCATAGGCTTCTTCCCGTTACCATCAGCAGCAACTTGGGATCTTTGAGTAGCCAACTTTTTCTGACGTTGATATCTACGCCGTTGGGTCCTTGTCATGGGGTTTTTCCCTTTGTAGTTATTCTTATAATCATACTTTTTTGACCCAGTATCCTTCTTGGGATTGGAGTTACTGGAACTTCCTTTTTCAAAATTCCTTTGGCCAGAGACCATGTTTTTTCTGTGGACCCACTGATTGATAGGTACCCTGTTTGAGGGGACAAATGATTTTTGTGGTCCCAACCTCTGATGCACAGGCACCTGTTGGCTACGCAAAACATTGAAGTAAGTTGGCCTTTGATTTGGCCAATTGTTTTTTCCCTGACTATGAGGCAAAAATTTGGTAAGGCCTGCAGCAGCCTTTTTGTCAAACATGGCACTACAATGAGGACATAATGTAGCTTCGCCATCATTCTCTTTGCAACGCTGAAGGAAATCTATCAACTTCTCTCCAGCCTGTGGATACACATCTTCCACTTTGTTTTCGTATTCTTCCTCAGGAATGGAAATCAATTGCCCCCCTTCAGTGAGGTTCAATGCTTCCAACATCAGACACTCGAATGGCTCTGTATAGGCAGCATCAACAATTTGTAATGGATCCTCATCCACCTGTTGTTTGGACTTTGGCTTTTTGCCAAATTTGAGTCTTCCATTCTGCAAGGCTTTCTGAACCAGATCCCTGAAAAGAACACATTGTGAGGTTTTATGACCCAAGAAATTATGATATTTACAAAAACCTCTTTTCTTACGCTGTTCCAAAGGTGGAACTTTTAAACCCTTTGGCACAATTATTTGGCCGTCAGTGACCAATATGTCAAAAATTTCATCACACTTAGTAATGTCGAAAGTATATGTCTTGGAAACAAATCTATCATTTTTTGGCTCGACAGGATTATTTCCATTTGATGGTTTTAACATTTTACAAGTGTAGGGAGGTCCAGGTTTTAGTTCAGCAATATTAACCTCATTACTTTCTATATAATCCTGACCATCGTCAAACTCATTTTCACTTTCATAAGTTTCTATATACGCTACTTTTTCTTTTTTATGGAATTTAGAATTTCTGACTTTTTCAGCCTTAAGGCGTTCGACTTGTCGAACGCGATCTGCCAATTGGGCCATGTCTCTCAAATGTTGAGTATCCAACTTCTTCCTAATGGAATAGTCAAGGCCACCAGCAGCCATCTCAACCAATTCATGTTCAGGCACTTGCGTAAAGCACCTCGCCTTAAGGAGACGAAACATGTTCAGATAATCATCAATGGCTTTTGCAGTCTTACGCTTCATACTGGCTAATTCTTTGAGACTAATCCTAGATTGTCCCATATAAAATTGTTCATGAAATAGCCTTTCTAATTGAGTCCAGTTATGAATTGAATGAGGGGGAAGAACTTCATTCTTAAATCTTCATTATTTGCCAAATTCCCTGCTTCTGCCATATATCTAGCAATGTGTTCGACAGTAGACTCATTAGTATCACCAGCAAATTTTGTAAACTTAGGGATTTTGCATCCCCTTGGTAGTTCTGCCTGCAGCACATATTCAGACAATGCAGAAACGAAATTTGGCCTGTGCAATCCTATATTCAAACCATTTTGGGCCAAGATATTTTCTACTAAGGTGGCCAAGTTATTTTGTCCCACTATATTATCTTGTCGAACATTCCTAAGAACATTATCAGCATTTTGGTTTCTATTAACCAACACTACTCCCTGTTCTGGCTGTTCTCCTTCGACGCGCAGTGGTTGGGCTTGAACTTCTTGTTGAATCTCTGGGTTTGCACGAGGAATCCTTTGGTTATTTGGAGCATCAGGGGCTCCAAAAAAGTCTGCCATCCTTCTCATTTGATTGGCTAGCAGCAGGTAACTATCGTTGGTTGTCTGTAACATGAGATTAAAAATTGTACCAATCTGTTGGGTCAAAGCATTCACCATATCATGGTTGCTCTCATCCATTTGTTGCCTTAGTACTGCCATAGAATTATTTGTCAGATTGAGGGAATTTCCTCTATTTCCCATTGCAGAAGATGAGGGAGAACTCTCTATCGAAGGCCAATTATACAGGTTTGCCATCGTTGTTGTTGGCATCCCATATTGAGGGTTTCTAGGCAACCATGGGGGTCTTGAAGGTGTTCCACCAACTTGACTCCCGTCTGTGTATCCATATGTGTGCGATACATTTGTTGGGATAGATGACATATTCAATTGCGTCATTACTGCACCATTGGGATTTGGAGGAGGAAATCCTCCCGTCATATTTGATGTAGTGGCAGGCATTGTTGATCCACTAGCGTTTGCACCAATGGTACTGGAAATTATCACAGGGTTCGAACTTCCGCCATTATAACCATTATTTGGGATACTTTCAGATGTTGTCGAATTCATTGTGGGGCCCGTTCGCCCACCAGTGGAGTTGGCATTAGAATTGCCAGATACTGGTTGATTTGGTTGCCCTGTCACATTCTAGGCATTTGGAATTTGATTCGTTTCCGATCCATTATTATTGTTATTATTAGAAGGATTATTTGGTGGTCTCACCATTTTAGTACGAGGACGAGTTGGTATTTTTGAAAATTCTGGGAGAGATTTATCACTCCTCAAATGCATATACAGAGATACACACAATCAAACTTTAACACCAAACAACAACTTTGTAAAAAAATTTCAAAAACAAACTAAATAAAACACACAATCCAAGAGTCCCACTAGGCGTGCCAATTTGTTTACCCCGATTTTTAGTAAATAACTGCTAGTTTAATTATTACAAGAAGGATCAACTAGTAAATCCTGGGACATCTTGGTTGTGTAAAATATTGATGAAAACATTTGCATATTTTCTGGGTTAAATCGGATATGTTAATAAAACAGTAAAAGCACTCGATGCAGTCGAATGGTTTGTTCAAAGTAAATTTCTTCAAAGTTTAAATTTGCAGAAAACTTGTAAATGAATTGCAGATAAAGTTTAAAGAAAACCTTGAAAAGTAAAAGCATGCAACGAAATAAAGTGCAGAAAGCTTAAAGTGCATGAACTTTAAAGAAAAGCAAGTAATCAATACTTGAAAAGATAAATAGCATTGATAATTGTAAAAATGTTTACAAAGAATGGTACACAGATTCGTACATGTTCCATATTGCACTCATTTCGCTTGTTCACATGGGTACTTTGAGTATTATCAGGAATTTGCATGAGAATTGTGAACCCGTTTCTCATATGAGAAACTAATATTTATAGACAAACAGAATAACCGCCAAAAACTTACATAACGTCTAACTAAACTCCACGTGTCTCGATAATTTGAATTCCTTTGACACCTGGCGAGGCTTTCGAACGTTATCCACTTTTGAATATTTCGCTAAGTCCAAAGTATGCTTCCTCCGTACTGCACAATACGTTATACAAGCAAACACACATATATATATAATTTCGACAAATACATAATAATGTCGAAGCATACAAAATACATGTTTATTCAAGTAAGGTTCTGTCGAATTCGACATCTCCTTAGGACTCGACAATAAACTTATGTCTCAAAAGGCTTTCGACGTCGAATGCCTTAATCTTCTCTTGATTTATTACAAAAACCAATTCACAAGAGAATATTAAAATACAGTAATGTACATTAAATGAGATTTCATCATCTCATTCTAATTCATTAATGCCCGTCGAGAATTCTGATCATGAAAATTCTGATTCATAATCGTTTGTCAGTCCAATTAGGTGATATTGAACGGCCTGATTGATAAAATTCGAATTCCCAAGTTAAATTCGATAGTTTTGGTCAAACTAAGGGACTCTTTCTTATAAACTAGTTTTCCAACGATACAATTATTACGATCGAACTATAAATACGAAGTCGGATCGTGAAAATTCTGATTCCCAATCGTTTGTCAGTCCAATTAGGTGTTATTGAATGGTCTGATTAACAAAATTCGAATTCCCCAATTAAATTCGATAGTTTTGGTCAAACTTAGGGACTCTTTCTTATAAACTAGTTTTCCAACGATACAGTTATTACGATCGAACTATGCATACGAAGTCGGATCGTGAAAATTCTGATTCCCAATCTTTTGTCAGTCCAATTAGGTGATATTGAACGGTCTGATTGATAAAATTCGAATTCCCAAGTTAAATTCGATAGTTTTGGTCAAGCTAAGGGACTCTTTCTTATGAACTAGTTTTCCAACGATACAATTATTACCATCGAATTATGCATACGAAGTCTGATCGTTAAAATTCTGATTCATAATCGATTGTCAGTCCAACTAGGAGATATTGAACGGTCTGATTGATAAAATTCGAATTCCCCAATTAAATTCGATAGTTTTGGTCAAACTAAGGGACTCGTTCTTATAAACTAGTTTTCCAACGACACAGTTATCACGATCGAACTATACATACGAAGTCTGATCGTGAAAATTCTGATTCCTAATCGTTTGTCAGTCCAATTAGGTGATTTTGAACGGTCTGATTGATAAAATTCGATTTCCCAAGTTAAATTCGATAGTTTTGGTCAAACTATGGGACTCTTTCTTATAAACTAGTTTTCCAACGATACAATTATTATAATCGAACTATGCATGCGAAGTCTAATCCTGAAAATTCTGATTCCTAATCGTTTGTCAGTCCAATTAGGTGATATTGAACGGTTTGATTGATAAAATTTGAATTCCCCAGTTAAATTCGATAGTTTTGGTCAAGCTAAGGGACTCTTTCTTATAAACTAGTTTTCCAATGATACAATTATTACCATCGAACTATGCATACGAAGTCGGATCGTGAAAATTCTGATTCCCAATCGTTTGTCAGTCCAATTAGGTGTTATTGAACGGTCTGATGGATAAAATTTGAATTCCCCAGTTAAATTCGATAGTTTTGGACAAACTAAATGACTCTTTCTTATAAACTAGTTATCCAACGATACAATTATTACCATCGAATTATGCATACGAAGTCTGGTCGTTAAAATTCTGATTCATAATCGATTGTCAGTCCAACTAGGAGATATTGAACGGTCTGATTGATAAAATTCGAATTCCCCAATTAAATTCGATAGTTTTGGTCAAACTAAGGGACTCGTTCTTATAAACTAGTTTTCCAACGACACAGTTATCACGATCGAACTATGCATACGAAGTCTGATCGTGAAAATTCTGATTCCTAATCGTTTGTCAGTCCAATTAGGTGATTTTGAACGGTCTGATTGATAAAATTCGATTTCCCAAGTTAAATTCGATAGTTTTGGTCAAACTAAGGGACTCTTTCTTATAAACTAGTTTTCCAACGATACAATTATTACAATCGAACAATGCATACGAAGTCTGATCGTGAAAATTTTGATTCATAATCGTTTGTTAGTCAAATTAGGTGATATTGAACGGTCTGATTGATAAAATTCGAATTCCCCAGTTAAATTCGAAAGTTATGGTCAAACTAAGGGACTCTTTCTTATAAACTAGTTTTCCAACGATACAATTATTACAATCGAACTATGCATACGAAGTCTGATCGTGAAAATTCTGATTCCTAATCGTTTGTCAGTCCAATTAGGTGATATTGAACGGTCTGATTGATAAAATCGAATTCCCAAGTTAAATTCGATAGTTTTGGTCAAACTAAGGGACTCTTTCTTATAAACTAGTTTTCCAACGATACAATTATTACAATCGAACTATGCATACGAAGTCTGATCGTGAAAATTATTATTCATAATCGTTTGTTAGTCAAATTAGATGATATTGAACGGTCTGATTGATAAAATTCGAATTCCCCAGTTAAATTCGAAAGTTATGGTCAAACTAAGGGACTCTTTCTTATAAACTAGTTTTCCAACGATACAATTATTACAATCGAACTATGCATACGAAGTCTGATGGTGAAAATTCTGAATCCTAATCGTTTGTCAGTCCAATTAGGTGATATTGAACGGTCTGATTGATAAAATTCGAATTCCCAAGTTAAATTCGATAATTTTGGTCAAACTAAGGGACTCTTTCTTATAAACTAGTTTTCCAACGATACAATTATTACGAACGAACTATCCATACGAAGTCGGATCGTGAAAATTCTGATTCCCAATCGTTTGTCAGTCCAATTAGGTGATATTGAACGGTTTGATTGATAAAATTTGAAATCCCCAGTTAAATTCGATAGTTTTGGTCAAACTAAGGGACTCTTTCTTATAAACTAGTTTTCCAACGATACAATTATTACAATCGAACAATGCATACGAAGTCTGATCGTGAAAATTTTGATTCATAATCGTTTGTTAGTCAAATTAGGTGATATTGAACGGTATGATTGATAAAATTCGAATTCCCCAGTTAAATTCGAAAGTTATGGTCAAACTAAGGGACTCTTTCTTATAAACTAGTTTTCCAACGAAACAATTATTACAATCGAACTATCCATACGAAGTCTGATCGTGAAAATTCTAATTCCTAATCGTTTGTCAGTCCAATTAGGTGATATCGAACGGTCTGATTGATAAAATCGAATTCCCAAGTTAAATTCGATAGTTTTGGTCAAACTAAGGGACTTTTTCTTATAAACTAGTTTTCCAACGATACAATTATTACGATCGAACTATGCATACGAAGTCGGATCGTGAAAATTCTGATTCCCAATCGTTTGTCAGTCCAATTAGGTGATATTGAACGGTTTGATTGATAAAATTTGAAATCCCCAGTTAAATTCGATAGTTTTGGTCAAACTAAGGGACTCTTTCTTATTAACTAGTTTTCCAACGATACAGTTATTACGATCGAACTATGCATACGAAGTCTTATCGTGAAAATTCTGATTCCTAATGGGTTGTCAGTCCAATTAGGTGATATTGAACGGTCTGATTGATAAAAGTCGAATTCCCCAGTTAAATTTGATAGTTTTGGTCAAACTAAGGGACTCTTTCTTATAAACTAGTTTTTCAACGATACAGTTATCACGATCGAACTATGCATACGAAGTCTGATCGTGAAAATTTTGATTCCTAATCGTTTGTCAGTCCAATTAGGTGATATTGAACGGTCTGATTGATAAAATTCGAATTACCAAGTTAAATTCGATAGTTTTGGTCAAACTAAGGGACTCTTTCTTATAAACTAGTTTTCCAACGATACAGTTATTACGATCGAACTATGCATACGAAGTCGGATCGTGAAAATTCTGATTCCCAATCGTTTGTCATTCCAATTAGGTGATATTAAATGGTCTGATTAATAAAATTCGAATTCCCCAATTAAATTCGATAGTTTTGGTCAAACTAAGGGACTCTTTCTTATAAACTAGTTTTCCAACGATACAGTTATTACGATCGAACTATGCATACGAAGTCGGATCGTGAAAATTCTGATTCCCAATCGTTTGTCAGTCCAATTAGGTGTTATTGAACGGTCTGATGGATAAAATTTGAATTCCCCAGTTAAATTCGATAGTTTTGGACAAACTAAATGACTCTTTCTTATAAACTAGTTATCCAACGATACAATTATTACCATCGAATTATGCATACGAAGTCTGATCGTTAAAATTCTGATTCATAATCGATTGTCAGTCCAACTAGGAGATATTGAACGGTCTGATTGATAAAATTCGAATTCCCCAATTAAATTCGATAGTTTTGGTCAAACTAAGGGACTCGTTCTTATAAACTAGTTTTCCAACGACACAGTTATCACGATCGAACTATGCATACGAAGTCTGATCGTGAAAATTCTGATTCCTAATCGTTTGTCAGTCCAATTAGGTGATTTTGAACGGTCTGATTGATAAAATTCGATTTCCCAAGTTAAATTCGATAGTTTTGGTCAAACTAAGGGACTCTTTCTTATAAACTAGTTTTCCAACGATACAATTATTACAATCGAACAATGCATACGAAGTCTGATCGTGAAAATTTTGATTCATAATCGTTTGTTAGTCAAATTAGGTGATATTGAACGGTCTGATTGATAAAATTCGAATTCCCCAGTTAAATTCGAAAGTTATGGTCAAACTAAGGGACTCTTTCTTATAAACTAGTTTTCCAACGATACAATTATTACAATCGAACTATGCATACGAAGTCTGATCGTGAAAATTCTGATTCCTAATCGTTTGTCAGTCCAATTAGGTGATATTGAACGGTCTGATTGATAAAATCGAATTCCCAAGTTAAATTCGATAGTTTTGGTCAAACTAAGGGACTCTTTCTTATAAACTAGTTTTCCAACGATACAATTATTACAATCGAACTATGCATACGAAGTCTGATCGTGAAAATTCTGATTCCTAATCGTTTGTCAGTCGAATTAGGTGATATTGAAAGGTCTGATTGATAAAATTCAATTTCCCTAGTTAAATTCGATAGTTTTCGTCAAACTAAGGGACTCTTTCTTATAAACTAGTTTTCCAACGATACAATTATTACAATCGAACTATGCATACGAAGTCTGATCGTGAAAATTATTATTCATAATCGTTTGTTAGTCAAATTAGATGATATTGAACGGTCTGATTGATAAAATTCGAATTCCCCAGTTAAATTCGAAAGTTATGGTCAAACTAAGGGACTCTTTCTTATAAACTAGTTTTCCAACGATACAATTATTACAATCGAACTATGCATACGAAGTCTGATGGTGAAAATTCTGAATCCTAATCGTTTGTCAGTCCAATTAGGTGATATTGAACGGTCTGATTGATAAAATTCGAATTCCCAAGTTAAATTCGATAGTTTTGGTCAAACTAAGGGACTCTTTCTTATAAACTAGTTTTCCAACGATACAATTATTACGAACGAACTATCCATACGAAGTCGGATCGTGAAAATTCTGATTCCCAATCGTTTGTCAGTCCAATTAGGTGATATTGAACGGTTTGATTGATAAAATTTGAAATCCCCAGTTAAATTCGATAGTTTTGGTCAAACTAAGGGACTCTTTCTTATAAACTAGTTTTCCAACGATACAATTATTACAATCGAACAATGCATACGAAGTCTGATCGTGAAAATTTTGATTCATAATCGTTTGTTAGTCAAATTAGGTGATATTGAACGGTATGATTGATAAAATTCGAATTCCCCAGTTAAATTCGAAAGTTATGGTCAAACTAAGGGACTCTTTCTTATAAACTAGTTTTCCAACGAAACAATTATTACAATCGAACTATCCATACGAAGTCTGATCGTGAAAATTCTAATTCCTAATCGTTTGTCAGTCCAATTAGGTGATATCGAACGGTCTGATTGATAAAATCGAATTCCCAAGTTAAATTTGATAGTTTTGGTCAAACTAAGGGACTTTTTCTTATAAACTAGTTTTCCAACGATACAATTATTACGATCGAACTATGCATACGAAGTCGGATCGTGAAAATTCTGATTCCCAATCGTTTGTCAGTCCAATTAGGTGATATTGAACGGTTTGATTGATAAAATTTGAAATCCCCAGTTAAATTCGATAGTTTTGGTCAAACTAAGGGACTCTTTCTTATTAACTAGTTTTCCAACGATACAGTTATTACGATCGAACTATGCATACGAAGTCTTATCGTGAAAATTCTGATTCCTAATGGGTTGTCAGTCCAATTAGGTGATATTGAACGGTCTGATTGATAAAAGTCGAATTCCCCAGTTAAATTTGATAGTTTTGGTCAAACTAAGGGACTCTTTCTTATAAAATAGTTTTTCAACGATACAGTTATCACGATCGAACTATGCATACGAAGTCTGATCGTGAAAATTTTGATTCCTAATCGTTTGTCAGTCCAATTAGGTGATATTGAACGGTCTGATTGATAAAATTCGAATTACCAAGTTAAATTCGATAGTTTTGGTCAAACTAAGGGACTCTTTCTTATAAACTAGTTTTCCAACGATACAGTTATTACGATCGAACTATGCATACGAAGTCTGATCGTGAAAATTCTGATTCCCAATCGTTTGTCATTCCAATTAGGTGATATTAAATGGTCTGATTAATAAAATTCGAATTCCCCAATTAAATTCGATAGTTTTGGTCAAACTAAGGGACTCTTTCTTATAAACTAGTTTTCCAACGATACAGTTATTACGATCGAACTATGCATACGAAGTCGGATCGTGAAAATTCTGATTCCCAATCGTTTGTCATTCCAATTAGGTGTTATTGAACGGTCTGATTGATAAAATTTGAATTCCCCAGTTAAATTCGATAGTTTTGGTCAAACTAAGGGACTCTTTCTTATAAACTAGTTATCCAACGATACAGTTATTACGATTGAACTATGCATACGAAGTCTGATCGTGAAAATTCTGATTCTTATCCGTTTGTCCGTCCAATTAGGTGATATTGAACGGTTTGATTGATAAAATTTGAATTCCCCAGTTAAATTCGATAGTTTTGGTCAAACTAAGGGACTCTTTCTTATAAACTAGTTATCCAACGATACAGTTATTACGATTGAACTATGCATACGAAGTCTGATCGTGAAAATTCTGATTCTTATCCGTTTGTCCGTCCAATTAGGTGATATTGAACGGTTTGATTGATAAAATTTGAATTCCCCAGTTAAATTCGATAGTTTTGGTCAAACTAAATGACTCTTTCTTATAAACTAGTTTTTCCAACGATACAATTATTACAATCGAACTATGCATACGAAGTCTAATCGTGAAAATTTTGATTCCTAATCGTTTGTCAGTCCAATTAGGTGATATTGAACGGTCTGATTGATAAAATTCGATTTCCCCAGTTAAATTCGATAGTTTTGGTCAAATTAAGGGACTCTTTCTTATAAACTAGTTTTCCAACGATACAGTTATTACGATCGAACTATGCATACGAAGTCGGATCGTGAAAATTCTGATTCCCAATCGTTTGTCATTCCAATTAGGTGTTATTGAACGGTCTGATTGATAAAATTTGAATACCCCAGTTAAATTCGATAGTTTTGGTCAAACTAAGGGACTCTTTCTTATAAACTAGTTATCCAACGATACAGTTATTACGATTGAACTATGCATACGAAGTCTGATCGTGAAAATTCTGATTCTTAACCGTTTGTCCGTCCAATTAGGTGATATTAAATGGTCTGATTAATAAAATTTGAATTCCCCAATTAAATTCGATAGTTTTGGTCAAACTAAGGGACTCTTTCTCATAACCTAGTTTTCCAACGATACAGTTATTACGATCGAACTATGCATACGAAGTCGGATCGTGAAAATTCTGATTCCCAATCGTTTGTCATTCCAATTAGGTGTTATTGAACGGTCTGATAGATAAAATTTGAATTCCCCAGTTAAATTCGATAGTTTTGGTCAAACTAAATGACTCTTTCTTATAAATAGTTATCCAACGATACAGTTATTACGATTGAACTATGCATACGAAGTCTGATCGTGAAAATTCTGAGTCTTAACCGTTTGTCCGTCCAATTAGGTGATATTGAACGGTTTGATTGATAAAATTTGAATTCCCCAGTTAAATTCAATAGTTTTGGTCAAACTAAATGACTCTTTCTTATAAACTAGTTTTCCAACGATACAATTATTACAATCGAACTATGCATACGAAGTCTAATCCTGAAAATTCTGATTCCTAATCGTTTGTCAGTCCAATTAGCTGATATTGAACGGTCTGATTGATAAAATTCGAATTACCAAGTTAAATTCGATAGTTTTGGTCAAACTAAGGGACTTTTTCTTATAAACTAGTTTTCCAACGATACAGTTATTACGATCGAACTATGCATACGAAGTCGGATCGTGAAAATTCTGATTCCCAATCGTTTGTCATTCCAATTAGGTGATATTAAATGGTCTGATTAATAAAATTCGAATTCCCCAATTAAATTCGATAGTTTTGGTCAAACTAAGGGACTCTTTCTTATAAACTAGTTTTCCAACGATACAGTTATTACGATCGAACTATGCATACGAAGTCGGATCGTGAAAATTCTGATTCCCAATCGTTTGTCATTCCAATTAGGTGTTATTGAACGGTCTGATTGATAAAATTTGAATTCCCCAGTTAAATTCGATAGTTTTGGTCAAACTAAGGGACTCTTTCTTATAAACTAGTTATCCAACGATACAGTTATTACGATTGAACTATGCATACGAAGTCTGATCGTGAAAATTCTGATTCTTATCCGTTTGTCCGTCCAATTAGGTGATATTGAACGGTTTGATTGATAAAATTTGAATTCCCCAGTTAAATTCGATAGTTTTGGTCAAACTAAATGACTCTTTCTTATAAACTAGTTTTTCCAACGATACAATTATTACAATCGAACTATGCATACGAAGTCTAATCGTGAAAATTTTGATTCCTAATCGTTTGTCAGTCCAATTAGGTGATATTGAACGGTCTGATTGATAAAATTCGATTTCCCCAGTTAAATTCGATAGTTTTGGTCAAATTAAGGGACTCTTTCTTATAAACTAGTTTTCCAACGATACAGTTATTACGATCGAACTATGCATACGAAGTCTGATCGTGAAAATTCTGATTCTTAATGGTTTGTCAGTCCAATTAGATGATATTGAACGGTCTGATTAATAAAATTCGATTTCCCCAATTAAATTCGATAGTTTTGATCAAACTAAGGGACTCTTTCTTATAAACTAGTTTTCCAATGATACAATTATTACCATCGAACTATGCATACGAAGTCTGATCGTTAAAATTCTGATTCATAATCGTTTGTTAGTCCAATTAGGTGATATTGAACGGTCTAATTGATAAAATTCGATTTCCCCAGTTACATTCGATAGTTTTGGTCAAACTAAGGGACTCTTTCTTATAAACTAGTTTTCCAACGATACAGTTATTACGATAGAACTATGCATACGAAGTCGGATCGTGAAAATTTTGATTCCCAATTGTTTGTCATTCTAATTAGGTGATATTGAACGGTCTGGTTAATAAAATTCGAATTCTCCAGTTAAATTTGATAGTTTTGGTCAACCTAAAGGACTCATTCTTATAAACTAGTTTTCCAACGAGACAGTTATTACGATCGAACTATGCATACGAAGTCTGATCGTGAAAATTCTGATTCATAATTGTTTGTCAGTCCAATTAGGTGATATTGAACGGTCTGATTGATAAAATTCGAATTCCCAAGTTAAATTCGATAGTTTTGGTCAAACTAAGAGACTCTTTCTTATAAACTAGTTTTCCAACGATACAATTATTACGATCGAACTATGCATACGAAGTCTGATCGTGAAAATTCGTTTGTCAGTCCAATTAGGTGATATTGAACGGTTTGATTGATAAAATTTGAATTCCCCAATTAAATTCGATAGTTTTGGTCAAACTAAATGACTCTTTCTTATAAACTAGTTTTCCAACGATACAATTATTACAATCGAACTATGTGTTTACCCCGATTTTTAGTAAACCACCGCTAGTTTAATTATTACAAGAAGGATCAACTAGTAAATCCTGGGACATCTTGGTTGTGTAAAATATTGATGAAAACATTTGCATATTTTCTGGGTTAAATCGGATATGTTAATAAAACTGTAAAAGCACTCGACGCAGTCGAATGGTTTGTTCAAAGTAAATTGCTTCAAAGTTTAAATTTGCAGAAAACTTGTAAATGAATTGCAGATAAAGTTTATAGAAAACCTTGAAAAGTAAAAGCATGCAACGAAATAAAGTGCAGAAAGCTTAAAGTGCATGAACTTTAAAGAAAAGCAAGTAATCAATACTTGAAAAGATAAATTGCATTGATAATTGTAAAAATGTTTACAAAGAATGGTACACAGATTCGTACATGTTCCATATTGCACTCATTTCGCTCGTTGACATGGGTACTTTAAGTATTATCAGGAATTTGCATGAGAATTGTGAACCCGTTTCTCATATGAGTAACTAATATTTATAGACAAACAGAATAACTGCCAAAAACCTACATAACGTCTAACTAAACTCCACGTGTCTCGACAATTTGAATTCCTTTGACACCTGGCGAGGCTTTCGAACGTTATCCACTTTTGAATATTTCGCTAAGTCCAGAGTATGTTTCCTCCGTACTGCACATTATGTTATACAAGCAAACACACACACACACACACACACACACACACACACACACACACACACACACACACATATATATATATATATATATATATATATATATATATATATATATATATATATATATAATTTCGACAAATACAAAATAATGTCGAAGCACACAAAATACATGTTTATTCAAGTAAGGTTCTGTCGAATTCGACATCTCCTTAGGACTCGACAATAAACTTATGTCTCAAAAGGCTTTCGACGTCGAATGCCTTAATCTTTTCTTGATTTATTACTAAAACCAATTCCCAAGAGAATATTAAAATACAGTAATGTACATTAAATGAGATTTCATCATCTCATTCTAATTCATTAATGCCTGTCGAAAATACAGGCTAACAAATTGCCCCCTCAAAAATGCCAGTTTCGATTGCACGTCGAAGACAAAAAGGGAGAAATGGCAATTTTGAAGATACTTTCTTTTCAACTTCTTCACACTTACCAAGGACGGCGCAAACGTCACATTAAAGTCACAACCATCATGACAAAACTGTAACCGTCACCTCAATCCCCACAAACCATGATTTCCACTTTTTAAGCTTAGTGGTGGGACACGTGGCGAGATCGGGACGATTGAGATGGAAAATGATGGTGTTTCAGTTACCAAATAGATGCAAACTTGCAGTGCCTATAAATAGCAAACGTAATCCAACACTTTCATTTTTCTGAAGCTTCAAACTTTCAACTCCCTTCTCACAGAGAACACTCACGCATTTTCTTCCAAAACAACCAAAAACAACTCTCAATCTTGCATTGTTCTTGTGTTTTTGCTGAATCTAAACCATTCACAACGATCGTTAAACATTTCTACTCACTGCTACCGTTTCTATCTCTGAGTTTTAGCAAAAAACAAGTTAGTTTTGAGGTTTTTACGTTTTCTGTTTGTTTTGCACCTGTCAAATCATCAAGAGTATCAAGAACACAAAGAACACCAAGAATAACAATGGCTTCATCTTCAACCTCCAGAAATGCAATCCCTCTTGCTGTAGATGATGATGATGATGAGCCTATCATTGTTGAAGGTTCTGCGTTCGTATCGGAACCGTCAGTTACTGCTGTCGAGAGCAGTATCTGGGAAGGAGAATTGATGATCCCTCACAAGCTTGAAGGTAAGACTCTTGCCTTTGCAGGCCCTTTTCCTTCTTCTTCTAATTATACTAAAGAAATAAGTAGTATCTTCCCTCTCCATGTTACTTGTGAGCCAAAAATCTTTGCCAATTTTGTATTCGACATGAGTTTCTTCGAACCAGGCTATATGGCTTTTAGATCTGCACCCATAGTTAGTGAAAGCTATCTTAAATGGCTCAACAAAGTCGAAAAACAATATGCTTCTTTCTAGAAAGATAGTGGCATATTCGACTTGATACAACTGTCGAGGGAGGGACCTAAGTACAATGCAGAAATGCTTTTAGCTGCCCTACACTTTTGGGAAAGTTCCACAAACACCTTTCACCTCAAATCAGGTATGATGACCCCAACGTTATTCGACGTTTCTGCCATCACTGGCTTAAGACCTACAGGACCTACCTTCGACCCAAAATACACAAGTGTTAACCACCAGTTCGACTTCAAAATCTTGTCTTTCTCAGGATTTCTGAAGCATTACCATGACCTCAGTAGTGAAGAGGTAACTGCAGAAGAGCACATAGCCTTCTTGACTTATTGGCTATCCCATTTTGTTCTTTGCACCTGCTCACTACAAGTTGTCAAAAGACTTGTTCCCCTTGCTATTATGCTTCACCAAGGGTTAGATGTGGCCTTAGGAAGATTTATCCTAGCATCTCTTTATGACTCCTTAGGTCAGGCTAGTGATCTCCTTAAGAAAACTGACAAATGATCACAACTCACTCTCTCTGGACCCATATGGCTATTACAGCTTTGGCTGAACGCCACTTTTGAATCAAACTTCAAACTCTTTCTCCCCACTCACATGGAAACTTCAATCGCTTCTCGACAATCAGAAGGCGCTAGGTTGGCCTTATTGAGACAAAGAGAAACAGGCTTGACCACTCAACAGCTTTTCTTTTACTACTTCAAAGCTCTTCTCGCCTTCGACGAGATTACTGCTCAGAACACTCCATTCGGCAAAAGAACAGTTGGACCAGCTTGGTTCAAAAGACCATTCCCTGCTACGAATCCAAATAATGAAGAAGACACAAACAACATTTGGTCCATGTTTCTGAATCCGACAGTCTTATCTTCAAGACAAGGAATTGACAAAAGGCACTTGGGTTTGGTTGGATACCAACCCAATCTTGTTGCTCGCCAATTTGGCCTAAGCTAGTTCAGGCCAAAGAGTTTGTTTATGAACAAGGATGACATTGTTTTGGGCAATTCTGGAATGTTAGTAGAGTATTTTGAGCGTCGCTTGAAGCTTGCTGACAACAACACTTATAACCTCACACCCATTGCCTTTGAAACCTCTCAAAATTGCACTTATGAGTTTGCTGCATGGTGGAGCTTGCACTATGAGAAGCATGCCAAGGACAAGAAGCTACTCTTGCGTGCATTGAATGCAGGATTCGACGCCTTGCAGCCAAAAACTCCCAAAGGCAAAGGTAATTTAATTAACTACCAATGTTATCTTTATAATGTTTGTAATTTTGAATTCTTATTGATGTTTTATTTCCTTATGTTTCGACAACAGGTGCTTCCACTGCTACCAAAGCCAAGGAAACAAACATATCTATTGATTCTGGTGCCCCTGCTGTGACTTCAAAAAAATCACTTCCCAACACTGGGCCTAAGGTACCAATACTCAAACCAGTATTTAACTTGGTCAAATTTTCATTTTTACAAACAACTTTTAAACCTTTCGACTCTTGATTTGAAATGTAGATTCGAAAGAGAGCCCAAGGAACTCAAAAAGAAACTGAAGAACCCACCATTCAAAAGAAACAAAAAACTATCACCATCCAAGAGCCAAGAGTAAGCATCTTCGACTGATTCCCTAAGTTTATTTTAACTTAAAAGAAATCTCTATATTGATAAACAAAAGTTTTTGTTTCAGCCTGATGGTAGTGCTCAAACGAATCCTCCAGCTGCTACCCCTAGTGGAGATGGCCAAAGAGACAAAGACAAGACCATTGATGAGACTAGTGAGGCGAGCATGCCAACGTTGAAAGCTGCTGCTGAAAAACCACCCAAGAAAAGGATTGACAAGGAGAAGAAGAAAAAGAAGGTTAAGACAAAGTCCAAATCTTCTGCAGGACCAGAAAAAGATGACAGAATTCCTCCTTCCAATTCAGCAGTCAAAGATCAACCACCAACCAATGCTGAAACTACAACCACTGCAACCCCTACTCCCATGCAGGAAAACACAAGTTCATGCTCACATGATCTTGGTGCAAAGGTAAGTTTTCTTACTTTCAAGACTTTGTCGAAAATAATTTTCTTTTCAGCATCGCCTCTTAACTTCATTTCATTTTGTTTCCACAATAGGACGTTAATGAAGAAAATGTCAACATGAACATTGACACTGAAGAAAATCCAGCCCAAAATGTCGAAACCAATGATGTCGAGGCCAATGATGTCGAAACCAATCCAATTCAAGCTGACAAAAATCCAGAGGTCGAGAGAATTCCAACAATTAACATTGACTCTGAAAAAACTATTCCCAACCAACTTGCTGAATCAACTCATTCGTCAGAAGAATGTACAAATGTTAAAATGGCATTTGAAGATGAAGAAGAAGAAGCCATGCTAGAGGCTACAGAGGGAGGTTCTGAAATACTCCCTGTTTCCTCTACTTCAAAGTTATCTGCTGACGTTGGATTATCAGAGATGCAGTTCATTGCCATGAAGGATTCAGACCCTGCTGCAGCACTCAAGATGTTTCTTTCAAGCAAAAGCACTAAGGACTAAGGAATGAGTGCTTCCCATCAAAGTAGTTCGACAGCCTCTGATTCAGACATACGCTCGACAGTGAGACAAGACTCCTTGCTCCTCAGATTGCATACTGACTATGTTAATAAGGATGTCTTTTCACTGATCGAAGCTAATCCCAGCAGCGCATTTTCTCACTTAGGATTCCTAAGCAAGTTTCAAAATCCTATGACTGATGGCGCCACTCTTAGCAAGGTTATTCAACTTGAGAACCTTATTGATGGTTTCACCAAAGCCATTCAGAAGAGGCAAAGCAATGCTCTGAGGCTGGAAGCACAAACCCAAGCACATGCTGCATTGGTCGAGAAGGCGAAGACTGCTCAAGCTAATGTCGAACGTCTTGAGAAAGAGCTTCAGTCGAATGCTGAAATCACAGGGTATGAGCAAAATATTGCTGATTGGGAAAGTGAGGTTGCTGAGTTGAACTTGAAGATTCAAAGCCTTAATGCCAAGATCAATGCTGAAAAGGCTAAGCGTGACAAAGCAAAAGCTAACATTTCCAACGCAACCAAGGCAATGATTGACAAAGAGGCAAACGCAGGCATCAAGTTCTTTAGTGCTTCAGCAGCTGTGGATGAAGAAATCAAGATCCTGGTAGATTACAACATGGTTCTCGACGCAGAAGTCTCTTCTTTCAAGAGCTTGTATGAAGATTTGAAGAAAAAGTTTTAACTTGTAATAGTCTTTACACTACAAGAAAATTGCCATATACCAACGGAAGCTAATAGCGACGGTGAATAAAGTTGTAGGTAAAGGTACAATATACCAACACATGTGTTGTGGGTATAGGCATTGCCAAAAAAAACTCAAAAAATTTGCTATATTTTGAGACATTGAAAGAAAAAAAAAACAGATGCAGCCTTTGTAGAATAGAAAACGCACGCGAGAACAAAAACACATCGTCCACCATAGTCGATTCAATTCCAACGCGGTTGCCTTCACTTTGATTCCTCTCCTTCACTCTTGAACGTTGTACCATCGTCACCATCGCCGTTGTTGTTGTTGTTCTTCCACTTCTTCCTCCTTCTCCTTCGTCAAAATCAGAAGTGAGTGAGAATCAATCCTCTCCCTTTCTTTTCTTTGTTATTTTCAATTGTGAATTTGTGATTGTTGATTTTTCTCTTCTATAATTAAATTTTCCTCAATTAGTTTAGTGTTTGAGTTTGCTAGTAATTAACGAAGGAGTTGCTAGTTTAGGGTTTGAGTTTGCTAGTGATCAGTGAAGGAGTTGATGTTGTTAAGTTTTAGCTTATGGTGGTAATTTATTATTGCTTTGTGAAGGAGTTGCAGTTACAAGTCTTGGCTTTGTTTGTTCTTGTTCCTTTGTATCGGTACTTCTTTTACTGTATCTTTTCTTATTAATGTTAATTTAGCCTCTTTCAAAAAGATAATGAAGATTTAAGAACATGTTAAGTTAGCCTCTTCTAATGTCTTTTATTTACATCTTCATGAAGCACCGATTATGTTTTATCTTAATCTATAAGAAATAGCTAGCTTAATTCTTAAGTATAGAAGCCTGAATAAAGGCATTCTTGTAGTATGTTGTAACATCAATTTTGTGGACAAAATGGTGTTAACAAATTCTCTTCATCTTGTTCTCTCTGTTTTTGGTTGAGTTTTGTATTGTATGATATGTACAATTGATATAAAATACTTCCTTATTGCTTAAGTATATCACTCAACTTGCCATTGTTATATATTTTTTTGACTCAGTTATTTATTGTTATATCTTATTTACATATGTAAATGTTAATAAATGGCTTCCTAGGGTGTTAATTGTTAAACTGTTAGCCAGCTATAAGCATAAGGCAATGAAGCTTTTTAGGCATAAGACGATTTCTTTGGCATCCCAATGACTAGCATACTGTTTTTGCCTGTGTCGTGTCAAAAATAGTTTATTTTCCCTGCCATAATAGTCAATCCCTGACAAAGTAACCAATTAATTAGAATTGGAATAAAAGTCATAAGGAAGAGCCGGAAATTAAATTAGACGTTGAGTAAGAAATTGAAGTAGGCGGTGAAGCAAGTGATGTGGTTCATTATAGAAGTGTGTTAGAAACATGCAGGGATAGGAGTTGTGACTCATAAATAAGCATGCTGAAATAGAAGCATGGAGTAGAAAAACAATTAAGAAAAAAGGAGGCACAAATGAAGAAGTTTATGACATATATCATAGAGTTGCGACTGATATGGTGGGCAATATCTCCTAATAGCAGAAGAAGAAAAGAAGTGGTTAATGCAGATGTTTGCAAAATTGGCAGTGGAGTTTATTCTGGTTCAGGACATGGAGGGTATTAGTGACATAGAACAATAAACCCTTCAACAAAACCTATTTCCTTAAGCTGACAGTGGTTTAGGCCCAAACTATGTCTGCAGTTCACGAATTAAACCGAGTTCTTTTCGTTGCAGTTCAGTTCAATATTTGGTGTTTTAAATGATCTGAAGCTGGAGAAACAATTTATAACCTATTTTGCCAATTGATACAAATATATTATCAAAGTAACCTATAATTTGAGGCAGCATATACAAACAAAAATTCACCTGCATACTACTGGTAAATCATTTGGTTTGGGAGTATTAGAAGCAAGGTGACTTTCAAAAGTATCCTTTCAATAAGGTGCTGGTGAACAATACAAATCAAAATTACTATTATAAACAAAAGGCCTTGTTTGATCTCTAGTATACATCTCTTTTTTCACTTCAGTATCTTGTTCAAAGAATCTAAGGAGACCCTCTTTCATATCCACAAGTGATTCAAAGAAATACCATGATTAACAGGAATAGTGTATTGTGTGTTGGTTAAATTTGTGGCCTTTGAAAACTTAAGAGGTTGATTATGAAATAAGATTGGGATTTTGAGAATACCTTTATCAACAAGGCCTTTAACACCAGCTTTTGTTTCATCAAAAGCTTTGAGTTCAGTAGCCTATTATCATAACTGAATTTGAACTTGGCTTCTATTTCATCTGTAGTATTAGACCTCATGTTGGTTTCTTGTGTTTACAACTCTATTTTAAACAGTTTTTTCATGTAGCAATTTGCAAGAAGTTTGCAGTTCCATTGCTGTTGTAAACAGATTTTGTGTACTATTTAATGCTTATTCTATAAGTTTCCAGCTATATGCATGTTGATTTGGTGAATCCAATTGCGCAAAGTCATTTTTCTACGGTGGCACCTCAATCCTCCTTCCGAAATGAAGGTACCGATTTTACGACATCGCACACGTGAAATTTTCTCATTTTTTTTCCCGTTAACATCTCTTCTTCACTTCACAATTATAAAAAACTAACTCCTTTTTTTTTTTTAATTCAGATTTCAATCCAAAATAACCAAGGCTAAAGGTATTTTATTTCATCTTAACATCTATTGTTGAATTCTAAATCTGAGTTTTCCCGGGTGTTTCATTTTAAACTTTGTGCATTGTGCTTTAGCTTAAGTTTAAATTTCTATGTTGATTCGTTGATTCGCTTCTTGGAGTCTTTACTTTTTGTGTTTTTTTGCAGAAGGAGATTATGGGTATCCACCATTCACATTATGAAGAAGCATTGGATACCTTGTCATCTTTGATTACTAGACACACTCATGTTGGTGATGCCATTACGGAGGAGTTATTCAACATATTATTCGAGTACCTAATGGTTTCATAGTATTTGTGAATTGTCTTTCAATATATTTTGTCACTTTGTTGTAAAAAATGTCTTTGTTTTGTGATGTCAACAATTGCAAGAAGTTAATCTAACAGATGGTTCAATTGGATGAGGCAATTTTAAATATGAAGATTATCCATTTTGTTAGCACCAAAGAGAAGGTACTTCCATTAAATTTCAATCAATGATTGCTGCAAAAGTGAAACCATGTTGAAATTTGCCAAGACTTTCAAATTATTGTGTTTGAAAATTAACTTAATTGTTACTTATGAATTTGTGTTTCACACTGTTCAATATGTGGTTCAAACGTTTTACAATAATAAATTTATGTGGTTGGTTGGTAGTTTGTGGTGTCTTAGATAGAGTAATGGCTTTGTATTTACAGTTTCATGCATTTTTACCCTAGCATCCATAATGGTCCATATATCATAAACAAGTTCTTTTGCTGCTGCAGGTGTGGGAGTTTAGTTGTTGCAAATCTTATCTATTGTTATGAGGGTGAAATTAACATGCTGGATAATTGAAGCACTAGAAGGCTCTTGTTTTTTCATTAGTTTTTTCTAGCCGTGACATTTGACATATCACTACAAGAAAATAAGCGTTTTGTGACATTTCATTTGCGACCCTTAGGTCATGATCAATGACAACCAGTCTATATTCTCTATTAAGGGACAGCCCGTACACCATTTTGTCAGTACTTCTACATTCAACGAGTACACTATGGTCCATGCTGGTTGTGTTGCAAAGATCAACCCTGATGCACCACTTGACAAAGTTTGTATTCTCAGTTGCTGAATATGCATAGGTATGAGCATGTTTAGATTGATTTATTTGAGTTTTTCTATTAGCATACATATTTGTGAGACTGATTTATATGATAAGGGTTTATAATTTAAACACTTAATTAAGTTGTTTATCCAAACATTTTAAAAGATCTGTATCTTAAAATATTAATATATGAGGAATTGATACTAAGGATTCATGTCCAGTTTTGTATAAGTGTTGACTGTGTGTTAGAGATGTTTGACCCATTAAAATGAAGTAGTGAACCTTTAGAATCATTGTAATTTGGCCCTGTTTTCTAATTCTCATGTCATTGCAGTACCTATCAATTGTGATGAACTTTCACATGGCACACTTGTTAATGTAATGAACTTTCACTTTTTCGAGTTCATATTTCAAATATTATGAAAACATCAATTAAATTGAGTTTATAATTTGATCTCTTTTATTTTCTATAGGTTACATATGTTTCTAATGCCCCCGACCAAACAGATTCTCCAAGTCCAGACACTGACGAAGATTGAAGAGGGGGATGGCTTAGACGTAAACGGTAGTTCTCTGAGTTATTTGGTGCAATTTCAATTTGGGAGATTTACCTAGGTGACATTGTTTTGGTGTTTTAAATGTATTTTGTTAGCAAGATGACATTGTTTTGATGTTATAATATACTTCGTTAGTTTGAGATATTTATAAGACTTATTAGTTTCTTAATATAATTGAAATTATCTTTTATATTTTATAGTGGATTTGGTTTATTCAAAATATGCATATTGGCAAATTATTATTATTTTAAAAAATGTACAATCTGTCAAAAAAATGCAAAAAAAAAAAGAAAAAAAGATCAACCCTATACCAACGGACTCGTTTGTGGGTAAACTCTAAGATTTTCTCCAACGCCAACAAATGTTGTAGCTATAGCTTATTGTAACGGAAATATTCCGTGGGTATAGCGAAATAAAGCACACGGAACGAAATGTCCGTCGGTATAGGTTTTGAGGCCTATACCCACGGTTTTGGGACCTTTACCCACGGAATTTTGCCGTTGGTAAATGGCAATTTTGTTGTAGTGTTAGCTTTTTATTGTTCTTAGTTTTTGTTTCACTGTTTGAACAATTTTTGTTAAGGTATTTTGGTTTGTACTCTTTGACAATGCCCAATTTGTGGCAAACACCTTTTATGGTTACCATCTTTTCGTTATGTCTCAAGCTTTTATTCTTCGTTGATTTTTACTTCTTGCAGCGCTGGTTTATAATTTTTCAAGTATTTACCATTTATATATAACGAACGTTGTTCTTCTGTTAATTCTTCTATCTCATATGCACCATTTGAAAAAACTTGAACAACTTTAAAAGGGCCTTCCCAATTTGGGGATCATTTTCCTAAGACTCTATCTTTTTTATCCATTGGCAAAATAACTTTCCAAACCTAATTTCCAACACCAAAGGTTTTAGACTTAACCTTTTTGTTATAAGCTTTAACAACTCTTTCTTTCTGTCAAGTTAACATTTCTAAAGCCTTTATCTTCTCCTCATCCAAATCAACCAATTCATCTAACATCATATCCCAATAATGATCCCTTGGGATTTCTACCTTCCTTTGGATTCTAACTGATTGCAGGTGTATTTCGACTGGCAAGACTGGATCATGCCCATATGTTAGTCGAAAGGGTGTGGTGTTAGTTGATTCTTTTGGAGAATTTCTACATGCCCATAACACTTGATCTAAAGTCTTGTTCCAATTTCTAGGCTTTTGGGCAATATGCTTTTTAATCAAACCAATAATGATCTTATTAGCAGCTTCTACTTGACCATTTGCTTGGGCATAATATGGTGTAGAGGTCAAAAGTTTAAAACCAGTTTGTTGGACAAATTCAACCATCTTTCGTCCAGTGAATACTGAACCTTGATCTGTAGTAATAGACTCAGGTATACCAAATCTATAAATGATGTGACTTTGTATAAAACTAATCACTGCTTCTTGATCAACATTTGGTAATGGAATTGCTTCTATCCATTTAGTAAAATAATCTATACCAACTAAAATATAACGTTGGTTTTTAGACGAACTTGGTTTGATTTCACCAATTAAATCTAAAGCCCATCCCCTAAAAGGCCAAGGCTTTACTATTGAATGGAGTTCACTTGCAGGTACATGTTGTATACCTGAATGTCTTTGGCATTCTTGACATCCCTTAGCAAACTCTATACAGTCCTTTAATATTGTTGGCCAATACACACCTTGCCAAAATAACAACCATTTCATTTTGTGGCCTGCCTGATGAGATCCACATGCACCACTGTGCACATCAGAGATAGCCAAGTAAGCTTCAGTTTCACTTAAACATTTTAGCAAAACTCCTTCAGGTGTTTTCTTCATTAATTCGTTACCAATGATAACGTAGCTTAAGGCTCTATACTTGATTTTCCTATTGGTCGTTCCTTTTGGGTCCTTCAAATATTCGACAAGTTGTTTTCTCCAATCATTGTCAGATAAATTGTCAATGGCAAAAATTTCAAAAATTTCTGAATTTTCGTCATAATCATAAGTGGTGTCATGACCATTGTCTTGTGGTAAGTCTGCCCCCACAAGTTTTGGCATTGACAATTCAATTGAAGTGGGTTGATCAACAATGAGTTTATTTTTAATCTCAATCAACTCTTCTAGTTTTTCACTAGAGATTTTATAACCAGAAGCTATTTGAGCCAAATCATTGGCTTCTTGATTTTCTATACGAGGTACATGTTCAAAGATAACTTGGTCGAAACGTTTTAACAAAGAAATTGCTATGACGAAGTATTTCATCAAGTGCTCTTTTATGCATTTGTATTCTTTTGTCAATTGTTTCAACACCAATTCTGAATCACCTCTGATCAAAATATTTTTTGCCCCCAAGTCTAATAAAATTTCTAAGCCTGCTATTAAAGCCTCATATTCTGCTTCGTTATTTGAGCAAAACCCATTGATTTTATATTTGAACTTGGTGGGAATTCTGGAGGGGGAAATGATTAGAATCCCAATTCCAACTCCATGTTTATGCTTAGAACCATCGAAATACAATTTCCAAGGCTCTGAATTTACATAATTTTGTGGAGTTTCTAATGCAGAATGATCCACTATGAAATCAACCACAATTTGGCCTTTAACTGCCTTTAAAGGTTTATAAGTAAGTGAATATTCTGTTAAGGCTAAGGCCCATTTCCCAATTCGACTGTGCAGAATTGGTTTAGACAACATATGTTTGATGATATCACAATGAGAATAAACGAAAACATCAACAGGCTTTATATAATGCTTTAGTTTCATACAAGAAAAATACAAACATAAACATAATTTTTCAATACTACTATATCTAGTTTCAGCATCATTTAAAACCCTACTTAAGTAATAAATGACTTTTTCTTCACCATTTCCATCTTCCTGAGCAAGCATGCTACCCAGTGTCGAATCTGATGCTGATATATACAACTTCATGAATTTGTTCCTTATGGGAGGCATTAACATTGGTGGCTTTGACAAATAATTCTTGATTTCATCAAAAGCTTGCTGTTGGTCTTGCCCCCAAGTGAAAGTACTTTCTTTCTTGAGTCGAAGTAATGGTGAAAACGGTTGAGCTTTACCACTTAAATTTGAAATAAATCTTCTCAAGAAATTGATTTTCCCAAGTAAGGACTGAAGTTGCTTTTTTGTAGTTGGAGATTTAGTCTCCATAATAGCCTTTGTTTTGTTTTGATTTATTTCAATGCCCTTTTTATGCACAACAAACCCAAGGAAATCTCCTGCATTAACACAAAAAGCACACTTTAATGGATTCATTTTTAATCCATATTTCCTCATCTTTTCAAAAGACTTTCTCAAATGATCTAAATGATCGTCATTCGACGAGGATTTGACAACTATGTCGTCAATGTACACTTGCATGAAAGTGTCTATGTACTCATGAAAAATTAGATTCATTGCTCTTTGATAAGTAGCCCCAGCATTTTTCAAACCAAAAGGCATCACTACCCATTCATATGTGCCTAATGCTCCTGGGCATCTAAAGGCAGTTTTGGGTACATCATTCTCAGCAATGAAAATTTGGTTATATCCAGAATAACCATCTAACATACTTAAATATTCAAACCCAGCTGCTGAATCTATCAACATTTCTGCAACAGGCATTGGATATTCGTCTTTTGGTGTAGCATTGTTTAAATCTCTAAAGTCTATGCATACTCTAAGAGAACCATTTTTCTTAATCACATGCACTATATCAGCTAACCATTCGACATACCTTGCAGTTTTGATGAATTTGCTCCTCAACAGCCTTTCAATTTCTTCTTTGATCTTTGACATTATTTCTGGTGCAAATCTTCTAGGCGATTGTTTCACTGGCTTTTTATCTGGTCGAACTGGCAATTCATGTTCCACCAAATTTCTGCTCAAACCTGGCATTTAGTTGTAATCCCAAGCAAAACAATCTTTGAATTCCCTCAAAAGTTGCACCACTTTTGCCTTCAGATCTGGGGAAATGTTGGCACTGATATATGTTGGTCTTTTTGTCAGACCATCTCCAAGGTCAATTTCTTGCAAAGGATCTTGTGCTTGCATCTTGTGACTTTCACTAATTGGGTCTTTTTCAAACCCCAGGGGTTCGTCATCATAGATGCAATCTAGCTTTTGCATTTCTGGCTTGTGTTTGCCAAATTTTATATCATTGGCTGCAACAGCCATATTTTCTGACAGTGAATTGGCTTCCAAAGCCATTTTGATTCTATTTTTAGCCATATAGGCCGAAAGCTTTGCCCATGTTTTGGACTCAGACATAATAATCTTCATTGATATCCCACCCAGTTGGTCAGGTATGGCTTTCATATTCGCCATCTTTAATGTCTCCATTTTCTCTTTCCCACAGGAAACCATGTGTGGGGTCTAACTTGATTGAATGGTGAACATTTTCCACTGAACGATATGCAAAATCCCTTTCAGTGCATGGCGAAATAGTCGCCAACTTCTTGTCGAATGAGTGCTTTGTAAGATGATGAACTTCAGTTTTGAAGTAGCTTTGATCTGCCTCAACATTTTCAACAATACCATCATCTCGCCAGATAATCAAGCGCTGGTGTAAGGTAGATGAGACTGCCCCCACGCCATGAATCCACTCTCGCCCTAGGAGCAGATTGTAATTTGCCTTAGAGGCTACAACCAAAAACAAGGTTGGCCTAAAGGTACTTCCAACAACCACATCCAACTGGATTGCTCCTAATGACAAACCAGTTTCACCCTCATAATTTGAGAGCACTATGTTGTGAGGATGAAGATCCACCAAGGACTTGCCAATCTTTTTCAGAAGAAATTCTGGCATTAAGTTAACAGCAGCACCACCATCAATTAGCACTTTATTGATTCCTACATTATTCACCTTAGCCTGAATGAAGAGAGGTTTCAAGTGACTTTTCATGCCTTCATCTGGCTTTTCAAATGTAGCCATCTGGTCTTCCAAAGCACCATTGTTCATCACATAGTAACATACTGGCCTGTGAAGGGCCATTTGCATCCCAGACTCTTCTTCCTCATCTGTTATTTCAGAACAGACGTCGAATTCTATAGGAAGGATTGACACCACATTCAGTATGGTGTCGAGATCAGGTTCAGAATCTAGGAAATCATCTGCTTCCATGTGTTCGTCTTCGACATCATCAGCAATTGAAGACTCTGTTTTTTGTTCAACTAACCTTTCTTTCATTGGCTTCTTAGCCAATTCCATAGGCTTCTTCCCGTTACCATCAGCAGCAACTTGGGATCTTTGAGTAGCCAACTTTTTCTGACGTTGATATCTACGCCGTTGGGTCCTTGTCATGGGGTTTTTCCCTTTGTAGTTATTCTTATAATCATACTTTTTTGACCCAGTATCCTTCTTGGGATTGGAGTTACTGGAACTTCCTTTTTCAAAATTCCTTTGGCCAGAGACCATGTTTTTTCTGTGGACCCACTGATTGATAGGTACCCTGTTTGAGGGGACAAATGATTTTTGTGGTCCCAACCTCTGATGCACAGGCACCTGTTGGCTACGCAAAACATTGAAGTAAGTTGGCCTTTGATTTGGCCAATTGTTTTTTCCCTGACTATGAGGCAAAAATTTGGTAAGGCCTGCAGCAGCCTTTTTGTCAAACATGGCACTACAATGAGGACATAATGTAGCTTCGCCATCATTCTCTTTGCAACGCTGAAGGAAATCTATCAACTTCTCTCCAGCCTGTGGATACACATCTTCCACTTTGTTTTCGTATTCTTCCTCAGGAATGGAAATCAATTGCCCCCCTTCAGTGAGGTTCAATGCTTCCAACATCAGACACTCGAATGGCTCTGTATAGGCAGCATCAACAATTTGTAATGGATCCTCATCCACCTGTTGTTTGGACTTTGGCTTTTTGCCAAATTTGAGTCTTCCATTCTGCAAGGCTTTCTGAACCAGATCCCTGAAAAGAACACATTGTGAGGTTTTATGACCCAAGAAATTATGATATTTACAAAAACCTCTTTTCTTACGCTGTTCCAAAGGTGGAACTTTTAAACCCTTTGGCACAATTATTTGGCCGTCAGTGACCAATATGTCAAAAATTTCATCACACTTAGTAATGTCGAAAGTATATGTCTTGGAAACAAATCTATCATTTTTTGGCTCGACAGGATTATTTCCATTTGATGGTTTTAACATTTTACAAGTGTAGGGAGGTCCAGGTTTTAGTTCAGCAATATTAACCTCATTACTTTCTATATAATCCTGACCATCGTCAAACTCATTTTCACTTTCATAAGTTTCTATATACGCTACTTTTTCTTTTTTATGGAATTTAGAATTTCTGACTTTTTCAGCCTTAAGGCGTTCGACTTGTCGAACGCGATCTGCCAATTGGGCCATGTCTCTCAAATGTTGAGTATCCAACTTCTTCCTAATGGAATAGTCAAGGCCACCAGCAGCCATCTCAACCAATTCATGTTCAGGCACTTGCGTAAAGCACCTCGCCTTAAGGAGACGAAACATGTTCAGATAATCATCAATGGCTTTTGCAGTCTTACGCTTCATACTGGCTAATTCTTTGAGACTAATCCTAGATTGTCCCATATAAAATTGTTCATGAAATAGCCTTTCTAATTGAGTCCAGTTATGAATTGAATGAGGGGGAAGAACTTCATTCTTAAATCTTCATTATTTGCCAAATTCCCTGCTTCTGCCATATATCTAGCAATGTGTTCGACAGTAGACTCATTAGTATCACCAGCAAATTTTGTAAACTTAGGGATTTTGCATCCCCTTGGTAGTTCTGCCTGCAGCACATATTCAGACAATGCAGAAACGAAATTTGGCCTGTGCAATCCTATATTCAAACCATTTTGGGCCAAGATATTTTCTACTAAGGTGGCCAAGTTATTTTGTCCCACTATATTATCTTGTCGAACATTCCTAAGAACATTATCAGCATTTTGGTTTCTATTAACCAACACTACTCCCTGTTCTGGCTGTTCTCCTTCGACGCGCAGTGGTTGGGCTTGAACTTCTTGTTGAATCTCTGGGTTTGCACGAGGAATCCTTTGGTTATTTGGAGCATCAGGGGCTCCAAAAAAGTCTGCCATCCTTCTCATTTGATTGGCTAGCAGCAGGTAACTATCGTTGGTTGTCTGTAACATGAGATTAAAAATTGTACCAATCTGTTGGGTCAAAGCATTCACCATATCATGGTTGCTCTCATCCATTTGTTGCCTTAGTACTGCCATAGAATTATTTGTCAGATTGAGGGAATTTCCTCTATTTCCCATTGCAGAAGATGAGGGAGAACTCTCTATCGAAGGCCAATTATACAGGTTTGCCATCGTTGTTGTTGGCATCCCATATTGAGGGTTTCTAGGCAACCATGGGGGTCTTGAAGGTGTTCCACCAACTTGACTCCCGTCTGTGTATCCATATGTGTGCGATACATTTGTTGGGATAGATGACATATTCAATTGCGTCATTACTGCACCATTGGGATTTGGAGGAGGAAATCCTCCCGTCATATTTGATGTAGTGGCAGGCATTGTTGATCCACTAGCGTTTGCACCAATGGTACTGGAAATTATCACAGGGTTCGAACTTCCGCCATTATAACCATTATTTGGGATACTTTCAGATGTTGTCGAATTCATTGTGGGGCCCGTTCGCCCACCAGTGGAGTTGGCATTAGAATTGCCAGATACTGGTTGATTTGGTTGCCCTGTCACATTCTAGGCATTTGGAATTTGATTCGTTTCCGATCCATTATTATTGTTATTATTAGAAGGATTATTTGGTGGTCTCACCATTTTAGTACGAGGACGAGTTGGTATTTTTGAAAATTCTGGGAGAGATTTATCACTCCTCAAATGCATATACAGAGATACACACAATCAAACTTTAACACCAAACAACAACTTTGTAAAAAAATTTCAAAAACAAACTAAATAAAACACACAATCCAAGAGTCCCACTAGGCGTGCCAATTTGTTTACCCCGATTTTTAGTAAATAACTGCTAGTTTAATTATTACAAGAAGGATCAACTAGTAAATCCTGGGACATCTTGGTTGTGTAAAATATTGATGAAAACATTTGCATATTTTCTGGGTTAAATCGGATATGTTAATAAAACAGTAAAAGCACTCGATGCAGTCGAATGGTTTGTTCAAAGTAAATTTCTTCAAAGTTTAAATTTGCAGAAAACTTGTAAATGAATTGCAGATAAAGTTTAAAGAAAACCTTGAAAAGTAAAAGCATGCAACGAAATAAAGTGCAGAAAGCTTAAAGTGCATGAACTTTAAAGAAAAGCAAGTAATCAATACTTGAAAAGATAAATAGCATTGATAATTGTAAAAATGTTTACAAAGAATGGTACACAGATTCGTACATGTTCCATATTGCACTCATTTCGCTTGTTCACATGGGTACTTTGAGTATTATCAGGAATTTGCATGAGAATTGTGAACCCGTTTCTCATATGAGAAACTAATATTTATAGACAAACAGAATAACCGCCAAAAACTTACATAACGTCTAACTAAACTCCACGTGTCTCGATAATTTGAATTCCATTGACACCTGGCGAGGCTTTCGAACGTTATCCACTTTTGAATATTTCGCTAAGTCCAGAGTATGCTTCCTCCGTACTGCACAATACGTTATACAAGCAAACACACATATATATATAATTTCGACAAATACATAATAATGTCGAAGCATACAAAATACATGTTTATTCAAGTAAGGTTCTGTCGAATTCGACATCTCCTTAGGACTCGACAATAAACTTATGTCTCAAAAGGCTTTCGACGTCGAATGCCTTAATCTTCTCTTGATTTATTACAAAAACCAATTCACAAGAGAATATTAAAATACAGTAATGTACATTAAATGAGATTTCATCATCTCATTCTAATTCATTAATGCCCGTCGAGAATTCTGATCATGAAAATTCTGATTCATAATCGTTTGTCAGTCCAATTAGGTGATATTGAACGGCCTGATTGATAAAATTCGAATTCCCAAGTTAAATTCGATAGTTTTGGTCAAACTAAGGGACTCTTTCTTATAAACTAGTTTTCCAACGATACAATTATTACAATCGAACTATAAATACGAAGTCGGATCGTGAAAATTCTGATTCCCAATCGTTTGTCAGTCCAATTAGGTGTTATTGAATGGTCTGATTAACAAAATTCGAATTCCCCAATTAAATTCGATAGTTTTGGTCAAACTTAGGGACTCTTTCTTATAAACTAGTTTTCCAACGATACAGTTATTACGATCGAACTATGCATACGAAGTCGGATCGTGAAAATTCTGATTCCCAATCTTTTGTCAGTCCAATTAGGTGATATTGAACGGTCTGATTGATAAAATTCGAATTCCCAAGTTAAATTCGATAGTTTTGGTCAAGCTAAGGGACTCTTTCTTATGAACTAGTTTTCCAACGATACAATTATTACCATCGAATTATGCATACGAAGTCTGATCGTTAAAATTCTGATTCATAATCGATTGTCAGTCCAACTAGGAGATATTGAACGGTCTGATTGATAAAATTCGAATTCCCCAATTAAATTCGATAGTTTTGGTCAAACTAAGGGACTCGTTCTTATAAACTAGTTTTCCAACGACACAGTTATCACGATCGAACTATACATACGAAGTCTGATCGTGAAAATTCTGATTCCTAATCGTTTGTCAGTCCAATTAGGTGATTTTGAACGGTCTGATTGATAAAATTCGATTTCCCAAGTTAAATTCGATAGTTTTGGTCAAACTATGGGACTCTTTCTTATAAACTAGTTTTCCAACGATACAATTATTATAATCGAACTATGCATGCGAAGTCTAATCCTGAAAATTCTGATTCCTAATCGTTTGTCAGTCCAATTAGGTGATATTGAACGGTTTGATTGATAAAATTTGAATTCCCCAGTTAAATTCGATAGTTTTGGTCAAGCTAAGGGACTCTTTCTTATAAACTAGTTTTCCAATGATACAATTATTACCATCGAACTATGCATACGAAGTCGGATCGTGAAAATTCTGATTCCCAATCGTTTGTCAGTCCAATTAGGTGTTATTGAACGGTCTGATGGATAAAATTTGAATTCCCCAGTTAAATTCGATAGTTTTGGACAAACTAAATGACTCTTTCTTATAAACTAGTTATCCAACGATACAATTATTACCATCGAATTATGCATACGAAGTCTGATCGTTAAAATTCTGATTCATAATCGATTGTCAGTCCAACTAGGAGATATTGAACGGTCTGATTGATAAAATTCGAATTCCCCAATTAAATTCGATAGTTTTGGTCAAACTAAGGGACTCGTTCTTATAAACTAGTTTTCCAACGACACAGTTATCACGATCGAACCATGCATACGAAGTCTGATCGTGAAAATTCTGATTCCTAATCGTTTGTCAGTCCAATTAGGTGATTTTGAACGGTCTGATTGATAAAATTCGATTTCCCAAGTTAAATTCGATAGTTTTGGTCAAACTAAGGGACTCTTTCTTATAAACTAGTTTTCCAACGATACAATTATTACAATCGAACAATGCATACGAAGTCTGATCGTGAAAATTTTGATTCATAATCGTTTGTTAGTCAAATTAGGTGATATTGAACGGTCTGATTGATAAAATTCGAATTCCCCAGTTAAATTCGAAAGTTATGGTCAAACTAAGGGACTCTTTCTTATAAACTAGTTTTCCAACGATACAATTATTACAATCGAACTATGCATACGAAGTCTGATCGTGAAAATTCTGATTCCTAATCGTTTGTCAGTCCAATTAGGTGATATTGAACGGTCTGATTGATAAAATCGAATTCCCAAGTTAAATTCGATAGTTTTGGTCAAACTAAGGGACTCTTTCTTATAAACTAGTTTTCCAACGATACAATTATTACAATCGAACTATGCATACGAAGTCTGATCGTGAAAATTCTGATTCCTAATCGTTTGTCAGTCGAATTAGGTGATATTGAAAGGTCTGATTGATAAAATTCAATTTCCCTAGTTAAATTCGATAGTTTTCGTCAAACTAAGGGACTCTTTCTTATAAACTAGTTTTCCAACGATACAATTATTACAATCGAACTATGCATACGAAGTCTGATCGTGAAAATTATTATTCATAATCGTTTGTTAGTCAAATTAGATGATATTGAACGGTCTGATTGATAAAATTCGAATTCCCCAGTTAAATTCGAAAGTTATGGTCAAACTAAGGGACTCTTTCTTATAAACTAGTTTTCCAACGATACAATTATTACAATCGAACTATGCATACGAAGTCTGATGGTGAAAATTCTGAATCCTAATCGTTTGTCAGTCCAATTAGGTGATATTGAACGGTCTGATTGATAAAATTCGAATTCCCAAGTTAAATTCGATAGTTTTGGTCAAACTAAGGGACTCTTTCTTATAAACTAGTTTTCCAACGATACAATTATTACGAACGAACTATCCATACGAAGTCGGATCGTGAAAATTCTGATTCCCAATCGTTTGTCAGTCCAATTAGGTGATATTGAACGGTTTGATTGATAAAATTTGAAATCCCCAGTTAAATTCGATAGTTTTGGTCAAACTAAGGGACTCTTTCTTATAAACTAGTTTTCCAACGATACAATTATTACAATCGAACAATGCATACGAAGTCTGATCGTGAAAATTTTGATTCATAATCGTTTGTTAGTCAAATTAGGTGATATTGAACGGTATGATTGATAAAATTCGAATTCCCCAGTTAAATTCGAAAGTTATGGTCAAACTAAGGGACTCTTTCTTATAAACTAGTTTTCCAACGAAACAATTATTACAATCGAACTATCCATACGAAGTCTGATCGTGAAAATTCTAATTCCTAATCGTTTGTCAGTCCAATTAGGTGATATCGAACGGTCTGATTGATAAAATCGAATTCCCAAGTTAAATTCGATAGTTTTGGTCAAACTAAGGGACTTTTTCTTATAAACTAGTTTTCCAACGATACAATTATTACGATCGAACTATGCATACGAAGTCGGATCGTGAAAATTCTGATTCCCAATCGTTTGTCAGTCCAATTAGGTGATATTGAACGGTTTGATTGATAAAATTTGAAATCCCCAGTTAAATTCGATAGTTTTTGTGAAACTAAGGGACTCTTTCTTATTAACTAGTTTTCCAACGATACAGTTATTACGATCGAACTATGCATACGAAGTCTTATCGTGAAAATTCTGATTCCTAATGGGTTGTCAGTCCAATTAGGTGATATTGAACGGTCTGATTGATAAAAGTCGAATTCCCCAGTTAAATTTGATAGTTTTGGTCAAACTAAGGGACTCTTTCTTATAAACTAGTTTTTCAACGATACAGTTATCACGATCGAACTATGCATACGAAGTCTGATCGTGAAAATTTTGATTCCTAATCGTTTGTCAGTCCAATTAGGTGATATTGAACGGTCTGATTGATAAAATTCGAATTACCAAGTTAAATTCGATAGTTTTGGTCAAACTAAGGGACTCTTTCTTATAAACTAGTTTTCCAACGATACAGTTATTACGATCGAACTATGCATACGAAGTCGGATCGTGAAAATTCTGATTCCCAATCGTTTGTCATTCCAATTAGGTGATATTAAATGGTCTGATTAATAAAATTCGAATTCCCCAATTAAATTCGATAGTTTTGGTCAAACTAAGGGACTCTTTCTTATAAACTAGTTTTCCAACGATACAGTTATTACGATCGAACTATGCATACGAAGTCGGATCGTGAAAATTCTGATTCCCAATCGTTTGTCAGTCCAATTAGGTGTTATTGAACGGTCTGATGGATAAAATTTGAATTCCCCAGTTAAATTCGATAGTTTTGGACAAACTAAATGACTCTTTCTTATAAACTAGTTATCCAACGATACAATTATTACCATCGAATTATGCATACGAAGTCTGATCGTTAAAATTCTGATTCATAATCGATTGTCAGTCCAACTAGGAGATATTGAACGGTCTGATTGATAAAATTCGAATTCCCCAATTAAATTCGATAGTTTTGGTCAAACTAAGGGACTCGTTCTTATAAACTAGTTTTCCAACGACACAATTATCACGATCGAACTATGCATACGAAGTCTGATCGTGAAAATTCTGATTCCTAATCGTTTGTCAGTCCAATTAGGTGATTTTGAACGGTCTGATTGATAAAATTCGATTTCCCAAGTTAAATTCGATAGTTTTGGTCAAACTAAGGGACTCTTTCTTATAAACTAGTTTTCCAACGATACAATTATTACAATCGAACAATGCATACGAAGTCTGATCGTGAAAATTTTGATTCATAATCGTTTGTTAGTCAAATTAGGTGATATTGAACGGTCTGATTGATAAAATTCGAATTCCCCAGTTAAATTCGAAAGTTATGGTCAAACTAAGGGACTCTTTCTTATAAACTAGTTTTCCAACGATACAATTATTACAATCGAACTATGCATACGAAGTCTGATCGTGAAAATTCTGATTCCTAATCGTTTGTCAGTCCAATTAGGTGATATTGAACGGTCTGATTGATAAAATCGAATTCCCAAGTTAAATTCGATAGTTTTGGTCAAACTAAGGGACTCTTTCTTATAAACTAGTTTTCCAACGATACAATTATTACAATCGAACTATGCATACGAAGTCTGATCGTGAAAATTCTGATTCCTAATCGTTTGTCAGTCGAATTAGGTGATATTGAAAGGTCTGATTGATAAAATTCAATTTCCCTAGTTAAATTCGATAGTTTTCGTCAAACTAAGGGACTCTTTCTTATAAACTAGTTTTCCAACGATACAATTATTACAATCGAACTATGCATACGAAGTCTGATCGTGAAAATTATTATTCATAATCGTTTGTTAGTCAAATTAGATGATATTGAACGGTCTGATTGATAAAATTCGAATTCCCCAGTTAAATTCGAAAGTTATGGTCAAACTAAGGGACTCTTTCTTATAAACTAGTTTTCCAACGATACAATTATTACAATCGAACTATGCATACGAAGTCTGATGGTGAAAATTCTGAATCCTAATCGTTTGTCAGTCCAATTAGGTGATATTGAACGGTCTGATTGATAAAATTCGAATTCCCAAGTTAAATTCGATAGTTTTGGTCAAACTAAGGGACTCTTTCTTATAAACTAGTTTTCCAACGATACAATTATTACGAACGAACTATCCATACGAAGTCGGATCGTGAAAATTCTGATTCCCAATCGTTTGTCAGTCCAATTAGGTGATATTGAACGGTTTGATTGATAAAATTTGAAATCCCCAGTTAAATTCGATAGTTTTGGTCAAACTAAGGGACTCTTTCTTATAAACTAGTTTTCCAACGATACAATTATTACAATCGAACAATGCATACGAAGTCTGATCGTGAAAATTTTGATTCATAATCGTTTGTTAGTCAAATTAGGTGATATTGAACGGTATGATTGATAAAATTCGAATTCCCCAGTTAAATTCGAAAGTTATGGTCAAACTAAGGGACTCTTTCTTATAAACTAATTTTCCAACGAAACAATTATTACAATCGAACTATCCATACGAAGTCTGATCGTGAAAATTCTAATTCCTAATCGTTTGTCAGTCCAATTAGGTGATATCGAACGGTCTGATTGATAAAATCGAATTCCCAAGTTAAATTCGATAGTTTTGGTCAAACTAAGGGACTTTTTCTTATAAACTAGTTTTCCAACGATACAATTATTACGATCGAACTATGCATACGAAGTCGGATCGTGAAAATTCTGATTCCCAATCGTTTGTCAGTCCAATTAGGTGATATTGAACGGTTTGATTGATAAAATTTGAAATCCCCAGTTAAATTCGATAGTTTTGGTCAAACTAAGGGACTCTTTCTTATTAACTAGTTTTCCAACGATACAGTTATTACGATCGAACTATGCATACGAAGTCTTATCGTGAAAATTCTGATTCCTAATGGGTTGTCAGTCCAATTAGGTGATATTGAACGGTCTGATTGATAAAAGTCGAATTCCCCAGTTAAATTTGATAGTTTTGGTCAAACTAAGGGACTCTTTCTTATAAACTAGTTTTTCAACGATACAGTTATCACGATCGAACTATGCATACGAAGTCTGATCGTGAAAATTTTGATTCCTAATCGTTTGTCAGTCCAATTAGGTGATATTGAACGGTCTGATTGATAAAATTCGAATTACCAAGTTAAATTCGATAGTTTTGGTCAAACTAAGGGACTCTTTCTTATAAACTAGTTTTCCAACGATACAGTTATTACGATCGAACTATGCATACGAAGTCGGATCGTGAAAATTCTGATTCCCAATCGTTTGTCATTCCAATTAGGTGATATTAAATGGTCTGATTAATAAAATTCGAATTCCCCAATTAAATTCGATAGTTTTGGTCAAACTAAGGGACTCTTTCTTATAAACTAGTTTTCCAACGATACAGTTATTACGATCGAACTATGGATACGAAGTCGGATCGTGAAAATTCTGATTCCCAATCGTTTGTCATTCCAATTAGGTGTTATTGAACGGTCTGATTGATAAAATTTGAATTCCCCAGTTAAATTCGATAGTTTTGGTCAAACTAAGGGACTCTTTCTTTTAAACTAGTTATCCAACGATACAGTTATTACGATTGAACTATGCATACGAAGTCTGATCGTGAAAATTCTGATTCTTAACCGTTTGTCCGTCCAATTAGGTGATATTGAACGGTTTGATTGATAAAATTTGAATTCCCCAGTTAAATTCGATAGTTTTGGTCAAACTAAATGACTCTTTCTTATAAACTAGTTTTCCAACGATACAATTATTACAATCGAACTATGCATACGAAGTCTAATCGTGAAAATTCTGATTCCTAATCGTTTGTCAGTCCAATTAGGTGATATTGAACGGTCTGATTGATAAAATTCGAATTCTCAAGTTAAATTCGATAGTTTTGGTCAAACTAAGGGACACTTTCTTATAAACTAGTTTTCCAACGATACAATTATTACGACCGAACTTTGCATTAGAAGTCGGATCGTGAAAATTCTGATTCCCAATCGTTTGTCAGTCCAATTAGGTGATATTGAACGGTTTGATTGATAAAATTTGAAATCCCCAGTTAAATTGAATAGTTTTGGTCAAACTAAGGGACTCTTTCTTATAAACTAGTTTTCCAACGATACAATTAATTTGATCGAACTATGCATACGACGTGGGATCATGAAAATTCTGATTCCCAATTGTTTGTCAGTCCAATTAGGTGATATTAAATGGTCTGATTAATAAAATTTGAATTCCCCAATTAAATTCGATAGTTTTGGTCAAACTAAGGGAATCTTTCTCATAACCTAGTTTTCCAACGATACAGTTATTACGATCGAACTATGCATACGAAGTCGGATCGTGAAAATTCTGATTCCCAATCGTTTGTCATTCCAATTAGGTGTTATTGAACGGTCTGATAGATAAAATTTGAATTCCCCAGTTAAATTCGATAGTTTTGGTCAAACTAAATGACTCTTTCTTATAAATAGTTATCCAACGATACAGTTATTACGATTGAACTATGCATACGAAGTCTGATCGTGAAAATTCTGAGTCTTAACCGTTTGTCCGTCCAATTAGGTGATATTGAACGGTTTGATTGATAAAATTTGAATTCCCCAGTTAAATTCAATAGTTTTGGTCAAACTAAATGACTCTTTCTTATAAACTAGTTTTCCAACGATACAATTATTACAATCGAACTATGCATACGAAGTCTAATCCTGAAAATTCTGATTCCTAATCGTTTGTCAGTCCAATTAGGTGATATTGAACGGTCTGATTGATAAAATTCGAATTCCCAAGTTAAATTCGATAGTTTTGGTCAAACTAAGGGACTCTTTCTTATAAACTAGTTTTCCAACGATACAATTATTACGAACGAACTATCCATACGAAGTCGGATCGTGAAAATTCTGATTCCCAATCGTTTGTCAGTCCAATTAGGTGATATTGAACGGTTTGATTGATAAAATTTGAAATCCCCAGTTAAATTCGATAGTTTTGGTCAAACTAAGGGACTCTTTCTTATAAACTAGTTTTCCAACGATACAATTATTACAATCGAACAATGCATACGAAGTCTGATCGTGAAAATTTTGATTCATAATCGTTTGTTAGTCAAATTAGGTGATATTGAACGGTATGATTGATAAAATTCGAATTCCCCAGTTAAATTCGAAAGTTATGGTCAAACTAAGGGACTCTTTCTTATAAACTAGTTTTCCAACGATACAATTATTACAATCGAACTATGCATACGAAGTCTGATCGTGAAAATTCTGATTCCTAATCGTTTGTCAGTCCAATTAGGTGATATTGAACGGTCTGATTGATAAAATCGAATTCCCAAGTTGAATTCGATAGTTTTGGTCAAACTAAGGGACTCTTTCTTATAAACTAGTTTTCCAACGATACAATTATTACAATCGAACTATGCATACGAAGTCGGATCGTGAAAATTCTGATTCCCAATCGTTTGTCAGTCCAATTAGGTGATATTGAACGGTTTGATTGATAAAATTTGAAATCCCCAGTTAAATTCGATAGTTTTGGTCAAACTAAGGGACTCTTTCTTATTAACTAGTTTTCCAACGATACAGTTATTACGATCGAACTATGCATACGAAGTCTTATCGTGAAAATTCTGATTCCTAATGGGTTGTCAGTCCAATTAGGTGATATTGAACGGTCTGATTGATAAAAGTCGAATTCCCCAGTTAAATTTGATAGTTTTGGTCAAACTAAGGGACTCTTTCTTATAAACTAGTTTTTCAACGATACAGTTATCACGATCGAACTATGCATACGAAGTCTGATCGTGAAAATTCTGATTCCTAATCGTTTGTCAGTCCAATTAGGTGATATTGAACGGTCTGATTGATAAAATTCGAATTACCAAGTTAAATTCGATAGTTTTGGTCAAACTAAGGGACTTTTTCTTATAAACTAGTTTTCCAACGATACAGTTATTACGATCGAACTATGCATACGAAGTCGGATCGTGAAAATTCTGATTCCCAATCGTTTGTCATTCCAATTAGGTGATATTAAATGGTCTGATTAATAAAATTCGAATTCCCCAATTAAATTCGATAGTTTTGGTCAAACTAAGGGACTCTTTCTTATAAACTAGTTTTCCAACGATACAGTTATTACGATCGAACTATGCATACGAAGTCGGATCGTGAAAATTCTGATTCCCAATCGTTTGTCATTCCAATTAGGTGTTATTGAACGGTCTGATTGATAAAATTTGAATTCCCCAGTTAAATTCGATAGTTTTGGTCAAACTAAGGGACTCTTTCTTATAAACTAGTTATCCAACGATACAGTTATTACGATTGAACTATGCATACGAAGTCTGATCGTGAAAATTCTGATTCTTATCCGTTTGTCCGTCCAATTAGGTGATATTGAACGGTTTGATTGATAAAATTTGAATTCCCCAGTTAAATTCGATAGTTTTGGTCAAACTAAATGACTCTTTCTTATAAACTAGTTTTTCCAACGATACAATTATTACAATCGAACTATGCATACGAAGTCTAATCGTGAAAATTTTGATTCCTAATCGTTTGTCAGTCCAATTAGGTGATATTGAACGGTCTGATTGATAAAATTCGAATTCCCAAGTTAAATTCGATAGTTTTGGTCAAACTAAGGGACTCTTTCTTATAAACTAGTTTTCCAACGATACAATTATTACGACCGAACTTTGCATTAGAAGTCGGATCGTGAAAATTCTGATTCCCAATCGTTTGTCAGTCCAATTAGGTGATATTGAACGGTTTGACTGATAAAATTTGAAATCCCCAGTTAAATTCGATAGTTTTGGTCAAACTAAGGGACTCTTTCTTATAAACTAGTTTTCCAACGATACAATTATTTTGATCGAACTATGCATACGACGTGGGATCATGAAAATTCTGATTCCCAATTGTTTGTCAGTCCAATTAGGTGATATTAAATGGTCCGATTAATAAAATTTGAATTCCCCAATTAAATTCGATAGTTTTGGTCAAACTAAGGGACTCTTTCTTATAAACTAGTTTTCCAACGATACAGTCATTACGATCGAACTATGCATACGAAGTCGGATCGTGAAAATTCTGATTACTAATCGTTTGTCATTCCAATTAGGTGTTACTGAACGGTCTGATTGATAAAATTGGAATTCCCCAGGTTAATTCGATAGTTTTGGTCAAACTAAATGACTCTTTCTTATAAACTAGTTATCCAACGATACAGTTATTACGATTGAACTATGCATACGAAGTCTGATTGTGAAAATTCTGATTCTTAACCGTTTGTCCGTCCAATTAGGTGATATTGAACGGTTTGATTGATAAAATTTGAATTCCCCAGTTAAATTTGATTGTTTTGGTCAAACTAAATGACTCTTTCTTATAAACTAGTTTTCCAACGATACAATTATTACAATCGAACTATGCATACGAAGTCTAATCGTGAAAATTCTGAATCCTAATCGTTTGTCAGTCCAATTAGGTGATATTGAACGGCCTGATTGATAAAATTCGAATTCCCAAGTTAAATTCGATAGTTTTGGTCAAACTAAGGGACTCTTTCTTATAAACTAGTTTTCCAACGATACAATTATTACGAACGAACTATCCATACGAAGTCGGATCGTGAAAATTCTGATTCCCAATCGTTTGTCAGTCCAATTAGGTGATATTGAACGGTTTGATTGATAAAATTTGAAATCCCCAGTTAAATTCGATAGTTTTGGTCAAACTAAGGGACTCTTTCTTATAAACTAGTTTTCCAACGATACAATTATTACAATCGAACAATGCATACGAAGTCTGATCGTGAAAATTTTGATTCATAATCGTTTGTTAGTCAAATTAGGTGATATTGAACGGTCTGATTTATAAAATTCGAATTCCCCAGTTAAATTCGAAAGTTATGGTCAAACTAAGGGACTCTTTCTTATAAACTAGTTTTCCAACGATACAATTATTACAATCGAACTATGCATACGAAGTCTGATCGTGAAAATTCTGATTCCTAATCGTTTGTCAGTCCAATTAGGTGATATTGAACGGTCTGATTGATAAAATCGAATTCCCAAGTTAAATTCGATAGTTTTGGTCAAACTAAGGGACTCTTTCTTATAAACTAGTTTTCCAACGATACAATTATTACGATCGAACTATGCATACGAAGTCGGATCGTGAAAATTCTGATTCCCAATCGTTTGTCAGTCCAATTAGGTGATATTGAACGGTTTGATTGATAAAATTTGAAATCCCCAGTTAAATTCGATAGTTTTGGTCAAACTAAGGGACTCTTTCTTATAAACTAGTTTTCCAACGATACAATTATTACAATCGAACAATGCATACGAAGTCTGATCGTGAAAATTTTGATTCATAATCGTTTGTTAGTCAAATTAGGTGATATTGAACGGTATGATTGATAAAATTCGAATTCCCCAGTTAAATTCGAAAGTTATGGTCAAACTAAGGGACTCTTTCTTATAAACTAGTTTTCCAACGATACAATTATTACAATCGAACTATGCATACGAAGTCTGATCGTGAAAATTCTGATTCCTAATCGTTTGTCAGTCCAATTAGGTGATATTGAACGGTCTGATTGATAAAATCGAATTCCCAAGTTGAATTCGATAGTTTTGGTCAAACTAAGGGACTCTGTCTTATAAACTAGTTTTCCAACGATACAATTATTACAATCGAACTATGCATACGAAGTCGGATCGTGAAAATTCTGATTCCCAATCGTTTGTCAGTCCAATTAGGTGATATTGAACGGTTTGATTGATAAAATTTGAAATCCCCAGTTAAATTCGATAGTTTTGGTCAAACTAAGGGACTCTTTCTTATTAACTAGTTTTCCAACGATACAGTTATTACGATCGAACTATGCATACGAAGTCTTATCGTGAAAATTCTGATTCCTAATGGGTTGTCAGTCCAATTAGGTGATATTGAACGGTCTGATTGATAAAAGTCGAATTCCCCAGTTAAATTTGATAGTTTTGGTCAAACTAAGGGACTCTTTCTTATAAACTAGTTTTTCAACGATACAGTTATCACGATCGAACTATGCATACGAAGTCTGATCGTGAAAATTCTGATTCCTAATCGTTTGTCAGTCCAATTAGGTGATATTGAACGGTCTGATTGATAAAATTCGAATTACCAAGTTAAATTCGATAGTTTTGGTCAAACTAAGGGACTTTTTCTTATAAACTAGTTTTCCAACGATACAGTTATTACGATCGAACTATGCATACGAAGTCGGATCGTGAAAATTCTGATTCCCAATCGTTTGTCATTCCAATTAGGTGATATTAAATGGTCTGATTAATAAAATTCGAATTCCCCAATTAAATTCGATAGTTTTGGTCAAACTAAGGGACTCTTTCTTATAAACTAGTTTTCCAACGATACAGTTATTACGATCGAACTATGCATACGAAGTCTGATCGTGAAAATTCTGATTCTTATCCGTTTGTCCGTCCAATTAGGTGATATTGAACGGTTTGATTGATAAAATTTGAATTCCCCAGTTAAATTCGATAGTTTTGGTCAAACTAAATGACTCTTTCTTATAAACTAGTTTTCCAACGATACAATTATTACAATCGAACTATGCATACGAAGTCGGATCGTGAAAATTCTGATTCCCAATCGTTTGTCAGTCCAATTAGGTGATATTGAACGGTTTGATTGATAAAATTTGAAATCCCCAGTTAAATTCGATAGTTTTGGTCAAACTAAGGGACTCTTTCTTATAAACTAGTTTTCCAACGATACAATTATTACAATCGAACAATGCATACGAAGTCTGATCGTGAAAATTTTGATTCATAATCGTTTGTTAGTCAAATTAGGTGATATTGAACGGTCTGATTGATAAAATTCGAATTCCCCAGTTAAATTCGAAAGTTATGGTCAAACTAAGGGACTCTTTCTTATAAACTAGTTTTCCAACGATACAATTATTACAATCGAACTATGCATACGAAGTCTGATCGTGAAAATTCTGATTCCTAATCGTTTGTCAGTCCAATTAGGTGATATTGAACGGTCTGATTGATAAAATCGAATTCCCAAGTTAAATTCGATAGTTTTGGTCAAACTAAGGGACTCTTTCTTATAAACTAGTTTTCCAACGATACAATTATTACGATCGAACTATGCATACGAAGTCGGATCGTGAAAATTCTGATTCCCAATCGTTTGTCAGTCCAATTAGGTGATATTGAACGGTTTGATTGATAAAATTTGAAATCCCCAGTTAAATTCGATAGTTTTGGTCAAACTAAGGGACTCTTTCTTATAAACTAGTTTTCCAACGATACAATTATTACAATCGAACAATGCATACGAAGTCTGATCGTGAAAATTTTGATTCATAATCGTTTGTTAGTCAAATTAGGTGATATTGAACGGTCTGATTGATAAAATTCGAATTCCCCAGTTAAATTCGAAAGTTATGGTCAAACTAAGGGACTCTTTCTTATAAACTAGTTTTCCAACGATACAATTATTACAATCGAACTATGCATACGAAGTCTGATCGTGAAAATTCTGATTCCTAATCGTTTGTCAGTCCAATTAGGTGATATTGAACGGTCTGATTGATAAAATCGAATTCCCAAGTTAAATTCGATAGTTTTGGTCAAACTAAGGGACTCTTTCTTATAAACTAGTTTTCCAACGATACAATTATTACGATCGAACTATGCATACGAAGTCGGATCGTGAAAATTCTGATTCCCAATCGTTTGTCAGTCCAATTAGGTGATATTGAACGGTTTGATTGATAAAATTTGAAATCCCCAGTTAAATTCGATAGTTTTGGTCAAACTAAGGGACTCTTTCTTATAAACTAGTTTTCCAACGATACAATTATTACAATCGAACAATGCATACGAAGTCTGATCGTGAAAATTTTGATTCATAATCGTTTGTTAGTCAAATTAGGTGATATTGAACGGTATGATTGATAAAATTCGAATTCCCCAGTTAAATTCGAAAGTTATGGTCAAACTAAGGGACTCTTTCTTATAAACTAGTTTTCCAACGATACAATTATTACAATCGAACTATGCATACGAAGTCTGATCGTGAAAATTCTGATTCCTAATCGTTTGTCAGTCCAATTAGGTGATATTGAACGGTCTGATTGATAAAATCGAATTCCCAAGTTGAATTCGATAGTTTTGGTCAAACTAAGGGACTCTGTCTTATAAACTAGTTTTCCAACGATACAATTATTACAATCGAACTATGCATACGAAGTCGGATCGTGAAAATTCTGATTCCCAATCGTTTGTCAGTCCAATTAGGTGATATTGAACGGTTTGATTGATAAAATTTGAAATCCCCAGTTAAATTCGATAGTTTTGGTCAAACTAAGGGACTCTTTCTTATTAACTAGTTTTCCAACGATACAGTTATTACGATCGAACTATGCATACGAAGTCTTATCGTGAAAATTCTGATTCCTAATGGGTTGTCAGTCCAATTAGGTGATATTGAACGGTCTGATTGATAAAAGTCGAATTCCCCAGTTAAATTTGATAGTTTTGGTCAAACTAAGGGACTCTTTCTTATAAACTAGTTTTTCAACGATACAGTTATCACGATCGAACTATGCATACGAAGTCTGATCGTGAAAATTCTGATTCCTAATCGTTTGTCAGTCCAATTAGGTGATATTGAACGGTCTGATTGATAAAATTCGAATTACCAAGTTAAATTCGATAGTTTTGGTCAAACTAAGGGACTTTTTCTTATAAACTAGTTTTCCAACGATACAGTTATTACGATCGAACTATGCATACGAAGTCGGATCGTGAAAATTCTGATTCCCAATCGTTTGTCATTCCAATTAGGTGATATTAAATGGTCTGATTAATAAAATTCGAATTCCCCAATTAAATTCGATAGTTTTGGTCAAACTAAGGGACTCTTTCTTATAAACTAGTTTTCCAACGATACAGTTATTACGATCGAACTATGCATACGAAGTCGGATCGTGAAAATTCTGATTCCCAATCGTTTGTCATTCCAATTAGGTGTTATTGAACGGTCTGATTGATAAAATTTGAATTCCCCAGTTAAATTCGATAGTTTTGGTCAAACTAAGGGACTCTTTCTTATAAACTAGTTATCCAACGATACAGTTATTACGATTGAACTATGCATACGAAGTCTGATCGTGAAAATTCTGATTCTTATCCGTTTGTCCGTCCAATTAGGTGATATTGAACGGTTTGATTGATAAAATTTGAATTCCCCAGTTAAATTCGATAGTTTTGGTCAAACTAAATGACTCTTTCTTATAAACTAGTTTTCCAACGATACAATTATTACAATCGAACTATGCATACGAAGTCTAATCGTGAAAATTTTGATTCCTAATCGTTTGTCAGTCCAATTAGGTGATATTGAACGGTCTGATTGATAAAATTCGAATTCCCAAGTTAAATTCGATAGTTTTGGTCAAACTAAGGGACTCTTTCTTATAAACTAGTTTTCCAACGATACAATTATTACGACCGAACTTTGCATTAGAAGTCGGATCGTGAAAATTCTGATTCCCAATCGTTTGTCAGTCCAATTAGGTGATATTGAACGGTTTGACTGATAAAATTTGAAATCCCCAGTTAAATTCGATAGTTTTGGTCAAACTAAGGGACTCTTTCTTATAAACTAGTTTTCCAACGATACAATTATTTTGATCGAACTATGCATACGACGTGGGATCATGAAAATTCTGATTCCCAATTGTTTGTCAGTCCAATTAGGTGATATTAAATGGTCCGATTAATAAAATTTGAATTCCCCAATTAAATTCGATAGTTTTGGTCAAACTAAGGGACTCTTTCTTATAAACTAGTTTTCCAACGATACAGTCATTACGATCGAACTATGCATACGAAGTCGGATCGTGAAAATTCTGATTACTAATCGTTTGTCATTCCAATTAGGTGTTACTGAACGGTCTGATTGATAAAATTTGAATTCCCCAGGTTAATTCGATAGTTTTGGTCAAACTAAATGACTCTTTCTTATAAACTAGTTATCCAACGATACAGTTATTACGATTGAACTATGCATACGAAGTCTGATTGTGAAAATTCTGATTCTTAACCGTTTGTCCGTCCAATTAGGTGATATTGAACGGTTTGATTGATAAAATTTGAATTCCCCAGTTAAATTTGATTGTTTTGGTCAAACTAAATGACTCTTTCTTATAAACTAGTTTTCCAACGATACAATTATTACAATCGAACTATGCATACGAAGTCTAATCGTGAAAATTCTGAATCCTAATCGTTTGTCAGTCCAATTAGGTGATATTGAACGGCCTGATTGATAAAATTCGAATTCCCAAGTTAAATTCGATAGTTTTGGTCAAACTAAGGGACTCTTTCTTATAAACTAGTTTTCCAACGATACAATTATTACGAACGAACTATCCATACGAAGTCGGATCGTGAAAATTCTGATTCCCAATCGTTTGTCAGTCCAATTAGGTGATATTGAACGGTTTGATTGATAAAATTTGAAATCCCCAGTTAAATTCGATAGTTTTGGTCAAACTAAGGGACTCTTTCTTATAAACTAGTTTTCCAACGATACAATTATTACAATCGAACAATGCATACGAAGTCTGATCGTGAAAATTTTGATTCATAATCGTTTGTTAGTCAAATTAGGTGATATTGAACGGTCTGATTGATAAAATTCGAATTCCCCAGTTAAATTCGAAAGTTATGGTCAAACTAAGGGACTCTTTCTTATAAACTAGTTTTCCAACGATACAATTATTACAATCGAACTATGCATACGAAGTCTGATCGTGAAAATTCTGATTCCTAATCGTTTGTCAGTCCAATTAGGTGATATTGAACGGTCTGATTGATAAAATCGAATTCCCAAGTTAAATTCGATAGTTTTGGTCAAACTAAGGGACTCTTTCTTATAAACTAGTTTTCCAACGATACAATTATTACGATCGAACTATGCATACGAAGTCGGATCGTGAAAATTCTGATTCCCAATCGTTTATCAGTCCAATTAGGTGATATTGAACGGTTTGATTGATAAAATTTGAAATCCCCAGTTAAATTCGATAGTTTTGGTCAAACTAAGGGACTCTTTCTTATAAACTAGTTTTCCAACGATACAATTATTTTGATCGAACTACGCATACGACGTGGGATCATGAAAATTCTGATTCCCAATTGTTTGTCAGTCCAATTAGGTGATATTAAATGGTCCGATTAATAAAATTTGAATTCCCCAATTAAATTCGATAGTTTTGGTCAAACTAAGGGACTCTTTCTTATAAACTAGTTTTCCAACGATACAGTCATTACGATCGAACTATGCATACGAAGTCGGATCGTGAAAATTCTGATTACTAATCGTTTGTCATTCCAATTAGGTGTTACTGAACGGTCTGATTGATAAAATTTGAATTCCCCAGTTAAATTCGATAGTTTTGGTCAAACTAAATGACTCTTTCTTATAAACTAGTTATCCAACGATACAGTTATTACGATTGAACTATGCATACGAAGTCTGATTGTGAAAATTCTGATTCTTAACCGTTTGTCCGTCCAATTAGGTGATATTGAACGGTTTGATTGATAAAATTTGAATTCCCCAGTTAAATTTGATTGTTTTGGTCAAACTAAATGACTCTTTCTTATAAACTAGTTTTCCAACGATACAATTATTACAATCGAACTATGCATACGAAGTCTAATCGTGAAAATTCTGAATCCTAATCGTTTGTCAGTCCAATTAGGTGATATTGAACGGCCTGATTGATAAAATTCGAATTCCCAAGTTAAATTCGATAGTTTTGGTCAAACTAAGGGACTCTTTCTTATAAACTAGTTTTCCAACGATACAATTATTACGAACGAACTATCCATACGAAGTCGGATCGTGAAAATTCTTATTCCCAATCGTTTGTCAGTCCAATTAGGTGATATTGAACGGTTTGATTGATAAAATTTGAAATCCCCAGTTAAATTCGATAGTTTTGGTCAAACTAAGGGACTCATTCTTATAAACTAGTTTTCCAACGATACAATTATTACAATCGAACAATGCATACGAAGTCTGATCGTGAAAATTTTGATTCATAATCGTTTGTTAGTCAAATTAGGTGATATTGAACGGTCTGATTGATAAAATTCGAATTCCCCAGTTAAATTCGAAAGTTATGGTCAAACTAAGGGACTCTTTCTTATAAACTAGTTTTCCAACGATACAATTATTACAATCGAACTATGCATACGAAGTCTGATCGTGAAAATTCTGATTCCTAATCGTTTGTCAGTAAAATTAGGTGATATTGAACGGTCTGATTGATAAAATCGAATTCCCAAGTTAAATTCGATAGTTTTGGTCAAACTAAGGGACTCTTTCTTATAAACTAGTTTTCCAACGATACAATTATTACGATCGAACTATGCATACGAAGTCGGATCGTGAAAATTCTGATTCCCAATCGTTTGTCAGTCCAATTAGGTGATATTGAACGGTTTGATTGATAAAATTTGAAATCCCCAGTTAAATTCGATAGTTTTGGTCAAACTAAGGGACTCTTTCTTATTAACTAGTTTTCCAACGATACAGTTATTACGATCGAACTATGCATACGAAGTCTTATCGTGAAAATTCTGATTCCTAATGGGTTGTCAGTCCAATTAGGTGATATTGAACGGTCTGATTGATAAAAGTCGAATTGCCCAGTTAAATTTGATAGTTTTGGTCAAACTAAGGGACTCTTTCTTATAAACTAGTTTTTCAACGATACAGTTATCACGATCGAACTATGCATACGAAGTCTGATCGTGAAAATTCTGATTCCTAATCCTTTGTCAGTCCAATTAGGTGATATTGGACGGTCTGATTGATAAAATTCGAATTACCAAGTTAAATTCGATAGTTTTGGTCAAACTAAGGGACTCTTTCTTATAAACTAGTTTTCCAACGATACAGTTATTACGATCGAACTATGCATACGAAGTCGGATCGTGAAAATTCTGATTCCCAATCGTTTGTCATTCCAATTAGGTGATATTAAATGGTCTGATTAATAAAATTCGAATTCCCCAATTAAATTCGATAGTTTTGGTCAAACTAAGGGACTCTTTCTTATAAACTAGTTTTCCAACGATACAGTTATTACGATCGAACTATGCATACGAAGTCGGATCGTGAAAATTCTGATTCCCAATCGTTTTTCATTCCAATTAGGTGTTATTAAATGGTCTGATTAATAAAATTCGAATTCCCCAATTAAATTCGATAGTTTTGGTCAAACTAAGGGACTCTTTCTTATAAACTAGTTTTCCAACGATACAGTTATTACGATCGAACTATGCATACGAAGTCTGATCGTGAAAATTCTGATTCTTATCCGTTTGTCCGTCCAATTAGGTGATATTGAACGGTTTGATTGATAAAATTTGAATTCCCCAGTTAAATTCGATAGTTTTGGTCAAACTAAATGACTCTTTCTTATAAACTAGTTTTCCAACGATACAATTATTACAATCGAACTATGCATACGAAGTCGGATCGTGAAAATTCTGATTCCCAATCGTTTGTCAGTCCAATTAGGTGATATTGAACGGTTTGATTGATAAAATTTGAAATCCCCAGTTAAATTCGATAGTTTTGGTCAAACTAAGGGACTCTTTCTTATAAACTAGTTTTCCAACGATACAATTATTACAATCGAACAATGCATACGAAGTCTGATCGTGAAAATTTTGATTCATAATCGTTTGTTAGTCAAATTAGGTGATATTGAACGGTCTGATTGATAAAATTCGAATTCCCCAGTTAAATTCGAAAGTTATGGTCAAACTAAGGGACTCTTTCTTATAAACTAGTTTTCCAACGATACAATTATTACAATCGAACTATGCATACGAAGTCTGATCGTGAAAATTCTGATTCCTAATCGTTTGTCAGTCCAATTAGGTGATATTGAACGGTCTGATTGATAAAATCGAATTCCCAAGTTAAATTCGATAGTTTTGGTCAAACTAAGGGACTCTTTCTTATAAACTAGTTTTCCAACGATACAATTATTACGATCGAACTATGCATACGAAGTCGGATCGTGAAAATTCTGATTCCCAATCGTTTGTCAGTCCAATTAGGTGATATTGAACGGTTTGATTGATAAAATTTGAAATCCCCAGTTAAATTCGATAGTTTTGGTCAAACTAAGGGACTCTTTCTTATAAACTAGTTTTCCAACGATACAATTATTACAATCGAACAATGCATACGAAGTCTGATCGTGAAAATTTTGATTCATAATCGTTTGTTAGTCAAATTAGGTGATATTGAACGGTATGATTGATAAAATTCGAATTCCCCAGTTAAATTCGAAAGTTATGGTCAAACTAAGGGACTCTTTCTTATAAACTAGTTTTCCAACGATACAATTATTACAATCGAACTATGCATACGAAGTCTGATCGTGAAAATTCTGATTCCTAATCGTTTGTCAGTCCAATTAGGTGATATTGAACGGTCTGATTGATAAAATCGAATTCCCAAGTTGAATTCGATAGTTTTGGTCAAACTAAGGGACTCTGTCTTATAAACTAGTTTTCCAACGATACAATTATTACAATCGAACTATGCATACGAAGTCGGATCGTGAAAATTCTGATTCCCAATCGTTTGTCAGTCCAATTAGGTGATATTGAACGGTTTGATTGATAAAATTTGAAATCCCCAGTTAAATTCGATAGTTTTGGTCAAACTAAGGGACTCTTTCTTATTAACTAGTTTTCCAACGATACAGTTATTACGATCGAACTATGCATACGAAGTCTTATCGTGAAAATTCTGATTCCTAATGGGTTGTCAGTCCAATTAGGTGATATTGAACGGTCTGATTGATAAAAGTCGAATTCCCCAGTTAAATTTGATAGTTTTGGTCAAACTAAGGGACTCTTTCTTATAAACTAGTTTTTCAACGATACAGTTATCACGATCGAACTATGCATACGAAGTCTGATCGTGAAAATTCTGATTCCTAATCGTTTGTCAGTCCAATTAGGTGATATTGAACGGTCTGATTGATAAAATTCGAATTACCAAGTTAAATTCGATAGTTTTGGTCAAACTAAGGGACTTTTTCTTATAAACTAGTTTTCCAACGATACAGTTATTACGATCGAACTATGCATACGAAGTCGGATCGTGAAAATTCTGATTCCCAATCGTTTGTCATTCCAATTAGGTGATATTAAATGGTCTGATTAATAAAATTCGAATTCCCCAATTAAATTCGATAGTTTTGGTCAAACTAAGGGACTCTTTCTTATAAACTAGTTTTCCAACGATACAGTTATTACGATCGAACTATGCATACGAAGTCGGATCGTGAAAATTCTGATTCCCAATCGTTTGTCATTCCAATTAGGTGTTATTGAACGGTCTGATTGATAAAATTTGAATTCCCCAGTTAAATTCGATAGTTTTGGTCAAACTAAGGGACTCTTTCTTATAAACTAGTTATCCAACGATACAGTTATTACGATCGAACTATGCATACGAAGTCTAATCGTGAAAATTTTGATTCCTAATCGTTTGTCAGTCCAATTAGGTGATATTGAACGGTCTGATTGATAAAATTCGAATTCCCAAGTTAAATTCGATAGTTTTGGTCAAACTAAGGGACTCTTTCTTATAAACTAGTTTTCCAACGATACAATTATTACGACCGAACTTTGCATTAGAAGTCGGATCGTGAAAATTCTGATTCCCAATCGTTTGTCAGTCCAATTAGGTGATATTGAACGGTTTGACTGATAAAATTTGAAATCCCCAGTTAAATTCGATAGTTTTGGTCAAACTAAGGGACTCTTTCTTATAAACTAGTTTTCCAACGATACAATTATTTTGATCGAACTATGCATACGACGTGGGATCATGAAAATTCTGATTCCCAATTGTTTGTCAGTCCAATTAGGTGATATTAAATGGTCCGATTAATAAAATTTGAATTCCCCAATTAAATTCGATAGTTTTGGTCAAACTAAGGGACTCTTTCTTATAAACTAGTTTTCCAACGATACAGTCATTACGATCGAACTATGCATACGAAGTCGGATCGTGAAAATTCTGATTACTAATCGTTTGTCATTCCAATTAGGTGTTACTGAACGGTCTGATTGATAAAATTTGAATTCCCCAGGTTAATTCGATAGTTTTGGTCAAACTAAATGACTCTTTCTTATAAACTAGTTATCCAACGATACAGTTATTACGATTGAACTATGCATACGAAGTCTGATTGTGAAAATTCTGATTCTTAACCGTTTGTCCGTCCAATTAGGTGATATTGAACGGTTTGATTGATAAAATTTGAATTCCCCAGTTAAATTTGATTGTTTTGGTCAAACTAAATGACTCTTTCTTATAAACTAGTTTTCCAACGATACAATTATTACAATCGAACTATGCATACGAAGTCTAATCGTGAAAATTCTGAATCCTAATCGTTTGTCAGTCCAATTAGGTGATATTGAACGGCCTGATTGATAAAATTCGAATTCCCAAGTTAAATTCGATAGTTTTGGTCAAACTAAGGGACTCTTTCTTATAAACTAGTTTTCCAACGATACAATTATTACGAACGAACTATCCATACGAAGTCGGATCGTGAAAATTCTGATTCCCAATCGTTTGTCAGTCCAATTAGGTGATATTGAACGGTTTGATTGATAAAATTTGAAATCCCCAGTTAAATTCGATAGTTTTGGTCAAACTAAGGGACTCTTTCTTATAAACTAGTTTTCCAACGATACAATTATTACAATCGAACAATGCATACGAAGTCTGATCGTGAAAATTTTGATTCATAATCGTTTGTTAGTCAAATTAGGTGATATTGAACGGTCTGATTGATAAAATTCGAATTCCCCAGTTAAATTCGAAAGTTATGGTCAAACTAAAGGACTCTTTCTTATAAACTAGTTTTCCAACGATACAATTATTACAATCGAACTATGCATACGAAGTCTGATCGTGAAAATTCTGATTCCTAATCGTTTGTCAGTCCAATTAGGTGATATTGAACGGTCTGATTGATAAAATCGAATTCCCAAGTTAAATTCGATAGTTTTGGTCAAACTAAGGGACTCTTTCTTATAAACTAGTTTTCCAACGATACAATTATTACGATCGAACTATGCATACGAAGTCGGATCGTGAAAATTCTGATTCCCAATCGTTTATCAGTCCAATTAGGTGATATTGAACGGTTTGATTGATAAAATTTGAAATCCCCAGTTAAATTCGATAGTTTTGGTCAAACTAAGGGACTCTTTCTTATAAACTAGTTTTCCAACGATACAATTATTTTGATCGAACTACGCATACGACGTGGGATCATGAAAATTCTGATTCCCAATTGTTTGTCAGTCCAATTAGGTGATATTAAATGGTCCGATTAATAAAATTTGAATTCCCCAATTAAATTCGATAGTTTTGGTCAAACTAAGGGACTCTTTCTTATAAACTAGTTTTCCAACGATACAGTCATTACGATCGAACTATGCATACGAAGTCGGATCGTGAAAATTCTGATTACTAATCGTTTGTCATTCCAATTAGGTGTTACTGAACGGTCTGATTGATAAAATTTGAATTCCCCAGTTAAATTCGATAGTTTTGGTCAAACTAAATGACTCTTTCTTATAAACTAGTTATCCAACGATACAGTTATTACGATTGAACTATGCATACGAAGTCTGATTGTGAAAATTCTGATTCTTAACCGTTTGTCCGTCCAATTAGGTGATATTGAACGGTTTGATTGATAAAATTTGAATTCCCCAGTTAAATTTGATTGTTTTGGTCAAACTAAATGACTCTTTCTTATAAACTAGTTTTCCAACGATACAATTATTACAATCGAACTATGCATACGAAGTCTAATCGTGAAAATTCTGAATCCTAATCGTTTGTCAGTCCAATTAGGTGATATTGAACGGCCTGATTGATAAAATTCGAATTCCCAAGTTAAATTCGATAGTTTTGGTCAAACTAAGGGACTCTTTCTTATAAACTAGTTTTCCAACGATACAATTATTACGAACGAACTATCCATACGAAGTCGGATCGTGAAAATTCTTATTCCCAATCGTTTGTCAGTCCAATTAGGTGATATTGAACGGTTTGATTGATAAAATTTGAAATCCCCAGTTAAATTCGATAGTTTTGGTCAAACTAAGGGACTCATTCTTATAAACTAGTTTTCCAACGATACAATTATTACAATCGAACAATGCATACGAAGTCTGATCGTGAAAATTTTGATTCATAATCGTTTGTTAGTCAAATTAGGTGATATTGAACGGTCTGATTGATAAAATTCGAATTCCCCAGTTAAATTCGAAAGTTATGGTCAAACTAAGGGACTCTTTCTTATAAACTAGTTTTCCAACGATACAATTATTACAATCGAACTATGCATACGAAGTCTGATCGTGAAAATTCTGATTCCTAATCGTTTGTCAGTAAAATTAGGTGATATTGAACGGTCTGATTGATAAAATCGAATTCCCAAGTTAAATTCGATAGTTTTGGTCAAACTAAGGGACTCTTTCTTATAAACTAGTTTTCCAACGATACAATTATTACGATCGAACTATGCATACGAAGTCGGATCGTGAAAATTCTGATTCCCAATCGTTTGTCAGTCCAATTAGGTGATATTGAACGGTTTGATTGATAAAATTTGAAATCCCCAGTTAAATTCGATAGTTTTGGTCAAACTAAGGGACTCTTTCTTATTAACTAGTTTTCCAACGATACAGTTATTACGATCGAACTATGCATACGAAGTCTTATCGTGAAAATTCTGATTCCTAATGGGTTGTCAGTCCAATTAGGTGATATTGAACGGTCTGATTGATAAAAGTCGAATTGCCCAGTTAAATTTGATAGTTTTGGTCAAACTAAGGGACTCTTTCTTATAAACTAGTTTTTCAACGATACAGTTATCACGATCGAACTATGCATACGAAGTCTGATCGTGAAAATTCTGATTCCTAATCCTTTGTCAGTCCAATTAGGTGATATTGGACGGTCTGATTGATAAAATTCGAATTACCAAGTTAAATTCGATAGTTTTGGTCAAACTAAGGGACTCTTTCTTATAAACTAGTTTTCCAACGATACAGTTATTACGATCGAACTATGCATACGAAGTCGGATCGTGAAAATTCTGATTCCCAATCGTTTGTCATTCCAATTAGGTGATATTAAATGGTCTGATTAATAAAATTCGAATTCCCCAATTAAATTCGATAGTTTTGGTCAAACTAAGGGACTCTTTCTTATAAACTAGTTTTCCAACGATACAGTTATTACGATCGAACTATGCATACGAAGTCGGATCGTGAAAATTCTGATTCCCAATCGTTTTTCATTCCAATTAGGTGTTATTAAATGGTCTGATTAATAAAATTCGAATTCCCCAATTAAATTCGATAGTTTTGGTCAAACTAAGGGACTCTTTCTTATAAACTAGTTTTCCAACGATACAGTTATTACGATCGAACTATGCATACGAAGTCTGATCGTGAAAATTCTGATTCTTATCCGTTTGTCCGTCCAATTAGGTGATATTGAACGGTTTGATTGATAAAATTTGAATTCCCCAGTTAAATTCGATAGTTTTGGTCAAACTAAATGACTCTTTCTTATAAACTAGTTTTCCAACGATACAATTATTACAATCGAACTATGCATACGAAGTCTAATCGTGAAAATTTTGATTCCTAATCGTTTGTCAGTCCAATTAGGTGATATTGAACGGTCTGATTGATAAAATTCGAATTCCCAAGTTAAATTCGATAGTTTTGGTCAAACTAAGGGACTCTTTCTTATAAACTAGTTTTCCAACGATACAATTATTACGACCGAACTTTGCATTAGAAGTCGGATCGTGAAAATTCTGATTCCCAATCGTTTGTGAGTCCAATTAGGTGATATTGAACGGTTTGATTGATAAAATTTGAAATCCCCAGTTAAATTCGATAGTTTTAGTCAAACTAAGGGACTCTTTCTTATAAACTAGTTTTCCAACGATACAATTATTTTGATCGAACTATGCATACGACGTGGGATCATGAAAATTCTGATTCCCAATTGTTTGTCAGTCCAATTAGGTGATATTAAATGGTCCGATTAATAAAATTTTAATTCCCCAATTAAATTCGATAGTTTTGGTCAAACTAAGGGACTCTTTCTTATAAACTAGTTTTCCAACGATACAGTCATTACGATCGAACTATGCATACGAAGTCGGATCGTGAAAATTCTGATTACTAATCGTTTGTCATTCCAATTAGGTGTTACTGAACGGTCTGATTGATAAAATTTGAATTCCCCAGTTAAATTCGATAGTTTTGGTCAAACTAAATGACTCTTTCTTATAAACTAGTTATCCAACGATACAGTTATTACGATTGAACTATGCATACGAAGTCTGATTGTGAAAATTCTGATTCTTTACCGTTTGTCCGTCCAATTAGGTGATATTGAACGGTTTGATTGATAAAATTTGAATTCCCCAGTTAAATTTGATTGTTTTGGTCAAACTAAATGACTCTTTCTTATAAACTAGTTTTCCAACGATACAATTATTACAATCGAACTATGCATACGAAGTCTAATCGTGAAAATTCTGAATCCTAATCGTTTGTCAGTCCAATTAGGTGATATTGAACGGCCTGATTGATAAAATTCGAATTCCCAAGTTAAATTCGATAGTTTTGGTCAAACTAAGGGACTCTTTCTTATAAACTAGTTTTCCAACGATACAATTATTACGATCGAACTATCCATACGAAGTCGGATCGTGAAAATTCTGATTCCCAATCGTTTGTCGTTCCAATTAGGTGATATTGAACGGTTTGATTGATAAAATTTGAAATCCCCAGTTAAATTCGATAGTTTTGGTCAAACTAAGGGACTCTTTCTTATAAACTAGTTTTCCAACGATACAATTATTACAATCGAACAATGCATACGAAGTCTGATTGTGAAAATTTTGATTCATAATCGTTTGTTAGTCAAATTAGGTGATATTGAACGGTCTGATTGATAAAATTCGAATTCCCCAGTTAAATTCGAATGTTATGGTCAAACTAAGGGACTCTTTCTTATAAACTAGTTTTCCAACGATACAATTATTACAATCGAACTATGCATACGAAGTCTGATCGTGAAAATTCTGATTCATAATCGTTTGTCAGACGAATTAGGTGATATTGAAAGGTCTGATTGATAAAATTCGATTTCCCTAGTTAAATTCGATAGTTTTGGTCAAACTAAGGGACTCTTTCTTATTAACTAGTTTTCCAACGATACAGTTATTACGATCGAACTATGCATACGAAGTCTTATCGTGAAAATTCTGATTCCTAATGGGTTGTCAGTCCAATTAGGTGATATTGAACGGTCTGATTGATAAAAGTCGAATTCCCCAGTTAAATTTGATAGTTTTGGTCAAACTAAGGGACTCTTTCTTATAAACTAGTTTTTCAACGATACAGTTATCACGATCGAACTATGCATACGAAGTCTGATCGTGAAAATTCTGATTCCTAATCGTTTGTCAGTCCAATTAGGTGATATTGAACGGTCTGATTGATAAAATTCGAATTCCCAAGTTAAATTCGATAGTTTTGGTCAAACTAAGGGACTCTTTCTTATAAACTAGTTTTCCAACGATACAGTTATTACGATCGAACTATGCATACGAAGTCGGATCGTGAAAATTCTGATTCCCAATCGTTTGTCATTCCAATTAGGTGATATTGAACGGTCTGATTAATAAAATTCGAATTCTCCAGTTAAATTTGATAGTTTTGGTCAAACTAAAGGACTCATTCTTATAAAATAGTTTTCCAACGATACAGTTAATAGGATCGAACTATGCATACGAAGTCTGATCGTGAAAATTCCGATTCTTAATCGTTTGTCAGTCCAATTAGGTGATATTGAACGGTTTGATTGATAAAATATGAATTCCCCAGTTAAATTCGATAGTTTTGGTCAAACTAAATGACTCTTTCTTATAAACTAGTTTTCCAACGATACAATTATTACAATCGAACTATGCATACGAAGTCTGATCGTGAAAATTCTGATTCCTAATCGTTTGTCAGTCCAATTAGGTGATATTGAACGGTCTGATTGATAAAATTCGATTTCCCTAGTTAAATTCGATAGTTTTGGTCAAACTAAGGGACTCTTTCTGATAAAATAGTTTTCCAATGATACAGTTATTACGATCGAACTATGCATACGAAGTCGGATCGTGAAAATTCTGATTCCTAATGGGTTGTCAGTCCAATTAGGTGATATTGAACGGTCTGATTGATAAAAGTCGAACTTCCCAGTTAAATTTGATTGTTTTGGTCAAACTAAGGGACTCTTTCTTATAAACTAGTTTTCCAACGATACAATTATTACAATCGAACTATGCATACGAAGTCTGATCGTGAAAATTCTGATTCCTAATCGTTTGTCAGTAAAATTAGGTGATATTGAACGGTCTGATTGATAAAATCGAATTCCCAAGTTAAATTCGATAGTTTTGGTCAAACTAAGGGACTCTTTCTTATAAACTAGTTTTCCAACGATACAATTATTACGATCGAACTATGCATACGAAGTCGGATCGTGAAAATTCTGATTCCCAATCGTTTGTCAGTCCAATTAGGTGATATTGAACGGTTTGATTGATAAAATTTGAAATCCCCAGTTAAATTCGATAGTTTTGGTCAAACTAAGGGACTCTTTCTTATAAACTAGTTTTCCAACGATACAATTATTTTGATCGAACTATGCATACGACGTGGGATCATGAAAATTCTGATTCCCAATTGTTTGTCAGTCCAATTAGGTGATATTAAATGGTCCGATTAATAAAATTTGAATTCCCCAATTAAATTCGATAGTTTTGGTCAAACTAAGGGACTCTTTCTTATAAACTAGTTTTCCAACGATACAGTCATTACGATCGAACTATGCATACGAAGTCGGATCGTGAAAATTTTGATTACTAATCGTTTGTCATTCCAATTAGGTGTTACTGAACGGTCTGATTGATAAAATTTGAATTCCCCAGTTAAATTCGATAGTTTTGGTCAAACTAAATGACTCTTTCTTATAAACTAGTTTTCCAACGATACAATTATTACAATCGAACTATGCATACGAAGTCTAATCGTGAAAATTTTGATTCCTAATCGTTTGTCAGTCCAATTAGGTGATATTGAACGGTCTGATTGATAAAATTCGAATTCCCAAGTTAAATTCGATAGTTTTGGTCAAACTAAGGGACTCTTTCTTATAAACTAGTTTTCCAACGATACAATTATTACGACCGAACTTTGCATTAGAAGTCGGATCGTGAAAATTCTGATTCCCAATCGTTTGTCAGTCCAATTAGGTGATATTGAACGGTTTGATTGATAAAATTTGAAATCCCCAGTTAAATTCGATAGTTTTGGTCAAACTAAGGGACTCTTTCTTATAAACTAGTTTTCCAACGATACAATTATTTTGATCGAACTATGCATACGACGTGGGATCATGAAAATTCTGATTCCCAATTGTTTGTCAGTCCAATTAGGTGATATTAAATGGTCCGATTAATAAAATTTGAATCCCCCAATTAAATTCGATAGTTTTGGTCAAACTAAGGGACTCTTTCTTATAAACTAGTTTTCCAACGATACAGTCATTACGATCGAACTATGCATACGAAGTCGGATCGTGAAAATTCTGATTACTAATCGTTTGTCATTCCAATTAGGTGTTACTGAACGGTCTGATTGATAAAATTTGAATTCCCCAGGTTAATTCGATAGTTTTGGTCAAACTAAATGACTCTTTCTTATAAACTAGTTATCCAACGATACAGTTATTACGATTGAACTATGCATACGAAGTCTGATTGTGAAAATTCTGATTCTTAACCGTTTGTCCGTCCAATTAGGTGATATTGAACGGTTTGATTGATAAAATTTGAATTCCCCAGTTAAATTTGATTGTTTTGGTCAAACTAAATGACTCTTTCTTATAAACTAGTTTTCCAACGATACAATTATTACAATCGAACTATGCATACGAAGTCTAATCGTGAAAATTTTGATTCCTAATCGTTTGTCAGTCCAATTAGGTGATATTGAACGGTCTGATTGATAAAATTCGAATTCCCAAGTTAAATTCGAATGTTATGGTCAAACTAAGGGACTCTTTCTTATAAACTAGTTTTCCAACGATACAATTATTACAATCGAACTATGCATACGAAGTCTGATCGTGAAAATTCTGATTCATAATCGTTTGTCAGACGAATTAGGTGATATTGAAAGGTCTGATTGATAAAATTCGATTTCCCTAGTTAAATTCGATAGTTTTGGTCAAACTAAGGGACTCTTTCTTATTAACTAGTTTTCCAACGATACAGTTATTACGATCGAACTATGCATACGAAGTCTTATCGTGAAAATTCTGATTCCTAATGGGTTGTCAGTCCAATTAGGTGATATTGAACGGTCTGATTGATAAAAGTCGAATTCCCCAGTTAAATTTGATAGTTTTGGTCAAACTAAGGGACTCTTTCTTATAAACTAGTTTTTCAACGATACAGTTATCACGATCGAACTATGCATACGAAGTCTGATCGTGAAAATTCTGATTCCTAATCGTTTGTCAGTCCAATTAGGTGATATTGAACGGTCTGATTGATAAAATTCGAATTCCCAAGTTAAATTCGATAGTTTTGGTCAAACTAAGGGACTCTTTCTTATAAACTAGTTTTCCAACGATACAGTTATTACGATCGAACTATGCATACGAAGTCGGATCGTGAAAATTCTGATTCCCAATCGTTTGTCATTCCAATTAGGTGATATTGAACGGTCTGATTAATAAAATTCGAATTCTCCAGTTAAATTTGATAGTTTTGGTCAAACTAAAGGACTCATTCTTATAAAATAGTTTTCCAACGATACAGTTAATAGGATCGAACTATGCATACGAAGTCTGATCGTGAAAATTCCGATTCTTAATCGTTTGTCAGTCCAATTAGGTGATATTGAACGGTTTGATTGATAAAATATGAATTCCCCAGTTAAATTCGATAGTTTTGGTCAAACTAAATGACTCTTTCTTATAAACTAGTTTTCCAACGATACAATTATTACAATCGAACTATGCATACGAAGTCTGATCGTGAAAATTCTGATTCCTAATCGTTTGTCAGTCCAATTAGGTGATATTGAACGGTCTGATTGATAAAATTCGATTTCCCTAGTTAAATTCGATAGTTTTGGTCAAACTAAGGGACTCTTTCTGATAAAATAGTTTTCCAATGATACAGTTATTACGATCGAACTATGCATACGAAGTCGGATCGTGAAAATTCTGATTCCTAATGGGTTGTCAGTCCAATTAGGTGATATTGAACGGTCTGATTGATAAAAGTCGAACTCCCCAGTTAAATTTGATTGTTTTGGTCAAACTAAGGGACTCTTTCTTATAAACTAGTTTTCCAACGATACAATTATTACAATCGAACTATGCATACGAAGTCTGATCGTGAAAATTCTGATTCCTAATCGTTTGTCAGTAAAATTAGGTGATATTGAACGGTCTGATTGATAAAATCGAATTCCCAAGTTAAATTCGATAGTTTTGGTCAAACTAAGGGACTCTTTCTTATAAACTAGTTTTCCAACGATACAATTATTACGATCGAACTATGCATACGAAGTCGGATCGTGAAAATTCTGATTCCCAATCGTTTGTCAGTCCAATTAGGTGATATTGAACGGTTTGATTGATAAAATTTGAAATCCCCAGTTAAATTCGATAGTTTTGGTCAAACTAAGGGACTCTTTCTTATAAACTAGTTATCCAACGATACAGTTATTACGATTGAACTATGCATACGAAGTCTGATCGTGAAAATTCTGATTCTTATCCGTTTGTCCGTCCAATTAGGTGATATTGAACGGTTTGATTGATAAAATTTGAATTCCCCAGTTAAATTCGATAGTTTTGGTCAAACTAAATGACTCTTTCTTATAAACTAGTTTTCCAACGATACAATTATTACAATCGAACTATGCATACGAAGTCTAATCGTGAAAATTTTGATTCCTAATCGTTTGTCAGTCCAATTAGGTGATATTGAACGGTCTGATTGATAAAATTCGAATTCCCAAGTTAAATTCGATAGTTTTGGTCAAACTAAGGGACTCTTTCTTATAAACTAGTTTTCCAACGATACAATTATTACGACCGAACTTTGCATTAGAAGTCGGATCGTGAAAATTCTGATTCCCAATCGTTTGTCAGTCCAATTAGGTGATATTGAACGGTTTGATTGATAAAATTTGAAATCCCCAGTTAAATTCGATAGTTTTGGTCAAACTAAGGGACTCTTTCTTATAAACTAGTTTTCCAACGATACAATTATTTTGATCGAACTATGCATACGACGTGGGATCATGAAAATTCTGATTCCCAATTGTTTGTCAGTCCAATTAGGTGATATTAAATGGTCCGATTAATAAAATTTGAATCCCCCAATTAAATTCGATAGTTTTGGTCAAACTAAGGGACTCTTTCTTATAAACTAGTTTTCCAACGATACAGTCATTACGATCGAACTATGCATACGAAGTCGGATCGTGAAAATTCTGATTACTAATCGTTTGTCATTCCAATTAGGTGTTACTGAACGGTCTGATTGATAAAATTTGAATTCCCCAGGTTAATTCGATAGTTTTGGTCAAACTAAATGACTCTTTCTTATAAACTAGTTATCCAACGATACAGTTATTACGATTGAACTATGCATACGAAGTCTGATTGTGAAAATTCTGATTCTTAACCGTTTGTCCGTCCAATTAGGTGATATTGAACGGTTTGATTGATAAAATTTGAATTCCCCAGTTAAATTTGATTGTTTTGGTCAAACTAAATGACTCTTTCTTATAAACTAGTTTTCCAACGATACAATTATTACAATCGAACTATGCATACGAAGTCTAATCGTGAAAATTCTGAATCCTAATCGTTTGTCAGTCCAATTAGGTGATATTGAACGGCCTGATTGATAAAATTCGAATTCCCAAGTTAAATTCGATAGTTTTGGTCAAACTAAGGGACTCTTTCTTATAAACTAGTTTTCCAACGATACAATTATTACGAACGAACTATCCATACGAAGTCGGGTCGTGAAAATTCTGATTCCCAATCGTTTGTCAGTCCAATTAGGTGATATTGAACGGTTTGATTGATAAAATTTGAAATCCCCAGTTAAATTCGATAGTTTTGGTCAAACTAAGGGACTCTTTCTTATAAACTAGTTTTCCAACGATACAATTATTACAATCGAACAATGCATACGAAGTCTGATCGTGAAAATTCTGATTCCTAATCGTTTGTCAGTCCAATTAGGTGATATTGAACGGTCTGATTGATAAAATCGAATTCCCAAGTTAAATTCGATAGTTTTGGTCAAACTAAGGGACTCTTTCTTATAAACTAGTTTTCCAACGATACAATTATTACGATCGAACTATGCATACGAAGTCGGATCGTGAAAATTCTGATTCCCAATCGTTTGTCAGTCCAATTAGGTGATATTGAACGGTTTGATTGATAAAATTTGAAATCCCCAGTTAAATTCGATAGTTTTGGTCTAACTAAGGGACTCTTTCTTATAAACTAGTTTTCCAACGATACAATTATTTTGATCGAACTACGCATACGACGTGGGATCATGAAAATTCTGATTCCCAATTGTTTGTCAGTCCAATTAGGTGATATTAAATGGTCCGATTAATAAAATTTGAATTCCCCAATTAAATTCGATAGTTTTGGTCAAACTAAGGGACTCTTTCTTATAAACTAGTTTTCCAACGATACAGTCATTACGATCGAACTATGCATACGAAGTCGGATCGTGAAAATTCTGATTACTAATCGTTTGTCATTCCAATTAGGTGTTACTGAACGGTTTGATTGATAAAATTTGAATTCCCCAGTTAAATTCGATAGTTTTGGTCAAACTAAATGACTCTTTCTTATAAACTAGTTATCCAACGATACAGTTATTACGATTGAACTATGCATATGAAGTCTGATTGTGAAAATTCTGATTCTTAACCGTTTGTCCGTCCAATTAGGTGATATTGAACGGTTTGATTGATAAAATTTGAATTCCCCAGTTAAATTTGATTGTTTTGGTCAAACTAAATGACTCTTTCTTATAAACTAGTTTTCCAACGATACAATTATTACAATCGAACTATGCATACGAAGTCTAATCGTGAAAATTCTGAATCCTAATCGTTTGTCAGTCCAATTAGGTGATATTGAACGGCCTGATTGATAAAATTCGAATTCCCAAGTTAAATTCGATAGTTTTGGTCAAACTAAGGGACTCTTTCTTATAAACTAGTTTTCCAACGATACAATTAATACGAACGAACTATCCATACGAAGTCGGATCGTGAAAATTCTTATTCCCAATCGTTTGTCAGTCCAATTAGGTGATATTGAACGGTTTGATTGATAAAATTTGAAATCCCCAGTTAAATTCGATAGTTTTGGTCAAACTAAGGGACTCTTTCTTATAAACTAGTTTTCCAACGATACAATTATTACAATCGAACAATGCATACGAAGTCTGATCGTGAAAATTTTGATTCATAATCGTTTGTTAGTCAAATTAGGTGATATTGAACGGTCTGATTGATAAAATTCGAATTCCCCAGTTAAATTCGAAAGTTATGGTCAAACTAAGGGACTCTTTCTTATAAACTAGTTTTCCAACGATACAATTATTACAATCGAACTATGCATACGAAGTCTGATCGTGAAAATTCTGATTCCTAATCGTTTGTCAGTAAAATTAGGTGATATTGAACGGTCTGATTGATAAAATCGAATTCCCAAGTTAAATTCGATAGTTTTGGTCAAACTAAGGGACTCTTTCTTATAAACTAGTTTTCCAACGATACAATTATTACGATCGAACTATGCATACGAAGTCGGATCGTGAAAATTCTGATTCCCAATCGTTTGTCAGTCCAATTAGGTGATATTGAACGGTTTGATTGATAAAATTTGAAATCCCCAGTTAAATTCGATAGTTTTGGTCAAACTAAGGGACTCTTTCTTATTAACTAGTTTTCCAACGATACAGTTATTACGACCGAACTATGCATACGAAGTCTTATCGTGAAAATTCTGATTCCTAATGGGTTGTCAGTCCAATTAGGTGATATTGAACGGTCTGATTGATAAAAGTCGAATTCCCCAGTTAAATTTGATAGTTTTGGTCAAACTAAGGGACTCTTTCTTATAAACTAGTTTTTCAACGATACAGTTATCACGATCGAACTATGCATACGAAGTCTGATCGTGAAAATTCTGATTCCTAATCGTTTGTCAGTCCAATTAGGTGATATTGGACGGTCTGATTGATAAAATTCGAATTACCAAGTTAAATTCGATAGTTTTGGTCAAACTAAGGGACTCTTTCTTATAAACTAGTTTTCCAACGTTACAGTTATTACGATCGAACTATGCATACGAAGTCGGATCGTGAAAATTCTGATTCCCAATCGTTTGTCATTCCAATTAGGTGATATTAAATGGTCTGATTAATAAAATTCGAATTCCCCAATTAAATTCGATAATTTTGGTCAAACTAAGGGACTCTTTCTTATAAACTAGTTTTCCAACGATACAGTTATTACGATCGAACTATGCATACGAAGTCGGATCGTGAAAATTCTGATTCCCAATCGTTTGTCATTCCAATTAGGTGTTATTGAACGGTCTGATTGATAAAATTTGAATTCCCCAGTTAAATTCGATAGTTTTGGTCAAACTAAGGGACTCTTTCTTATAAACTAGTTATCCAACGATACAGTTATTACGATTGAACTATGCATACGAAGTCTGATCGTGAAAATTCTGATTCTTATCCGTTTGTCCGTCCAATTAGGTGATATTGAACGGTTTGATTGATAAAATTTGAATTCCCCAGTTAAATTCGATAGTTTTGGTCAAACTAAATGACTCTTTCTTATAAACTAGTTTTCCAACGATACAATTATTACAATCGAACTATGCATACGAAGTCTAATCGTGAAAATTTTGATTCCTAATCGTTTGTCAGTCCAATTAGGTGATATTGAACGGTCTGATTGATAAAATTCGAATTCCCAAGTTAAATTCGATAGTTTTGGTCAAACTAAGGGACTCTTTCTTATAAACTAGTTTTCCAACGATACAATTATTACGAACGAACTATCCATACGAAGTCGGATCGTGAAAATTCTTATTCCCAATCGTTTGTCAGTCCAATTAGGTGATATTGAACGGTTTGATTGATAAAATTTGAAATCTCCAGTTAAATTCGATAGTTTTGGTCAAACTAAGGGACTCTTTCTTATAAACTAGTTTTCCAACGATACAATTATTACAATCGAACAATGCATACGAAGTCTGATCGTGAAAATTTTGATTCATAATCGTTTGTTAGTCAAATTAGGTGATATTGAACGGTCTGATTGATAAAATTCGAATTCCCCAGTTAAATTCGAAAGTTATGGTCAAACTAAGGGACTCTTTCTTATAAACTAGTTTTCCAACGATACAATTATTACAATCGAACTATGCATACGAAGTCTGATCGTGAAAATTCTGATTCCTAATCGTTTGTCAGTAAAATTAGGTGATATTGAACGGTCTGATTGATAAAATCGAATCCCAAGTTAAATTCGATAGTTTTGGTCAAACTAAGGGACTCTTTCTTATAAACTAGTTTTCCAACGATACAATTATTACGATCGAACTATGCATACGAAGTCGGATCGTGAAAATTCTGATTCCCAATCGTTTGTCAGTCCAATTAGGTGATATTGAACGGTTTGATTGATAAAATTTGAAATCCCCAGTTAAATTCGATAGTTTTGGTCAAACTAAGGGACTCTTTCTTATTAACTAGTTTTCCAACGATACAGTTATTACGATCGAACTATGCATACGAAGTCTTATCGTGAAAATTCTGATTCCTAATGGGTTGTCAGTCCAATTAGGTGATATTGAACGGTCTGATTGATAAAAGTCGAATTCCCCAGTTAAATTTGATAGTTTTGGTCAAACTAAGGGACTCTTTCTTATAAACTAGTTTTTCAACGATACAGTTATCACGATCGAACTATGCATACGAAGTCTGATCGTGAAAATTCTGATTCCTAATCGTTTGTCAGTCCAATTAGGTGATATTGGACGGTCTGATTGATAAAATTCGAATTACCAAGTTAAATTCGATAGTTTTGGTCAAACTAAGGGACTCTTTCTTATAAACTAGTTTTCCAACGATACAGTTATTACGATCGAACTATGCATACGAAGTCGGATCGTGAAAATTCTGATTCCCAATCGTTTGTCATTCCAATTAGGTGATATTAAATGGTCTGATTAATAAAATTCGAATTCCCCAATTAAATTCGATAGTTTTGGTCAAACTAAGGGACTCTTTCTTATAAACTAGTTTTCCAACGATACAGTTATTACGATCGAACTATGCATACGAAGTCGGATCGTGAAAATTCTGATTCCCAATCGTTTGTCATTCCAATTAGGTGTTATTGAACGGTCTGATTGATAAAATTTGAATTCCCCAGTTAAATTCGATAGTTTTGGTCAAACTAAGGGACTCTTTCTTATAAACTAGTTATCCAACGATACAGTTATTACGATTGAACTATGCATACGAAGTCTGATCGTGAAAATTCTGATTCTTATCCGTTTGTCCGTCCAATTAGGTGATATTGAACGGTTTGATTGATAAAATTTGAATTCCCCAGTTAAATTCGATAGTTTTGGTCAAACTAAATGACTCTTTCTTATAAACTAGTTTTCCAACGATACAATTATTACAATCGAACTATGCATACGAAGTCTAATCGTGAAAATTTTGATTCCTAATCGTTTGTCAGTCCAATTAGGTGATATTGAACGGTCTGATTGATAAAATTCGAATTCCCAAGTTAAATTCGATAGTTTTGGTCAAACTAAGGGACTCTTTCTTATAAACTAGTTTTCCAACGATACAATTATTACGACCGAACTTTGCATTAGAAGTCGGCTCGTGAAAATTCTGATTCCCAATCGTTTGTCAGTCCAATTAGGTGATATTGAACGGTTTGATTGATAAAATTTGAAATCCCCAGTTAAATTCGATAGTTTTAGTCAAACTAAGGGACTCTTTCTTATAAACTAGTTTTCCAACGATACAATTATTTTGATCGAACTATGCATACGACGTGGGATCATGAAAATTCTGATTCCCAATTGTTTGTCAGTCCAATTAGGTGATATTAAATGGTCCGATTAATAAAATTTGAATTCCCCAATTAAATTCGATAGTTTTGGTCAAACTAAGGGACTCTTTCTTATAAACTAGTTTTCAAACGATACAGTCATTACGATCGAACTATGCATACGAAGTCGGATCGTGAAAATTCTGATTACTAATCGTTTGTCATTCCAATTAGGTGTTACTGAACGGTCTGATTGATAAAATTTGAATTCCCCAGTTAAATTCGATAGTTTTGGTCAAACTAAATGACTCTTTCTTATAAACTAGTTATCCAACGATACAGTTATTACGATTGAACTATGCATACGAAGTCTGATTGTGAAAATTCTGATTCTTTACCGTTTGTCCGTCCAATTAGGTGATATTGAACGGTTTGATTGATAAAATTTGAATTCCCCAGTTAAATTTGATTGTTTTGGTCAAACTAAATGACTCTTTCTTATAAACTAGTTTTCCAACGATACAATTATTACAATCGAACTATGCATACGAAGTCTAATCGTGAAAATTCTGAATCCTAATCGTTTGTCAGTCCAATTAGGTGATATTGAACGGCCTGATTGATAAAATTCGAATTCCCAAGTTAAATTCGATAGTTTTGGTCAAACTAAGGGACTCTTTCTTATAAACTAGTTTTCCAACGATACAATTATTACGATCGAACTATCCATACGAAGTCGGATCATGAAAATTCTGATTCCCAATCGTTTGTCGTTCCAATTAGGTGATATTGAACGGTTTGATTGATAAAATTTGAAATCCCCAGTTAAATTCGATAGTTTTGGTCAAACTAAGGGACTCTTTCTTATAAACTAGTTTACCAACGATACAATTATTACAATCGAACAATGCATACGAAGTCTGATTGTGAAAATTTTGATTCATAATCGTTTGTTAGTCAAATTAGGTGATATTGAACGGTCTGATTGATAAAATTCGAATTCCCCAGTTAAATTCGAATGTTATGGTCAAACTAAGGGACTCTTTCTTATAAACTAGTTTTCCAACGATACAATTATTACAATCGAACTATGCATACGAAGTCTGATCGTGAAAATTCTGATTCCTAATCGTTTGTCAGACGAATTAGGTGATATTGAAAGGTCTGATTGATAAAATTCGATTTCCCTAGTTAAATTCGATAGTTTTGGTCAAACTAAGAGACTCTTTCTTATTAACTAGTTTTCCAACGATACAGTTATTACGATCGAACTATGCATACGAAGTCTTATCGTGAAAATTCTGATTCCTAATGGGTTGTCAGTCCAATTAGGTGATATTGAACGGTCTGATTGATAAAAGTCGAATTCCCCAGTTAAATTTGATAGTTTTGGTCAAACTAAGGGACTCTTTCTTATAAACTAGTTTTCCAACGATACAGTTATTACGATCGAACTATGCATACGAAGTCGGATCGTGAAAATTCTGATTCCCAATCGTTTGTCATTCCAATTAGGTGATATTGAACGGTCTGATTAATAAAATTCGAATTCTCCAGTTAAATTTGATAGTTTTGGTCAAACTAAAGGACTCATTCTTATAAAATAGTTTTCCAACGATACAGTTAATAGGATCGAACTATGCATACGAAGTCTGATCGTGAAAATTCCGATTCTTATTCGTTTGTCAGTCCAATTAGGTGATATTGAACGGTTTGATTGATAAAATATGAATTCCCCAGTTAAATTCGATAGTTTTGGTCAAACTAAATGACTCTTTCTTATAAACTAGTTATCCAACGATACAGTTATTACGATTGAACTATGCATACGAAGTCTGATTGTGAAAATTCTGATTCTTTACCATTTGTCCGTCCAATTAGGTGATATTGAACGGTTTGATTGATAAAATTTGAATTCCCCAGTTAAATTTGATTGTTTTGGTCAAACTAAATGACTCTTTCTTATAAACTAGTTTTCCAACGATACAATTATTACAATCGAACTATGCATACGAAGTCTAATCGTGAAAATTCTGAATCCTAATCGTTTGTCAGTCCAATTAGGTGATATTGAACGGCCTGATTGATAAAATTCGAATTCCCAAGTTAAATTCGATAGTTTTGGTCAAACTAAGGGACTCTTTCTTATAAACTAGTTTTCCAACGATACAATTATTACGATCGAACTATCCATACGAAGTCGGATCGTGAAAATTCTGATTCCCAATCGTTTGTCGTTCCAATTAGGTGATATTGAACGGTTTGATTGATAAAATTTGAAATCCCCAGTTAAATTCGATAGTTTTGGTCAAACTAAGGGACTCTTTCTTATAAACTAGTTTTCCAACGATACAATTATTACAATCGAACAATGCATACGAAGTCTGATTGTGAAAATTTTGATTCATAATCGTTTGTTAGTCAAATTAGGTGATATTGAACGGTCTGATTGATAAAATTCGAATTCCCCAGTTAAATTCGAATGTTATGGTCAAACTAAGGGACTCTTTCTTATAAACTAGTTTTCCAACGATACAATTATTACAATCGAACTATGCATACGAAGTCTGATCGTGAAAATTCTGATTCCTAATCGTTTGTCAGACGAATTAGGTGATATTGAAAGGTCTGATTGATAAAATTCGATTTCCCTAGTTAAATTCGATAGTTTTGGTCAAACTAAGGGACTCTTTCTTATTAACTAGTTTTCCAACGATACAGTTATTACGATCGAACTATGCATACGAAGTCTTATCGTGAAAATTCTGATTCCTAATGGGTTGTCAGTCCAATTAGGTGATATTGAACGGTCTGATTGATAAAAGTCGAATTCCCCAGTTAAATTTGATAGTTTTGGTCAAACTAAGGGACTCTTTCTTATAAACTAGTTTTTCAACGATACAGTTATCACGATCGAACTATGCATACGAAATCTGATCGTGAAAATTCTGATTCCTAATCGTTTGTCAGTCCAATTAGGTGATATTGAACGGTCTGATTGATAAAATTCGAATTCCCAAGTTAAATTCGATAGTTTTGGTCAAACTAAGGGACTCTTTCTTATAAACTAGTTTTCCAACGATACAGTTATTACGATCGAACTATGCATACGAAGTCGGATCGTGAAAATTCTGATTCCCAATCGTTTGTCATTCCAATTAGGTGATATTGAACGGTCTGATTAATAAAATTCGAATTCTCCAGTTAAATTTGATAGTTTTGGTCAAACTAAAGGACTCATTCTTATAAAATAGTTTTCCAACGATACAGTTAATAGGATCGAACTATGCATACGAAGTCTGATCGTGAAAATTCCGATTCTTATTCGTTTGTCAGTCCAATTAGGTGATATTGAACGGTTTGATTGATAAAATATGAATTCCCCAGTTAAATTCGATAGTTTTGGTCAAACTAAATGACTCTTTCTTATAAACTAGTTTTCCAACGATACAATTATTACAATCGAACTATGCATACGAAGTCTGATCGTGAAAATTCTGATTCCTAATCGTTTGTCAGTCCAATTAGGTGATATTGAACGGTCTGATTGATAAAATTCGATTTCCCTAGTTAAATTCGATAGTTTTGATCAAACTAAGGGACTCTTTCTGATAAAATAGTTTTCCAATGATACAGTTATTACGATCGAACTATGCATACGAAGTCGGATCGTGAAAATTCTGATTACTAATCGTTTGTCATTCCAATTAGGTGTTACTGAACGGTCTGATTGATAAAATTTGAATTCCCCAGTTAAATTCGATAGTTTTGGTCAAACTAAATGGCTCTTTCTTATAAACTAGTTATCCAACGATACAGTTATTACGATTGAACTATGCATACGAAGTCTGATTGTGAAAATTCTGATTCTTTACCATTTGTCCGTCCAATTAGGTGATATTGAACGGTTTGATTGATAAAATTTGAATTCCCCAGTTAAATTTGATTGTTTTGGTCAAACTAAATGACTCTTTCTTATAAACTAGTTTTCCAACGATACAATTATTACAATCGAACTATGCATACGAAGTCTGATCGTGAAAATTCTGATTCCTAATCGTTTGTCAGTCCAATTAGGTGATATTGAACGGTCTGATTGATAAAATTCGATTTCCCTAGTTAAATTCGATAGTTTTGATCAAACTAAGGGACTCTTTCTGATAAAATAGTTTTCCAATGATACAGTTATTACGATCGAACTATGCATACGAAGTCGGATCGTGAAAATTCTGATTACTAATCGTTTGTCATTCCAATTAGGTGTTACTGAACGGTCTGATTGATAAAATTTGAATTCCCCAGTTAAATTCGATAGTTTTGGTCAAACTAAATGACTCTTTCTTATAAACTAGTTATCCAACGATACAGTTATTACGATTGAACTATGCATACGAAGTCTGATTGTGAAAATTCTGATTCTTTACCATTTGTCCGTCCAATTAGGTGATATTGAACGGTTTGATTGATAAAATTTGAATTCCCCAGTTAAATTTGATTGTTTTGGTCAAACTAAATGACTCTTTCTTATAAACTAGTTTTCCAACGATACAATTATTACAATCGAACTATGCATACGAAGTCTAATCGTGAAAATTCTGAATCCTAATCGTTTGTCAGTCCAATTAGGTGATATTGAACGGCCTGATTGATAAAATTCGAATTCCCAAGTTAAATTCGATAGTTTTGGTCAAACTAAGGGACTCTTTCTTATAAACTAGTTTTCCAACGATACAATTATTACGATCGAACTATCCATACGAAGTCGGATCGTGAAAATTCTGATTCCCAATCGTTTGTCGTTCCAATTAGGTGATATTGAACGGTTTGATTGATAAAATTTGAAATCCCCAGTTAAATTCGATAGTTTTGGTCAAACTAAGGGACTCTTTCTTATAAACTAGTTTTCCAACGATACAATTATTACAATCGAACAATGCATACGAAGTCTGATTGTGAAAATTTTGATTCATAATCGTTTGTTAGTCAAATTAGGTGATATTGAACGGTCTGATTGATAAAATTCGAATTCCCCAGTTAAATTCGAATGTTATGGTCAAACTAAGGGACTCTTTCTTATAAACTAGTTTTCCAACGATACAATTATTACAATCGAACTATGCATACGAAGTCTGATCGTGAAAATTCTGATTCCTAATCGTTTGTCAGACGAATTAGGTGATATTGAAAGGTCTGATTGATAAAATTCGATTTCCCTAGTTAAATTCGATAGTTTTGGTCAAACTAAGTGACTCTTTCTTATTAACTAGTTTTCCAACGATACAGTTATTACGATCGAACTATGCATACGAAGTCTTATCGTGAAAATTCTGATTCCTAATGGGTTGTCAGTCCAATTAGGTGATATTGAACGGTCTGATTGATAAAAGTCGAATTCCCCAGTTAAATTTGATAGTTTTGGTCAAACTAAGGGACTCTTTCTTATAAACTAGTTTTTCAACGATACAGTTATCACGATCGAACTATGCATACGAAGTCTGATCGTGAAAATTCTGATTCCTAATCGTTTGTCAGTCCAATTAGGTGATATTGAACGGTCTGATTGATAAAATTCGAATTCCCAAGTTAAATTCGATAGTTTTGGTCAAACTAAGGGACTCTTTCTTATAAACTAGTTTTCCAACGATACAGTTATTACGATCGAACTATGCATACGAAGTAGGATCGTGAAAATTCTGATTCCCAATCGTTTGTCATTCCAATTAGGTGATATTGAACGGTCTGATTAATAAAATTCGAATTCTCCAGTTAAATTTGATAGTTTTGGTCAAACTAAAGGACTCATTCTTATAAAATAGTTTTCCAACGATACAGTTAATAAGATCGAACTATGCATACGAAGTCTGATCGTGAAAATTCCGATTCTTATTCGTTTGTCAGTCCAATTAGGTGATATTGAACGGTTTGATTGATAAAATATGAATTCCCCAGTTAAATTCGATAGTTTTGGTCAAACTAAATGACTCTTTCTTATAAACTAGTTTTCCAACGATACAATTATTACAATCGAACTATGCATACGAAGTCTGATCGTGAAAATTCTGATTCCTAATCGTTTGTCAGTCCAATTAGGTGATATTGAACGGTCTGATTGATAAAATTCGATTTCCCTAGTTAAATTCGATAGTTTTGATCAAACTAAGGGACTCTTTCTGATAAAATAGTTTTCCAATGATACAGTTATTACGATCGAACTATGCATACGAAGTCGGATCGTGAAAATTCTGATTACTAATCGTTTGTCATTCCAATTAGGTGTTACTGAACGGTCTGATTGATAAAATTTGAATTCCCCAGTTAAATTCGATAGTTTTGGTCAAACTAAATGGCTCTTTCTTATAAACTAGTTATCCAACGATACAGTTATTACGATTGAACTATGCATACGAAGTCTGATTGTGAAAATTCTGATTCTTTACCATTTGTCCGTCCAATTAGGTGATATTGAACGGTTTGATTGATAAAATTTGAATTCCCCAGTTAAATTTGATTGTTTTGGTCAAACTAAATGACTCTTTCTTATAAACTAGTTTTCCAACGATACAATTATTACAATCGAACTATGCATACGAAGTCTAATCGTGAAAATTCTGAATCCTAATCGTTTGTCAGTCCAATTAGGTGATATTGAACGGCCTGATTGATAAAATTCGAATTCCCAAGTTAAATTCGATAGTTTTGGTCAAACTAAGGGACTCTTTCTTATAAACTAGTTTTCCAACGATACAATTATTACGATCGAACTATCCATACGAAGTCGGATCGTGAAAATTCTGATTCCCAATCGTTTGTCGTTCCAATTAGGTGCTATTGAACGGTTTGATTGATAAAATTTGAAATCCCCAGTTAAATTCGATAGTTTTGGTCAAACTAAGGGACTCTTTCTTATAAACTAGTTTTCCAACGATACAATTATTACAATCGAACAATGCATACGAAGTCTGATTGTGAAAATTTTGATTCATAATCGTTTGTTAGTCAAATTAGGTGATATTGAACGGTCTGATTGATAAAATTCGAATTCCCCAGTTAAATTCGAATGTTATGGTCAAACTAAGGGACTCTTTCTTATAAACTAGTTTTCCAACGATACAATTATTACAATCGAACTATGCATACGAAGTCTGATCGTGAAAATTCCGATTCTTATTCGTTTGTCAGTCCAATTAGGTGATATTGAACGGTTTGATTGATAAAATATGAATTCCCCAGTTAAATTCGATAGTTTTGGTCAAACTAAATGACTCTTTCTTATAAACTAGTTTTCCAACGATACAATTATTACAATCGAACTATGCATACGAAGTCTGATCGTGAAAATTCTGATTCCTAATCGTTTGTCAGTCCAATTAGGTGATATTGAACGGTCTGATTGATAAAATTCGATTTCCCTAGTTAAATTCGATAGTTTTGATCAAACTAAGGGACTCTTTCTGATAAAATAGTTTTCCAATGATACAGTTATTACGATCGAACTATGCATACGAAGTCGGATCGTGAAAATTCTGATTACTAATCGTTTGTCATTCCAATTAGGTGTTACTGAACGGTCTGATTGATAAAATTTGAATTCCCCAGTTAAATTCGATAGTTTTGGTCAAACTAAATGGCTCTTTCTTATAAACTAGTTATCCAACGATACAGTTATTACGATTGAACTATGCATACGAAGTCTGATTGTGAAAATTCTGATTCTTTACCATTTGTCCGTCCAATTAGGTGATATTGAACGGTTTGATTGATAAAATTTGAATTCCCCAGTTAAATTTGATTGTTTTGGTCAAACTAAATGACTCTTTCTTATAAACTAGTTTTCCAACGATACAATTATTACAATCGAACTATGCATACGAAGTCTAATCGTGAAAATTCTGAATCCTAATCGTTTGTCAGTCCAATTAGGTGATATTGAACGGCCTGATTGATAAAATTCGAATTCCCAAGTTAAATTCGATAGTTTTGGTCAAACTAAGGGACTCTTTCTTATAAACTAGTTTTCCAACGATACAATTATTACGATCGAACTATCCATACGAAGTCGGATCGTGAAAATTCTGATTCCCAATCGTTTGTCGTTCCAATTAGGTGCTATTGAACGGTTTGATTGATAAAATTTGAAATCCCCAGTTAAATTCGATAGTTTTGGTCAAACTAAGGGACTCTTTCTTATAAACTAGTTTTCCAACGATACAATTATTACAATCGAACAATGCATACGAAGTCTGATTGTGAAAATTTTGATTCATAATCGTTTGTTAGTCAAATTAGGTGATATTGAACGGTCTGATTGATAAAATTCGAATTCCCCAGTTAAATTCGAATGTTATGGTCAAACTAAGGGACTCTTTCTTATAAACTAGTTTTCCAACGATACAATTATTACAATCGAACTATGCATACGAAGTCTGATCGTGAAAATTCTGATTCCTAATCGTTTGTCAGACGAATTAGGTGATATTGAAAGGTCTGATTGATAAAATTCGATTTCCCTAGTTAAATTCGATAGTTTTGGTCAAACTAAGAGACTCTTTCTTATTAACTAGTTTTCCAACGATACAGTTATTACGATCGAACTATGCATACGAAGTCTTATCGTGAAAATTCTGATTCCTAATGGGTTGTCAGTCCAATTAGGTGATATTGAACGGTCTGATTGATAAAAGTCGAATTCCCCAGTTAAATTTGATAGTTTTGGTCAAACTAAGGGACTCTTTCTTATAAACTAGTTTTTCAGCGATACAGTTATCACGATCGAACTATGCATACGAAGTCTGATCGTGAAAATTCTGATTCCTAATCGTTTGTCAGTCCAATTAGGTGATATTGAACGGTCTGATTGATAAAATTCGAATTCCCAAGTTAAATTCGATAGTTTTGGTCAAACTAAGGGACTCTTTCTTATAAACTAGTTTTCCAACGATACAGTTATTACGATCGAACTATGCATACGAAGTCGGATCGTGAAAATTCTGATTCCCAATCGTTTGTCATTCCAATTAGGTGATATTGAACGGTTTGATTGATAAAATATGAATTCCCCAGTTAAATTCGATAGTTTTGGTCAAACTAAATGACTCTTTCTTATAAACTAGTTTTCCAACGATACAATTATTACAATCGAACTATGCATACGAAGTCTGATCGTGAAAATTCTGATTCCTAATCGTTTGTCAGTCCAATTAGGTGATATTGAACGGTCTGATTGATAAAATTCGATTTCCCTAGTTAAATTCGATAGTTTTGATCAAACTAAGGGACTCTTTCTGATAAAATAGTTTTCCAATGATACAGTTATTACGATCGAACTATGCATACGAAGTCGGATCGTGAAAATTCTGATTACTAATCGTTTGTCATTCCAATTAGGTGTTACTGAACGGTCTGATTGATAAAATTTGAATTCCCCAGTTAAATTCGATAGTTTTGGTCAAACTAAATGGCTCTTTCTTATAAACTAGTTATCCAACGATACAGTTATTACGATTGAACTATGCATACGAAGTCTGATTGTGAAAATTCTGATTCTTTACCATTTGTCCGTCCAATTAGGTGATATTGAACGGTTTGATTGATAAAATTTGAATTCCCCAGTTAAATTTGATTGTTTTGGTCAAACTAAATGACTCTTTCTTATAAACTAGTTTTCCAACGATACAATTATTACAATCGAACTATGCATACGAAGTCTAATCGTGAAAATTCTGAATCCTAATCGTTTGTCAGTCCAATTAGGTGATATTGAACGGCCTGATTGATAAAATTCGAATTCCCAAGTTAAATTCGATAGTTTTGGTCAAACTAAGGGACTCTTTCTTATAAACTAGTTTTCCAACGATACAATTATTACGATCGAACTATCCATACGAAGTCGGATCGTGAAAATTCTGATTCCCAATCGTTTGTCGTTCCAATTAGGTGATATTGAACGGTTTGATTGATAAAATTTGAAATCCCCAGTTAAATTCGATAGTTTTGGTCAAACTAAGGGACTCTTTCTTATAAACTAGTTTTCCAACGATACAATTATTACAATCGAACAATGCATACGAAGTCTGATTGTGAAAATTTTGATTCATAATCGTTTGTTAGTCAAATTAGGTGATATTGAACGGTCTGATTGATAAAATTCGAATTCCCCAGTTAAATTCGAATGTTATGGTCAAACTAAGGGACTCTTTCTTATAAACTAGTTTTCCAACGATACAATTATTACAATCGAACTATGCATACGAAGTCTGATCGTGAAAATTCTGATTCCTAATCGTTTGTCAGACGAATTAGGTGATATTGAAAGGTCTGATTGATAAAATTCGATTTCCCTAGTTAAATTCGATAGTTTTGGTCAAACTAAGAGACTCTTTCTTATTAACTAGTTTTCCAACGATACAGTTATTACGATCGAACTATGCATACGAAGTCTTATCGTGAAAATTCTGATTCCTAATGGGTTGTCAGTCCAATTAGGTGATATTGAACGGTCTGATTGATAAAAGTCGAATTCCCCAGTTAAATTTGATAGTTTTGGTCAAACTAAGGGACTCTTTCTTATAAACTAGTTTTTCAGCGATACAGTTATCACGATCGAACTATGCATACGAAGTCTGATCGTGAAAATTCTGATTCCTAATCGTTTGTCAGTCCAATTAGGTGATATTGAACGGTCTGATTGATAAAATTCGAATTCCCAAGTTAAATTCGATAGTTTTGGTCAAACTAAGGGACTCTTTCATATAAACTAGTTTTCCAACGATACAGTTATTACGATCGAACTATGCATACGAAGTCGGATCGTGAAAATTCTGATTCCCAATGGGTTGTCAGTCCAATTAGGTAATATTGAACGGTCTGATTGATAAAAGTCGAATTCCCCAGTTAAATTTGATAGTTTTGGTCAAACTAAGGGACTCTTTCTTATAAACTAGTTTTCCAATGATACAATTATTACAATCGAACTATGCATACGAAGTCTGATCGTGAAAATTCTGATTCCTAATCGTTTGTCAGTCCAATTAGGTGATATTGAACGGTCTGATTGATAAAATCGAATTCCCAAGTTAAATTCGATAGTTTTGGTCAAACTAAGGGACTCTTTCTTATAAACTAGTTTTCCAACGATACAATTATTACAATCGAACTATGCATACGAAGTCTGATCGTGAAAATTCTGATTCCCAATCGTTTGTCAGTCCAATTAGGTGATATTGAACGGTTTGATTGATAAAATTTGAAATCCCCAGTTAAATTCGATAGTTTTGGTCAAACTAAGGGACTCTTTCTTATTAACTAGTTTTCCAACGATACAGTTATTACGATCGAACTATGCATACGAAGTCTTATCGTGAAAATTCTGATTCCTAATGGGTTGTCAGTCCAATTAGGTGATATTGAACGGTCTGATTGATAAAAGTCGAATTCCCCAGTTAAATTTGATAGTTTTGGTCAAACAAAGGGACTCTTTCTTATAAACTAACGATACAATTATTACAATCGAACTATGCATACGAAGTCTGATCGTGAAAATTCTGATTCCTAATCGTTTGTCAGTCGAATTAGGTGATATTGAAAGGTCTGATTGATAAAATTCGATTTCCCTAATTAAATTCGATAGTTTTGGTCAAACTAAGGGACTCTTTCTTATTAACTAGTTTTCCAACGATACAGTTATTACGATCGAACTATGCATACGAAGTCTTATCGTGAAAATGCTGATTCCTAATCGTTTGTCAGTCCAATTAGCTGATATTGAACGGTCTGATTGATAAAATTCAATTTCCCTAGTTAAATTCGATAGTTTTCGTCAAACTAAGGGACTCTTTCTTATAAACTAGTTTTCCAACGATACAATTATTACGATCGAACTATGCATACAAAGTCGGATCGTGAAAATTCTGATTCCCAATCGTTTGTCAGTCCAATTAGGTGATATTGAACGGTTTGATTGATAAAATTTGAATTCCCCAGTTAAATTTGATAGTTTTGGTCAAACTAAGGGACTTTTTCTTATAAACTAGTATTCCAACGATACAATTATTACGATCGTGAAAATTCTGAATCCTAATCGTTTGTCAGTCCAATTAGGTGATATTGAACGGTCTGATTGATAAAATTGAATTCCCAAGTTAAATTCGATAGTTTTGGTCAAACTAAGGGACTCTTTCTTATAAACTAGTTTTCCAACGATACAATTATTACAATCGAACTATGCATACGAAGTCTGATCATGAAAATTCTGATTCCTAATCGTTTGTCAGTCGAATTAGGTGATATTGAAAGGTCTGATTGATAAAATTCAATTTCCCTAGTTAAATTCGATAGTTTTCGTCAAACTAAGGGACTCTTTCTTATAAACTAGTTTTCCAACGATACAATTATTACAATCGAACTATGCATACGAAGTCTGATCGTGAAAATTATTATTCATAATCGTTTGTTAGTCAAATTAGATGATATTGAACGGTCTGATTGATAAAATTCGAATTCCCCAGTTAAATTCGAAAGTTATGGTCAAACTAAGGGACTCTTTCTTATAAACTAGTTTTCCAACGATACAATTATTACAATCGAACTATGCATACGAAGTCTGATGGTGAAAATTCTGAATCCTAATCGTTTGTCAGTCCAATTAGGTGATATTGAACGGTCTGATTGATAAAATCGAATTCCCAAGTTAAATTCGATAGTTTTGGTCAAACTAAGGGACTCTTTCTTATAAACTAGTTTTCCAACGATACAATTATTACAATCGAACTATGCATACGAAGTCTGATCGTGAAAATTCTGATTCATAATCGTTTATCAGTCGAATTAGGTGATATTGAACGGTCTGATTGATAAAATTCGATTTCCCTAGTTAAATTCGATAGTTTTGGTCTAACTAAGGGACTCTTTCTTATTAACTAGTTTTCCAACGATACAGTTATTACGATCGAACTATGCATACGAAGTCTTATCGTGAAAATTCTGATTCCTAATCGTTTGTCAATCCAATTAGGTGATATTGAACGGTCTGATTGATAAAATTCAATTTCCCTAGTTAAATTTGATAGTTTTGGTCAAACTAAGGGACTCTTTCATATAAACTAGTTTTCCAACGATACAGTTATTACGATCGAACTATGGATACGAAGTTGGATCGTGAAAATTCTGATTCCTAATGGGTTGTCAGTCCAATTAGGTAATATTGAACGGTCTGATTGATAAAAGTCGAATTCCCCAGTTAAATTTGATAGTTTTGGTCAAACTAAGGGACTCTTTCTTATAAACTAGTTTTCCAATGATACAATTATTACAATCGAACTATGCATACGAAGTCTGATCGTGAAAATTCTGATTCCTAATCGTTTGTCAGTCCAATTAGGTGATATTGAACGGTCTGATTGATAAAATCGAATTCCCAAGTTAAATTCGATAGTTTTGGTCAAACTAAGGGACTCTTTCTTATAAACTAGTTTTCCAACGATACAATTATTACGATCGAACTATGCATACGAAGTCGGATCGTGAAAATTCTGATTCCCAATCGTTTGTCAGTCCAATTAGGTGATATTGAACGGTTTGATTGATAAAATTTGAAATCCCCAGTTAAATTCGATAGTTTTGGTCAAACTAAGGGACTCTTTCTTATTAACTAGTTTTCCAACGATACAGTTATTACGATCGAACTATGCATACGAAGTCTTATCGTGAAAATTCTGATTCCTAATGGGTTGTCAGTCCAATTAGGTGATATTGAACGGTCTGATTGATAAAAGTCGAATTCCCCAGTTAAATTTGATAGTTTTGGTCAAACAAAGGGACTCTTTCTTATAAACTAGTTTTTCAACGATACAGTTATCACGATCGAACTATGCATACGAAGTCTGATCGTGAAAATTCTGATTCCTAATCGTTTGTCAGTCCAATTAGGTGATATTGAACGGTCTGATTGATAAAATTCGAATTACCAAGTTAAATTCGATAGTTTTGGTCAAACTAAGGGACTCTTTCTTATAAACTAGTTTTCCAACGATACAGTTATTACGATCGAACTATGCATACGAAGTCGGATCGTGAAAATTCTGATTCCCAATCGTTTGTCATTCCAATTAGGTGATATTAAATGGTCTGATTAATAAAATTCGAATTCCCCAATTAAATTCGATAGTTTTGGTCAAACTAAGGGACTCTTTCTTATAAACTAGTTTTCCAACGATACAGTTATTACGATCGAACTATGCATACGAAGTCGGATCGTGAAAATTCTGATTCCCAATCGTTTGTCATTCCAATTAGGTGTTATTGAACGGTCTGATTGATAAAATTTGAATTCCCCAGTTAAATTCGATAGTTTTGGTCAAACTAAGGGACTCTTTCTTATAAACTAGTTATCCAACGATACAGTTATTACGATTGAACTATGCATACGAAGTCTGATCGTGAAAATTCTGAGTCTTAACCGTTTGTCCGTCCAATTAGGTGATATTGAACGGTTTGATTGATAAAATTTGAATTCCCAAGTTAAATTCGATAGTTTTGGTCAAACTAAATGACTCTTTCTTATAAACTAGTTTTCCAACGATACAATTATTACAATTGAACTATGCATACGAAGTCTAATCGTGAAAATTTTGATTCCTAATCGTTTGTCAGTCCAATTAGGTGATATTGAACGGTCTGATTGATAAAATTCGAATTCCCAAGTTAAATTCGATAGTTTTGGTCAAACTAAGGGACTCTTTCTTATAAACTAGTTTTCCAACGATACAATTATTACGACCGAACTTTGCATTAGAAGTCGGGTCGTGAAAATTCTGATTCCCAATCGTTTGTCAGTCCAATTAGGTGATATTGAACGGTTTGATTGATAAAATTTGAAATCCCCAGTTAAATTCGATAGTTTTGGTCAAACTAAGGGACTCTTTCTTATAAACTAGTTTTCCAACGATACAATTATTTTGATCGAACTATGCATACGACGTGGGATCATGAAAATTCTGATTCCCAATTGTTTGTCAGTCCAATTAGGTGATATTAAATGGTCCGATTAATAAAATTTGAATTCCCCAATTAAATTCGATAGTTTTGGTCAAACTAAGGGACTCTTTCTTATAAACTAGTTTTCCAACGATACAGTCATTACGATCGAACTATGCATACGAAGTCGGATCGTGAAAATTCTGATTACTAATCGTTTGTCATTCCAATTAGGTGTTACTGAACGGTCTGATTGATAAAATTTGAATTCCCCAGTTAAATTCGATAGTTTTGGTCAAACTAAATGACTCTTTCTTATAAACTAGTTATCCAACGATACAGTTATTACGATTGAACTATGCATACGAAGTCTGATTGTGAAAATTCTGATTCTTAACCGTTTGTCCGTCCAATTAGGTGATATTGAACGGTTTGATTGATAAAATTTGAATTCCCCAGTTAAATTTGATTGTTTTGGTCAAACTATATGACTCTTTCTTATAAACTAGTTTTCCAACGATACAATTATTACAATCAAACTATGCATACGAAGTCTAATCGTGAAATTTCTGAATCCTAATCGTTTGTCAGTCCAATTAGGTGATATTGAACGGCCTGATTGATAAAATTCGAATTCCCAAGTTAAATTCGATAGTTTTGGTCAAACTAAGGGACTCTTTCTTATAAACTAGTTTTCCAACGATACAATTATTACGATCGAACTATCCATACGAAGTCGGATCGTGAAAATTCTGATTCCCAATCGTTTGTCAGTCCAATTAGGTGATATTGAACGGTTTGATTGATAAAATTTGAAATCCCCAATTAAATTCGATAGTTTTGGTCAAACTAAGGGACTCTTTCTTATAAACTAGTTTTCCAACGATACAATTATTACAATCGAACAATGCATACGAAGTCTGATTGTGAAAATTTTGATTCATAATCGTTTGTTAGTCAAATTAGGTGATATTGAACGGTCTGATTGATAAAATTCGAATTCCCCAGTTAAATTCGAATGTTATGGTCAAACTAAGGGACTCTTTCTTATAAACTAGTTTTCCAACGATACAATTATTACAATCGAACTATGCATACGAAGTCTGATCGTGAAAATTCTGATTCCTAATCGTTTGTCAGTCCAATTAGGTGATATTGAACGGTCTGATTGATAAAATCGAATTCCCAAGTTAAATTCGATAGTTTTGGTCAAACTAAGGGACTCTTTCTTATAAACTAGTTTTCCAACGATACAATTATTACGATCGAACTATGCATACGAAGTCGGATCGTGAAAATTCTGATTCCCAATCGTTTGTCAGTCCAATTAGGTGATATTGAACGGTTTGATTGATAAAATTTGAAATCCCCAGTTAAATTCGATAGTTTTGGTCAAACTAAGGGACTCTTTCTTATAAACTAGTTATCCAACGATACAGTTATTACGATTGAACTATGCATACGAAGTCTGATCGTGAAAATTCTGAGTCTTAACCGTTTGTCCGTCCAATTAGGTGATATTGAACGGTTTGATTGATAAAATTTGAATTCCCAAGTTAAATTCGATAGTTTTGGTCAAACTAAATGACTCTTTCTTATAAACTAGTTTTCCAACGATACAATTATTACAATTGAACTATGCATACGAAGTCTAATCGTGAAAATTTTGATTCCTAATCGTTTGTCAGTCCAATTAGGTGATATTGAACGGTCTGATTGATAAAATTCGAATTCCCAAGTTAAATTCGATAGTTTTGGTCAAACTAAGGGACTCTTTCTTATAAACTAGTTTTCCAACGATACAATTATTACGACCGAACTTTGCATTAGAAGTCGGATCGTGAAAATTCTGATTCCCAATCGTTTGTCAGTCCAATTAGGTGATATTGAACGGTTTGATTGATAAAATTTGAAATCCCCAGTTAAATTCGATAGTTTTGGTCAAACTAAGGGACTCTTTCTTATAAACTAGTTTTCCAACGATACAATTATTTTGATCGAACTATGCATACGACGTGGGATCATGAAAATTCTGATTCCCAATTGTTTGTCAGTCCAATTAGGTGATATTAAATGGTCCGATTAATAAAATTTGAATTCCCCAATTAAATTCGATAGTTTTGGTCAAACTAAGGGACTCTTTCTTATAAACTAGTTTTCCAACGATACAGTCATTACGATCGAACTATGCATACGAAGTCGGATCGTGAAAATTCTGATTACTAATCGTTTGTCATTCCAATTAGGTGTTACTGAACGGTCTGATTGATAAAATTTGAATTCCCCAGTTAAATTCGATAGTTTTGGTCAAACTAAATGACTCTTTCTTATAAACTAGTTATCCAACGATACAGTTATTACGATTGAACTATGCATACGAAGTCTGATTGTGAAAATTCTGATTCTTAACCGTTTGTCCGTCCAATTAGGTGATATTGAACGGTTTGATTGATAAAATTTGAATTCCCCAGTTAAATTTGATTGTTTTGGTCAAACTATATGACTCTTTCTTATAAACTAGTTTTCCAACGATACAATTATTACAATCGAACTATGCATACGAAGTCTAATCGTGAAAATTCTGAATCCTAATCGTTTGTCAGTCCAATTAGGTGATATTGAACGGCCTGATTGATAAAATTCGATTTCCCAAGTTAAATTCGATAGTTTTGGTCAAACTAAGGGACTCTTTCTTATAAACTAGTTTTCCAACGATACAATTATTACGATCGAACTATCCATACGAAGTCGGATCGTGAAAATTCTGATTCCCAATCGTTTGTCAGTCCAATTAGGTGATATTGAACGGTTTGATTGATAAAATTTGAAATCCCCAATTAAATTCGATAGTTTTGGTCAAACTAAGGGACTCTTTCTTATAAACTAGTTTTCCAACGATACAATTATTACAATCGAACAATGCATACGAAGTCTGATTGTGAAAATTTTGATTCATAATCGTTTGTTAGTCAAATTAGGTGATATTGAACGGTCTGATTGATAAAATTCGAATTCCCCAGTTAAATTCGAATGTTATGGTCAAACTAAGGGACTCTTTCTTATAAACTAGTTTTCCAACGATACAATTATTACAATCGAACTATGCATACGAAGTCTGATCGTGAAAATTCTGATTCCTAATCGTTTGTCAGTCCAATTAGGTGATATTGAACGGTCTGATTGATAAAATCGAATTCCCAAGTTAAATTCGATAGTTTTGGTCAAACTAAGGGACTCTTTCTTATAAACTAGTTTTCCAACGATACAATTATTACGATCGAACTATGCATACGAAGTCGGATCGTGAAAATTCTGATTCCCAATCGTTTGTCAGTCCAATTAGGTGATATTGAACGGTTTGATTGATAAAATTTGAAATCCCCAGTTAAATTCGATAGTTTTGGTCAAACTAAGGGACTCTTTCTTATAAACTAGTTTTCCAACGATACAATTATTACGACCGAACTTTGCATTAGAAGTCGGATCGTGAAAATTCTGATTCCCAATCGTTTGTCAGTCCAATTAGGTGATATTGAACGGTTTGATTGATAAAATTTGAAATCCCCAGTTAAATTCGATAGTTTTGGTCAAACTAAGGGACTCTTTCTTATAAACTAGTTTTCCAACGATACAATTATTTTGATCGAACTATGCATACGACGTGGGATCATGAAAATTCTGATTCCCAATTGTTTGTCAGTCCAATTAGGTGATATTAAATGGTCCGATTAATAAAATTTGAATTCCCCAATTAAATTCGATAGTTTTGGTCAAACTAAGGGACTCTTTCTTATAAACTAGTTTTCCAACGATACAGTCATTACGATCGAACTATGCATACGAAGTCGGATCGTGAAAATTTTGATTACTAATCGTTTGTCATTCCAATTAGGTGTTACTGAACGGTCTGATTGATAAAATTTGAATTCCCCAGTTAAATTCGATAGTTTTGGTCAAACTAAATGACTCTTTCTTATAAACTAGTTATCCAACGATACAGTTATTACGATTGAACTATGCATACGAAGTCTGATTGTGAAAATTCTGATTCTTAACCGTTTGTCCGTCCAATTAGGTGATATTGAACGGTTTGATTGATAAAATTTGAATTCCCCAGTTAAATTTGATTGTTTTGGTCAAACTAAATGACTCTTTCTTATAAACTAGTTTTCCAACGATACAATTATTACAATCGAACTATGCATACGAAGTCTAATCGTGAAAATTCTGAATCCTAATCGTTTGTCAGTCCAATTAGGTGATATTGAACGGCCTGATTGATAAAATTCGAATTCCCAAGTTAAATTCGATAGTTTTGGTCAAACTAAGGGACTCTTTCTTATAAACTAGTTTTCCAACGATACAATTATTACGATCGAACTATCCATACGAAGTCGGATCGTGAAAATTCTGATTCCCAATCGTTTGTCAGTCCAACTAGGTGATATTGAACGGTTTGATTGATAAAATTTGAAATCCCCAATTAAATTCGATAGTTTTGGTCAAACTAAGGGACTCTTTCTTATAAACTAGTTTTCCAACGATACAATTATTACAATCGAACAATGCATACGAAGTCTGATTGTGAAAATTTTGATTCATAATCGTTTGTTAGTCAAATTAGGTGATATTGAACGGTCTGATTGATAAAATTCGAATTCCCCAGTTAAATTCGAATGTTATGGTCAAACTAAGGGACTCTTTCTTATAAACTAGTTTTCCAACGATACAATTATTACAATCGAACTATGCATACGAAGTCTGATCGTGAAAATTCTGATTCCTAATCGTTTGTCAGTCCAATTAGGTGATATTGAACGGTCTGATTGATAAAATCGAATTCCCAAGTTAAATTCGATAGTTTTGGTCAAACTAAGGGACTCTTTCTTATAAACTAGTTTTCCAACGATACAATTATTACGATCGAACTATGCATACGAAGTCGGATCGTGAAAATTCTGATTCCCAATCGTTTGTCAGTCCAATTAGGTGATATTGAACGGTTTGATTGATAAAATTTGAAATCCCCAGTTAAATTCGATAGTTTTGGTCAAACTAAGGGACTCTTTCTTATAAACTAGTTTTCCAACGATACAATTATTTTGATCGAACTATGCATACGACGTGGGATCATGAAAATTCTGATTCCCAATTGTTTGTCAGTCCAATTAGGTGATATTAAATGGTCCGATTAATAAAATTTGAATTCCCCAATTAAATTCGATAGTTTTGGTCAAACTAAGGGACTCTTTCTTATAAACTAGTTTTCCAACGATACAGTCATTACGATCGAACTATGCATACGAAGTCGGATCGTGAAAATTTTGATTACTAATCGTTTGTCATTCCAATTAGGTGTTACTGAACGGTCTGATTGATAAAATTTGAATTCCCCAGTTAAATTCGATAGTTTTGGTCAAACTAAATGACTCTTTCTTATAAACTAGTTATCCAACGATACAGTTATTACGATTGAACTATGCATACGAAGTCTGATTGTGAAAATTCTGATTCTTAACCGTTTGTCCGTCCAATTAGGTGATATTGAACGGTTTGATTGATAAAATTTGAATTCCCCAGTTAAATTTGATTGTTTTGGTCAAACTAAATGACTCTTTCTTATAAACTAGTTTTCCAACGATACAATTATTACAATCGAACTATGCATACGAAGTCTAATCGTGAAAATTCTGAATCCTAATCGTTTGTCAGTCCAATTAGGTGATATTGAACGGCCTGATTGATAAAATTCGAATTCCCAAGTTAAATTCGATAGTTTTGGTCAAACTAAGGGACTCTTTCTTATAAACTAGTTTTCCAACGATACAATTATTACGATCGAACTATCCATACGAAGTCGGATCGTGAAAATTCTGATTCCCAATCGTTTGTCAGTCCAACTAGGTGATATTGAACGGTTTGATTGATAAAATTTGAAATCCCCAATTAAATTCGATAGTTTTGGTCAAACTAAGGGACTCTTTCTTATAAACTAGTTTTCCAACGATACAATTATTACAATCGAACAATGCATACGAAGTCTGATTGTGAAAATTTTGATTCATAATCGTTTGTTAGTCAAATTAGGTGATATTGAACGGTCTGATTGATAAAATTCGAATTCCCCAGTTAAATTCGAATGTTATGGTCAAACTAAGGGACTCTTTCTTATAAACTAGTTTTCCAACGATACAATTATTACAATCGAACTATGCATACGAAGTCTGATCGTGAAAATTCTGATTCCTAATCGTTTGTCAGTCCAATTAGGTGATATTGAACGGTCTGATTGATAAAATCGAATTCCCAAGTTAAATTCGATAGTTTTGGTCAAACTAAGGGACTCTTTCTTATAAACTAGTTTTCCAACGATACAATTATTACGATCGAACTATGCATACGAAGTCGGATCGTGAAAATTCTGATTCCCAATCGTTTGTCAGTCCAATTAGGTGATATTGAACGGTTTGATTGATAAAATTTGAAATCCCCAGTTAAATTCGATAGTTTTGGTCAAACTAAGGGACTCTTTCTTATTAACTAGTTTTCCAACGATACAGTTATTACGATCGAACTATGCATACGAAGTCTTATCGTGAAAATTCTGATTCCTAATGGGTTGTCAGTCCAATTAGGTGATATTGAACGGTCTGATTGATAAAAGTCGAATTCCCCAGTTAAATTTGATAGTTTTGGTCAAACTAAGGGACTCTTTCTTATAAACTAGTTTTTCAACGATACAGTTATCACGATCGAACTATGCACACGAAGTCTGATCGTGAAAATTCTGATTCCTAATCGTTTGTCAGTCCAATTAGGTGATATTGAACGGTCTGATTGATAAAATTCGAATTACCAAGTTAAATTCGATAGTTTTGGTCAAACTAAGGGACTCTTTCTTATAAACTAGTTTTCCAACGATACAGTTATTACGATCGAACTATGCATACGAAGTCGGATCGTGAAAATTCTGATTCCCAATCGTTTGTCATTCCAATTAGGTGATATTAAATGGTCTGATTAATAAAATTCGAATTCCCCAATTAAATTCGATAGTTTTGGTCAAACTAAGGGACTCTTTCTTATAAACTAGTTTTCCAACGATACAGTTATTACGATCGAACTATGCATACGAAGTCGGATCGTGAAAATTCTGATTCCCAATCGTTTGTCATTCCAATTAGGTGTTATTGAACGGTCTGATTGATAAAATTTGAATTCCCCAGTTAAATTCGATAGTTTTGGTCAAACTAAGGGACTCTTTCTTATAAACTAGTTATCCAACGATACAGTTATTACGATTGAACTATGCATACGAAGTCTGATCGTGAAAATTCTGATTCTTAACCGTTTGTCCGTCCAATTAGGTGATATTGAACGGTTTGATTGATAATATTTGAATTCCCCAGTTAAATTCGATAGTTTTGGTCAAACTAAATGACTCTTTCTTATAAACTAGTTTTCCAACGATACAATTATTACAATCGAACTATGCATACGAAGTCTAATCGTGAAAATTCTGATTCCTAATCGTTTGTCAGTCCAATTAGGTGATATTGAACGGTCTGATTGATAAAATTCGAATTCCCAAGTTAAATTCGATAGTTTTGGTCAAACTAAGGGACTCTTTCTTATAAACTAGTTTTCCAACGATACAATTATTACGACCGAACTTTGCATTAGAAGTCGGATCGTGAAAATTCTGATTCCCAATCATTTGTCAGTCCAATTAGGTGATATTGAACGGTTTGATTGATAAAATTTGAAATCCCCAGTTAAATTGAATAGTTTTGGTCAAACTAAGGGACTCTTTCTTATAAACTAGTTTTCCAACGATACAATTATTTTGATCGAACTATGCATACGACGTGGGATCATGAAAATTCTGATTCCCAATTGTTTGTCAGTCCAATTAGGTGATATTAAATGGTCTGATTAATAAAATTTGAATTCCCCAATTAAATTCGATAGTTTTGGTCAAACTAAGGGACTCTTTCTTATAAACTAGTTTTCCAACGATACAGTCATTACGATCGAACTATGCATACGAAGTCGGATCGTGAAAATTCTGATTACTAATCGTTTGTCATTCCAATTAGGTGTTACTGAACGGTCTGATTGATAAAATTTGAATTCCCCAGTTAAATTCGATAGTTTTGGTCAAACTAAATGACTCTTTCTTATAAACTAGTTATCCAACGATACAGTTATTACGATTGAACTATGCATACGAAGTCTGATCGTGAAAATTCTGAATCCTAATCGTTTGTCAGTCCAATTAGGTGATATTGAACGGCCTGATTGATAAAATTCGAATTCCCAAGTTAAATTCGATAGTTTTGGTCAAACTAAGGGACTCTTTCTTATAAACTAGTTTTCCAACGATACAATTATTACGATCGAACTATCCATACGAAGTCGGATCGTGAAAATTCTGATTCCCAATCGTTTGTCAGTCCAATTAGGTGATATTGAACGGTTTGATTGATAAAATTTGAAATCCCCAGTTAAATTCGATAGTTTTGGTCAAACTAAGGGACTCTTTCTTATAAACTAGTTTTCCAACGATACAATTATTACAATCGAACAATGCATACGAAGTCTGATTGTGAAAATTTTGATTCATAATCGTTTGTTAGTCAAATTAGGTGATATTGAACGGTCTGATTGATAAAATTCGAATTCCCCAGTTAAATTCGAATGTTATGGTCAAACTAAGGGACTCTTTCTTATAAACTAGTTTTCCAACGATACAATTATTACAATCGAACTATGCATACGAAGTCTGATCGTGAAAATTCTGATTCCTAATCGTTTGTCAGTCCAATTAGGTGATATTGAACGGTCTGATTGATAAAATCGAATTCCCAAGTTAAATTCGATAGTTTTGGTCAAACTAAGGGACTCTTTCTTATAAACTAGTTTTCCAACGATACAATTATTACGATCGAACTATGCATACGAAGTCGGATCGTGAAAATTCTGATTCCCAATCGTTTGTCAGTCCAATTAGGTGATATTGAACGGTTTGATTGATAAAATTTGAAATCCCCAGTTAAATTCGATAGTTTTGGTCAAACTAAGGGACTCTTTCTTATTAACTAGTTTTCCAACGATACAGTTATTACGATCGAACTATGCATACGAAGTCTTATCGTGAAAATTCTGATTCCTAATGGGTTGTCAGTCCAATTAGGTGATATTGAACGGTCTGATTGATAAAATTTGAATTCCCCAGTTAAATTCGATAGTTTTGGTCAAACTAAATGACTCTTTCTTATAAACTAGTTATCCAACGATACAGTTATTACGATTGAACTATGCATACGAAGTCTGATCGTGAAAATTCTGATTCTTAACCGTTTGTCCGTCCAATTAGGTGATATTGAACGGTTTGATTGATAATATTTGAATTCCCCAGTTAAATTCGATAGTTTTGGTCAAACTAAATGACTCTTTCTTATAAACTAGTTTTCCAACGATACAATTATTACAATCGAACTATGCATACGAAGTCTGATCGTGAAAATTCTGATTCCTAATCGTTTGTCAGTCGAATTAGGTGATATTGAAAGGTCTGATTGATAAAATTCAATTTCCCTAGTTAAATTCGATAGTTTTCGTCAAACTAAGGGACTCTTTCTTATAAACTAGTTTTCCAACGATACAATTATTACAATCGAACTATGCATACGAAGTCTGATCGTGAAAATTATTATTCATAATCGTTTGTTAGTCAAATTAGATGATATTGAACGGTCTGATTGATAAAATTCGAATTCCCCAGTTAAATTCGAAAGTTATGGTCAAACTAAGGGACTCTTTCTTATAAACTAGTTTTCCAACGATACAATTATTACAATCGAACTATGCATACGAAGTCATATGGTGAAAATTCTGAATCCTAATCGTTTGTCAGTCCAATTAGGTGATATTGAACGGTCTGATTGATAAAATCGAATTCCCAAGTTAAATTCGATAGTTTTGGTTAAACTAAGGGACTCTTTCTTATAAACTAGTTTTCCAACGATACAATTATTACAATCGAACTATGCATACGAAGTCTGATCGTGAAAATTCTGATTCCTAATCGTTTGTCAGTCGAATTAGGTGATATTGAAAGGTCTGATTGATAAAATTCAATTTCCCTAGTTAAATTCGATAGTTTTCGTCAAACTAAGGGACTCTTTCTTATAAACTAGTTTTCCAACGATACAATTATTACAATCGAACTATGCATACGACGTCTGATCGTGAAAATTATTATTCATAATCGTTTGTTAGTCAAATTAGATGATATTGAACGGTCTGATTGATAAAATTCGAATTCCCCAGTTAAATTCGAAAGTTATGGTCAAACTAAGGGACTCTTTCTTATAAACTAACGATACAATTATTACAATCGAACTATGCATACGAAGTCTGATCGTGAAAATTCTGATTCCTAATCGTTTGTCAGACGAATTAGGTGATATTGAAAGGTCTGATTGATAAAATTCGATTTCCCTAATTAAATTCGATAGTTTTGGTCAAACTAAGGGACTCTTTCTTATTAACTAGTTTTCCAACGATATAGTTATTACGATCGAACTATGCATACGAAGTCTTATCGTGAAAATGCTGATTCCTAATCGTTTGTCAGTCCAATTAGCTGATATTGAACGGTCTGATTGATAAAATTCAATTTCCCTAGTTAAATTCGATAGTTTTCGTCAAACTAAGGGACTCTTTCTTATAAACTAGTTTTCCAACGATACAATTATTACGATCGAACTATGCATACAAAGTCGGATCGTGAAAATTCTGATTCATAATCGTTTGTCAGTCCAATTAGGTGATATTGAACGGTTTGATTGATAAAATTTGAATTCCCCAGTTAAATTTGATAGTTTTGGTCAAACTAAGGGACTTTTTCTTATAAACTAGTATTCCAACGATACAATTATTACGATCGTGAAAATTCTGAATCCTAATCGTTTGTCAGTCCAATTAGGTGATATTGAACGGTCTGATTGATAAAATCGAATTCCCAAGTTAAATTCGATAGTTTTGGTCAAACTAAGGGACTCTTTCTTATAAACTAGTTTTCCAACGATACAATTATTACAATCGAACTATGCATACGAAGTCTGATCGTGAAAATTCTGATTCCTAATCGTTTGTCAGTCGAATTAGGTGATATTGAAAGGTCTGATTGATAAAATTCAATTTCCCTAGTTAAATTCGATAGTTTTCGTCAAACTAAGGGACTCTTTCTTATAAACTAGTTTTCCAACGATACAATTATTACAATCGAACTATGCATACGAAGTCTGATCGTGAAAATTATTATTCATAATCGTTTGTTAGTCAAATTAGATGATATTGAACGGTCTGATTGATAAAATTCGAATTCCCCAGTTAAATTCGAAAGTTATGGTCAAACTAAGGGACTCTTTCTTATAAACTAGTTTTCCAACGATACAATTATTACAATCGAACTATGCATACGAAGTCTGATGGTGAAAATTCTGAATCCTAATCGTTTGTCAGTCCAATTAGGTGATATTGAACGGTCTGATTGATAAAATCGAATTCCCAAGTTAAATTCGATAGTTTTGGTTAAACTAAGGGACTCTTTCTTATAAACTAGTTTTCCAACGATACAATTATTACAATCGAACTATGCATACGAAGTCTGATCGTGAAAATTCTGATTCCTAATCGTTTGTCAGTCGAATTAGGTGATATTGAAAGGTCTGATTGATAAAATTCAATTTCCCTAGTTAAATTCGATAGTTTTCGTCAAACTAAGGGACTCTTTCTTATAAACTAGTTTTCCAACGATACAATTATTACAATCGAACTATGCATACGACGTCTGATCGTGAAAATTATTATTCATAATCGTTTGTTAGTCAAATTAGATGATATTGAACGGTCTGATTGATAAAATTCGAATTCCCCAGTTAAATTCGAAAGTTATGGTCAAACTAAGGGACTCTTTCTTATAAACTAACGATACAATTATTACAATCGAACTATGCATACGAAGTCTGATCGTGAAAATTCTGATTCCTAATCGTTTGTCAGACGAATTAGGTGATATTGAAAGGTCTGATTGATAAAATTCGATTTCCCTAATTAAATTCGATAGTTTTGGTCAAACTAAGGGACTCTTTCTTATTAACTAGTTTTCCAACGATACAGTTATTACGATCGAACTATGCATACGAAGTCTTATCGTGAAAATGCTGATTCCTAATCGTTTGTCAGTCCAATTAGCTGATATTGAACGGTCTGATTGATAAAATTCAATTTCCCTAGTTAAATTCGATAGTTTTCGTCAAACTAAGGGACTCTTTCTTATAAACTAGTTTTCCAACGATACAATTATTACGATCGAACTATGCATACAAAGTCGGATCGTGAAAATTCTGATTCCCAATCGTTTGTCAGTCCAATTAGGTGATATTGAACGGTTTGATTGATAAAATTTGAATTCCCCAGTTAAATTTGATAGTTTTGGTCAAACTAAGGGACTTTTTCTTATAAACTAGTATTCCAACGATACAATTATTACGATCGTGAAAATTCTGAATCCTAATCGTTTGTCAGTCCAATTAGGTGATATTGAACGGTCTGATTGATAAAATCGAATTCCCAAGTTAAATTCGATAGTTTTGGTCAAACTAAGGGACTCTTTCTTATAAACTAGTTTTCCAACGATACAATTATTACAATCGAACTATGCATACGAAGTCTGATCGTGAAAATTCTGATTCCTAATCGTTTGTCAGTCGAATTAGGTGATATTGAAAGGTCTGATTGATAAAATTCAATTTCCCTAGTTAAATTCGATAGTTTTCGTCAAACTAAGGGACTCTTTCTTATAAACTAGTTTTCCAACGATACAATTATTACAATCGAACTATGCATACGAAGTCTGATCGTGAAAATTATTATTCATAATCGTTTGTTAGTCAAATTAGATGATATTGAACGGTCTGATTGATAAAATTCGAATTCCCCAGTTAAATTCGAAAGTTATGGTCAAACTAAGGGACTCTTTCTTATAAACTAGTTTTCCAACGATACAATTATTACAATCGAACTATGCATACGAAGTCTGATGGTGAAAATTCTGAATCCTAATCGTTTGTCAGTCCAATTAGGTGATATTGAACGGTCTGATTGATAAATCGAATTCCCAAGTTAAATTCGATAGTTTTGGTTAAACTAAGGGACTCTTTCTTATAAACTAGTTTTCCAACGATACAATTATTACAATCGAACTATGCATACGAAGTCTGATCGTGAAAATTCTGATTCCTAATCGTTTGTCAGTCGAATTAGGTGATATTGAAAGGTCTGATTGATAAAATTCAATTTCCCTAGTTAAATTCGATAGTTTTCGTCAAACTAAGGGACTCTTTCTTATAAACTAGTTTTCCAACGATACAATTATTACAATCGAACTATGCATACGACGTCTGATCGTGAAAATTATTATTCATAATCGTTTGTTAGTCAAATTAGATGATATTGAACGGTCTGATTGATAAAATTCGAATTCCCCAGTTAAATTCGAAAGTTATGGTCAAACTAAGGGACTCTTTCTTATAAACTAACGATACAATTATTACAATCGAACTATGCATACGAAGTCTGATCGTGAAAATTCTGATTCCTAATCGTTTGTCAGACGAATTAGGTGATATTGAAAGGTCTGATTGATAAAATTCGATTTCCCTAATTAAATTCGATAGTTTTGGTCAAACTAAGGGACTCTTTCTTATTAACTAGTTTTCCAACGATACAGTTATTACGATCGAACTATGCATACGAAGTCTTATCGTGAAAATGCTGATTCCTAATCGTTTGTCAGTCCAATTAGCTGATATTGAACGGTCTGATTGATAAAATTCAATTTCCCTAGTTAAATTCGATAGTTTTCGTCAAACTAAGGGACTCTTTCTTATAAACTAGTTTTCCAACGATACAATTATTACGATCGAACTATGCATACAAAGTCGGATCGTGAAAATTCTGATTCCCAATCGTTTGTCAGTCCAATTAGGTGATATTGAACGGTTTGATTGATAAAATTTGAATTCCCCAGTTAAATTTGATAGTTTTGGTCAAACTAAGGGACTTTTTCTTATAAACTAGTATTCCAACGATACAATTATTACGATCGTGAAAATTCTGAATCCTAATCGTTTGTCAGTCCAATTAGGTGATATTGAACGGTCTGATTGATAAAATCGAATTCCCAAGTTAAATTCGATAGTTTTGGTCAAACTAAGGGACTCTTTCTTATAAACTAGTTTTCCAACGATACAATTATTACAATCGAACTATGCATACGAAGTCTGATCGTGAAAATTCTGATTCCTAATCGTTTGTCAGTCGAATTAGGTGATATTGAAAGGTCTGATTGATAAAATTCAATTTCCCTTGTTAAATTCGATAGTTTTCGTCAAACTAAGGGACTCTTTCTTATAAACTAGTTTTCCAACGATACAATTATTACAATCGAACTATGCATACGAAGTCTGATCGTGAAAATTATTATTCATAATCGTTTGTTAGTCAAATTAGATGATATTGAACGGTCTGATTGATAAAATTCGAATTCCCCAGTTAAATTCGAAAGTTATGGTCAAACTAAGGGACTCTTTCTTATAAACTAGTTTTCCAACGATACAATTATTACAATCGAACTATGCATACGAAGTCTGATGGTGAAAATTCTGAATCCTAATCGTTTGTCAGTCCAATTAGGTGATATTGAACGGTCTGATTGATAAAATCGAATTCCCAAGTTAAATTCGATAGTTTTGGTCAAACTAAGGGACTCTTTCTTATAAACTAGTTTTCCAACGATACAATTATTACAATCGAACTATGCATACGAAGTCTGATCGTGAAAATTCTGATTCCTAATCGTTTGTCAGTCGAATTAGGTGATATTGAAAGGTCTGATTGATAAAATTCAATTTCCCTAGTTAAATTCGATAGTTTTCGTCAAACTAAGGGACTCTTTCTTATAAACTAGTTTTCCAACGATACAATTATTACAATCGAACTATGCATACGAAGTCTGATCGTGAAAATTATTATTCATAATCGTTTGTTAGTCAAATTAGATGATATTGAACGGTCTGATTGATAAAATTCGAATTCCCCAGTTAAATTCGAAAGTTATGGTCAAACTAAGGGACTCTTTCTTATAAACTAGTTTTCCAACGATACAATTATTACAATCGAACTATGCATACGAAGTCTGATGGTGAAAATTCTGAATCCTAATCGTTTGTCAGTCCAATTAGGTGATATTGAACGGTCTGATTGATAAATCGAATTCCCAAGTTAAATTCGATAGTTTTGGTTAAACTAAGGGACTCTTTCTTATAAACTAGTTTTCCAACGATACAATTATTACAATCGAACTATGCATACGAAGTCTGATCGTGAAAATTCTGATTCCTAATCGTTTGTCAGTCGAATTAGGTGATATTGAAAGGTCTGATTGATAAAATTCAATTTCCCTAGTTAAATTCGATAGTTTTCGTCAAACTAAGGGACTCTTTCTTATAAACTAGTTTTCCAACGATACAATTATTACAATCGAACTATGCATACGACGTCTGATCGTGAAAATTATTATTCATAATCGTTTGTTAGTCAAATTAGATGATATTGAACGGTCTGATTGATAAAATTCGAATTCCCCAGTTAAATTCGAAAGTTATGGTCAAACTAAGGGACTCTTTCTTATAAACTAACGATACAATTATTACAATCGAACTATGCATACGAAGTCTGATCGTGAAAATTCTGATTCCTAATCGTTTGTCAGACGAATTAGGTGATATTGAAAGGTCTGATTGATAAAATTCGATTTCCCTAATTAAATTCGATAGTTTTGGTCAAACTAAGGGACTCTTTCTTATTAACTAGTTTTCCAACGATACAGTTATTACGATCGAACTATGCATACGAAGTCTTATCGTGAAAATGCTGATTCCTAATCGTTTGTCAGTCCAATTAGCTGATATTGAACGGTCTGATTGATAAAATTCAATTTCCCTAGTTAAATTCGATAGTTTTCGTCAAACTAAGGGACTCTTTCTTATAAACTAGTTTTCCAACGATACAATTATTACGATCGAACTATGCATACAAAGTCGGATCGTGAAAATTCTGATTCCCAATCGTTTGTCAGTCCAATTAGGTGATATTGAACGGTTTGATTGATAAAATTTGAATTCCCCAGTTAAATTTGATAGTTTTGGTCAAACTAAGGGACTTTTTCTTATAAACTAGTATTCCAACGATACAATTATTACGATCGTGAAAATTCTGAATCCTAATCGTTTGTCAGTCCAATTAGGTGATATTGAACGGTCTGATTGATAAAATCGAATTCCCAAGTTAAATTCGATAGTTTTGGTCAAACTAAGGGTCTCTTTCTTATAAACTAGTTTTCCAACGATACAATTATTACAATCGAACTATGCATACGAAGTCTGATCGTGAAAATTCTGATTCCTAATCGTTTGTCAGTCGAATTAGGTGATATTGAAAGGTCTGATTGATAAAATTCAATTTCCCTTGTTAAATTCGATAGTTTTCGTCAAACTAAGGGACTCTTTCTTATAAACTAGTTTTCCAACGATACAATTATTACAATCGAACTATGCATACGAAGTCTGATCGTGAAAATTATTATTCATAATCGTTTGTTAGTCAAATTAGATGATATTGAACGGTCTGATTGATAAAATTCGAATTCCCCAGTTAAATTCGAAAGTTATGGTCAAACTAAGGGACTCTTTCTTATAAACTAGTTTTCCAACGATACAATTATTACAATCGAACTATGCATACGAAGTCTGATGGTGAAAATTCTGAATCCTAATCGTTTGTCAGTCCAATTAGGTGATATTGAACGGTCTGATTGATAAAATCGAATTCCCAAGTTAAATTCGATAGTTTTGGTCAAACTAAGGGACTCTTTCTTATAAACTAGTTTTCCAACGATACAATTATTACAATCGAACTATGCATACGAAGTCTGATCGTGAAAATTCTGATTCCTAATCGTTTGTCAGTCGAATTAGGTGATATTGAAAGGTCTGATTGATAAAATTCAATTTCCCTAGTTAAATTCGATAGTTTTCGTCAAACTAAGGGACTCTTTCTTATAAACTAGTTTTCCAACGATACAATTATTACAATCGAACTATGCATACGACGTCTGATCGTGAAAATTATTATTCATAATCGTTTGTTAGTCAAATTAGATGATATTGAACGGCCTGATTGATAAAATTCGAATTCCCCAGTTAAATTCGAAAGTTATGGTCAAACTAAGGGACTCTTTCTTATAAACTAACGATACAATTATTACAATCGAACTATGCATACGAAGTCTGATCGTGAAAATTCTGATTCCTAATCGTTTGTCAGACGAATTAGGTGATATTGAAAGGTCTGATTGATAAAATTCGATTTCCCTAATTAAATTCGATAGTTTTGGTCAAACTAAGGGACTCTTTCTTATTAACTAGTTTTCCAACGATACAGTTATTACGATCGAACTATGCATACGAAGTCTTATCGTGAAAATGCTGATTCCTAATCGTTTGTCAGTCCAATTAGCTGATATTGAACGGTCTGATTGATAAAATTCAATTTCCCTAGTTAAATTCGATAGTTTTCGTCAAACTAAGGGACTCTTTCTTATAAACTAGTTTTCCAACGATACAATTATTACGATCGAACTATGCATACAAAGTCGGATCGTGAAAATTCTGATTCCCAATCGTTTGTCAGTCCAATTAGGTGATATTGAACGGTTTGATTGATAAAATTTGAATTCCCCAGTTAAATTTGATAGTTTTGGTCAAACTAAGGGACTTTTTCTTATAAACTAGTATTCCAACGATACAATTATTACGATCGTGAAAATTCTGAATCCTAATCGTTTGTCAGTCCAATTAGGTGATATTGAACGGTCTGATTGATAAAATCGAATTCCCAAGTTAAATTCGATAGTTTTGGTCAAACTAAGGGACTCTTTCTTATAAACTAGTTTTCCAACGATACAATTATTACAATCGAACTATGCATACGAAGTCTGATCGTGAAAATTCTGATTCCTAATCGTTTGTCAGTCGAATTAGGTGATATTGAAAGGTCTGATTGATAAAATTCAATTTCCCTAGTTAAATTCGATAGTTTTCGTCAAACTAAGGGACTCTTTCTTATAAACTAGTTTTCCAACGATACAATTATTACAATCGAACTATGCATACGAAGTCTGATCGTGAAAATTATTATTCATAATCGTTTGTTAGTCAAATTAGATGATATTGAACGGTCTGATTGATAAAATTCGAATTCCCCTGTTAAATTCGAAAGTTATGGTCAAACTAAGGGACTCTTTCTTATAAACTAGTTTTCCAACGATACAATTATTACAATCGAACTATGCATACGAAGTCTGATGGTGAAAATTCTGAATCCTAATCGTTTGTCAGTCCAATTAGGTGATATTGAACGGTCTGATTGATAAAATCGAATTCCCAAGTTAAATTCGATAGTTTTGGTTAAACTAAGGGACTATTTCTTATAAACTAGTTTTCCAACGATACAATTATTACAATCGAACTATGCATACGAAGTCTGATCGTGAAAATTCTGATTCCTAATCGTTTGTCAGTCGAATTAGGTGATATTGAAAGGTCTGATTGATAAAATTCAATTTCCCTAGTTAAATTCGATAGTTTTCGTCAAACTAAGGGACTCTTTCTTATAAACTAGTTTTCCAACGATACAATTATTACAATCGAACTATGCATACGACGTCTGATCGTGAAAATTATTATTCATAATCGTTTGTTAGTCAAATTAGATGATATTGAACGGTCTGATTGATAAAATTCGAATTCCCCAGTTAAATTCGAAAGTTGTGGTCAAACTAAGGGACTCTTTCTTATAAACTAACGATACAATTATTACAATCGAACTATGCATACGAAGTCTGATCTTGAAAATTCTGATTCCTAATCGTTTGTCAGACGAATTAGGTGATATTGAAAGGTCTGATTGATAAAATTCGATTTCCCTAATTAAATTCGATAGTTTTGGTCAAACTAAGGGCCTCTTTCTTATTAACTAGTTTTCCAACGATACAGTTATTACGATCGAACTATGCATACGAAGTCTTATCGTGAAAATGCTGATTCCTAATCGTTTGTCAGTCCAATTAGCTGATATTGAACGGTCTGATTGATAAAATTCAATTTCCCTAGTTAAATTCGATAGTTTTCGTCAAACTAAGGGACTCTTTCTTATAAACTAGTTTTCCAACGATACAATTATTACGATCGAACTATGCATACAAAGTCGGATCGTGAAAATTCTGATTCCCAATCGTTTGTCAGTCCAATTAGGTGATATTGAACGGTTTGATTGATAAAATTTGAATTCCCCAGTTAAATTTGATAGTTTTGGTCAAACTAAGGGACTTTTTCTTATAAACTAGTATTCCAACGATACAATTATTACGATCGTGAAAATTCTGAATCCTAATCGTTTGTCAGTCCAATTAGGTGATATTGAACGGTCTGATTGATAAAATCGAATTCCCATGTTAAATTCGATAGTTTTGGTCAAACTAAGGGACTCTTTCTTATAAACTAGTTTTCCAACGATACAATTTTTACAATCGAACTATGCATACGAAGTCTGATCGTGAAAATTCTGATTCCTAATCGTTTGTCAGTCGAATTAGGTGATATTGGAAGGTCTGATTGATAAAATTCAATTTCCCTTTTCTAATTCGATAGTTTTCGTCAAACTAAGGGACTCTTTCGTATAAACTAGTTTTCCAACGATACAATTATTACAATCGAACTATGCATACGAAGTCTGATCGTGAAAATTATTATTCATATTCGTTTGTTAGTCAAATTAGATGATATTGAACGGTCTGATTGATAAAATTCGAATTCCCCAGTTAAATTCAAAAGTTATGGTTAAACTAAGGGACTCTTTCTTATAAACTAGTTTTCCAACGATACAATTATTACAATCGAACTATGCATACGAAGTCTGATGGTGAAAATTCTGAATCCTAATCGTTTGTCAGTCCAATTAGGTGATATTGAACGGTCTGATTGATAAAATCGAATTCCCAAGTTAAATTCGATAGTTTTGGTCAAACTAAGGGACTCTTTCTTATAAACTAGTTTTCCAACGATACAATTATTACAATCGAACTATGCATACGAAGTCTGATCGTGAAAATTCTGATTCCTAATCGTTTGTCAGTCGAATTAGGTGATATTGAAAGGTCTGATTGATAAAATTCAATTTCCCTAGTTAAATTCAATAGTTTTCGTCAAACTAAGGGACTCTTTCTTATAAACTTGTTTTCCAACGATACAATTATTACAATCGAACTATGCATACGAAGTCTGATCGTGAAAATTATTATTCATAATCGTTTGTTAGTCAAATTAGATGATATTGAACGGTCTGATTGATAAAATTCGAATTCCCCAGTTAAATTCGAAAGTTATGGTCAAACTAAGGGACTCTTTCTTATAAACTAGTTTTCCAACGATACAATTATTACAATCGAACTATGCATACGAAGTCTGATGGTGAAAATTCTGAATCCTAATCGTTTGTCAGTCCAATTAGGTGATATTGAACGGTCTGATTGATAAAATCGAATTCCCAAGTTAAATTCGATAGTTTTGGTTAAACTAAGGGACTCTTTCTTATAAACTAGTTTTCCAACGATACAATTATTACAATCGAACTATGCATACGAAGTCTGATCGTGAAAATTCTGATTCCTAATCGTTTGTCAGTCGAATTAGGTGATATTGAAAGGTCTGATTGATAAAATTCAATTTCCCTAGTTAAATTCGATAGTTTTCGTCAAACTAAGGGACTCTTTCTTATAAACTAGTTTTCCAACGATACAATTATTACAATCGAACTATGCATACGACGTCTGATCGTGAAAATTATTATTCATAATCGTTTGTTAGTCAAATTAGATGATATTGAACGGTCTGATTGATAAAATTCGAATTCCCCAGTTAAATTCGAAAGTTATGGTCAAACTAAGGGACTCTTTCTTATAAACTAACGATACAATTATTACAATCGAACTATGCATACGAAGTCTGATCGTGAAAATTCTGATTCCTAATCGTTTGTCAGACGAATTAGGTGATATTGAAAGGTCTGATTGATAAAATTTGATTTCCCTAATTAAATTCGATAGTTTTGGTCAAACTAAGGGACTCTTTCTTATTAACTAGTTTTCCAACGATACAGTTATTACGATCGAACTATGCATACGAAGTCTTATCGTGAAAATGCTGATTCCTAATCGTTTGTCAGTCCAATTAGCTGATATTGAACGGTCTGATTGATAAAATTCAATTTCCCTAGTTAAATTCGATAGTTTTAGTCAAACTAAGGGACTCTTTCTTATAAACTAGTTTTCCAACGATACAATTATTACGATCGAACTATGCATACAAAGTCGGATCGTGAAAATTCTGATTCCCAATCGTTTGTCAGTCCAATTAGGTGATATTGAACGGTTTGATTGATAAAATTTGAATTCCCCAGTTAAATTTGATAGTTTTGGTCAAACTAAGGGACTTTTTCTTATAAACTAGTATTCCAACGATACAATTATTACGATCGTGAAAATTCTGAATCCTAATCGTTTGTCAGTCCAATTAGGTGATATTGAACGGTCTGATTGATAAAATCGAATTCCCAAGTTAAATTCGATAGTTTTGGTCAAACTAAGGGACTCTTTCTTATAAACTAGTTTTCCAACGATACAATTATTACAATCGAACTATGCATACGAAGTCTGATCGTGAAAATTCTGATTCCTAATCGTTTGTCAGTCGAATTAGGTGATATTGAAAGGTCTGATTGATAAAATTCAATTTCCCTTGTTAAATTCGATAGTTTTCGTCAAACTAAGGGACTCTTTCGTATAAACTAGTTTTCCAACGATACAATTATTACAATCGAACTATGCATACGAAGTCTGATCGTGAAAATTATTATTCATAATCGTTTGTTAGTCAAATTAGATGATATTGAACGGTCTGATTGATAAAATTCGAATTCCCCAGTTAAATTCGAAAGTTATGGTTAAACTAAGGGACTCTTTCTTATAAACTAGTTTTCCAACGATACAATTATTACAATCGAACTATGCATACGAAGTCTGATGGTGAAAATTCTGAATCCTAATCGTTTGTCAGTCCAATTAGGTGATATTGAACGGTCTGATTGATAAAATCGAATTCCCAAGTTAAATTCGATAGTTTTGGTCAAACTAAGGGACTCTTTCTTATAAACTAGTTTTCCAACGATACAATTATTACAATCGAACTATGCATACGAAGTCTGATCGTGAAAATTCTGATTCATAATCGTTTATCAGTCGAATTAGGTGATATTGAACGGTCTGATTGATAAAATTCGATTTCCCTAGTTAAATTCGATAGTTTTGGTCAAACTAAGGGACTCTTTCTTATTAACTAGTTTTCCAACGATACAGTTATTACGATCGAACTATGCATACGAAGTCTTATCGTGAAAATTCTGATTCCTAATCGTTTGTCAATCCAATTAGGTGATATTGAACGGTCTGATTGATAAAATTCAATTTCCCTAGTTAAATTTGATAGTTTTGGTCAAACTAAGGGACTCTTTCATATAAACTAGTTTTCCAACGATACAGTTATTACGATCGAACTATGCATACGAAGTCTGATCGTGAAAATTCTGATTCCTAATCGTTTGGCAGTCCAATTAGGTGATATTGAACGGTCTGATTGATAAAATCGAATTCCCAAGTTAAATTCGATAGTTTTGGTCAAACTAAGGGACTCTTTCTTATAAACTAGTTTTCCAACGATACAATTATTATGATCGAACTATGCATACGAAGTCGGATCGTGAAAATTCTGATTCCCAATCGTTTGTCAGTCCAATTAGGTGATATTGAACGGTTTGATTGATAAAATTTGAAATCCCCAGTTAAATTCGATAGTTTTGGTCAAACTAAGGGACTCTTTCTTATTAACTAGTTTTCCAACGATACAGTTATTACGATCGAACTATGCATACGAAGTCTTATCGTGAAAATTTTGATTCCTAATGGGTTGTCAGTCCAATTAGGTGATATTGAACGGTCTGATTGATAAAAGTCGAATTCTCCAGTTAAATTTGATAGTTTTGGTCAAACAAAGGGACTATTTCTTATAAACTAGTTTTTCAACGATACAGTTATCACGATCGAACTATGCATACGAAGTCTGATCGTGAAAATTCTGATTCCTAATCGTTTGTCAGTCCAATTAGGTGATATTGAACGGTCTGATTGATAAAATTCGAATTATCAAGTTAAATTCGATAGTTTTGGTCAAACTAAGGGACTCTTTCTTATAAACTAGTTTTCCAACGATACAGTTATTACGATCGAAATATGCATACGAAGTCGGATCGTGAAAATTCTGATTCCCAATCGTTTGTCATTCCAATTAGGTGATATTAAATGGTCTGATTAATAAAATTCGAATTCCCCAATTAAATTCGATAGTTTTGGTCAAACTAAGGGACTCTTTCTTATAAACTAGTTTTCCAACGATACAGTTATTACGATCGAACTATGCATACGAAGTCGGATCGTGAAAATTCTGATTCCCAATCGTTTGTCATTCCAATTAGGTGTTATTGAACGGTCTGATTGATAAAATTTGAATTCCCCAGTTAAATTCGATAGTTTTGGTCAAACTAAGGGACTCTTTCTTATAAACTAGTTATCCAACGATACAGTTATTACGATTGAACTATGCATACGAAGTCTGATCGTGAAAATTCTGAGTCTTAACCGTTTGTCCGTCCAATTAGGTGATATTGAACGGTTTGATTGATAAAATTTGAATTCCCCAGTTAAATTCGATAGTTTTGGTCAAACTAAATGACTCTTTCTTATAAACTAGTTTTCCAACGATACAATTATTACAATCGAACTATGCATACGAAGTCTGATCGTGAAAATTCTGATTCCTAATCGTTTGTCAGTCGAATTAGGTGATATTGAAAGGTCTGATTGATAAAATTCAATTTCCCTAGTTAAATTCAATAGTTTTCGTCAAACTAAGGGACTCTTTCTTATAAACTAGTTTTCCAACGATACAATTATTACAATCGAACTATGCATACGAAGTCTGATCGTGAAAATTATTATTCATAATCGTTTGTTAGTCAAATTAGATGATATTGAACGGTCTGATTGATAAAATTCGAATTCCCCAGTTAAATTCGAAAGTTATGGTCAAACTAAGGGACTCTTTCTTATAAACTAGTTTTCCAACGATACAATTATTACAATCGAACTATGCATACGAAGTCTGATGGTGAAAATTCTGAATCCTAATCGTTTGTCAGTCCAATTAGGTGATATTGAACGGTCTGATTGATAAAATCGAATTCCCAAGTTAAATTCGATAGTTTTGGTTAAACTAAGGGACTCTTTCTTATAAACTAGTTTTCCAACGATACAATTATTACAATCGAACTATGCATACGAAGTCTGATCGTGAAAATTCTGATTCCTAATCGTTTGTCAGTCGAATTAGGTGATATTGAAAGGTCTGATTGATAAAATTCAATTTCCCTAGTTAAATTCGATAGTTTTCGTCAAACTAAGGGACTCTTTCTTATAAACTAGTTTTCCAACGATACAATTATTACAATCGAACTATGCATACGACGTCTGATCGTGAAAATTATTATTCATAATCGTTTGTTAGTCAAATTAGATGATATTGAACGGTCTGATTGATAAAATTCGAATTCCCCAGTTAAATTCGAAAGTTATGGTCAAACTAAGGGACTTTTTCTTATAAACTAACGATACAATTATTACAATCGAACTATGCATACGAAGTCTGATCGTGAAAATTCTGATTCCTAATCGTTTGTCAGACGAATTAGGTGATATTGAAAGGTCTGATTGATAAAATTTGATTTCCCTAATTAAATTCGATAGTTTTGGTCAAACTAAGGGACTCTTTCTTATTAACTAGTTTTCCAACGATACAGTTATTACGATCGAACTATGCATACGAAGTCTTATCGTGAAAATGCTGATTCCTAATCGTTTGTCAGTCCAATTAGCTGATATTGAACGGTCTGATTGATAAAATTCAATTTCCCTAGTTAAATTCGATAGTTTTAGTCAAACTAAGGGACTCTTTCTTATAAACTAGTTTTCCAACGATACAATTATTACGATCGAACTATGCATACAAAGTCGGATCGTGAAAATTCTGATTCCCAATCGTTTGTCAGTCCAATTAGGTGATATTGAACGGTTTGATTGATAAAATTTGAATTCCCCAGTTAAATTTGATAGTTTTGGTCAAACTAAGGGACTTTTTCTTATAAACTAGTATTCCAACGATACAATTATTACGATCGTGAAAATTCTGAATCCTAATCGTTTGTCAGTCCAATTAGGTGATATTGAACGGTCTGATTGATAAAATCGAATTCCCAAGTTAAATTCGATAGTTTTGGTCAAACTAAGGGACTCTTTCTTATAAACTAGTTTTCCAACGATACAATTATTACAATCGAACTATGCATACGAAGTCTGATCGTGAAAATTCTGATTCCTAATCGTTTGTCAGTCGAATTAGGTGATATTGAAAGGTCTGATTGATAAAATTCAATTTCCCTTGTTAAATTCGATAGTTTTCGTCAAACTAAGGGACTCTTTCGTATAAACTAGTTTTCCAACGATACAATTATTACAATCGAACTATGCATACGAAGTCTGATCGTGAAAATTATTATTCATAATCGTTTGTTAGTCAAATTAGATGATATTGAACGGTCTGATTGATAAAATTCGAATTCCCCAGTTAAATTCGAAAGTTATGGTTAAACTAAGGGACTCTTTCTTATAAACTAGTTTTCCAACGATACAATTATTACAATCGAACTATGCATACGAAGTCTGATGGTGAAAATTCTGAATCCTAATCGTTTGTCAGTCCAATTAGGTGATATTGAACGGTCTGATTGATAAAATCGAATTCCCAAGTTAAATTCGATAGTTTTGGTCAAACTAAGGGACTCTTTCTTATAAACTAGTTTTCCAACGATACAATTATTACAATCGAACTATGCATACGAAGTCTGATCGTGAAAATTCTGATTCCTAATCGTTTGTCAGTCGAATTAGGTGATATTGAAAGGTCTGATTGATAAAATTCAATTTCCCTAGTTAAATTCAATAGTTTTCGTCAAACTAAGGGACTCTTTCTTATAAACTAGTTTTCCAACGATACAATTATTACAATCGAACTATGCATACGAAGTCTGATCGTGAAAATTATTATTCATAATCGTTTGTTAGTCAAATTAGATGATATTGAACGGTCTGATTGATAAAATTCGAATTCCCCAGTTAAATTCGAAAGTTATGGTCAAACTAAGGGACTCTTTCTTATAAACTAGTTTTCCAACGATACAATTATTACAATCGAACTATGCATACGAAGTCTGATGGTGAAAATTCTGAATCCTAATCGTTTGTCAGTCCAATTAGGTGATATTGAACGGTCTGATTGATAAAATCGAATTCCCAAGTTAAATTCGATAGTTTTGGTTAAACTAAGGGACTCTTTCTTATAAACTAGTTTTCCAACGATACAATTATTACAATCGAACTATGCATACGAAGTCTGATCGTGAAAATTCTGATTCCTAATCGTTTGTCAGTCGAATTAGGTGATATTGAAAGGTCTGATTGATAAAATTCAATTTCCCTAGTTAAATTCGATAGTTTTCGTCAAACTAAGGGACTCTTTCTTATAAACTAGTTTTCCAACGATACAATTATTACAATCGAACTATGCATACGACGTCTGATCGTGAAAATTATTATTCATAATCGTTTGTTAGTCAAATTAGATGATATTGAACGGTCTGATTGATAAAATTCGAATTCCCCAGTTAAATTCGAAAGTTATGGTCAAACTAAGGGACTCTTTCTTATAAACTAACGATACAATTATTACAATCGAACTATGCATACGAAGTCTGATCGTGAAAATTCTGATTCCTAATCGTTTGTCAGACGAATTAGGTGATATTGAAAGGTCTGATTGATAAAATTTGATTTCCCTAATTAAATTCGATAGTTTTGGTCAAACTAAGGGACTCTTTCTTATTAACTAGTTTTCCAACGATACAGTTATTACGATCGAACTATGCATACGAAGTCTTATCGTGAAAATGCTGATTCCTAATCGTTTGTCAGTCCAATTAGCTGATATTGAACGGTCTGATTGATAAAATTCAATTTCCCTAGTTAAATTCGATAGTTTTAGTCAAACTAAGGGACTCTTTCTTATAAACTAGTTTTCCAACGATACAATTATTACGATCGAACTATGCATACAAAGTCGGATCGTGAAAATTCTGATTCCCAATCGTTTGTCAGTCCAATTAGGTGATATTGAACGGTTTGATTGATAAAATTTGAATTCCCCAGTTAAATTTGATAGTTTTGGTCAAACTAAGGGACTTTTTCTTATAAACTAGTATTCCAACGATACAATTATTACGATCGTGAAAATTCTGAATCCTAATCGTTTGTCAGTCCAATTAGGTGATATTGAACGGTCTGATTGATAAAATCGAATTCCCAAGTTAAATTCGATAGTTTTGGTCAAACTAAGGGACTCTTTCTTATAAACTAGTTTTCCAACGATACAATTATTACAATCGAACTATGCATACGAAGTCTGATCGTGAAAATTCTGATTCCTAATCGTTTGTCAGTCGAATTAGGTGATATTGAAAGGTCTGATTGATAAAATTCAATTTCCCTTGTTAAATTCGATAGTTTTCGTCAAACTAAGGGACTCTTTCGTATAAACTAGTTTTCCAACGATACAATTATTACAATCGAACTATGCATACGAAGTCTGATCGTGAAAATTATTATTCATAATCGTTTGTTAGTCAAATTAGATGATATTGAACGGTCTGATTGATAAAATTCGAATTCCCCAGTTAAATTCGAAAGTTATGGTTAAACTAAGGGACTCTTTCTTATAAACTAGTTTTCCAACGATACAATTATTACAATCGAACTATGCATACGAAGTCTGATGGTGAAAATTCTGAATCCTAATCGTTTGTCAGTCCAATTAGGTGATATTGAACGGTCTGATTGATAAAATCGAATTCCCAAGTTAAATTCGATAGTTTTGGTCAAACTAAGGGACTCTTTCTTATAAACTAGTTTTCCAACGATACAATTATTACAATCGAACTATGCATACGAAGTCTGATCGTGAAAATTCTGATTCATAATCGTTTATCAGTCGAATTAGGTGATATTGAACGGTCTGATTGATAAAATTCGATTTCCCTAGTTAAATTCGATAGTTTTGGTCAAACTAAGGGACTCTTTCTTATTAACTAGTTTTCCAACGATACATTTATTACGATCGAACTATGCATACGAAGTCTTATCGTGAAAATTCTGATTCCTAATCGTTTGTCAATCCAATTAGGTGATATTGAACGGTCTGATTGATAAAATTCAATTTCCCTAGTTAAATTTGATAGTTTTGGTCAAACTAAGGGACTCTTTCATATAAACTAGTTTTCCAACGATACAGTTATTACGATCGAACTATGCATACGAAGTCTGATCGTGAAAATTCTGATTCCTAATCGTTTGGCAGTCCAATTAGGTGATATTGAACGGTCTGATTGATAAAATCGAATTCCCAAGTTAAATTCGATAGTTTTGGTCAAACTAAGGGACTCTTTCTTATAAACTAGTTTTCCAACGATACAATTATTATGATCGAACTATGCATACGAAGTCGGATCGTGAAAATTCTGATTCCCAATCGTTTGTCAGTCCAATTAGGTGATATTGAACGGTTTGATTGATAAAATTTGAAATCCCCAGTTAAATTCGATAGTTTTGGTCAAACTAAGGGACTCTTTCTTATTAACTAGTTTTCCAACGATACAGTTATTACGATCGAACTATGCATACGAAGTCTTATCGTGAAAATTTTGATTCCTAATGGGTTGTCAGTCCAATTAGGTGATATTGAACGGTCTGATTGATAAAAGTCGAATTCTCCAGTTAAATTTGATAGTTTTGGTCAAACAAAGGGACTATTTCTTATAAACTAGTTTTTCAACGATACAGTTATCACGATCGAACTATGCATACGAAGTCTGATCGTGAAAATTCTGATTCCTAATCGTTTGTCAGTCCAATTAGGTGATATTGAACGGTCTGATTGATAAAATTCGAATTATCAAGTTAAATTCGATAGTTTTGGTCAAACTAAGGGACTCTTTCTTATAAACTAGTTTTCCAACGATACAGTTATTACGATCGAAATATGCATACGAAGTCGGATCGTGAAAATTCTGATTCCCAATCGTTTGTCATTCCAATTAGGTGATATTAAATGGTCTGATTAATAAAATTCGAATTCCCCAATTAAATTCGATAGTTTTGGTCAAACTAAGGGACTCTTTCTTATAAACTAGTTTTCCAACGATACAGTTATTACGATCGAACTATGCATACGAAGTCGGATCGTGAAAATTCTGATTCCCAATCGTTTGTCATTCCAATTAGGTGTTATTGAACGGTCTGATTGATAAAATTTGAATTCCCCAGTTAAATTCGATAGTTTTGGTCAAACTAAGGGACTCTTTCTTATAAACTAGTTTTCCAACGATACAATTATTACAATCGAACTATGCATACGAAGTCTGATCGTGAAAATTCTGATTCATAATCGTTTATCAGTCGAATTAGGTGATATTGAACGGTCTGATTGATAAAATTCGATTTCCCTAGTTAAATTCGATAGTTTTGGTCAAACTAAGGGACTCTTTCTTATTAACTAGTTTTCCAACGATACAGTTATTACGATCGAACTATGCATACGAAGTCTTATCGTGAAAATTCTGATTCCTAATCGTTTGTCAATCCAATTAGGTGATATTGAACGGCCTGATTGATAAAATTCAATTTCCCTAGTTAAATTTGATAGTTTTGGTCAAACTAAGGGACTCTTTCATATAAACTAGTTTTCCAACGATACAGTTATTACGATCGAACTATGCATACGAAGTCTGAACGTGAAAATTCTGATTCCTAATCGTTTGGCAGTCCAATTAGGTGATATTGAACGGTCTGATTGATAAAATCGAATTCCCAAGTTAAATTCGATAGTTTTGGTCAAACTAAGGGACTCTTTCTTATAAACTAGTTTTCCAACGATACAATTATTACAATCGAACTATGCATACGAAGTCTGATGGTGAAAATTCTGAATCCTAATCGTTTGTCAGTCCAATTAGGTGATATTGAACGGTCTGATTGATAAAATCGAATTCCCAAGTTAAATTCGATAGTTTTGGTTAAACTAAGGGACTCTTTCTTATAAACTAGTTTTCCAACGATACAATTATTACAATCGAACTATGCATACGAAGTCTGATCGTGAAAATTCTGATTCCTAATCGTTTGTCAGTCGAATTAGGTGATATTGAAAGGTCTGATTGATAAAATTCAATTTCCCTAGTTAAATTCGATAGTTTTCGTCAAACTAAGGGACTCTTTCTTATAAACTAGTTTTCCAACGATACAATTATTACAATCGAACTATGCATACGACGTCTGATCGTGAAAATTATTATTCATAATCGTTTGTTAGTCAAATTAGATGATATTGAACGGTCTGATTGATAAAATTCGAATTCCCCAGTTAAATTCGAAAGTTATGGTCAAACTAAGGGACTCTTTCTTATAAACTAACGATACAATTATTACAATCGAACTATGCATACGAAGTCTGATCGTGAAAATTCTGATTCCTAATCGTTTGTCAGACGAATTAGGTGATATTGAAAGGTCTGATTGATAAAATTTGATTTCCCTAATTAAATTCGATAGTTTTGGTCAAACTAAGGGACTCTTTCTTATTAACTAGTTTTCCAACGATACAGTTATTACGATCGAACTATGCATACGAAGTCTTATCGTGAAAATGCTGATTCCTAATCGTTTGTCAGTCCAATTAGCTGATATTGAACGGTCTGATTGATAAAATTCAATTTCCCTAGTTAAATTCGATAGTTTTAGTCAAACTAAGGGACTCTTTCTTATAAACTAGTTTTCCAACGATACAATTATTACGATCGAACTATGCATACAAAGTCGGATCGTGAAAATTCTGATTCCCAATCGTTTGTCAGTCCAATTAGGTGATATTGAACGGTTTGATTGATAAAATTTGAATTCCCCAGTTAAATTTGATAGTTTTGGTCAAACTAAGGGACTTTTTCTTATAAACTAGTATTCCAACGATACAATTATTACGATCGTGAAAATTCTGAATCCTAATCGTTTGTCAGTCCAATTAGGTGATATTGAACGGTCTGATTGATAAAATCGAATTCCCAAGTTAAATTCGATAGTTTTGGTCAAACTAAGGGACTCTTTCTTATAAACTAGTTTTCCAACGATACAATTATTACAATCGAACTATGCATACGAAGTCTGATCGTGAAAATTCTGATTCCTAATCGTTTGTCAGTCGAATTAGGTGATATTGAAAGGTCTGATTGATAAAATTCAATTTCCCTTGTTAAATTCGATAGTTTTCGTCAAACTAAGGGACTCTTTCGTATAAACTAGTTTTCCAACGATACAATTATTACAATCGAACTATGCATACGAAGTCTGATCGTGAAAATTATTATTCATAATCGTTTGTTAGTCAAATTAGATGATATTGAACGGTCTGATTGATAAAATTCGAATTCCCCAGTTAAATTCGAAAGTTATGGTTAAACTAAGGGACTCTTTCTTATAAACTAGTTTTCCAACGATACAATTATTACAATCGAACTATGCATACGAAGTCTGATGGTGAAAATTCTGAATCCTAATCGTTTGTCAGTCCAATTAGGTGATATTGAACGGTCTGATTGATAAAATCGAATTCCCAAGTTAAATTCGATAGTTTTGGTCAAACTAAGGGACTCTTTCTTATAAACTAGTTTTCCAACGATACAATTATTACAATCGAACTATGCATACGAAGTCTGATCGTGAAAATTCTGATTCATAATCGTTTATCAGTCGAATTAGGTGATATTGAACGGTCTGATTGATAAAATTCGATTTCCCTAGTTAAATTCGATAGTTTTGGTCAAACTAAGGGACTCTTTCTTATTAACTAGTTTTCCAACGATACAGTTATTACGATCGAACTATGCATACGAAGTCTTATCGTGAAAATTCTGATTCCTAATCGTTTGTCAATCCAATTAGGTGATATTGAACGGCCTGATTGATAAAATTCAATTTCCCTAGTTAAATTTGATAGTTTTGGTCAAACTAAGGGACTCTTTCATATAAACTAGTTTTCCAACGATACAGTTATTACGATCGAACTATGCATACGAAGTCTGAACGTGAAAATTCTGATTCCTAATCGTTTGGCAGTCCAATTAGGTGATATTGAACGGTCTGATTGATAAAATCGAATTCCCAAGTTAAATTCGATAGTTTTGGTCAAACTAAGGGACTCTTTCTTATAAACTAGTTTTCCAACGATACAATTATTACGATCGAACTATGCATACGAAGTCGGATCGTGAAAATTCTGATTCCCAATCGTTTGTCAGTCCAATTAGGTGATATTGAACGGTTTGATTGATAAAATTTGAAATCCCCAGTTAAATTCGATAGTTTTGGTCAAACTAAGGGACTCTTTCTTATTAACTAGTTTTCCAACGATACAGTTATTACGATCGAACTATGCATACGAAGTCTTATCGTGAAAATTTTGATTCCTAATGGGTTGTCAGTCCAATTAGGTGATATTGAACGGTCTGATTGATAAAAGTCGAATTCTCCAGTTAAATTTGATAGTTTTGGTCAAACAAAGGGACTATTTCTTATAAACTAGTTTTTCAACGATACAGTTATCACGATCGAACTATGCATACGAAGTCTGATCGTGAAAATTCTGATTCCTAATCGTTTGTCAGTCCAATTAGGTGATATTGAACGGTCTGATTGATAAAATTCGAATTATCAAGTTAAATTCGATAGTTTTGGTCAAACTAAGGGACTCTTTCTTATAAACTAGTTTTCCAACGATACAGTTATTACGATCGAAATATGCATACGAAGTCGGATCGTGAAAATTCTGATTCCCAATCGTTTGTCATTCCAATTAGGTGATATTAAATGGTCTGATTAATAAAATTCGAATTCCCCAATTAAATTCGATAGTTTTGGTCAAACTAAGGGACTCTTTCTTATAAACTAGTTTTCCAACGATACAGTTATTACGATCGAACTATGCATACGAAGTCGGATCGTGAAAATTCTGATTCCCAATCGTTTGTCATTCCAATTAGGTGTTATTGAACGGTCTGATTGATAAAATTTGAATTCCCCAGTTAAATTCGATAGTTTTGGTCAAACTAAGGGACTCTTTCTTATAAACTAGTTATCCAACGATACAGTTATTACGATTGAACTATGCATACGAAGTCTGATCGTGAAAATTCTGAGTCTTAACCGTTTGTCCGTCCAATTAGGTGATATTGAACGGTTTGATTGATAAAATTTGAATTCCCCAGTTAAATTCGATAGTTTTGGTCAAACTAAATGACTCTTTCTTATAAACTAGTTTTCCAACGATACAATTATTACAATCGAACTATGCATACGAAGTCTAATCGTGAAAATTTTGATTCCTAATCGTTTGTCAGTCCAATTAGGTGATATTGAACGGTCTGATTGATAAAATTCGAATTCCCAAGTTAAATTCGATAGTTTTGGTCAAACTAAGGGACTCTTTCTTATAAACTAGTTTTCCAACGATACAATTATTACGACCGAACTTTGCATTAGAAGTCGGATCGTGAAAATTCTGATTCCCAATCGTTTGTCAGTCCAATTAGGTGATATTGAACGGTTTGATTGATAAAATTTGAAATCCCCAGTTAAATTCGATAGTTTTGGTCAAACTAAGGGACTCTTTCTTATAAACTAGTTTTCCAACGATACAATTATTTTGATCGAACTATGCATACGACGTGGGATCATGAAAATTCTGATTCCCAATTGTTTGTCAGTCCAATTAGGTGATATTAAATGGTCCGATTAATAAAATTTGAATTCCCCAATTAAATTCGATAGTTTTGGTCAAACTAAGGGACTCTTTCTTATAAACTAGTTTTCCAACGATACAGTCATTACGATCGAACTATGCATACGAAGTCGGATCGTGAAAATTCTGATTACTAATCGTTTGTCATTCCAATTAGGTGTTACTGAACGGTCTGATTGATAAAATTTGAATTCCCCAGTTAAATTCCATAGTTTTGGTCAAACTAAATGACTCTTTCTTATAAACTAGTTATCCAACGATACAGTTATTACGATTGAACTATGCATACGAAGTCTGATTGTGAAAATTCTGATTCTTAACCGTTTGTCCGTCCAATTAGGTGATATTGAACGGTTTGATTGATAAAATTTGAATTCCCCAGTTAAATTTGATTGTTTTGGTCAAACTAAATGACTCTTTCTTATAAACTAGTTTTCCAACGATACAATTATTACAATCGAACTATGCATACGAAGTCTAATCGTGAAAATTCTGAATCCTAATCGTTTGTCAGTCCAATTAGGTGATATTGAACGGCCTGATTGATAAAATTCGAATTCCCAAGTTAAATTCGATAGTTTTGGTCAAACTAAGGGACTCTTTCTTATAAACTAGTTTTCCAACGATACAATTATTACGATCGAACTATCCATACGAAGTCGGATCGTGAAAATTCTGATTCCCAATCGTTTGTCAGTCCAATTAGGTGATATTGAACGGTTTGATTGATAAAATTTGAAATCCCCAGTTAAATTCGATAGTTTTGGTCAAACTAAGGGACTCTTTCTTATTAACTAGTTTTCCAACGATACAGTTATTACGATCGAACTATGCATACGAAGTCTTATCGTGAAAATTTTGATTCCTAATGGGTTGTCAGTCCAATTAGGTGATATTGAACGGTCTGATTGATAAAAGTCGAATTCCCCAGTTAAATTTGATAGTTTTGGTCAAACAAAGGGACTCTTTCTTATAAACTAGTTTTTCAACGATACAGTTATCACGATCGAACTATGCATACGAAGTCTGATCGTGAAAATTCTGATTCCTAATCGTTTGTCAGTCCAATTAGGTGATATTGAACGGTCTGATTGATAAAATTCGAATTATCAAGTTAAATTCGATAGTTTTGGTCAAACTAAGGGACTCTTTCTTATAAACTAGTTTTCCAACGATACAGTTATTACGATCGAACTATGCATACGAAGTCGGATCGTGAAAATTCTGATTCCCAATCGTTTGTCATTCCAATTAGGTGTTATTGAACGGTCTGATTGATAAAATTTGAATTCCCCAGTTAAATTCGATAGTTTTGGTCAAACTAAGGGACTCTTTCTTATAAACTAGTTATCCAACGATACAGTTATTACGATTGAACTATGCATACGAAGTCTGATCGTGAAAATTCTGAGTCTTAACCGTTTGTCCGTCCAATTAGGTGATATTGAACGGTTTGATTGATAAAATTTGAATTCCCCAGTTAAATTCGATAGTTTTGGTCAAACTAAATGACTCTTTCTTATAAACTAGTTTTCCAACGATACAATTATTACAATCGAACTATGCATACGAAGTCTAATCGTGAAAATTTTGATTCCTAATCGTTTGTCAGTCCAATTAGGTGATATTGAACGGTCTGATTGATAAAATTCGAATTCCCAAGTTAAATTCGATAGTTTTGGTCAAACTAAGGGACTCTTTCTTATAAACTAGTTTTCCAACGATACAATTATTACGACCGAACTTTGCATTAGAAGTCGGATCGTGAAAATTCTGATTCCCAATCGTTTGTCAGTCCAATTAGGTGATATTGAACGGTTTGATTGATAAAATTTGAAATCCCCAGTTAAATTCGATAGTTTTGGTCAAACTAAGGGACTCTTTCTTATAAACTAGTTTTCCAACGATACAATTATTTTGATCGAACTATGCATACGACGTGGGATCATGAAAATTCTGATTCCCAATTGTTTGTCAGTCCAATTAGGTGATATTAAATGGTCCGATTAATAAAATTTGAATTCCCCAATTAAATTCGATAGTTTTGGTCAAACTAAGGGACTCTTTCTTATAAACTAGTTTTCCAACGATACAGTCATTACGATCGAACTATGCATACGAAGTCGGATCGTGAAAATTCTGATTACTAATCGTTTGTCATTCCAATTAGGTGTTACTGAACGGTCTGATTGATAAAATTTGAATTCCCCAGTTAAATTCCATAGTTTTGGTCAAACTAAATGACTCTTTCTTATAAACTAGTTATCCAACGATACAGTTATTACGATTGAACTATGCATACGAAGTCTGATTGTGAAAATTCTGATTCTTAACCGTTTGTCCGTCCAATTAGGTGATATTGAACGGTTTGATTGATAAAATTTGAATTCCCCAGTTAAATTTGATTGTTTTGGTCAAACTAAATGACTCTTTCTTATAAACTAGTTTTCCAACGATACAATTATTACAATCGAACTATGCATACGAAGTCTAATCGTGAAAATTCTGAATCCTAATCGTTTGTCAGTCCAATTAGGTGATATTGAACGGCCTGATTGATAAAATTCGAATTCCCAAGTTAAATTCGATAGTTTTGGTCAAACTAAGGGACTCTTTCTTATAAACTAGTTTTCCAACGATACAATTATTACGATCGAACTATCCATACGAAGTCGGATCGTGAAAATTCTGATTCCCAATCGTTTGTCAGTCCAATTAGGTGATATTGAACGGTTTGATTGATAAAATTTGAAATCCCCAGTTAAATTCGATAGTTTTGGTCAAACTAAGGGACTCTTTCTTATTAACTAGTTTTCCAACGATACAGTTATTACGATCGAACTATGCATACGAAGTCTTATCGTGAAAATTTTGATTCCTAATGGGTTGTCAGTCCAATTAGGTGATATTGAACGGTCTGATTGATAAAAGTCGAATTCCCCAGTTAAATTTGATAGTTTTGGTCAAACAAAGGGACTCTTTCTTATAAACTAGTTTTTCAACGATACAGTTATCACGATCGAACTATGCATACGAAGTCTGATCGTGAAAATTCTGATTCCTAATCGTTTGTCAGTCCAATTAGGTGATATTGAACGGTCTGATTGATAAAATTCGAATTATCAAGTTAAATTCGATAGTTTTGGTCAAACTAAGGGACTCTTTCTTATAAACTAGTTTTCCAACGATACAGTTATTACGATCGAACTATGCATACGAAGTCGGATCGTGAAAATTCTGATTCCCAATCGTTTGTCATTCCAATTAGGTGTTATTGAACGGTCTGATTGATAAAATTTGAATTCCCCAGTTAAATTCGATAGTTTTGGTCAAACTAAGGGACTCTTTCTTATAAACTAGTTATCCAACGATACAGTTATTACGATTGAACTATGCATACGAAGTCTGATCGTGAAAATTCTGAGTCTTAACCGTTTGTCCGTCCAATTAGGTGATATTGAACGGTTTGATTGATAAAATTTGAATTCCGCAGTTAAATTCGATAGTTTTGGTCAAACTAAATGACTCTTTCTTATAAACTAGTTTTCCAACGATACAATTATTACAATCGAACTATGCATACGAAGTCTAATCGTGAAAATTTTGATTCCTAATCGTTTGTCAGTCCAATTAGGTGATATTGAACGGTCTGATTGATAAAATTCGAATTCCCAAGTTAAATTCGATAGTTTTGGTCAAACTAAGGGACTCTTTCTTATAAACTAGTTTTCCAACGATACAATTATTACGACCGAACTTTGCATTAGAAGTCGGATCGTGAAAATTCTGATTCCCAATCGTTTGTCAGTCCAATTAGGTGATATTGAACGGTTTGATTGATAAAATTTGAAATCCCCAGTTAAATTCGATAGTTTTGGTCAAACTAAGGGACTCTTTCTTATTAACTAGTTTTCCAACGATACAGTTATTACGATCGAACTATGCATACGAAGTTGGATCGTGAAAATTCTGATTCCCAATCGTTTGTCATTCCAATTAGGTGATATTAAATGGTCCGATTAATAAAATTTGAATTCCCCAATTAAATTCGATAGTTTTGGTCAAACTAAGGGACTCTTTCTTATAAACTAGTTTTCCAACGATACAGTCATTACGATCGAACTATGCATACGAAGTCGGATCGTGAAAATTCTGATTACTAATCGTTTGTCATTCCAATTAGGTGTTACTGAACGGCCTGATTGATAAAATTTGAATTCCCCAGTTAAATTCCATAGTTTTGGTCAAACTAAATGACTCTTTCTTATAAACTAGTTATCCAACGATACAGTTATTACGATTGAACTATGCATACGAAGTCTGATTGTGAAAATTCTGATTCTTAACCGTTTGTCCGTCCAATTAGGTGATATTGAACGGTTTGATTGATAAAATTTGAATTCCCCAGTTAAATTTGATTGTTTTGGTCAAACTAAATGACTCTTTCTTATAAACTAGTTTTCCAACGATACAATTATTACAATCGAACTATGCATACGAAGTCTAATCGTGAAAATTCTGAATCCTAATCGTTTGTCAGTCCAATTAGGTGATATTGAACGGCCTGATTGATAAAATTCGAATTCCCAAGTTAAATTCGATAGTTTTGGTCAAACTAAGGGACTCTTTCTTATAAACTAGTTTTCCAACGATACAATTATTACGATCGAACTATCCATACGAAGTCGGATCGTGAAAATTCTGATTCCCAATCGTTTGTCAGTCCAATTAGGTGATATTGAACGGTTTGATTGATAAAATTTGAAATCCCCAGTTAAATTCGATAGTTTTGGTCAAACTAAGGGACTCTTTCTTATTAACTAGTTTTCCAACGATACAGTTATTACGATCGAACTATGCATACGAAGTCTTATCGTGAAAATTTTGATTCCTAATGGGTTGTCAGTCCAATTAGGTGATATTGAACGGTCTGATTGATAAAATTAGAATTCCCAAGTTAAATTTGATAGTTTTGGTCAAACAAAGGGACTCTTTCTTATAAACTAGTTTTTCAACGATACAGTTATCACGATCGAACTATGCATACGAAGTCTGATCGTGAAAATTCTGATTCCTAATCGTTTGTCAGTCCAATTAGGTGATATTGAACGGTCTGATTGATAAAATTCGAATTATCAAGTTAAATTCGATAGTTTTGGTCAAACTAAGGGACTCTTTCTTATAAACTAGTTTTCCAACGATACAGTTATTACGATCGAACTATGCATACGAAGTCGGATCGTGAAAATTCTGATTCCCAATCGTTTGTCATTCCAATTAGGTGATATTAAATGGTCTGATTAATAAAATTCGAATTCCCCAATTAAATTCGATAGTTTTGGTCAAACTAAGGGACTCTTTCTTATAAACTAGTTTTCCAACGATACAGTTATTACGATCGAACTATGCATACGAAGTCGGATCGTGAAAATTCTGATTCCCAATCGTTTGTCATTCCAATTAGGTGTTATTGAACGGTCTGATTGATAAAATTTGAATTCCCCAGTTAAATTCGATAGTTTTGGTCAAACTAAGGGACTCTTTCTTATAAACTAGTTATCCAACGATACAGTTATTACGATTGAACTATGCATACGAAGTCTGATCGTGAAAATTCTGAGTCTTAACCGTTTGTCCGTCCAATTAGGTGATATTGAACGGTTTGATTGATAAAATTTGAATTCCCCAGTTAAATTCGATAGTTTTGGTCAAACTAAATGACTCTTTCTTATAAACTAGTTTTCCAACGATACAATTATTACAATCGAACTATGCATACGAAGTCTAATCGTGAAAATTTTGATTCCTAATCGTTTGTCAGTCCAATTAGGTGATATTGAACGGTCTGATTGATAAAATTCGAATTCCCAAGTTAAATTCGATAGTTTTGGTCAAACTAAGGGACTCTTTCTTATAAACTAGTTTTCCAACGATACAATTATTACGACCGAACTTTGCATTAGAAGTCGGATCGTGAAAATTCTGATTCCCAATCGTTTGTCAGTCCAATTAGGTGATATTGAACGGTTTGATTGATAAAATTTGAAATCCCCAGTTAAATTCGATAGTTTTGGTCAAACTAAAGGACTCTTTCTTATAAACTAGTTTTCCAACGATACAATTATTTTGATCGAACTATGCATACGACGTGGGATCATGAAAATTCTGATTCCCAATTGTTTGTCAGTCCAATTAGGTGATATTAAATGGTCCGATTAATAAAATTTGAATTCCCCAATTAAATTCGATAGTTTTGGTCAAACTAAGGGACTCTTTCTTATAAACTAGTTTTCCAACGATACAGTCATTACGATCGAACTATGCATACGAAGTCAGATCGTGAAAATTCTGATTACTAATCGTTTGTCATTCCAATTAGGTGTTACTGAACGGTCTGATTGATAAAATTTGAATTCCCCAGTTAAATTCGATAGTTTTGGTCAAACTAAATGACTCTTTCTTATAAACTAGTTATCCAACGATACAGTTATTACGATTGAACTATGCATACGACGTCTGATTGTGAAAATTCTGATTCTTAACCGTTTGTCCGTCCAATTAGGTGATATTGAACGGTTTGATTGATAAAATTTGAATTCCCCAGTTAAATTTGATTGTTTTGGTCAAACTAAATGACTCTTTCTTATAAACTAGTTTTCCAACGATACAATTATTACAATCGAACTATGCATACGAAGTCTAATCGTGAAAATTCTGAATCCTAATCGTTTGTCAGTCCAATTAGGTGATATTGAACGGCCTGATTGATAAAATTAGAATTCCCAAGTTAAATTCGATAGTTTTGGTCAAACTAAGGGACTCTTTCTTATAAACTAGTTTTCCAACGATACAATTATTACGATCGAACTATCCATACGAAGTCGGATCGTGAAAATTCTGATTCCCAATCGTTTGTCAGTCCAATTAGGTGATATTGAACGGTTTGATTGATAAAATTTGAAATCCCCAATTAAATTCGATAGTTTTGGTCAAACTAAGGGACTCTTTCTTATAAACTAGTTTTCCAACGATACAATTATTACAATCGAACAATGCATACGAAGTCTGATTGTGAAAATTTTGATTCATAATCGTTTGTTAGTCAAATTAGGTGATATTGAACGGTCTGATTGATAAAATTCGAATTCCCCAGTTAAATTCGAATGTTATGGTCAAACTAAGGGACTCTTTCTTATAAACTAGTTTTCCAACGATACAATTATTACAATCGAACTATGCATACGAAGTCTGATCGTGAAAATTCTGATTCCTAATCGTTTGTCAGTCCAATTAGGTGATATTGAACGGTCTGATTGATAAAATCGAATTCCCAAGTTAAATTCGATAGTTTTGGTCAAACTAAGGGACTCTTTCTTATAAACTAGTTTTCCAACGATACAATTATTACGATCGAACTATGCATACGAAGTCGGATCGTGAAAATTCTGATTCCCAATCGTTTGTCAGTCCAATTAGGTGATATTGAACGGTTTGATTGATAAAATTTGAAATCCCCAGTTAAATTCGATAGTTTTGGTCAAACTAAGGGACTCTTTCTTATTAACTAGTTTTCCAACGATACAGTTATTACGATCGAACTATGCATACGAAGTCTTATCGTGAAAATTCTGATTCCTAAAGGGTTGTCAGTCCAATTAGGTGATATTGAACGGTCTGATTGATAAAAGTCGAATTCCCCAGTTAAATTTGATAGTTTTGGTCAAACTAAGGGACTCTTTCTTATAAACTAGTTTTTCAACGATACAGTTATCACGATCGAACTATGCATACGAAGTCTGATCGTGAAAATTCTGATTCCTAATCGTTTGTCAGTCCAATTAGGTGATATTGAACGGTCTGATTGATAAAATTCGAATTACCAAGTTAAATTCGATAGTTTTGGTCAAACTAAGGGACTCTTTCTTATAAACTAGTTTTCCAACGATACAGTTATTACGATCGAACTATGCATACGAAGTCGGATCGTGAAAATTCTGATTCCCAATCGTTTGTCATTCCAATTAGGTGATATTAAATGGTCTGATTAATAAAATTCGAATTCCCCAATTAAATTCGATAGTTTTGGTCAAACTAAGGGACTCTTTCTTATAAACTAGTTTTCCAACGATACAGTTATTACGATCGAACTATGCATACGAAGTCGGATTGTGAAAATTCTGATTCCCAATCGTTTGTCATTCCAATTAGGTGTTATTGAACGGTCTGATTGATAAAATTTGAATTCCCCAGTTAAATTCGATAGTTTTGGTCAAACTAAGGGACTCTTTCTTATAAACTAGTTATCCAACGATACAGTTATTACGATTGAACTATGCATATGAAGTCTGATCGTGAAAATTCTGATTCTTAACCGTTTGTCCGTCCAATTAGGTGATATTGAACGGTTTGATTGATAATATTTGAATTCCCCAGTTAAATTCGATAGTTTTGGTCAAACTAAATGACTCTTTCTTATAAACTAGTTTTCCAACGATACAATTATTACAATCGAACTATGCATACGAAGTCTAATCGTGAAAATTCTGATTCCTAATCGTTTGTCAGTCCAATTAGGTGATATTGAACGGTCTGATTGATAAAATTCGAATTCCCAAGTTAAATTCGATAGTTTTGGTCAAACTAAGGGACTCTTTCTTATAAACTAGTTTTCCAACGATACAATTATTACGACCGAACTTTGCATTAGAAGTCGGATCGTGAAAATTCTGATTCCCAATCATTTGTCAGTCCAATTAGGTGATATTGAACGGTTTGATTGATAAAATTTGAAATCCCCAGTTAAATTGAATAGTTTTGGTCAAACTAAGGGACTCTTTCTTATAAACTAGTTTTCCAACGATACAATTATTTTGATCGAACTATGCATACGACGTGGGATCATGAAAATTCTGATTCCCAATTGTTTGTCAGTCCAATTAGGTGATATTAAATGGTCTGATTAATAAAATTTGAATTCCCCAATTAAATTCGATAGTTTTGGTCAAACTAAGGGACTCTTTCTTATAAACTAGTTTTCCAACGATACAGTCATTACGATCGAACTATGCATACGAAGTCGGATCGTGAAAATTCTGATTACTAATCGTTTGTCATTCCAATTAGGTGTTACTGAACGGTCTGATTGATAAAATTTGAATTCCCCAGTTAAATTCGATAGTTTTGGTCAAACTAAATGACTCTTTCTTATAAACTAGTTATCCAACGATACAGTTATTACGATTGAACTATGCATACGAAGTCTGATCGTGAAAATTCTGAATCCTAATCGTTTGTCAGTCCAATTAGGTGATATTGAACGGCCTGATTGATAAAATTCGAATTCCCAAGTTAAATTCGATAGTTTTGGTCAAACTAAGGGACTCTTTCTTATAAACTAGTTTTCCAACGATACAATTATTACGATCGAACTATCCATACGAAGTCGGATCGTGAAAATTCTGATTCCCAATCGTTTGTCAGTCCAATTAGGTGATATTGAACGGTTTGATTGATAAAATTTTAAATCCCCAGTTAAATTCGATAGTTTTGGTCAAACTTAGGGACTCTTTCTTATAAACTAGTTTTCCAACGATACAATTATTACAATCGAACAATGCATACGAAGTCTGATTGTGAAAATTTTGATTCATAATCGTTTGTTAGTCAAATTAGGTGATATTGAACGGTCTGATTGATAAAATTCGAATTCCCCAGTTAAATTCGAATGTTATGGTCAAACTAAGGGACTCTTTCTTATAAACTAGTTTTCCAACGATACAATTATTACAATCGAACTATGCATACGAAGTCTGATCGTGAAAATTCTGATTCCTAATCGTTTGTCAGTCCAATTAGGTGATATTGAACGGTCTGATTGATAAAATCGAATTCCCAAGTTAAATTCGATAGTTTTGGTCAAACTAAGGGACTCTTTCTTATAAACTAGTTTTCCAACGATACAATTATTACGATCGAACTATGCATACGAAGTCGGATCGTGAAAATTCTGATTCCCAATCGTTTGTCAGTCCAATTAGGTGATATTGAACGGTTTGATTGATAAAATTTGAAATCCCCAGTTAAATTCGATAGTTTTGGTCAAACTAAGGGACTCTTTCTTATTAACTAGTTTTCCAACGATACAGTTATTACGATCGAACTATGCATACGAAGTCTTATCGTGAAAATTCTGATTCCAAATGGGTTGTCAGTCCAATTAGGTGATATTGAACGGTCTGATTGATAAAAGTCGAATTCCCCAGTTAAATTTGATAGTTTTGGTCAAACTAAGGGACTCTTTCTTATAAACTAGTTTTTCAACGATACAGTTATCACGATCGAACTATGCATACGAAGTCTGATCGTGAAAATTCTGATTCCTAATCGTTTGTCAGTCCAATTAGGTGATATTGGACGGTCTGATTGATAAAATTCGAATTACCAAGTTAAATTCGATAGTTTTGGTCAAACTAAGGGACTCTTTCTTATAAACTAGTTTTCCAACGATACAGTTATTACGATCGAACTATGCATACAAAGTCGGATCGTGAAAATTCTGATTCCCAATCGTTTGTCATTCCAATTAGGTGATATTAAATGGTCTGATTAATAAAATTCGAATTCCCCAATTAAATTCGATAGTTTTGGTCAAAGTAAGGGACTCTTTCTTATAAACTAGTTTTCCAACGATACAATTATTACGATCGAACTATCCATACGAAGTCGGATCGTGAAAATTCTGATTCCCAATCGTTTGTCAGTCCAATTAGGTGATATTGAACGGTTTGATTGATAAAATTTGAAATCCCCAGTTAAATTCGATAGTTTTGGTCAAACTTAGGGACTCTTTCTTATAAACTAGTTTTCCAACGATACAATTATTACAATCGAACAATGCATACGAAGTCTGATTGTGAAAATTTTGATTCATAATCGTTTGTTAGTCAAATTAGGTGATATTGAACGGTCTGATTGATAAAATTCGAATTCCCCAGTTAAATTCGAATGTTATGGTCAAACTAAGGGACTCTTTCTTATAAACTAGTTTTCCAACGATACAATTATTACAATCGAACTATGCATACGAAGTCTGATCGTGAAAATTCTGATTCCTAATCGTTTGTCAGTCCAATTAGGTGATATTGAACGGTCTGATTGATAAAATCGAATTCCCAAGTTAAATTCGATAGTTTTGGTCAAACTAAGGGACTCTTTCTTATAAACTAGTTTTCCAACGATACAATTATTACGATCGAACTATGCATACGAAGTCGGATCGTGAAAATTCTGATTCCCAATCGTTTGTCAGTCCAATTAGGTGATATTGAACGGTTTGATTGATAAAATTTGAAATCCCCAGTTAAATTCGATAGTTTTGGTCAAACTAAGGGACTCTTTCTTATTAACTAGTTTTCCAACGATACAGTTATTACGATCGAACTATGCATACGAAGTCTTATCGTGAAAATTCTGATTCCTAATGGGTTGTCAGTCCAATTAGGTGATATTGAACGGTCTGATTGATAAAAGTCGAATTCCCCAGTTAAATTTGATAGTTTTGGTCAAACTAAGGGACTCTTTCTTATAAACTAGTTTTTCAACGATACAGTTATCACGATCGAACTATGCATACGAAGTCTGATCGTGAAAATTCTGATTCCTAATCGTTTGTCAGTCCAATTAGGTGATATTGGACGGTCTGATTGATAAAATTCGAATTACCAAGTTAAATTCGATAGTTTTGGTCAAACTAAGGGACTCTTTCTTATAAACTAGTTTTCCAACGATACAGTTATTACGATCGAACTATGCATACAAAGTCGGATCGTGAAAATTCTGATTCCCAATCGTTTGTCATTCCAATTAGGTGATATTAAATGGTCTGATTAATAAAATTCGAATTCCCCAATTAAATTCGATAGTTTTGGTCAAAGTAAGGGACTCTTTCTTATAAACTAGTTTTCCAACGATACAGTTATTACGATCGAACTATGCATACGAAGTCGGATCGTGAAAATTCTGATTCCCAATCGTTTGTCATTCCAATTAGGTGTTATTGAACGGTCTGATTGATAAAATTTGAATTCCCCAGTTAAATTCGATAGTTTTGGTCAAACTAAGGGACTCTTTCTTATAAACTAGTTATCCAACGATACAGTTATTACGATTGAACTATGCATACGAAGTCTGATCGTGAAAATTCTGATTCTTAACCGTTTGTCCGTCCAATTAGGTGATATTGAACGGTTTGATTGATAAAATTTGAATTCCCCAGTTAAATTCGATAGTTTTGGTCAAACTAAATGACTCTTTCTTATAAACTAGTTTTCCAACGATACAATTATTACAATCGAACTATGCATACGAAGTCTAATCGTGAAAATTCTGATTCCTAATCGTTTGTCAGTCCAATTAGGTGATATTGAACGGTCTGATTGATAAAATTCGAATTCCCAAGTTAAATTCGATAGTTTTGGTCAAACTAAGGGACTCTTTCTTATAAACTAGTTTTCCAACGATACAATTATTACGACCGAACTTTGCATTAGAAGTCGGATCGTGAAAATTCTGATTCCCAATCGTTTGTCAGTCCAATTAGGTGATATTGAACGGTTTGATTGATAAAATTTGAAATCCCCAGTTAAATTGAATAGTTTTGGTCAAACTAAGGGACTCTTTCTTATAAACTAGTTTTCCAACGATACAATTATTTTGATCGAACTATGCATACGACGTGGGATCATGAAAATTCTGATTCCCAATTGTTTGTCAGTCCAATTAGGTGATATTAAATGGTCTGATTAATAAAATTTGAATTCCCCAATTAAATTCGATAGTTTTGGTCAAACTAAGGGACTCTTTCTCATAACCTAGTTTTCCAACGATACAGTTATTACGATCGAACTATGCATACGAAGTCGGATCGTGAAAATTCTGATTCCCAATCGTTTGTCATTCCAATTAGGTGTTATTGAACGGTCTGATAGATAAAATTTGAATTCCCCAGTTAAATTCGATAGTTTTGGTCAAACTAAATGACTCTTTCTTATAAACTAGTTATCCAACGATATAGTTATTACGATTGAACTATGCATACGAAGTCTGATCGTGAAAATTCTGAGTCTTAACCGTTTGTCCGTCCAATTAGGTGATATTGAACGGTTTGATTGATAAAATTTGAATTCCCCAGTTAAATTCAATAGTTTTGGTCAAACTAAATGACTCTTTCTTATAAACTAGTTTTCCAACGATACAATTATTACAATCGAACTATGCATACGAAGTCTAATCCTGAAAATTCTGATTCCTAATCGTTTGTCAGTCCAATTAGGTGATATTGAACGGTCTGATTGATAAAATTCGAATTCCCAAGTTAAATTCGATAGTTTTGGTCAAACTAAGGGACTCTTTCTTATAAACTAGTTTTCCAACGATACAATTATTACGAACGAACTATCCATACGAAGTCGGATCGTGAAAATTCTGATTCCCAATCGTTTGTCAGTCCAATTAGGTGATATTGAACGGTTTGATTGATAAAATTTGAAATCCCCAGTTAAATTCGATAGTTTTGGTCAAACTAAGGGACTCTTTCTTATAAACTAGTTTTCCAACGATACAATTATTACAATCGAACAATGCATACGAAGTCTGATCGTGAAAATTTTGATTCATAATCGTTTGTTAGTCAAATTAGGTGATATTGAACGGTATGATTGATAAAATTCGAATTCCCCAGTTAAATTCGAAAGTTATGGTCAAACTAAGGGACTCTTTCTTATAAACTAGTTTTCCAACGATACAATTATTACAATCGAACTATGCATACGAAGTCTGATCGTGAAAATTCTGATTCCTAATCGTTTGTCAGTCCAATTAGGTGATATTGAACGGTCTGATTGATAAAATCGAATTCCCAAGTTAAATTCGATAGTTTTGGTCAAACTAAGGGACTATTTCTTATAAACTAGTTTTCCAACGATACAATTATTACGATCGAACTATGCATACGAAGTCGGATCGTGAAAATTCTGATTCCCAATCGTTTGTCAGTCCAATTAGGTGATATTGAACGGTTTGATTGATAAAATTTGAAATCCCCAGTTAAATTCGATAGTTTTGGTCAAACTAAGGGACTCTTTCTTATTAACTAGTTTTCCAACGATACAGTTATTACGATCGAACTATGCATACGAAGTCGGATCGTAAAAATTCTGATTCCCAATCGTTTGTCATTCCAATTAGGTGTTATTGAACGGTCTGATTGATAAAATTTGAATTCCCCAGTTAAATTCGATAGTTTTGGTCAAACTAAGGGACTCTTTCTTATAAACTAGTTATCCAACGATACAGTTATTACGATTGAACTATGCATACGAAGTCTGATCGTGAAAATTCTGATTCTTATCCGTTTGTCCGTCCAATTAGGTGATATTGAACGGTTTGATTGATAAAATTTGAATTCCCCAGTTAAATTCGATAGTTTTGGTCAAACTAAATGACTCTTTCTTATAAACTAGTTTTCCAACGATACAATTATTACAATCGAACTATGCATACGAAGTCTAATCGTGAAAATTTTGATTCCTAATCGTTTGTCAATCCAATTAGGTGATATTGAACGGTCTGATTGATAAAATTCGAATTCCCAAGTTAAATTCGATAGTTTTGGTCAAACTAAGGGACTCTTTCTTATAAACTAGTTTTCCAACGATACAATTATTACGACCGAACTTTGCATTAGAAGTCGGATCGTGACAATTCTGATTCCCAATCGTTTGTCAGTCGAATTAGGTGATATTGAACGGTTTGATTGATAAAATTTGAAATCCCCAGTTAAATTCGATAGTTTTGGTCAAACTAAGGGACTCTATCTTATAAACTAGTTTTCCAACGATACAATTATTTTGATCGAACTATGCATACGACGTGGGATCATGAAAATTCTGATTCCCAATTGTTTGTCAGTCCAATTAGGTGATATTAAATGGTCCGATTAATAAAATTTGAATTCCCCAATTAAATTCGATAGTTTTGGTCAAACTAAGGGACTCTTTCTTATAAACTAGTTTTCCAACGATACAGTCATTACGATCGAACTATGCATACGAAGTCGGATCGTGAAAATTCTGATTACTAATCGTTTGTCATTCTAATTAGGTTTTACTGAACGGTCTGATTGATAAAATTTGAATTCCCCAGGTAAATTCGATAGTTTTGGTCAAACTAAATGACTCTTTCTTATAAACTAGTTATCCAACGATACAGTTATTACGATTGAACTATGCATACGAAGTTTGATTGTGAAAATTCTGATTCTTAACCGTTTGTCCGTCCAAATATGTGATATTGAACGGTTTGATTGATAAAATTTGAATTCCCCAGTTAAATTTGATTGTTTTGGTCAAACTAAATGACTCTTTCTTATAAACTAGTTTTCCAACGATACAATTATTACAATCGAACTATGCATACGAAGTCTAACCGTGAAAATTCTGAATCCTAATCGTTTGTCAGTCCAATTAGGTGATATTGAACGGCCTGATTGATAAAATTCGAATTCCCAAGTTAAATTCGATAGTTTTGGTCAAACTAAGGGACTCTTTCTTATAAACTAGTTTTCCAACGATACAATTATTACGAACGAACTATCCATACGAAGTCGGATCGTGAAAATTCTGATTCCCAATCGTTTGTCAGTCCAATTAGGTGATATTGAACGGTTTGATTGATAAAATTTGAAATCCCCAGTTAAATTCGATAGTTTTGGTCAAACTAAGGGACTCTTTCTTATAAACTAGTTTTCCAACGATACAATTATTACAATCGAACAATGCATACGAAGTCTGATCGTGAAAATTTTAATTCATAATCGTTTGTTAGTCAAATTAGGTGATATTGAACGGCCTGATTGATAAAATTCGAATTCCCAAGTTAAATTCGATAGTTTTGGTCAAACTAAGGGACTCTTTCTTATAAACTAGTTTTCCAACGATACAATTATTACGATCGAACTATGCATACGAAGTCGGATCGTGAAAATTCTGATTCCCAATCGTTTGTCAGTCCAATTAGGTGATATTGAACGGTTTGATTGATAAAATTTGAAATCCCCAGTTAAATTCGATAGTTTTGGTCAAACTAAGGGACTCTTTCTTATAAACTAGTTTTCCAACGATACAATTATTTTGATCGAACTATGCATACGACGTGGGATCATGAAAATTCTGATTCCCAATTGTTTGTCAGTCCAATTAGGTGATATTAAATGGTCCGATTAATAAAATTTGAATTCCCCAATTAAATTCGATAGTTTTGGTCAAACTAAGGGACTCTTTCTTATAAACTAGTTTTCCAACGATACAGTCATTACGATCGAACTATGCATACGAAGTCGGATCGTGAAAATTCTGATTACTAATCGTTTGTCATTCCAATTAGGTGTTACTGAACGGTCTGATTGATAAAATTTGAATTCCCTAGTTAAATTCGATAGTTTTGGTCAAACTAAATGACTCTTTCTTATAAACTAGTTATCCAACGATACAGTTATTACGATTGAACTATGCATACGAAGTCTGATTGTGAAAATTCTGATTCTTAACCGTTTGTCCGTCCAATTAGGTGATATTGAACGGTTTGATTGATAAAATTTGAATTCCCCAGTTAAATTTGATTGTTTTGGTCAAACTAAATGACTCTTTCTTATAAACTAGTTTTCCAACGATACAATTATTACAATCGAACTATGCATACGAAGTCTAATCGTGAAAATTCTGAATCCTAATCGTTTGTCAGTCCAATTAGGTGATATTGAACGGCCTGATTGATAAAATTCGAATTCCCAAGTTAAATTCGATAGTTTTGGTCAAACTAAGGGACTCTTTCTTATAAACTAGTTTTCCAACGATACAATTATTACGAACGAACTATCCATACGAAGTCGGATCGTGAAAATTCTTATTCCCAATCGTTTGTCAGTCCAATTAGGTGATATTGAACGGTTTGATTGATAAAATTTGAAATCCCCAGTTAAATTCGATAGTTTTGGTCAAACTAAGGGACTCTTTCTTATAAACTAGTTTTCCAACGATACAATTATTACAATCGAACAATGCATACGAAGTCTGATCGTGAAAATTTTGATTCATAATCGTTTGTTAGTCAAATTAGGTGATATTGAACGGTCTGATTGATAAAATTCGAATTCCCCAGTTAAATTCGAAAGTTATGGTCAAACTAAGGGACTCTTTCTTATAAACTAGTTTTCCAACGATACAATTATTACAATCGAACTATGCATACGAAGTCTGATCGTGAAAATTATGATTCCTAATCGTTTGTCAGTCCAATTAGGTGATATTGAACGGTCTGATTGATAAAATCGAATTCCCAAGTTAAATTCGATAGTTTTGGTCAAACTAAATGACTCTTTCTTATAAACTAGTTTTCCAACGATACAATTATTACAATCGAACTATGCATACGAAGTCTAATCGTGAAAATTCTGAATCCTAATCGTTTGTCAGTCCAATTAGGTGATATTGAACGGTTTGATTGATAAAATTTGAATTCCCCAGTTAAATTTGATTGTTTTGGTCAAACTAAATGACTCTTTCTTATAAACTAGTTTTCCAACGATACAATTATTACAATCGAACTATGCATACGAAGTCTAATCGTGAAAATTCTGAATCCTAATCGTTTGTCAGTCCAATTAGGTGATATTGAACGGCCTGATTGATAAAATTCGAATTCCCAAGTTAAATTCGATAGTTTTGGTCAAACTAAGGGACTCTTTCTTATAAACTAGTTTTCCAACGATACAATTATTACGAACGAACTATCCATACGAAGTCGGATCGTGAAAATTCTTATTCCCAATCGTTTGTCAGTCCAATTAGGTGATATTGAACGGTTTGATTGATAAAATTTGAAATCCCCAGTTAAATTCGATAGTTTTGGTCAAACTAAGGGACTCTTTCTTATAAACTAGTTTTCCAACGATACAATTATTACAATCGAACAATGCATACGAAGTCTGATCGTGAAAATTTTGATTCATAATCGTTTGTTAGTCAAATTAGGTGATATTGAACGGTCTGATTGATAAAATTCGAATTCCCCAGTTAAATTCGAAAGTTATGGTCAAACTAAGGGACTCTTTCTTATAAACTAGTTTTCCAACGATACAATTATTACAATCGAACTATGCATACGAAGTCTGATCGTGAAAATTATGATTCCTAATCGTTTGTCAGTCCAATTAGGTGATATTGAACGGTCTGATTGATAAAATCGAATTCCCAAGTTAAATTCGATAGTTTTGGTCAAACTAAGGGACTCTTTCTTATAAACTAGTTTTCCAACGATACAATTATTACGATCGAACTATGCATACGAAGTCGGATCGTGAAAATTCTGATTCCCAATCGTTTGTCAGTCCAATTAGGTGATATTGAACGGTTTGATTGATAAAATTTGAAATCCCCGGTTAAATTCGATAGTTTTGGTCAAACTAAGGGACTCTTTCTTATTAACTAGTTTTCCAACGATACAGTTATTACGATCGAACTATGCATACGAAGTCTTATCGTGAAAATTCTGATTCCTAATGGGTTGTCAGTCCAATTAGGTGATATTGAACGGTCTGATTGACAAAAGTCGAATTCCCCAGTTAAATTTGATAGTTTTGGTCAAACTAAGGGACTCTTTCTTATAAACTAGTTTTTCAACGATACAGTTATCACGATCGAACTATGCATACGAAGTCTGATCGTGAAAATTCTGATTCCTAATCGTTTGTCAGTCCAATTAGGTGATATTGGACGGTCTGATTGATAAAATTCGAATTACCAAGTTAAATTCGATAGTTTTGGTCAAACTAAGGGACTCTTTCTTATAAACTAGTTTTCCAACGATACAGTTATTACGATCGAACTATGCATACAAAGTCGGATCGTGAAAATTCTGATTCCCAATCGTTTGTCATTCCAATTAGGTGATATTAAATGGTCTGATTAATAAAATTCGAATTCCCCAATTAAATTCGATAGTTTTGGTCAAACTAAGGGACTCTTTCTTATAAACTAGTTTTCCAACGATACAGTTATTACGATCGAACTATGCATACGAAGTCGGATCGTGAAAATTCTGATTCCCAATCGTTTGTCATTCCAATTAGGTGTTATTGAACGGTCTGATTGATAAAATTTGAATTCCCCAGTTAAATTCGATAGTTTTGGTCAAACTAAGGGACTCTTTCTTATAAACTAGTTATCCAACGATACAGTTATTACGATTGAACTATGCATACGAAGTCTGATCGTGAAAATTCTTATTCTTAACCGTTTGTCCGTCCAATTAGGTGATATTGAACGGTTTGATTGATAAAATTTGAATTCCCCAGTTAAATTCGATAGTTTTGGTCAAACTAATTGACTCTTTCTTATAAACTAGTTTTCCAACGATACAATTATTACAATCAAACTATGCATACGAAGTCTAATCGTGAAAATTCTGATTCCTAATCGTTTGTCAGTCCAATTAGGTGATATTGAACGGTCTGATTGATAAAATTTGAATTCCCAAGTTAAATTCGATAGTTTTGGTCAAACTAAGGGACTCTTTCTTATAAAATAGTTTTCCAACGATACAATTATTACGACCGAACTTTGCATTAGAAGTCGGATCGTGAAAATTCTGATTCCCAATCGTCTGTCAGTCCAATTAGGTGATATTGAACGGTTTGATTGATAAAATTTGAAATCCCCAGTTAAATTGAATAGTTTTGGTCAAACAAAGGGACTCTTTCTTATAAACTAGTTTTCCAACGATACAATTATTTTGATCGAATTATGCATACGACGTGGGATCATGAAAATTCTGATTCCCAATTGTTTGTCAGTCCAATTAGGGGATATTAAATGGTCTGATTATTAAAATTTGAATTCCCCAATTAAATTCGATAGTTTTGGTCAAACTAAGGGACTCTTTCTTATAACCTAGTTTTCCAACGATACAGTTATTACGATCGAACTATGCATACGGATCGTGAAAATTCTGATTCCCAATCGTTTGTCATTCCAATTAGGTGTTATTGAACGGTCTGATAGATAAAATTTGAATTCCCCAGTTAAATTCGATAGTTTTGGTCAAACTAAATGACTCTTTCTTATAAACTAGTTATCCAACGATACAGTTATTACGATTGAACTATGCATACGAAGTCTGATCGTGAAAATTCTGAGTCTTAACCGTTTGTCCGTCCAATTAGGTGATATTGAACGGTTTGATTGATAAAATTTGAATTCCCCAGTTAAATTCAATAGTTTTGGTCAAACTAAATGACTCTTTCTTATAAACTAGTTTTCCAACAATACAATTATTACAATCGAACTATGCATACGAAGTCTAATCCTGAAAATTCTGATTCCTAATCGTTTGTCAGTCCAATTAGCTGATATTGAACGGTCTGATTGATAAAATTCGAATTCCCAAGTTAAATTCGATAGTTTTGGTCAAACTAAGGGACTCTTTCTTATAAACTAGTTTTCCAACGATACAATTATTACGAACGAACTATCCATACGAAGTCGGATCGTGAAAATTCTGATTCCCAATCGTTTGTCAGTCCAATTAGGTGATATTGAACGGTTTGATTGATAAAATTTGAAATCCCCAGTTAAATTCGATAGTTTTGGTCAAACTAAGGGACTCTTTCTTATAAACTAGTTTTCCAACGATACAATTATTACAATCGAACAATGCATACGAAGTCTGATCGTGAAAATTTTGACTCATAATCGTTTGTTAGTCAAATTAGGTGATATTGAACGGTATGATTGATAAAATTCGAATTCCCCAGTTAAATTCGAAAGTTATGGTCAAACTAAGGGACTCTTTCTTATAAACTAGTTTTCCAACGATACAATTATTATAATCGAACTATGCATACGAAGTCTGATCGTGAAAATTCTGATTCCTAATCGTTTGTCAGTCCAATTAGGTGATATTGAACGGTCTGATTGATAAAATCGAATTCCCAAGTTAAATTCGATAGTTTTGGTCAAACTAAGGGACTCTTTCTTATAAACTAGTTTTCCAACGATACAATTATTACGATCGAACTATGCATACGAAGTCGGATCGTGAAAATTCTGATTCCCAATCGTTTGTCAGTCCAATTAGGTGATATTGAACGGTTTGATTGATAAAATTTGAAATCCCCAGTTAAATTCGATAGTTTTGGTCAAACTAAGGGACTCTTTCTTATTAACTAGTTTTCCAACGATACAGTTATTACGATCGAACTATGCATACGAAGTCTTATCGTGAAAATTCTGATTCCTAATGGGTTGTCAGTCCAATTAGGTGATATTGAACGGTCTGATTGATAAAAGTCGAATTCCCCAGTTAAATTTGATAGTTTTGGTCAAACTAAGGGACTCTTTCTTATAAACTAGTTTTTCAACGATACAGTTATCACGATCGAACTATGCATACGAAGTCTGATCGTGAAAATTCTGATTCCTAATCGTTTGTCAGTCCAATTAGGTGATATTGAACGGTCTGATTGATAAAATTCGAATTACCAAGTTAAATTCGATAGTTTTGGTCAAACTAAGGGACTCTTTCTTATAAACTAGTTTTCCAACGATACAGTTATTACGATAGAACTATGCATACGAAGTCGGATCGTGAAAATTCTGATTCCCAATCGTTTGTCATTCCAATTAGGTGATATTAAATGGTCTGATTAATAAAATTCGAATTCCCCAATTAAATTCGATAGTTTTGGTCAAACTAAGGGACTCTTTCTTATAAACTAGTTTTCCAACGATACAGTTATTACGATCGAACTATGCATACGAAGTCGGATCGTGAAAATTCTGATTCCCAATCGTTTGCCATTCCAATTAGGTGTTATTGAACGGTCTGATTGATAAAATTTGAATTCCCCAGTTAAATTCGATAGTTTTGGTCAAACTAAGGGACTCTTTCTAATAAACTAGTTTTCCAACGATACAATTATTACAATCGAACTATGCATACGAAGTCTAATCGTGAAAATTTTGATTCCTAATCGTTTGTCAGTCCAATTAGGTGATATTGAACGGTCTGATTGATAAAATTCGAATTCCCAAGTTAAATTCGATAGTTTTGGTCAAACTAAGGGACTCTTTCTTATAAACTAGTTTTCCAACGATACAATTATTACGACCGAACTTTGCATTAGAAGTCGGATCGTGAAAATTCTGATTCCCAATCGTTTGTCAGTCCAATTAGGTGATTTTGCACGGTTTGATTGATAAAATTTGAAATCCCCAGTTAAATTCGATAGTTTTGGTCAAACTAAGGGACTCTTTCTTATAAACTAGTTTTCCAACGATACAATTATTTTGATCGAACTATGCATACGACGTGGGATCATGAAAATTCTGATTCCCAATTGTTTGTCAGTCCAATTAGGTGATATTAAATGGTCCGATTAATAAAATTTGAATTCCCCAATTAAATTCGATAGTTTTGGTCAAACTAAGGGACTCTTTCTTATAAACTAGTTTTCCAACGATACAGTCATTACGATCGAACTATGCATACGAAGTCGGATCGTGAAAATTCTGATTACTAATCGTTTGTCATTCCAATTAGGTGTTACTGAACGGTCTGATTGATAAAATTTGAATTCCCCAGTTAAATTCGATAGTTTTGGTCAAACTAAATGACTCTTTCTTATAAACTAGTTATCCAACGATACAGTTATTACGATTGAACTATGCATACGAAGTCTGATTGTGAAAATTCCGATTCTTTACCGTTTGTCCGTCCAATTAGGTGATATTGAACGGTTTGATTGATAAAATTTGAATTCCCCAGTTAAATTTGATTGTTTTGGTCAAACTAAATGACTCTTTCTTATAAACTAGTTTTCCAACGATACAGTTATTACGATCGAACTATGCATACGAAGTCTTATCGTGAAAATTCTGATTCCTAATGGGTTGTCAGTCCAATTAGGTGATATTGAACGGTCTGATTGATAAAAGTCGAATTCCCCAGTTAAATTTGATAGTTTTGGTCAAACTAAGGGACTCTTTCTTATAAACTAGTTTTTCAACGATACAGTTATCACGATCGAACTATGCATACGAAGTCTGATCGTGAAAATTCTGATTCCTAATCGTTTGTCAGTCCAATTAGGTGATATTGAACGGTCTGATTGATAAAATTCGAATTACCAAGTTAAATTCGATAGTTTTGGTCAAACTAAGGGACTCTTTCTTATAAACTAGTTTTCCAACGATACAGTTATTACGATAGAACTATGCATACGAAGTCGGATCGTGAAAATTCTGATTCCCAATCGTTTGTCATTCCAATTAGGTGATATTAAATGGTCTGATTAATAAAATTCGAATTCCCCAATTAAATTCGATAGTTTTGGTCAAACTAAGGGACTCTTTCTTATAAACTAGTTTTCCAACGATACAGTTATTACGATCGAACTATGCATACGAAGTCGGATCGTGAAAATTCTGATTCCCAATCGTTTGTCATTCCAATTAGGTGTTATTGAACGGTCTGATTGATAAAATTTGAATTCCCCAGTTAAATTCGATAGTTTTGGTCAAACTAAGGGACTCTTTCTAATAAACTAGTTTTCCAACGATACAATTATTACAATCGAACTATGCATACGAAGTCTAATCGTGAAAATTTTGATTCCTAATCGTTTGTCAGTCCAATTAGGTGATATTGAACGGTCTGATTGATAAAATTCGAATTCCCAAGTTAAATTCGATAGTTTTGGTCAAACTAAGGGACTCTTTCTTATAAACTAGTTTTCCAACGATACAATTATTACGACCGAACTTTGCATTAGAAGTCGGATCGTGAAAATTCTGATTCCCAATCGTTTGTCAGTCCAATTAGGTGATTTTGCACGGTTTGATTGATAAAATTTGAAATCCCCAGTTAAATTCGATAGTTTTGGTCAAACTAAGGGACTCTTTCTTATAAACTAGTTTTCCAACGATACAATTATTTTGATCGAACTATGCATACGACGTGGGATCATGAAAATTCTGATTCCCAATTGTTTGTCAGTCCAATTAGGTGATATTAAATGGTCCGATTAATAAAATTTGAATTCCCCAATTAAATTCGATAGTTTTGGTCAAACTAAGGGACTCTTTCTTATAAACTAGTTTTCCAACGATACAGTAATTACGATCGAACTATGCATACGAAGTCGGATCGTGAAAATTCTGATTACTAATCGTTTGTCATTCCAATTAGGTGTTACTGAACGGTCTGATTGATAAAATTTGAATTCCCCAGTTAAATTCGATAGTTTTGGTCAAACTAAATGACTCTTTCTTATAAACTAGTTATCCAACGATACAGTTATTACGATTGAACTATGCATACGAAGTCTGATTGTGAAAATTCCGATTCTTTACCGTTTGTCCGTCCAATTAGGTGATATTGAACGGTTTGATTGATAAAATTTGAATTCCCCAGTTAAATTTGATTGTTTTGGTCAAACTAAATGACTCTTTCTTATAAACTAGTTTTCCAACGATACAGTTATTACGATCGAACTATGCATACGAAGTCGGATCGTGAAAATTCTGATTCCCAATCGTTTGCCATTCCAATTAGGTGTTATTGAACGGTCTGATTGATAAAATTTGAATTCCCCAGTTAAATTCGATAGTTTTGGTCAAACTAAGGGACTCTTTCTAATAAACTAGTTTTCCAACGATACAATTATTACAATCGAACTATGCATACGAAGTCTAATCGTGAAAATTTTGATTCCTAATCGTTTGTCAGTCCAATTAGGTGATATTGAACGGTCTGATTGATAAAATTCGAATTCCCAAGTTAAATTCGATAGTTTTGGTCAAACTAAGGGACTCTTTCTTATAAACTAGTTTTCCAACGATACAATTATTACGACCGAACTTTGCATTAGAAGTCGGATCGTGAAAATTCTGATTCCCAATCGTTTGTCAGTCCAATTAGGTGATTTTGCACGGTTTGATTGATAAAATTTGAAATCCCCAGTTAAATTCGATAGTTTTGGTCAAACTAAGGGACTCTTTCTTATAAACTAGTTTTCCAACGATACAATTATTTTGATCGAACTATGCATACGACGTGGGATCATGAAAATTCTGATTCCCAATTGTTTGTCAGTCCAATTAGGTGATATTAAATGGTCCGATTAATAAAATTTGAATTCCCCAATTAAATTCGATAGTTTTGGTCAAACTAAGGGACTCTTTCTTATAAACTAGTTTTCCAACGATACAGTCATTACGATCGAACTATGCATACGAAGTCGGATCGTGAAAATTCTGATTACTAATCGTTTGTCATTCCAATTAGGTGTTACTGAACGGTCTGATTGATAAAATTTGAATTCCCCAGTTAAATTCGATAGTTTTGGTCAAACTAAATGACTCTTTCTTATAAACTAGTTATCCAACGATACAGTTATTACGATTGAACTATGCATACGAAGTCTGATTGTGAAAATTCCGATTCTTTACCGTTTGTCCGTCCAATTAGGTGATATTGAACGGTTTGATTGATAAAATTTGAATTCCCCAGTTAAATTTGATTGTTTTGGTCAAACTAAATGACTCTTTCTTATAAACTAGTTTTCCAACGATACAGTTATTACGATCGAACTATGCATACGAAGTCTTATCGTGAAAATTCTGATTCCTAATGGGTTGTCAGTCCAATTAGGTGATATTGAACGGTCTGATTGATAAAAGTCGAATTCCCCAGTTAAATTTGATAGTTTTGGTCAAACTAAGGGACTCTTTCTTATAAACTAGTTTTTCAACGATACAGTTATCACGATCGAACTATGCATACGAAGTCTGATCGTGAAAATTCTGATTCCTAATCGTTTGTCAGTCCAATTAGGTGATATTGAACGGTCTGATTGATAAAATTCGAATTACCAAGTTAAATTCGATAGTTTTGGTCAAACTAAGGGACTCTTTCTTATAAACTAGTTTTCCAACGATACAGTTATTACGATAGAACTATGCATACGAAGTCGGATCGTGAAAATTCTGATTCCCAATCGTTTGTCATTCCAATTAGGTGATATTAAATGGTCTGATTAATAAAATTCGAATTCCCCAATTAAATTCGATAGTTTTGGTCAAACTAAGGGACTCTTTCTTATAAACTAGTTTTCCAACGATACAGTTATTACGATCGAACTATGCATACGAAGTCGGATCGTGAAAATTCTGATTCCCAATCGTTTGTCATTCCAATTAGGTGTTATTGAACGGTCTGATTGATAAAATTTGAATTCCCCAGTTAAATTCGATAGTTTTGGTCAAACTAAGGGACTCTTTCTAATAAACTAGTTTTCCAACGATACAATTATTACAATCGAACTATGCATACGAAGTCTAATCGTGAAAATTTTGATTCCTAATCGTTTGTCAGTCCAATTAGGTGATATTGAACGGTCTGATTGATAAAATTCGAATTCCCAAGTTAAATTCGATAGTTTTGGTCAAACTAAGGGACTCTTTCTTATAAACTAGTTTTCCAACGATACAATTATTACGACCGAACTTTGCATTAGAAGTCGGATCGTGAAAATTCTGATTCCCAATCGTTTGTCAGTCCAATTAGGTGATTTTGCACGGTTTGATTGATAAAATTTGAAATCCCCAGTTAAATTCGATAGTTTTGGTCAAACTAAGGGACTCTTTCTTATAAACTAGTTTTCCAACGATACAATTATTTTGATCGAACTATGCATACGACGTGGGATCATGAAAATTCTGATTCCCAATTGTTTGTCAGTCCAATTAGGTGATATTAAATGGTCCGATTAATAAAATTTGAATTCCCCAATTAAATTCGATAGTTTTGGTCAAACTAAGGGACTCTTTCTTATAAACTAGTTTTCCAACGATACAGTAATTACGATCGAACTATGCATACGAAGTCGGATCGTGAAAATTCTGATTACTAATCGTTTGTCATTCCAATTAGGTGTTACTGAACGGTCTGATTGATAAAATTTGAATTCCCCAGTTAAATTCGATAGTTTTGGTCAAACTAAATGACTCTTTCTTATAAACTAGTTATCCAACGATACAGTTATTACGATTGAACTATGCATACGAAGTCTGATTGTGAAAATTCCGATTCTTTACCGTTTGTCCGTCCAATTAGGTGATATTGAACGGTTTGATTGATAAAATTTGAATTCCCCAGTTAAATTTGATTGTTTTGGTCAAACTAAATGACTCTTTCTTATAAACTAGTTTTCCAACGATACAATTATTACAATCGAACTATGCATACGAAGTCTAATCGTGAAAATTCTGAATCCTAATCGTTTGTCAGTCCAATTAGGTGATATTGAACGGCCTGATTGATAAAATTCGAATTCCCAAGTTAAATTCGATAGTTTTGGTCAAACTAAGGGACTCTTTCTTATAAACTAGTTTTCCGACGATACAATTATTACGATCGAACTATCCATACGAAGTCGGATTGTGAAAATTTTGATTCATAATCGTTTGTTAGTCAAATTAGGTGATATTGAACGGTCTGATTGATAAAATTCGAATTCCCCAGTTAAATTCGAATGTTATGGTCAAACTAAGGGACTCTTTCTTATAAACTAGTTTTCCAACGATACAATTATTACAATCGAACTATGCATACGAAGTCTGATCGTGAAAATTCTGATTCCTAATCGTTTGTCAGACGAATTAGGTGATATTGAAAGGTCTGATTGATAAAATTCGATTTCCCTAGTTAAATTCGATAGTTTTGGTCAAACTAAGGGACTCTTTCTTATTAACTAGTTTTCCAACGATACAGTTATTACGATCGAACTATGCATACGAAGTCTTATCGTGAAAATTCTGATTCCTAATGGGTTGTCAGTCCAATTAGGTGATATTGAACGGTCTGATTGATAAAAGTCGAATTCCCCAGTTAAATTTGATAGTTTTGGTCAAACTAAGGGACTCTTTCTTATAAACTAGTTTTTCAACGATACAGTTATCACGATCGAACTATGCATACGAAGTCTGATCGTGAAAATTCTGATTCCTAATCGTTTGTCAGTCCAATTAGGTGATATTGAACGGTCTGATTGATAAAATTCGAATTCCCAAGTTAAATTCGATAGTTTTGGTCAAACTAAGGGACTCTTTCTTATAAACTAGTTTTCCAACGATACAGTTATTACGATCGAACTATGCATACGAAGTCGGATCGTGAAAATTCTGATTCCCAATCGTTTGTCATTCCAATTAGGTGATATTGAACGGTCTGATTAATAAAATTCGAATTCTCCAGTTAAATTTGATAGTTTTGGTCAAACTAAAGCACTCATTCTTATAAAATAGTTTTCCAACGATACAGTTAATAGGATCGAACTATGCATACGAAGTCTGATCGTGAAAATTCCGATTCTTAATCGTTTGTCAGTCCAATTAGGTGATATTGAACGGTTTGATTGATAAAATATGAATTCCCCAGTTAAATTCGATAGTTTTGGTCAAACTAAATGACTATTTCTTATAAACTAGTTTTCCAACGATACAATTATTACAATCGAACTATGCATACGAAGTCTGATCGTGAAAATTCTGATTCCTAATCGTTTGTCAGTCCAATTAGGTGATATTGAACGGTCTGATTGATAAAATTCGATTTCCCTAGTTAAATTCGATAGTTTTGGTCAAGCTAAGGGACTCTTTCTGATAAAATAGTTTTCCAATGATACAGTTATTACGATCGAACTATGCATACGAAGTCGGATCGTGAAAATTCTGATTCCTAATGGGTTGTCAGTCCAATTAGGTGATATTGAACGGTCTGATTGATAAAAGTCGAACTCCCCAGTTAAATTTGATAGTTTTGGTCAAACTAAGGGACTTTTTCTTATAAACTTGTTTTTCACCGATACAGTTATCACGATCGAACTATGCATACGAAGTCTGATCGTGAAAATTTTGATTCCTAATCGTTTGTCAGTCCAATTAGGTGTTATTGAACGGTCTGATTGATAAAATTCGAATTCCCAAGTTAAATTCGATAGTTTTGGTCAAACTAAGGGACTCTTTCTTATAAACTAGTTTTCCAACGATACAGTTATTACGATCGAACTATGCATACGAAGTCGGATCGTGAAAATTCTGATTCCCAATCGTTTGTCATTCCAATTAGGTGATATTGAACGGTCTGATTAATAAAATTCGAATTCTCCAGTTAAATTTGATAGTTTTGGTCAAACTAAAGGACTCATTCTTACAAAATAGTTTTCCAACGATTCAGTTAATAGGATCGAACTATGCTTACGAAGTCGGATCGTGAAAATTCTGATTCCCAATCGTTTGTCATTCCAATTAGGTGTTATTGAATGGTCTAATTGATAAAATTTGAATTCCCTAGTTAAATTCGATAGTTTTGGTCAAACTAAATGACTCTTTCTTATAAACTAGTTATCCAACGATACAGTTATTACGATTGAACTATGCATACGAAGTCTGATCGTGAAAATTCTGATTCTTAACCGTTTGTCCGTCCAATTAGGTGATATTGAACGGTTTGATTGATAAAATTTGAATTCCCCAGTTAAATTTGATAGTTTTGGTCAAACTAAATGACTCTTTCTTATAAACTAGTTTTCCAACGATACAATTATTACAATCGAACTATGCATACGAAGTCTAATCGTGAAAATTCTGAATCCTAATCGTTTTTCAGTCCAATTAGGTGATATTGAACGGTCTGATTGATAAAATTCGAATTCCCAAGTTAAATTCGATAGTTTTGGTCAAACTAATTGACTCTTTCTTATAAACTAGTTTTCCAACGATACAGTTATTACGATCGAACTATGCATACGAAGTCTTATCGTGAAAATTCTGATTCCTAATCGTTTGTCAGTCCAATTAGGTGATATTGAACGGTCTGATTGATAAAATTCAATTTCCCTAGTTAAATTCGATAGTTTTCGTCAAACTAAGGGACTCTTTCTTATAAACTAGTTTTCCAACGATACAATTATTACAATCGAACTATGCATATGAAGTCTGTTCGTGAAAATTCTGATTCATAATCGTTTATCAGTCGAATTAGGTGATATTGAACGGTCTGATTGATAAAATTCGATTTCCCTAGTTAAATTCGATAGTTTTGGTCAAACTAAGGGACTCTTTCTTATTAACTAGTTTTCGAACGATACAGTTATTACGATCGAACTATGCATACGAAGTCTTATCGTGAAACTTCTGATTCCTAATCGTTTGTCAGTCCAATTAGGTGATATTGAACGGTCTGATTGATAAAATTCAATTTCCCTAGTTAAATTCGATAGTTTTGGTCAAACTAAGGGACTCTTTCATATAAACTAGTTTTCCAACGATACAGTTAGTACGATCGAACTATTCATACGAAGTCGGATCGTGAAAATTCTGATTCCTAATGGGTTGTCAGTCCAATTAGGTGATATTGAACGGTCTGATTGATAAAAGTCGAATTCCCCAGTTAAATTTGATAGTTTTGGTCAAACTAAGGGACTTTTTCTTATAAACTAGTATTCCAATGATACAATTATTACGATCGAACTATGCATACGAAGTCGGATCGTGAAAATTCTGATTCCCAATCGTTTGTCAGTCCAAATAGGTGATATTGAACGGTTTGATTGATAAAATTTGAATTCCCCAGTTAAATTTGATAGTTTTGGTCAAACTAAGGGACTTTTTCTTATAAACTAGTATTCCAACGATACAATTATTACGATCGTGAAAATTCTGAATCCTAATCGTTTGTCAGTCCAATTAGGTGATATTGAACGGTCTGATTGATAAAATCGAATTCCCAAGTTAAATTCGATAGTTTTGGTCAAACTAAGGGACTCTTTCTTATAAACTAGTTTTCCAACGATACAATTATTACAATCGAACTATGCATACGAAGTCTGATCGTGAAAATTCTGATTCCTAATCGTTTGTCAGTCGAATTAGGTGATATTGAAAGGTCTGATTGATAAAATTCAATTTCCCTAGTTAAATTCGATAGTTTTCGTCAAACTAAGGGACTCTTTCTTATAAACTAGTTTTCCAACGATACAATTATTACAATCGAACTATGCATACGAAGTCTGATCGTGAAAATTATTATTCATAATCGTTTGTTAGTCAAATTAGATTCTATTGAACGGTCTGATTGATAAAATTCGAATTCCCCAGTTAAATTCGAAAGTTATGGTCAAACTAAGGGACTCTTTCTTATAAACTAGTTTTCCAACGATACAATTATTATAATCGAACTATGCATACGAAGTCTGATGGTGAAAATTCTGAATCCTAATCGTTTGTCAGTCCAATTAGGTGATATTGAACGGTCTGATTGATAAAATCGAATTCCCAAGTTAAATTCGATAGTTTTGGTCAAACTAAGGGACTCTTTCTTATAAACTAGTTTTCCAACGATACAATTATTACAATCGAACTATGCATACGAAGTCTGATCGTGAAAATTCTGATTCCTAATCGTTTGTCAGTCGAATTAGGTGATATTGAAAGGTCTGATTGATAAAATTCAATTTCCCTAGTTAAATTCGATAGTTTTCGTCAAACTAAGGGACTCTTTCTTATAAACTAGTTTTCCAACGATACAATTATTACAATCGAACTATGCATACGACGTCTGATCGTGAAAATTATTATTCATAATCGTTTGTTAGTCAAATTAGATGATATTGAACGGTCTGATTGATAAAATTCGAATTCCCCAGTTAAATTCGAAAGTTATGGTCAAACTAAGGGACTCTTTCTTATAAACTAACGATACAATTATTACAATCAAACTATGCATACGAAGTCTGATCGTGAAAATTCTGATTCCTAATCGTTTGTCAGACGAATTAGGTGATATTGAAAGGTCTGATTGATAAAATTCGATTTCCCTAATTAAATTCGACAGTTTTGGTCAAACTAAGGGACTCTTTCTTATTAACTAGTTTTCCAACGATACAGTTATTACGATCGAACTATGCATACGAAGTCTTATCGTGAAAATGCTGATTCCTAATCGTTTGTCAGTCCAATTAGGTGATATTGAACGGTCTGATTGATAAAATTCAATTTCCCTAGTTAAATTCGATAGTTTTCGTCAAACTAAGGGACTCTTTCTTATAAACTAGTTTTCCAACGATACAATTATTACGATCGAACTATGCATACAAAGTCGGATCGTGAAAATTCTGATTCCCAATCGTTTGTCAGTCCAATTAGGTGATATTGAACGGTTTGATTGATAAAATTTGAATTCCCCAGTTAAATTTGATAGTTTTGGTCAAACTAAGGGACTTTTTCTTATAAACTAGTATTCCAACGATACAATTATTACGATCGTGAAAATTCTGAATCCTAATCGTTTGTCAGTCCAATTAGGTGATATTGAACGGTCTGATTGATAAAATCGAATTCCCAAGTTAAATTCGATAGTTTTGGTCAAACTAAGGGACTCTTTCTTATAAACTAGTTTTCCAACGATACAATTATTACAATCGAACTATGCATACGAAGTCTGATCGTGAAAATTCTGATTCCTAATCGTTTGTCAGTCGAATTAGGTGATATTGAAAGGTCTGATTGATAAAATTCAATTTCCCTAGTTAAATTCGATAGTTTTGGTCAAACTAAGGGACTCTTTCTTATAAACTAGTTTTCCAACGATACAATTATTACAATCGAACTATGCATACGAAGTCTGATCGTGAAAATTATTATTCATAATCGTTTGTTAGTCAAATTAGATGATATTGAACGGTCTGATTGATAAAATTCGAATTCCCCAGTTAAATTCGAAAGTTATGGTCAAACTAAGGGACTCTTTCTTATAAACTAGTTTTCCAACGATACAATTATTACAATCGAACTATGCATACGAAGTCTGATGGTGAAAATTCTGAATCCTAATCGTTTGTCAGTCGAATTAGGTGATATTGAACGGTCTGATTGATAAAATCGAATTCCCAAGTTAAATTCGATAGTTTTGGTCAAACTAAGGGACTTTTTCTTATAAACTAGTTTTCCAACGATACAATTATTACAATCGAACTATGCATACGAAGTCTGATCGTGAAAATTCTGATTCCTAATCGTTTGTCAGTCGAATTAGGTGATATTGAAAGGTCTGATTGATAAAATTCGAATTCCCCAGTTAAATTCGAAAGTTATGGTCAAACTAAGGGACTCTTTCTTATAAACTAACGATACAATTATTACAATCGAACTATGCATACGAAGTCTGATCGTGAAAATTCTGATTCCTAATCGTTTGTCAGACGAATTAGGTGATATTGAAAGGTCTGATTGATAAAATTCGATTTCCCTAATTAAATTCGATAGTTTTGGTCAAACTAAGGGACTCTTTCTTCTTAACTAGTTTTCCAACGATACAGTTATTACGATCGAACTATGCATACGAAGTCTTATCGTGAAAATTCTGATTCCTAATCGTTTGTCAGTCCAATTAGGTGATATTGAACGGTCTGATTGATAAAATTCAATTTCCCTAGTTAAATTCGATAGTTTTGGTCAAACTAAGGGACTCTTTCTTATAAACTAGTTTTCCAACGATACAATTATTACGATCGAACTATGCATACGAAGTCGGATCGTGAAAATTCTGATTCCCAATCGTTTGTCAGTCCAATTAGGTGATATTGAACGGTTTGATTGATAAAATTTGAAATCCCCAGTTAAATTCGATAGTTTTGGTCAAACTAAGGGACTCTTTCTTATTAACTAGTTTTCCAACGATACAGTTATTACGATCGAACTATGCATACGAAGTCTTATCGTGAAAATTCTGATTCCTAATGGGTTGTCAGTCCAATTAGGTGATATTGAACGGTCTGATTGATAAAAGTCGAATTCCCCAGTTAAATTTGATAGTTTTGGTCAAACTAAGGGACTCTTTCTTATAAACTAGTTTTTCAACGATACAATTATTACAATCGAACTATGCATACGAAGTCTGATCGTGAAAATTCTGATTCCTAATCGTTTGTCAGTCGAATTAGGTGATATTGAAAGGTCTGATTGATAAAATTCAATTTCCCTAGTTAAATTCGATAGTTTTCGTCAAACTAAGGGACTCTTTCTTATAAACTAGTTTTCCAACGATACAATTATTACAATCGAACTATGCATACGAAGTCTGATCGTGAAAATTATTATTCATAATCGTTTGTTAGTCAAATTAGATGATATTGAACGGTCTGATTGATAAAATTCGAATTCCCCAGTTAAATTCGAAAGTTATGGTCAAACTAAGGGACTCTTTCTTATAAACTAGTTTTCCAACGATACAATTATTACAATCGAACTATGCATACGAAGTCTGATGGTGAAAATTCTGAATCCTAATCGTTTGTCAGTCGAATTAGGTGATATTGAACGGTCTGATTGATAAAATTGAATTCCCAAGTTAAATTTGTTGGAACAAAATTATGATTTTGTATCTCCTTAATTGATTTTGATGATAACAATGTATTTAAGGTTAAATTGGAGTACTAATAATTTAATTCAGTGTGCAGGATTAATAGTTAAAATTTGCGTACTAAAGAACCCTAGAATTTCTGAAGGAATTACTTCTGAGCTCACCGGATCTGAAGCAAGTAATTCTGAGCCTATGAAACTCTGAAGTTATTATCTGAACCTTAGAATTTCTGAAGGAATTACTTCTGAGCTCACCAGATCTGAAGCAAGTAATTCTGAGCCTGTGAAACTCTGAAGTTATTATCTGAACCTTAGAATTTCTGAAGGAATTACTTCTGAGCTCACCAGATCTGAAACAAGTAATTCTGAGCCTATCAAAATCTGAAGAACATCTGAGCTCACCAGATCTGAAACAAGTAATTCTGAGCCTATCAAAATCTGAAGAACATCTGAGCTCACCAGATCTGAAACAAGTAAATCTGAGCCTATCAAAATCTGAAGAACATCTGAGCTCACCAGATCTGAAACAAGTAATTCTGAGCTTATCAAAATCTGAAGGCTCGTCAGATATAAGTGTTAAGCTACATTTGAGAGTACAATTTTATTGAAGACTGTGCCTGACTAAGTCCAAACGCAGAAACCAAGAATGAAAAGGTTTGACCCTGGAAAGGTCCTTTTCAAGTCAGGCTTCAGAAACGATTATTTCCTTATTTGGCTTTCACCAAGGTTCAAATATCAAAAGCCAAAAGGAATCTCTCATTTTGTAGTAAACGTTAAGCTCCTAAGCTACTGCAAATCAGAACAGCTAATAAGCTCACTGATCTATACAAAGGAGCGTCTCAATTCTTCAAACGGCTATAATCTTCAACGTTCATTTTATCATCTATAAAAGGAAGAAGATTTGTGAAGAAATGAAATCAAGACTTAAGCTTCTGAACGTGCTGAAACTCTGTCAAATTCTGAAGCTATCAAACACTTAGAAACTTTGTGATAATTTTCTAAGTTAGTCTTGTAACTGCGTTGTATTTTGTAAACACCTCTGATTGTATATCAAGTGTTAATCTCTTATCTTTATTAACATTAAAAGCAGTTAGAAGTCTCTTGCTTTGTGCTTGAGCATTGGAAGTCTCTTGCTTTGTGCTTGAGCATTGGAAGTCTCTTGCTTTGTGCTTGAGCATTGGAAGTCTCTTGCTTTGTGCTTGAGCATTGGAAGTCTCTTGCTTTGTGCTTGAGCAGTTAGAAGTCTCTTGCTTTGTGCTTGAGCAGTTTGAAGTCTCTTGCTTAGTGCTTGAGCATTTGTAATCTGAGTGATTATAGTGAAATCTCTTGTGAAGGACAAGAGGACTGGACTACTCCTGTTAGTGGGAGGAACCAGTATAAAAATTCTGAGCATCTCTCTCTAACCCTATCCTCATATATTGTGTGTGTTATACCTTATCCGCTGCAATTTGTTTTAACTTAGAAAAAGTCTCACACAATTCAACCCCCCCCCTTCTTGTGTGTTTTTCAACCTTCAATTGGCATCAGAGCTCCGGTCTGTTGCTCTTCACTTAACAGTGAAACAGTAAAAGATCTAGGGGTACTTAGTTGAAAAACATGTCTGGTGTTACCTCTCCTTCTGCTTCCTCTGGACCTGATCACTCTGCTGTTCCACCTCCTCACAACTATGATAGGGAAAGGAACAGTGATAATCACAGAGACAAACCACCTTACTTCAATAGTGATCCTACTACTTTTCCTTTCTGGAAAACCAAGATGTATAGTTACATCATTGGGACCGATGATGAGTTATGGGATATCATTGAAGATGGTATACATTTTGAACACATGGATGATGAAGGTGTTGTAAGAAATACCTACAGAAAGTTCTTTGATGCTGAAAAGAAGAAACAGTATAAGAAGCATCATACTGTTAAGAATATGCTTATTGGTGCAATATCTCATGCTGAGTATTTAAAAATATCCAACAAGTCATGTGCCAAAACTATCTGGGACTCTCTATGTTCCACCTATGAAGGAAATAAGCAAGTCAAAGAAGCTAAGGCAAACTTATTAGTTCATCAATATGAGCTGTTCAGAATGAAGGAAGATGAAGATATTGAAACCATGTATTCAAGGTTTCAAACCCTTGTCTCTGGTCTTCAAGTTCTGAAGAAAAGCTACACTGCATCTGATCACGTGAAGAAAATTCTGAGGAGCTTACCTTCCAAATGGAGACCAAAAGTTACAGCTTTTCAGGAATCCAAGGATTTGGACAATGTGACTCTTGAAGATTTAATAAGCTCACTCAGAAGTCATGAGCTAGAACTTATGTCAGATGAACCTGTCAAGAAGATGAAGTCCTTGGCTCTAAGCTCTGTTCAGACTTCCTCAAAAGCTGCAAAGATCAAAGTGTCTGAACAAGAGGAAGAAACTTCTGATGATATGATGGATGAAAATTCTGAGAATGAAGAAATGGCACTAATGGTTAGAAGGTTTCAGAAATGGAACAAGAAATACAAAAGGTTTCCAAACAAAGGAAACAACTCAAGAAGTTCCTTTTCAAAGGACAAAAAGGAAGAACTGAACAACTGCTATAACTGCAAGAAATCTGGACACTTCATTGCGGACTGTCCAGAAATGTCATCCAAGGACAAAGGAAAGAATAAGAGCTTTGGGAAAGAAAAGTACAAAGAAAAGGTAAGGAAGAGTTTGTTAGCCACTTGGGAGACCATTGAGAATGACTCTGAAGGAGAAGATGATGAAGAAGGCAATCTGGCTTTAATGGCAAGAACTTCTGAAGGTAACAACTCTGATAGAGATTCTGAAGATGACTCAGATGATGAAAATGAGGTATACTCTAACATGACTAAATCTGAATTAATTGATTCTCTTAAGATTGCCGTGAAACATTACTCTCGTATAGTAAGTCAACACAAAATTCTGAAGAATGTTCATGAATCATTGAAAAAGGATGCCAAGATTCTTTATGATGAAAATGAATCGTTAAACATTCGTATTTGTCATGTTGAATCTAACTATGTCTTGGCAGACAAGCTCAATGATGATCATGAAGATGCTCTTCACGAATTTATTCGTTGTACCTTCAATAGGAGTAAAATGGCTTCCATGATTTATCATATGACTCGTAACTATGGTGAAGGCATTGGTTATTCTCGGTTTAAGAACTGGGATAAACCTCTGAAATCATATAGTGAGGATGATACTCCACCTGAATTATTCTCTACCTTTGTTAAAAGCGGTACACTTGATCTGAAGGCATCCAACTCTGAAGGAGGTTCTGAACCTGAACCCAAAGACTCAGAAGTTCCAAGTTCTTCTGAACCTAAAATTTCTGAGTCCAAAAGTTCTCAAGTTAAGGCTCAGAAGTCATCTGAACCTCTGAGAAATCAAGGTAAAGTTACTTCAGATCCTTGCTTGACCTTTGGAACTGTGATATACTCCATATCAAAATCCAAGAATCAAATTAAGCCTAAACATTCTTGTCAAAGCTTAATTAATTCTAGATCTTGTGTTGATCATAGAAAACAAAGAAGGAATACTATTCAGAAGACTAACTCTAAAGGACCCATCAGAATATGGGTACCAAAATCTGAAATAATGTTTGCTTCAGATGCTCATGCAAGGAAAGGTAAAACAGCAGCCCTGGTACCTGGACAGTGGTTGCTCACGACATATGACGGGAGAAAAGCATATGTTCCAAACCCTAACTCTGAAAGAGGGAGGCTCTGTGGGATTTGGAGGAAAACAAAAAGGGAAGATCATTGGTACAGGTACAGTTGGTAATTCTTCTCTTTCCATTAAAGATGTTTGGTTAGTTGATGGACTTAAACACAATCTATTGAGCATTAGTCAATTTTGTGACAATGGGTGTGTTGTTACATTTAATAAGGAATCATGTACTGTATCAAAAGACTCTGACAAATCTGTAGTATTCAAGGGAATGAGAGTTGGCAATGTTTATAAAGTAAACTTTTCTGATTTGGTTGACCAAAAGATTATATGTCTTTTGTCTCTGAGTGATGAGAAATGGCTATGGCACAAGCGTCTTGGTCATGCTAACTGGAGGTTGATCTCTAAGCTTAGCAAACAAAAGCTTGTTAGTGGTTTGCCTGACATTGATTATCACTCAGATGCACTTTGTGGCTCATGTCAAAAAGGAAAATTTGCTAAGACTTCATTCAAGTCTAAAAACATTGTCTCTACTTCCAGACCCTTAGAATTGCTTCACATTGATCTGTTTGGTCCTGTTTCGACAGCCTCTATCAATGGTAAAAAATATGGATTGGTCATGGTTGATGATTTCAGTAGATGGACTTGGGTGAAATTCCTACGTTCTAAGAGTGAAGCACTTGTGGTGTTCAGTGACTTCTGCACACAAATACAAAGTGAAAAGGATCTTCGGATTCTGAAGGTTAGAAGCGACCATGGGGGAGAGTTCGAAAATGACTCTTTCGAATCTTTCTGCTCAGAGCATGGAGTAATCCATGAATTCTCTTCTCCTAGAACACCACAGCAGAATGGTGTTGTAGAAAGAAAGAATAGATCTTTGCAAGAAATGGCTCGTACCATGATGCTTGAGTCTAACCTAGCTAAGTTCTTGTGGGCAGAAGCCGTGAGTACTGCTTGCTATGTTCAGAATAGAATCTACATCAGACCTATTCTGAACAAAACTGCTTATGAACTGTTCAAAGGAAGAAAACCAAATATTTCTTATTTTCATCAGTTTGGATGTACTTGTTATATTCTAGACAACAAGGTCTATCGAAAGAAATTTGATGCTAGAGCTTATAAGGGTATCTTTATAGGCTACTCTGAACGCTCAAAAGCATACAGATTGTATAATTCTGAAACTCACACAGTTGAAGAATCTATACATGTTAGATTTGATGATAAAGAGCCTGACGATAAAATGTCAGAGCAAGCTGAGACTTTTGCAGAATTTCAAGTTTCCTCAAATTCTGAGTGTGAAGATCTCTCCATTGCTGTATATCCATCTGAGACTCAAAATGAAGATATCTCTGAAGGCCTTGAAACTGAAGACCCTTCAGAAACTGAACCCTCTCAGACACCTGCTCCACCTAAGAGTAAATTCAAGTATAGATCATCTCATCCTGAAGAGCTAATTGTTGGTAACAAGGATAGCCCAAGAAAGACCAGATCTGCTTTCAAAGAGGATGAATCCCTAGTTGGGTTAATTTCATTAATTGAACCCACAAACATAGAAGAAGCACTCTCAGATGATGGGTGGATTGTTGCAATGCAAGAAGAACTCAATCAATTTGAAAGAAATGATGTTTGGGATCTGGTACCAAAACCCAAACACAAGAACATTATTGGAACAAAATGGGTATTCAGAAACAAGTCAAATGAAAAGGGAGAAGTTGTCAGAAATAAAGCTAGACTGGTTGCACAAGGTTATAGTCAGCAAGAAGGCATAGATTTCACTGAAACCTTTGCACCAGTAGCAAGACTTGAGGCAATTAGACTTCTCTTGTCCTATGCAGTTAATCATGACATCACTCTATTTCAAATGGATGTTAAGAGTGCATTTCTGAATGGAGTAATTTATGAAGAAGTCTATGTTAAACAACCTCCTGGCTTTGAAGATATAAAGTGTCCTGATCATGTTTACAAATTGAAGAAATCTCTGTATGGTTTGAAACAAGCTCCAAGAGCTTGGTATGAAAGGTTAAGTATATTTCTTCTAGAAAATGGTTTTGAAAAAGGACATGTTGATAACACTCTCTTTAGAAAAACCTTAAAAACTGATATTTTGATTGTTCAGATTTATGTTGATGATATTATCTTTGGTTCAACTAATGCTTCTCTTTGCAAGAATTTCTCTAAGCTTATGCAGGATGAATTTGAAATGAGTATGATGGGAGAACTAACATTCTTCTTGGGAATTCAAATCAATCAAAGAAAAGAAGGAGTATATGTGCATCAAACCAAATACACAAAGGATTTACTGAAGAAATTTGGTCTTGAAGATTGTAAACCAATGTCAACTCCTATGCATCCCTCTAGCTGTCTTCTGAAGGAAGAATCTGAAGGCAAAGTAGATCAGAAATTATACAGAGGTATGATTGGTTCCCTCCTTTATCTCACTGCATCTAGACCAGATATCTTGTTCAGTGTATGCTTGTGTGCTAGATTTCAATCAGATCCTAGAGAGTCTCATCTAACTGCTGTTAAGAGAATCTTTAGATATCTGAAAGGAACCACTAATCTTGGATTACTTTATAAGAAATCCTTAGATTATCAGCTTATTGGATTCTGTGATGCTGACTATGCTGGTGATAAAATTGAAAGGAAGTCCACTAGTGGAAACTGTCAATTTCTAGGTGAAAACCTTATATCATGGGCTAGTAAGAGACAAGCAACTATTGCTCTATCTACAGCAGAAGCAGAGTACATCTCAGCTGCTAAGTGTTGCACGCAATTGCTCTGGATGAAACATCAGTTGGAGGACTATCAGATAAGGATAAGTAGTATACCACTTCTCTGTGATAATACTGCTGCTATCTGTTTGTCTAAGAATCCTATTTTGCATTCAAGAGCTAAACACATTGAGATCAAACATCACTTCATTAGAGACTATGTTCAGAAGGGAGTAATTAAGATTCAATTCATTGATACTGAGCATCAATGGGCTGATATCTTTACCAAACCTCTTGCTATTGATCGTTTCGATTTTATCAAGAAAAATCTGAACATGGTTTTTATTTCTGAATGATATCTCTGAATGCTGTTAACTCTGAATGAATAAACTGGTTCTGAAGGGCCTCAGAAGTTTGGACGGCTCAGAAACTATTATATAGGTTCTGAAGCACTCTCTCATCTGAAGCAATCAGAATTATTTATTATTAAATATGATTTCTTGTGACTCAGATACCTACTCTAAGTGTTAGTTGACCACTCAGTTTCTCTAACTGACAGCTGGCTTCTGAAAACACTACTTATCTGTGTAACTTCCCATCATGTCTAGTAACCGCTGGGTAATGAAGGAGAGCTAATGATGATTTTATTAAAAGTAACTGCCAAGCCCCCATTACGTCACTATCTTGTTTCCCCAATATTTTGAAACTTCCACTATAATCACTTAACTACACACTAGTCACTATCACTTCTCACGTTTTCAATATTTTGAAACTTCCACTATAACCATTTCTGACACTCCTAAATCCCCTCAGAAATCTCCTATTAAAGATTCTGAGTCTACCCCAATAGCAATGGACGTAGACCAATCTGAACCCTCAAATGTTCAAAATTCTGAAGTCCCTGCTGAATCCCAAACTAAACCCCTTCAGACTTCATCTCCTAAGCCAACCACTTCTGAACCAAACCCCTCATCCATTCAAACCACTCCACCTTTTCCTGGAACTGATTCAGATCTTGAAGAAACTCGTCTTCATTCTGAAACAATTCCCTGTTTCACCATGGTACTTAACAATTCCCTTTTACCGTTGAATGCATTTACTGCTGGTGGTTGTTTGCTGTGTGCATTTACTACCCTGTAACTTGTGCTTTGACTGACCCGTTTTTGATAATGACAAAGGGGGAGAAAATATTATTTCATTTCCTATGGCAGTGAAATTATTTCTGAAGCTCTAAAGATCACATTTTCTGAACTCTACTCTTGTTAAGTTATATTAAAGTCTTTTAAACTTTTAATGAGGGGGAGTAATACATTTTGTCCAACATAAATTCATATAATATAAGATACGCTTGCAAACCATATCTTATATTTGTCAATCTGAAGAAATAGAGCTTGCAAACCTCTAATTCTGAAGGGAGAATATATGAAATTATATTTGACATTAAATATTACTCTTAGACTGTTTTATATTTATCATTGATAAACTTTTGAAGCTTATCAGACTCAGGGGGAGCTTGCAAACCTCAGAACCTGAAGTCAAGATGTTAAATAAAAACAACAACAATTGATTTTAAATACATATAGTTGTCATCATCAAAAAGGGGGAGATTGTTGGAACAAAATTATGATTTTGTATCTCCTTAATTGATTTTGATGATAACAATGTATTTAAGGTTAAATTGGAGTACTAATAATTTAATTCAGTGTGCAAGATTAATAGTTAAAATTTGCGTACTAAAGAACCCTAGAATTTCTGAAGGAATTACTTCTGAGCTCACCGGATCTGAAGCAAGTAATTCTGAGCCTATGAAACTCTGAAGTTATTATCTGAACCTTAGAATTTCTGAAGGAATTACTTCTGAGCTCACCAGATCTGAAGCAAGTAATTCTGAGCCTGTGAAACTCTGAAGTTATTATCTGAACCTTAGAATTTCTGAAGGAATTACTTCTGAGCTCACCAGATCTGAAACAAGTAATTCTGAGCCTATCAAAATCTGAAGAACATCTGAGCTCACCAGATCTGAAACAAGTAATTCTGAGCCTATCAAAATCTGAAGAACATCTGAGCTCACCAGATCTGAAACAAGTAAATCTGAGCCTATCAAAATCTGAAGAACATCTGAGCTCACCAGATCTGAAACAAGTAATTCTGAGCTTATCAAAATCTGAAGGCTCGTCAGATATAAGTGTTAAGCTACATTTGAGAGTACAATTTTATTGAAGACTGTGCCTGACTAAGTCCAAACGCAGAAACCAAGAATGAAAAGGTTTGACCATGGAAAGGTCCTTTTCAAGTCAGGCTTCAGAAACGATTATTTCCTTATTTGGCTTTCACCAAGGTTCAAATATCAAAAGCCAAAAGGAATCTCTCATTTTGTAGTAAACGTTAAGCTCCTAAGCTACTGCAAATCAGAACAGCTAATAAGTTCACTGATCTATACAAAGGAGCGTCTCAATTCTTCAAACGGCTATAATCTTCAACGTTCATTTTATCATCTATAAAAGGAAGAAGATTTGTGAAGAAATGAAATCAAGACTTAAGCTTCTGAACGTGCTGAAACTCTGTCAAATTCTGAAGCTATCAAACACTTAGAAACTTTGTGATAATTTTCTAAGTTAGTCTTGTAACTGCGTTGTATTTTGTAAACACCTCTGATTGTATATCAAGTGTTAATCTCTTATCTTTATTAACATTAAAAGCAGTTAGAAGTCTCTTGCTTTGTGCTTGAGCATTGGAAGTCTCTTGCTTTGTGCTTGAGCATTGGAAGTCTCTTGCTTTGTGCTTGAGCATTGGAAGTCTCTTGCTTTGTGCTTGAGCAGTTAGAAGTCTCTTGCTTTGTGCTTGAGCAGTTTGAAGTCTCTTGCTTAGTGCTTGAGCATTTGTAATCTGAGTGATTATAGTGAAATCTCTTGTGAAGGACAAGAGGACTGGACTACTCCTGTTAGTGGGAGGAACCAGTATAAAAATTCTGAGCATCTCTCTCTAACCCTATCCTCATATATTGTGTGTGTTATACCTTATCCGCTGCAATTTGTTTTAACTTAGAAAAAGTCTCACACAATTCAACCCCCCCCTTCTTGTGTGTTTTTCAACCTTCAAAATTCGATAGTTTTGGTCAAACTAAGGGACTCTTTCTTATAAACTAGTTTTCCAACGATACAATTATTACAATCGAACTATGCATACGAAGTCTGATCATGAAAATTCTGATTCCTAATCGTTTGTCAGTCGAATTAGGTGATATTGAAAGGTCTGATTGATAAAATTCAATTTCCCTAGTTAAATTCGATAGTTTTCGTCAAACTAAGGGACTCTTTCTTATAAACTAGTTTTCCAACGATACAATTATTACGATCGAACTATGCATACAAAGTCGGATCGTGAAAATTCTGATTCCCAATCGTTTGTCAGTCCAATTAGGTGATATTGAACGGTTTGATTGATAAAATTTGAATTCCTCAGTTAAATTTGATAGTTTTGGTCAAACTAAGGGACTTTTTCTTATAAACTAGTATTCCAACGATACAATTATTACGATCGTGAAAATTCTGAATCCTAATCGTTTGTCAGTCCAATTAGGTGATATTGAACGGTCTGATTGATAAAATCGAATTCCCAAGTTAAATTCGATAGTTTTGGTCAAACTAAGGGACTCTTTCTTATAAACTAGTTTTCCAACGATACAATTATTACAATCGAACTATGCATACGAAATCTGATCGTGAAAATTCTGATTCCTAATCGTTTGTCAGTCGAATTAGGTGATATTGAAAGGTCTGATTGATAAAATTCAATTTCCCTAGTTAAATTCGATAGTTTTCGTCAAACTAAGGGACTCTTTCTTATAAACTAGTTTTCCAACGATACAATTATTACAATCGAACTATGCATACGAAGTCTGATCGTGAAAATTATTATTCATAATCGTTTGTTAGTCAAATTAGATGATATTGAACGGTCTGATTGATAAAATTCGAATTCCCCAGTTAAATTCGAAAGTTATGGTCAAACTAAGGGACTCTTTCTTATAAACTAGTTTTCCAACGATACAATTATTACAATCGAACTATGCATACGAAGTCTGATGGTGAAAATTCTGAATCCTAATCGTTTGTCAGTCGAATTAGGTGATATTGAACGGTCTGATTGATAAAATCGAATTCCCAAGTTAAATTCGATAGTTTTGGTCAAACTAAGGGACTCTTTCTTATAAACTAGTTTTCCAACGATACAATTATTACAATCGAACTATGCATACGAAGTCTGATCGTGAAAATTCTGATTCCTAATCGTTTGTCAGTCGAATTAGGTGATATTGAAACGTCTCATTGATAAAATTCAATTTCCCTAGTTAAATTCGATAGTTTTCGTCAAACTAAGGGACTCTTTCTTATAAACTAGTTTTCCAACGATACAATTATTACAATCGAACTATGCATACGAAGTCTGATCGTGAAAATTATTATTCATAATCGTTTGTTAGTCAAATTAGATGATATTGAACGGTCTGATTGATAAAATTCGAATTCCCCAGTTAAATTCGAAAGTTATGGTCAAACTAAGGGACTCTTTCTTATAAACTAACGATACAATTATTACAATCGAACTATGCATACGAAGTCTGATCGTGAAAATTCTGATTCCTAATCGTTTGTCAGACGAATTAGGTGATATTGAAAGGTCTGATTGATAAAATTCGATTTCCCTAATTAAATTCGATAGTTTTGGTCAAACTAAGGGACTCTTTCTTATTAACTAGTTTTCCAACGATACAGTTATTACGATCGAACTATGCATACGAAGTCTTATCGTGAAAATTCTGATTCCTAATCGTTTGTCAGTCCAATTAGGTGATATTGAACGGTCTGATTGATAAAATTCAATTTCCCTAGTTAAATTCGATAGTTTTGGTCAAACTAAGGGACTCTTTCTTATAAACTAGTTTTCCAACGATACAATTATTACGATCGAACTATGCATACGAAGTCGGATCGTGAAAATTCTGATTCCCAATCGTTTGTCAGTCCAATTAGGTGATATTGAACGGTTTGATTGATAAAATTTGAAATCCCCAGTTAAATTCGATAGTTTTGGTCAAACTAAGGGACTCTTTCTTATTAACTAGTTTTCCTACGATACAGTTATTACGATCGAACTATGCATACGAAGTCTTATCGTGAAAATTCTGATTCCTAATGGGTTGTTAGTCCAATTAGGTGATATTGAACGGTCTGATTGATAAAAGTCGAATTCCCCAGTTAAATTTGATAGTTTTGGTCAAACTAAGGGACTCTTTCTTATAAACTAGTTTTTCAACGATACAGTTATCACGATCGAACTATGCATACGAAGTCTGATCGTGAAAATTCTGATTCCTAATCGTTTGTCAGTCCAATTAGGTGATATTGAACGGTCTGATTGATAAAATTCGAATTACCAAGTTAAATTCGATAGTTTTGGTCAAACTAAGGGACTCTTTCTTATAAACTAGTTTTCCAACGATACAGTTATTACGATCGAACTATGCATACGAAGTCGGATCGTGAAAATTCTGATTCCCAATCGTTTGTCATTCCAATTAGGTGATATTAAATGGTCTGATTAATAAAATTCGAATTCCCCAATTAAATTCGATAGTTTTGGTCAAACTAAGGGACTCTTTCTTATAAACTAGTTTTCCAACGATACAGTTATTACGATCGAACTATGCATACGAAGTCGGATCGTGAAAATTCTGATTCCCAATCGTTTGTCATTCCAATTAGGTGTTATTGAACGGTCTGATTGATAAAATTTGAATTCCCCAGTTAAATTCGATAGTTTTGGTCAAACTAAGGGACTCTTTCTTATAAACTAGTTATCCAACGATACAGTTATTAAGATTGAACTATGCATACGAAGTCTGATCGTGAAAATTCTGATTCTTATCCGTTTGTCCGTCCGATTAGGTGATATTGAACGGTTTGATTGATAAAATTTGAATTCCCCAGTTAAATTCGATAGTTTTGGTCAAACTAAATGACTCTTTCTTATAAACTAGTTTTCCAACGATACAATTATTACAATCGAACTATGCATACGAAGTCTAATCGTGAAAATTTTGATTCCTAATCGTTTGTCAGTCCAATTAGGTGATATTGAACGATCTGATTGATAAAATTCGAATTCCCAAGTTAAATTCGATAGTTTTGGTCAAACTAAGGGACTCTTTCTTATAAACTAGTTTTCCAACGATACAATTATTACGACCGAACTTTGCATTAGAAGTCGGATCGTGAAAATTCTGATTCCCAATCGTTTGTCAGTCCAATTAGGTGATATTGAACGGTTTGATTGATAAAATCTGAAATCCCCAGTTAAATTCGATAGTTTTGGTCAAACTAAGGGACTCTTTCTTATAAACTAGTTTTCCAACGATACAATTATTTTGATCGAACTATGCATACGACGTGGGATCATGAAAATTCTGATTCCCAATTGTTTGTCAGTCCAATTAGGTGATATTAAATGGTCCGATTAATAAAATTTGAATTCCCCAATTAAATTCGATAGTTTTGGTCAAACTAAGGGACTCTTTCTTATAAACTAGTTTTCCAACGATACAGTCATTACGATCGAACTATGCATACGAAGTCGGATCGTGAAAATTCTGATTACTAATCGTTTGTCATTCCAATTAGGTGTTACTGAACGGTCTGATTGATAAAATTTGAATTCCCCAGTTAAATTCGATAGTTTTGGTCAAACTAAATGACTCTTTCTTATAAACTAGTTATCCAACGATACAGTTATTACGATTGAACTATGCATACGAAGTCTGATTGTGAAAATTCTGATTCTTTACCGTTTGTCCGTCCAATTAGGTGATATTGAACGGTTTGATTGATAAAATTTGAATTCCCCAGTTAAATTTGATTGTTTTGGTCAAACTAAATGACTCTTTCTTATAAACTAGTTTTCCAACGATACAATTATTACAATCGAACTATGCATACGAAGTCTAATCGTGAAAATTCTGAATCCTAATCGTTTGTCAGTCCAATTAGGTGATATTGAACGGCCTGATTGATAAAATTCGAATTCCCAAGTTAAATTCGATAGTTTTGGTCAAACTAAGGGACTCTTTCTTATAAACTAGTTTTCCAACGATACAATTATTACGATCGAACTATCCATACGAAGTCGGATCGTGAAAATTCTGATTCCCAATCGTTTGTCAGTCCAATTAGGTGATATTGAACGGTTTGATTGATAAAATTTGAAATCCCCAGTTAAATTCGATAGTTTTGGTCAAACTAAGGGACTCTTTCTTATAAACTAGTTTTCCAACGATACAATTATTACAATCGAACAATGCATACGAAGTCTGATTGTGAAAATTTTGATACATAATCGTTTGTTAGTCAAATTAGGTGATATTGAACGGTCTGATTGATAAAATTCGAATTCCCCAGTTAAATTCGAATGTTATGGTCAAACTAAGGGACTCTTTCTTATAAACTAGTTTTCCAACGATACAATTATTACAATCGAACTATGCATACGAAGTCTGATCGTGAAAATTCTGATTCCTAATCGTTTGTCAGACGAATTAGGTGATATTGAAAGGTCTGATTGATAAAATTCGATTTCCCTAGTTAAATTCGATAGTTTTGGTCAAACTAAGGGACTCTTTCTTATTAACTAGTTTTCCAACGATACAGTTATTACGATCGAACTATGCATACGAAGTCTTATCGTGAAAATTCTGATTCCTAATGGGTTGTCAGTCCAATTAGGTTATATTGAACGGTCTGATTGATAAAAGTCGAATTCCCCAGTTAAATTTGATTGTTTTGGTCAAACTAAGGGACTCTTTCTTATAAACAAGTTTTTCAACGATACAGTTATCACGATCGAACTATGCATACGAAGTCTGATCGTGAAAATTCTGATTCCTAATCGTTTGTCAGTCCAATTAGGTGATATTGAACGGTCTGATTGATAAAATTCGAATTCCCAAGTTAAATTCGATAGTTTTGGTCAAACTAAGGGACTCTTTCTTATAAACTACTTTTCCAACGATACAGTTATTACGATCGAACTATGCATACGAAGTCGGATCGTGAAAATTCTGATTCCCAATCGTTTGTCATTCTAATTAGGTGATATTGAACGGTCTGATTAATAAAATTCGAATTCTCCAGTTAAATTTGATAGTTTTGGTCAAACTAAAGCACTCATTCTTATAAAATAGTTTTCCAACGATACAGTTAATAGGATCGAACTATGCATACGAAGTCTGATCGTGAAAATTTCGATTCTTAATCGTTTGTCAGTCCAATTAGGTGATATTGAACGGTTTGATTGATAAAATATGAATTCCCCAGTTAAATTCGATAGTTTTAGTCAAACTAAATGACTATTTCTTATAAACTAGTTTTCCAACGATACAATTATTACAATCGAACTATGCATACGAAGTCTGATCGTGAAAATTCTGATTCCTAATCGTTTGTCAGTCCAATTAGGTGATATTGAACGGTCTGATTGATAAAATTCGATTTCCCTAGTTAAATTCGACAGTTTTGGTCAAACTAAGGGACTCTTTCTGATAAAATAGTTTTCCAATGATACAGTTATTACGATCGAACTATGCATACGAAGTCGGATCGTGAAAATTCTGATTCCTAATGGGTTGTCAGTCCAATTAGGTGATATTGAACGGTCTGATTGATAAAAGTCGAACTCCCCAGTTAAATTTGATAGTTTTGGTCAAACTAAGGGACTTTTTCTTATAAACTTGTTTTTCACCGATACAGTTATCACGATCGAACTATGCATACGAAGTCTGATCGTGAAAATTCTGATTCCTAATCGTTTGTCAGTCCAATTAGGTGTTATTGAACGGTCTGATTGATAAAATTCGAATTCCCAAGTTAAATTCGATAGTTTTGGTCAAACTAAGGGACTCTTTCTTATAAACTAGTTTTCCAACGATACAGTTATTACGATCGAACTATGCATACGAAGTCGGATCGTGAAAATTCTGATTCCCAATCGTTTGTCATTCCAATTAGGTGATATTGAACGGTCTGATTAATAAAATTCGAATTCTCCAGTTAAATTTGATAGTTTTGGTCAAACTAAAGGACTCATTCTTATAAAATAGTTTTCCAACGATTCAGTTAATAGGATCGAACTATGCATACGAAGTCGGATCGTGAAAATTCTGATTCCCAATCGTTTGTCATTCCAATTAGGTGTTATTGAACGGTCTAATTGATAAAATTTGAATTCCCCAGTTAAATTCGATAGTTTTGGTCAAACTAAATGACTCTTTCTTATAAACTAGTTATCCAACGATACAGTTATTACGATTGAACTATGCATACGAAGTCTGATCGTGAAAATTCTGATTCTTAACCGTTTGTCCGTCCAATTAGGTGATATTGAACGGTTTGATTGATAAAATTTGAATTCCCCAGTTAAATTTGATAGTTTTGGTCAAACTAAATGACTCTTTCTTATAAACTAGTTTTCCAACGATACAATTATTACAATCGAACTATGCATACGAAGTCTAATCGTGAAAATTCTGAATCCTAATCGTTTGTCAGTCCAATTAGGTGATATTGATCGGTCTGATTGATAAAATTCGAATTCCCAAGTTAAATTCGATAGTTTTGGTCAAACTAAGGGACTCTTTCTTATAAACTAGTTTTCCAACGATACAGTTATTACGATCGAACTATGCATACGAAGTCTTATCGTGAAAATTCTGATTCCTAATCGTTTGTCAGTCCAATTAGGTGATATTGAACGGTCTGATTGATAAAATTCAATTTCCCTAGTTAAATTCGATAGTTTTCGTCAAACTAAGGGACTCTTTCTTATAAACTAGTTTTCCAACGATACAATTATTACAATCGAACTATGCATATGAAGTCTGTTCGTGAAAATTCTGATTCATAATCGTTTATCAGTCGAATTACGTGATATTGAACGGTCTGATTGATAAAATTCGATTTCCCTAGTTAAATTCGATAGTTTTGGTCAAACTAAGGGACTCTTTCTTATTAACTAGTTTTCGAACGATACAGTTATTACGATCGAACTATGCATACGAAGTCTTATCGTGAAACTTCTGATTCCTAATCGTTTGTCAGTCCAATTAGGTGATATTGAACGGTCTGATTGATAAAATTCAATTTCCCTAGTTAAATTCGATAGTTTTGGTCAAACTAAGGGACTCTTTCATATAAACTAGTTTTCCAACGATACAGTTAGTACGATCGAACTATTCATACGAAGTCGGATCGTGAAAATTCTGATTCCTAATGGGTTGTCAGTCCAATTAGGTGATATTGAACGGTCTGATTGATAAAAGTCGAATTCCCCAGTTAAATTTGATAGTTTTGGTCAAACTAAGGGACTTTTTCTTATAAACTAGTATTCCAACGATACAATTATTACGATCGAACTATGCATACGAAGTCGGATCGTGAAAATTCTGATTCCCAATCGTTTGTCAGTCCAATTAGGTGATATTGAACGGTTTGATTGATAAAATTTGAATTCCCCAGTTAAATTTGATAGTTTTGGTCAAACTAAGGGACTTTTTCTTATAAACTAGTATTCCAACCATACAATTATTACGATCGTGAAAATTCTGAATCCTAATCGTTTGTCAGTCCAATTAGGTGATATTGAACGGTCTTATTGATAAAATCGAATTCCCAAGTTAAATTCGATAGTTTTGGTCAAACTAAGGGACTCTTTCTTATAAACTAGTTTTCCAACGATACAATTATTACAATCGAACTATGCATACGAAGTCTGATCGTGAAAATTCTGATTCCTAATCGTTTGTCAGTCGAATTAGGTGATATTAAAGGTCTGATTGATAAAATTCAATTTCCCTAGTTAAATTCGATAGTTTTCGTCAAACTAAGGGACTCTTTCTTATAAACTAGTTTTCCAACGATACAATTATTACAATCGAACTATGCATACGAAGTCTGATCGTGAAAATTATTATTCATATTCGTTTGTTAGTCAAATTAGATGATATTGAACGGTCTGATTGATAAAATTCGAATTCCCCAGTTAAATTCGAAAGTTATGGTCAAACTAAGGGACTCTTTCTTATAAACTAGTTTTCCAACGATACAATTATTACAATCGAACTATGCATACGAAGTCTGATGGTGAAAATTCTGAATCCTAATCGTTTGTCAGTCCAATTAGGTGATATTGAACGGTCTGATTGATAAAATCGAATTCCCAAGTTAAATTCGATAGTTTTGGTCAAACTAAGGGACTCTTTCTTATAAACTAGTTTTCCAACGATACAATTATTACAATCGAACTATGCATACGAAGTCTGATCGTGAAAATTCTGATTCCTAATCGTTTGTCAGTCGAATTAGGTGATATTGAAAGGTCTGATTGATCAAATTCAATTTCCCTAGTTAAATTCGATAGTTTTCGTCAAACTAAGGGACTCTTTCTTATAAACTAGTTTTCCAACGATACAATTATTACAATCGAACTATGCATACGACGTCTGATCGTGAAAATTATTATTCATAATCGTTTGTTAGTCAAATTAGATGATATTGAACGGTCTGATTGATAAAATTCGAATTCCCCAGTTAAATTCGAAAGTTATGGTCAAACTAAGGGACTCTTTCTTATAAACTAACGATACAATTATTACAATCGAACTATGCATACGAAGTCTGATCGTGAAAATTCTGATTCCTAATCGTTTGTCAGACGAATTAGGTGATATTGAAAGGTCTGATTGATAAAATTCGATTTCCATAATTAAATTCGATAGTTTTGGTCAAACTAAGGGACTCTTTCTTATTAACTAGTTTTCCAACGATACAGTTATTAGGATCGAACTATGCATACGAAGTCTTATCGTGAAAATGCTGATTCCTAATCGTTTGTCAGTCCAATTAGGTGATATTGAACGGTCTGATTGATAAAATTCAATTTCCCTAGTTAAATTCGATAGTTTTCGTCAAACTAAGGGACTCTTTCTTATAAACTAGTTTTCCAACGATACAATTATTACGATCGAACTATGCATACAAAGTCGGATCGTGAAAATTCTGATTCCCAATCGTTTGTCAGTCCAATTAGGTGATATTGAACGGTTTGATTGATAAAATTTGAATTCCCCAGTTAAATTTGATAGTTTTGGTCAAACTAAGGGACTTTTTCTTATAAACTAGTATTCCAACGATACAATTATTACGATCGTGAAAATTCTGAATCCTAATCGTTTGTCAGTCCAATTAGGTGATATTGAACGGTCTGATTGATAAAATCGAATTCCCAAGTTAAATTCGATAGTTTTGGTCAAACTAAGGGACTCTTTCTTATAAACTAGTTTTCCAACGATACAATTATTACAATCGAACTATGCATACGAAGTCTGATCGTGAAAATTCTGATTCCTAATCGTTTGTCAGTCGAATTAGGTGATATTGAAAGGTCTGATTGATAAAATTCAATTTCCCTAGTTAACTTCGATAGTTTTCGTCAAACTAAGGGACTCTTTCTTATAAACTAGTTTTCCAACGATACAATTATTACAATCGAACTATGCATACGACGTCTGATCGTGAAAATTATTATTCATAATCGTTTGTTAGTCAAATTAGATGATATTGAACGGTCTGATTGATAAAATTCGAATTCCCCAGTTAAATTCGAAAGTTATGGTCAAACTAAGGGACTCTTTCTTATAAACTAACGATACAATTATTACAATCGAACTATGCATACGAAGTCTGATCGTGAAAATTCTGATTCCTAATCGTTTGTCAGACGAATTAGGTGATATTGAAAGGTCTGATTGATAAAATTCGATTTCCCTAATTAAATTCGATAGTTTTGGTCAAACTAAGGGACTCTTTCTTATTAACTAGTTTTCCAACGATACAGTTATTACGATCGAACTATGCATACGAAGTCTGATCGTGAAAATTCTGATTCCTAATCGTTTGTCAGTCGAATTAGGTGATATTGAAAGGTCTGATTGATAAAATTCAATTTCCCTAGTTAAATTCGATAGTTTTCGTCAAACTAAGGGACTCTTTCTTATAAACTAGTTTTCCAACGATACAATTATTACAATAGAACTATGCATACGACGTCTGATCGTGAAAATTATTATTCATAATCGTTTGTTAGTCAAATTAGATGATATTGAACGGTCTGATTGATAAAATTCGAATTCCCCAGTTAAATTCGAAAGTTATGGTCAAACTAAGGGACTCTTTCTTATAAACTAACGATACAATTATTACAATCGAACTATGCATACGAAGTCTGATCGTGAAAATTCTGAATCCTAATCGTTTGTCAGTCCAATTAGGTGATATTGAACGGTCTGATTGATAAAATCGAATTCCCAAGTTAAATTCGATAGTTTTGGTCAAACTAAGGGACTCTTTCTTATAAACTACTTTTCCAACGATACAATTATTACAATCGAACTATGCATACGAAGTCTGATCGTGAAAATTCTGATTCCTAATCGTTTGTCAGTCGAATTAGGTGATATTGAAAGGTCTGATTGATAAAATTCAATTTCCCTAGTTAAATTCGATAGTTTTCGTCAAACTAAGGGACTCTTTCTTATAAACTAGTTTTCCAACGATACAATTATTACAATCGAACTATGCATACGACGTCTGATCGTGAAAATTATTATTCATAATCGTTTGTTAGTCAAATTAGATGATATTGAACGGTCTGATTGATAAAATTCGAATTCCCCAGTTAAATTCGAAAGTTATGGTCAAACTAAGGGACTCTTTCTTATAAACTAACGATACAATTATTACAATCGAACTATGCATACGAAGTCTGATCGTGAAAATTCTGAATCCTAATCGTTTGTCAGTCCAATTAGGTGATATTGAACGGTCTGATTGATAAAATCGAATTCCCAAGTTAAATTCGATAGTTTTGGTCAAACTAAGGGACTCTTTCTTATAAACTAGTTTTCCAACGATACAATTATTACAATCGAACTATGCATACGAAGTCTGATCGTGAAAATTCTGATTCCTAATCGTTTGTCAGTCGAATTAGGTGATATTGAAAGGTCTGATTGATAAATTTCAATTTCCCTAGTTAAATTCGATAGTTTTCGTCAAACTAAGGGACTCTTTCTTATAAACTAGTTTTCCAACGATACAATTATTACAATCGAACTATGCATACGACGTCTGATCGTGAAAATTATTATTCATAATCGTTTGTTAGTCAAATTAGATGATATTGAACGGTCTGATTGATAAAATTCGAATTCCCCAGTTAAATTCGAAAGTTATGGTCAAACTAAGGGACTCTTTCTTATAAACTAACGATACAATTATTACAATCGAACTATGCATACGAAGTCTGATCGTGAAAATTCTGATTCCTAATCGTTTGTCAGACGAATTAGGTGATATTGAAAGGTCTGATTGATAAAATTCGATTTCCCTAATTAAATTCGATAGTTTTGGTCAAACTAAGGGACTCTTTCTTATAAACTAGTTTTCCAACGGTACAATTATTACAATCGAACTATGCATACGAAGTATGATCGTGAAAATTCTGATTCCTAATCGTTTCTCAGTCCAATTAGGTGATATTGAACGGTCTGATTGATAAAATTCGAATTCCCAAGTTAAATTCGATAGTTTTGGGCAAACTAAGGGACTCTTTCTTATAAACTAGTTTTCCAACGATACAATTATTACGATCGAACTATGCATACAAAGTCGGATCGTGAAAATTCTGATTCCCAATCGTTTGTCAGTCCAATTAGGTGATATTGAACGGTTTGATTGATAAAATTTGAATTCCCCAGTTAAATTTGATAGTTTTGGTCAAACTAAGGGACTTTTTCTTATTAACTAGTATTCCAACGATACAATTATTACGATCGTGAAAATTCTGAATCCTAATCGTTAGTCAAATTAGATGATATTGAACGGTTTGATTGATAAAATTCGAATTCCCCAGTTAAATTCGAAAGTTATGGTCAAACTAAGGGACTCTTTCTTATAAACTAACGATACAATTATTACAATCGAACTATGCATACGAAGTCTGATCGTGAAAATTCTGATTCCTAATCGTTTGTCAGACGAATTAGGTGATATTGAAAGGTCTGATTGATAAAATTCGATTTCCCTAATTAAATTCGATAGTTTTGGTCAAACTAAGGGACTCTTTCTTATAAACTAGTTTTCCAACGGTACAATTATTACAATCGAACTATGCATACGAAGTATGATCGTGAAAATTCTGATTCCTAATCGTTTCTCAGTCCAATTAGGTGATATTGAACGGTCTGATTGATAAAATTCGAATTCCCAAGTTAAATTCGATAGTTTTGGGCAAACTAAGGGACTCTTTCTTATAAACTAGTTTTCCAACGATACAATTATTACGATCGAACTATGCATACGAAGTCGGATCGTGAAAATTCTGATTCCCAATCGTTTGTCAGTCCAATTAGGTGATATTGAACGGTTTGATTGATAAAATTTGAATTCCCCAGTTAAATTTGATAGTTTTGGTCAAACTAAGGGACTCTTTCTTATTAACTAGTTTTCCAACGATACAGTTATTACGATCGAACTATGCATACGAAGTCTTATCGTGAAAATTCTGATTCCTAATCGTTTGTCAGTCGAATTAGGTGATATTGAAAGGTCTGATTGATAAAATTCAATTTCCCTAGTTAAATTCGATAGTTTTCGTCAAACTAAGGGACTCTTTCTTATAAACTAGTTTTCCAACGATACAATTATTACAATCGAACTATGCATACGAAGTCTGATCGTGAAAATTATTATTCATAATCGTTTGTTAGTCAAATTAGATGATATTGAACGGTCTGATTGATAAAATTCGAATTCCCCAGTTAAATTCGAAAGTTATGGTCAAACTAAGGGACTCTTTCTTATAAACTAGTTTTCCAACGATACAATTATTACAATCGAACTATGCATACGAAGTCTGATGGTGAAAATTCTGAATCCTAATCGTTTGTCAGTCGAATTAGGTGATATTGAACGGTCTGATTGATAAAATCGAATTCCCAAGTTAAATTCGATAGTTTTGGTCAAACTAAGGGACTCTTTCTTATAAACTAGTTTTCCAACGATACAATTATTACAATCGAACTATGCATACGAAGTCTGATCGTGAAAATTCTGATTCCTAATCGTTTGTCAGTCGAATTAGGTGATATTGAAAGGTCTGATTGATAAATTTCAATTTCCCTAGTTAAATTCGATAGTTTTCGTCAAACTAAGGGACTCTTTCTTATAAACTAGTTTTCCAACGATACAATTATTACAATCGAACTATGCATACGACGTCTGATCGTGAAAATTATTATTCATAATCGTTTGTTAGTCAAATTAGATGATATTGAACGGTCTGATTGATAAAATTCGAATTCCCCAGTTAAATTCGAAAGTTATGGTCAAACTAAGGGACTCTTTCTTATAAACTAACGATACAATTATTACAATCGAACTATGCATACGAAGTCTGATCGTGAAAATTCTGATTCCTAATCGTTTGTCAGACGAATTAGGTGATATTGAAAGGTCTGATTGATAAAATTCGATTTCCCTAATTAAATTCGATAGTTTTGGTCAAACTAAGGGACTCTTTCTTATAAACTAGTTTTCCAACGGTACAATTATTACAATCGAACTATGCATACGAAGTATGATCGTGAAAATTCTGATTCCTAATCGTTTCTCAGTCCAATTAGGTGATATTGAACGGTCTGATTGATAAAATTCGAATTCCCAAGTTAAATTCGATAGTTTTGGGCAAACTAAGGGACTCTTTCTTATAAACTAGTTTTCCAACGATACAATTATTACGATCGAACTATGCATACAAAGTCGGATCGTGAAAATTCTGATTCCCAATCGTTTGTCAGTCCAATTAGGTGATATTGAACGGTTTGATTGATAAAATTTGAATTCCCCAGTTAAATTTGATAGTTTTGGTCAAACTAAGGGACTTTTTCTTATTAACTAGTATTCCAACGATACAATTATTACGATCGTGAAAATTCTGAATCCTAATCGTTAGTCAAATTAGATGATATTGAACGGTCTGATTGATAAAATTCGAATTCCCCAGTTAAATTCGAAAGTTATGGTCAAACTAAGGGACTCTTTCTTATAAACTAACGATACAATTATTACAATCGAACTATGCATACGAAGTCTGATCGTGAAAATTCTGATTCCTAATCGTTTGTCAGACGAATTAGGTGATATTGAAAGGTCTGATTGATAAAATTCGATTTCCCTAATTAAATTCGATAGTTTTGGTCAAACTAAGGGACTCTTTCTTATAAACTAGTTTTCCAACGGTACAATTATTACAATCGAACTATGCATACGAAGTATGATCGTGAAAATTCTGATTCCTAATCGTTTCTCAGTCCAATTAGGTGATATTGAACGGTCTGATTGATAAAATTCGAATTCCCAAGTTAAATTCGATAGTTTTGGGCAAACTAAGGGACTCTTTCTTATAAACTAGTTTTCCAACGATACAATTATTACGATCGAACTATGCATACGAAGTCGGATCGTGAAAATTCTGATTCCCAATCGTTTGTCAGTCCAATTAGGTGATATTGAACGGTTTGATTGATAAAATTTGAATTCCCCAGTTAAATTTGATAGTTTTGGTCAAACTAAGGGACTCTTTCTTATTAACTAGTTTTCCAACGATACAGTTATTACGATCGAACTATGCATACGAAGTCTTATCGTGAAAATTCTGATTCCTAATCGTTTGTCAGTCGAATTAGGTGATATTGAAAGGTCTGATTGATAAAATTCAATTTCCCTAGTTAAATTCGATAGTTTTCGTCAAACTAAGGGACTCTTTCTTATAAACTAGTTTTCCAACGATACAATTATTACAATCGAACTATGCATACGAAGTCTGATCGTGAAAATTATTATTCATAATCGTTTGTTAGTCAAATTAGATGATATTGAACGGTCTGATTGATAAAATTCGAATTCCCCAGTTAAATTCGAAAGTTATGGTCAAACTAAGGGACTCTTTCTTATAAACTAGTTTTCCAACGATACAATTATTACAATCGAACTATGCATACGAAGTCTGATGGTGAAAATTCTGAATCCTAATCGTTTGTCAGTCGAATTAGGTGATATTGAACGGTCTGATTGATAAAATCGAATTCCCAAGTTAAATTCGATAGTTTTGGTCAAACTAAGGGACTCTTTCTTATAAACTAGTTTTCCAACGATACAATTATTACAATCGAACTATGCATACGAAGTCTGATCGTGAAAATTCTGATTCCTAATCGTTTGTCAGTCGAATTAGGTGATATTGAAAGGTCTGATTGATAAATTTCAATTTCCCTAGTTAAATTCGATAGTTTTCGTCAAACTAAGGGACTCTTTCTTATAAACTAGTTTTCCAACGATACAATTATTACAATCGAACTATGCATACGAAGTCTGATCGTGAAAATTATTATTCATAATCGTTTGTTAGTCAAATTAGATGATATTGAACGGTCTGATTGATAAAATTCGAATTCCCCAGTTAAATTCGAAAGTTATGGTCAAACTAAGGGACTCTTTCTTATAAACTAACGATACAATTATTACAATCGAACTATGCATACGAAGTCTGATCGTGAAAATTCTGATTCCTAATCGTTTGTCAGACGAATTAGGTGATATTGAAAGGTCTGATTGATAAAATTCGATTTCCCTAATTAAATTCGATAGTTTTGGTCAAACTAAGGGACTCTTTCTTATTAACTAGTTTTCCAACGATATAGTTATTACGATCGAACTATGCATACGAAGTCTTATCGTGAAAATTCTGATTCCTAATCGTTTGTCAGTCCAATTAGGTGATATTGAACGGTCTGATTGATAAAATTCAATTTCCCTAGTTAAATTCGATAGTTTTCGTCAAACTAAGGGACTCTTTCTTATAAACTAGTTTTCCAACGATACAATTATTACAATCGAACTATGCATACGAAGTCTGATCGTGAAAATTCTGATTCATAATCGTTTATCAGTCGAATTAGGTGATATTGAACGGTCTGATTGATAAAATTCGATTTCCCTAGTTAAATTCGATAGTTTTGGTCAAACTAAGGGACTCTTTCTTATTAACTAGTTTTCCAACGATACAGTTATTACGATCGAACTATGCATACGAAGTCTTATCGTGAAAATTCTGATTCCTAATCGTTTGTCAGTCCAATTAGGTGATATTGAACGGTCTGATTGATAAAATTCAATTTCCCTAGTTAAATTTGATAGTTTTGGTCAAACTAAGGGACTCTTTCATATAAACTAGTTTTCCAACGATACAGTTATTACGATCGAACTATGCATACGAAGTTGGATCGTGAAAATTCTGATTCCTAATGGGTTGTCAGTCCAATTAGGTGATATTGAACGGTCTGATTGATAAAAGTCGAATTCCCCAGTTAAATTTGATAGTTTTGGTCAAACTAAGGGACTCTTTCTTATAAACTAGTTTTCCAACGATACAATTATTACAATCGAACTATGCATACGAAGTCTGATGGTGAAAATTCTGAATCCTAATCGTTTGTCAGTCCAATTAGGTGATATTGAACGGTCTGATTGATAAAATTCGATTTCCCTAGTTAAATTCGATAGTTTTGGTCAAACTAAGGGACTTTTTCTGATAAACTAGTTTTCCAATGATACAGTTATTACAATCGAACTATGCATACGAAGTCTGATCGTGAAAATTCTGATTCCTAATCGTTTGTCAGTCGAATTAGGTGATATTGAAAGGTCTGATTGATAAAATTCAATTTCCCTAGTTAAATTCGATAGTTTTCGTCAAACTAAGGGACTCTTTCTTATAAACTAGTTTTCCAACGATACAATTATTACAATCGAACTATGCATACGACGTCTGATCGTGAAAATTATTATTCATAATCGTTTGTTAGTCAAATTAGATGATATTGAACGGTCTGATTGATAAAATTCGAATTCCCCAGTTAAATTCGAAAGTTATGGTCAAACTAAGGGACTCTTTCTTATAAACTAACGATACAATTATTACAATCGAACTATGCATACGAAGTCTGATCGTGAAAATTCTGAATCCTAATCGTTTGTCAGTCCAATTAGGTGATATTGAACGGTCTGATTGATAAAATCGAATTCCCAAGTTAAATTCGATAGTTTTGGTCAAACTAAGGGACTCTTTCTTATAAACTAGTTTTCCAACGATACAATTAATACAATCGAACTATGCATACGAAGTCTGATCGTGAAAATTCTGATTCCTAATCGTTTGTCAGTCGAATTAGGTGATATTGAAAGGTCTGATTGATAAATTTCAATTTCCCTAGTTAAATTCGATAGTTTTCGTCAAACTAAGGGACTCTTTCTTATAAACTAGTTTTCCAACGATACAATTATTACAATCGAACTATGCATACGACGTCTGATCGTGAAAATTATTATTCATAATCGTTTGTTAGTCAAATTAGATGATATTGAATGGTCTGATTGATAAAATTCGAATTCCCCAGTTAAATTCGAAAGTTATGGTCAAACTAAGGGACTCTTTCTTATAAACTAACGATACAATTATTACAATCGAACTATGCATACGAAGTCTGATCGTGAAAATTCTGATTCCTAATCGTTTGTCAGACGAATTAGGTGATATTGAAAGGTCTGATTGATAAAATTCGATTTCCCTAATTAAATTCGATAGTTTTGGTCAAACTAAGGGACTCTTTCTTATAAACTAGTTTTCCAACGGTACAATTATTACAATCGAACTATGCATACGAAGTATGATCGTGAAAATTCTGATTCCTAATCGTTTCTCAGTCCAATTAGGTGATATTGAACGGTCTGATTGATAAAATTCGAATTCCCAAGTTAAATTCGATAGTTTTGGGCAAACTAAGGGACTCTTTCTTATAAACTAGTTTTCCAACGATACAATTATTACGATCGAACTATGCATACAAAGTCGGATCGTGAAAATTCTGATTCCCAATCGTTTGTCAGTCCAATTAGGTGATATTGAACGGTTTGATTGATAAAATTTGAATTCCCCAGTTAAATTTGATAGTTTTGGTCAAACTAAGGGACTCTTTCTTATTAACTAGTTTTCCAACGATACAGTTATTACGATCGAACTATGCATACGAAGTCTTATCGTGAAAATTCTGATTCCTAATCGTTTGTCAGTCGAATTAGGTGATATTGAAAGGTCTGATTGATAAAATTCAATTTCCCTAGTTAAATTCGATAGTTTTCGTCAAACTAAGGGACTCTTTCTTATAAACTAGTTTTCCAACGATACAATTATTACAATCGAACTATGCATACGAAGTCTGATCGTGAAAATTATTATTCATAATCGTTTGTTAGTCAAATTAGATGATATTGAACGGTCTGATTGATAAAATTCGAATTCCCCAGTTAAATTCGAAAGTTATGGTCAAACTAAGGGACTCTTTCTTATAAACTAGTTTTCCAACGATACAATTATTACAATCGAACTATGCATACGAAGTCTGATGGTGAAAATTCTGAATCCTAATCGTTTGTCAGTCGAATTAGGTGATATTGAACGGTCTGATTGATAAAATCGAATTCCCAAGTTAAATTCGATAGTTTTGGTCAAACTAAGGGACTCTTTCTTATAAACTAGTTTTCCAACGATACAATTATTACAATCGAACTATGCATACGAAGTCTGATCGTGAAAATTCTGATTCCTAATCGTTTGTCAGTCGAATTAGGTGATATTGAAAGGTCTGATTGATAAATTTCAATTTCCCTAGTTAAATTCGATAGTTTTCGTCAAACTAAGGGACTCTTTCTTATAAACTAGTTTTCCAACGATACAATTATTACAATCGAACTATGCATACGAAGTCTGATCGTGAAAATTATTATTCATAATCGTTTGTTAGTCAAATTAGATGATATTGAACGGTCTGATTGATAAAATTCGAATTCCCCAGTTAAATTCGAAAGTTATGGTCAAACTAAGGGACTCTTTCTTATAAACTAACGATACAATTATTACAATCGAACTATGCATACGAAGTCTGATCGTGAAAATTCTGATTCCTAATCGTTTGTCAGACGAATTAGGTGATATTGAAAGGTCTGATTGATAAAATTCGATTTCCCTAATTAAATTCGATAGTTTTGGTCAAACTAAGGGACTCTTTCTTATTAACTAGTTTTCCAACGATACAGTTATTACGATCGAACTATGCATACGAAGTCTTATCGTGAAAATTCTGATTCCTAATCGTTTGTCAGTCCAATTAGGTGATATTGAACGGTCTGATTGATAAAATTCAATTTCCCTAGTTAAATTCGATAGTTTTCGTCAAACTAAGGGACTCTTTCTTATAAACTAGTTTTCCAACGATACAATTATTACAATCGAACTATGCATACGAAGTCTGATCGTGAAAATTCTGATTCATAATCGTTTATCAGTCGAATTAGGTGATATTGAACGGTCTGATTGATAAAATTCGATTTCCCTAGTTAAATTCGATAGTTTTGGTCAAACTAAGGGACTCTTTCTTATTAACTAGTTTTCCAACGATACAGTTATTACGATCGAACTATGCATACGAAGTCTTATCGTGAAAATTCTGATTCCTAATCGTTTGTCAGTCCAATTAGGTGATATTGAACGGTCTGATTGATAAAATTCAATTTCCCTAGTTAAATTTGATAGTTTTGGTCAAACTAAGGGACTCTTTCATATAAACTAGTTTTCCAACGATACAGTTATTACGATCGAACTATGCATACGAAGTTGGATCGTGAAAATTCTGATTCCTAATGGGATGTCAGTCCAATTAGGTGATATTGAACGGTCTGATTGATAAAAGTCGAATTCCCCAGTTAAATTTGATAGTTTTGGTCAAACTAAGGGACTCTTTCTTATAAACTAGTTTTCCAACGATACAATTATTACAATCGAACTATGCATACGAAGTCTGATGGTGAAAATTCTGAATCCTAATCGTTTGTCAGTCCAATTAGGTGATATTGAACGGTCTGATTGATAAAATTCGATTTCCCTAGTTAAATTCGATAGTTTTGGTCAAACTAATGGACTTTTTCTGATAAACTAGTTTTCCAATGATACAGTTATTACAATCGAACTATGCATACGAAGTCTGATCGTGAAAATTCTGATTCCTAATCGTTTGTCAGTCGAATTAGGTGATATTGAAAGGTCTGATTGATAAATTTCAATTTCCCTAGTTAAATTCGATAGTTTTCGTCAAACTAAGGGACTCTTTCTTATAAACTAGTTTTCCAACGATACAATTATTACAATCGAACTATGCATACGAAGTCTGATCGTGAAAATTCTGATTCATAATCGTTTATCAGTCGAATTAGGTGATATTGAACGGTCTGATTGATAAAATTCGATTTCCCTAGTTAAATTCGATAGTTTTGGTCAAACTAAGGGACTCTTTCTTATTAACTAGTTTTCCAACGATACAGTTATTACGATCGAACTATGCATACGAAGTCTTATCGTGAAAATTCTGATTCCTAATCGTTTGTCAGTCCAATTAGGTGATATTGAACGGTCTGATTGATAAAATTCAATTTCCCTAGTTAAATTTGATAGTTTTGGTCAAACTAAGGGACTCTTTCATATAAACTAGTTTTCCAACGATACAGTTATTACGATCGAACTATGCATACGAAGTTGGATCGTGAAAATTCTGATTCCTAATGGGTTGTCAGTCCAATTAGGTGATATTGAACGGTCTGATTGATAAAAGTCGAATTCCCCAGTTAAATTTGATAGTTTTGGTCAAACTAAGGGACTCTTTCTTATAAACTAGTTTTCCAACGATACAATTATTACAATCGAACTATGCATACGAAGTCTGATGGTGAAAATTCTGAATCCTAATCGTTTGTCAGTCCAATTAGGTGATATTGAACGGTCTGATTGATAAAATTCGATTTCCCTAGTTAAATTCGATAGTTTTGGTCAAACTAAGGGACTTTTTCTGATAAACTAGTTTTCCAATGATACAGTTATTACAATCGAACTATGCATACGAAGTCTGATCGTGAAAATTCTGATTCCTAATCGTTTGTCAGTCGAATTAGGTGATATTGAAAGGTCTGATTGATAAATTTCAATTTCCCTAGTTAAATTCGATAGTTTTCGTCAAACTAAGGGACTCTTTCTTATAAACTAGTTTTCCAACGATACAATTATTACAATCGAACTATGCATACGAAGTCTGATCGTGAAAATTATTATTCATAATCGTTTGTTAGTCAAATTAGATGATATTGAACGGTCTGATTGATAAAATTCGAATTCCCCAGTTAAATTCGAAAGTTATGGTCAAACTAAGGGACTCTTTCTTATAAACTAACGATACAATTATTACAATCGAACTATGCATACGAAGTCTGATCGTGAAAATTCTGATTCCTAATCGTTTGTCAGACGAATTAGGTGATATTGAAAGGTCTGATTGATAAAATTCGATTTCCCTAATTAAATTCGATAGTTTTGGTCAAACTAAGGGACTCTTTCTTATTAACTAGTTTTCCAACGATACAGTTATTACGATCGAACTATGCATACGAAGTCTTATCGTGAAAATTCTGATTCCTAATCGTTTGTCAGTCCAATTAGGTGATATTGAACGGTCTGATTGATAAAATTCAATTTCCCTAGTTAAATTCGATAGTTTTCGTCAAACTAAGGGACTCTTTCTTATAAACTAGTTTTCCAACGATACAGTTATTACAATCGAACTATGCATACGAAGTCTGATCGTGAAAATTCTGATTCATAATCGTTTATCAGTCGAATTAGGTGATATTGAACGGTCTGATTGATAAAATTCGATTTCCCTAGTTAAATTCGATAGTTTTGGTCAAACTAAGGGACTCTTTCTTATTAACTAGTTTTCCAACGATACAGTTATTACGATCGAACTATGCATACGAAGTCTTATCGTGAAAATTCTGATTCCTAATCGTTTGTCAGTCCAATTAGGTGATATTGAACGGTCTGATTGATAAAATTCAATTTCCCTAGTTAAATTTGATAGTTTTGGTCAAACTAAGGGACTCTTTCATATAAACTAGTTTTCCAACGATACAGTTATTACGATCGAACTATGCATACGAAGTTGGATCGTGAAAATTCTGATTCCTAATGGGTTGTCAGTCCAATTAGGTGATATTGAACGGTCTGATTGATAAAAGTCGAATTCCCCAGTTAAATTTGATAGTTTTGGTCAAACTAAGGGACTCTTTCTTATAAACTAGTTTTCCAACGATACAATTATTACAATCGAACTATGCATACGAAGTCTGATCGTGAAAATTCTGATTCCTAATCGTTTGTCAGTCCAATTAGGTGATATTGAACGGTCTGATTGATAAAATTCGATTTCCCTAGTTAAATTCGATAGTTTTGGTCAAACTAAGGGACTCTTTCTGATAAAATAGTTTTCCAATGATACAGTTATTACGATCGAACTATGCATACGAAGTCGGATCGTGAAAATTCTGATTCCTAATGGGTTGTCAGTCCAATTAGGTGATATTGAACTGTCTGATTGATAAAAGTCGAACTCCCCAGTTAAATTTGATAGTTTTGGTCAAACTAAGGGACTTTTTCTTATAAACTTGTTTTTCACCGATACAGTTATCACGATCGAACTATGCATACGAAGTCTGATCGTGAAAATTTTGATTCCTAATCGTTTGTCAGTCCAATTAGGTGTTATTGAACGGTCTGATTGATAAAATTCGAATTCCCAAGTTAAATTCGATAGTTTTGGTCAAACTAAAGGACTCATTCTTACAAAATAGTTTTCCAACGATTCAGTTAATAGGATCGAACTATGCATACGAAGTCGGATCGTGAAAATTCTGATTCCCAATCGTTTGTCAGTCCAATTAGGTGATATTGAACGGTTTGATTGATAAAATTTGAATTCCCCAGTTAAATTTGATAGTTTTGGTCAAACTAAGGGACTTTTTCTTATTAACTAGTATTCCAACGATACAATTATTACGATCGTGAAAATTCTGAATCCTAATCGTTTGTCAGTCCAATTAGGTGATATTGAACGGTCTGATTGATAAAATCGAATTCCCAAGTTAAATTCGATAGTTTTGGTCAAACTAAGGGACTCTTTCTTATAAACTAGTTTTCCAACGATACAATTATTACAATCGAACTATGCATACGAAGTCTGATCGTGAAAATTCTGATTCCTAATCGTTTGTCAGTCGAATTAGGTGATATTGAAAGGTCTGATTGATAAAATTCAATTTCCCTAGTTAAATTCGATAGTTTTCGTCAAACTAAGGGACTCTTTCTTATAAACTAGTTTTCCAACGATACAATTATTACAATCGAACTATGCATACGAAGTCTGATCGTGAAAATTCTGATTCCTAATCGTTTGTCAGTCGAATTAGGTGATATTGAAAGGTCTGATTGATAAATTTCAATTTCCCTAGTTAAATTCGATAGTTTTCGTCAAACTAAGGGACTCTTTCTTATAAACTAGTTTTCCAACGATACAATTATTACAATCGAACTATGCATACGAAGTCTGATCGTGAAAATTATTATTCATAATCGTTTGTTAGTCAAATTAGATGATATTGAACGGTCTGATTGATAAAATTCGAATTCCCCAGTTAAATTCGAAAGTTATGGTCAAACTAAGGGACTCTTTCTTATAAACTAACGATACAATTATTACAATCGAACTATGCATACGAAGTCTGATCGTGAAAATTCTGATTCCTAATCGTTTGTCAGACGAATTAGGTGATATTGAAAGGTCTGATTGATAAAATTCGATTTCCCTAATTAAATTCGATAGTTTTGGTCAAACTAAGGGACTCTTTCTTATTAACTAGTTTTCCAACGATACAGTTATTACGATCGAACTATGCATACGAAGTCTTATCGTGAAAATTCTGATTCCTAATCGTTTGTCAGTCCAATTAGGTGATATTGAACGGTCTGATTGATAAAATTCAATTTCCCTAGTTAAATTCGATAGTTTTCGTCAAACTAAGGGACTCTTTCTTATAAACTAGTTTTCCAACGATACAATTATTACAATCGAACTATGCATACGAAGTCTGATCGTGAAAATTCTGATTCATAATCGTTTATCAGTCGAATTAGGTGATATTGAACGGTCTGATTGATAAAATTCGATTTCCCTAGTTAAATTCGATAGTTTTGGTCAAACTAAGGGACTCTTTCTTATTAACTAGTTTTCCAACGATACAGTTATTACGATCGAACTATGCATACGAAGTCTTATCGTGAAAATTCTGATTCCTAATCGTTTGTCAGTCCAATTAGGTGATATTGAACGGTCTGATTGATAAAATTCAATTTCCCTAGTTAAATTTGATAGTTTTGGTCAAACTAAGGGACTCTTTCATATAAACTAGTTTTCCAACGATACAGTTATTACGATCGAACTATGCATACGAAGTTGGATCGTGAAAATTCTGATTCCTAATGGGATGTCAGTCCAATTAGGTGATATTGAACGGTCTGATTGATAAAAGTCGAATTCCCCAGTTAAATTTGATAGTTTTGGTCAAACTAAGGGACTCTTTCTTATAAACTAGTTTTCCAACGATACAATTATTACAATCGAACTATGCATACGAAGTCTGATGGTGAAAATTCTGAATCCTAATCGTTTGTCAGTCCAATTAGGTGATATTGAACGGTCTGATTGATAAAATTCGATTTCCCTAGTTAAATTCGATAGTTTTGGTCAAACTAAGGGACTTTTTCTGATAAACTAGTTTTCCAATGATACAGTTATTACAATCGAACTATGCATACGAAGTCTGATCGTGAAAATTCTGATTCCTAATCGTTTGTCAGTCGAATTAGGTGATATTGAAAGGTCTGATTGATAAATTTCAATTTCCCTAGTTAAATTCGATAGTTTTCGTCAAACTAAGGGACTCTTTCTTATAAACTAGTTTTCCAACGATACAATTATTACAATCGAACTATGCATACGAAGTCTGATCGTGAAAATTCTGATTCATAATCGTTTATCAGTCGAATTAGGTGATATTGAACGGTCTGATTGATAAAATTCGATTTCCCTAGTTAAATTCGATAGTTTTGGTCAAACTAAGGGACTCTTTCTTATTAACTAGTTTTCCAACGATACAGTTATTACGATCGAACTATGCATACGAAGTCTTATCGTGAAAATTCTGATTCCTAATCGTTTGTCAGTCCAATTAGGTGATATTGAACGGTCTGATTGATAAAATTCAATTTCCCTAGTTAAATTTGATAGTTTTGGTCAAACTAAGGGACTCTTTCATATAAACTAGTTTTCCAACGATACAGTTATTACGATCGAACTATGCATACGAAGTTGGATCGTGAAAATTCTGATTCCTAATGGGTTGTCAGTCCAATTAGGTGATATTGAACGGTCTGATTGATAAAAGTCGAATTCCCCAGTTAAATTTGATAGTTTTGGTCAAACTAAGGGACTCTTTCTTATAAACTAGTTTTCCAACGATACAATTATTACAATCGAACTATGCATACGAAGTCTGATGGTGAAAATTCTGAATCCTAATCGTTTGTCAGTCCAATTAGGTGATATTGAACGGTCTGATTGATAAAATTCGATTTCCCTAGTTAAATTCGATAGTTTTGGTCAAACTAAGGGACTTTTTCTGATAAACTAGTTTTCCAATGATACAGTTATTACAATCGAACTATGCATACGAAGTCTGATCGTGAAAATTCTGATTCCTAATCGTTTGTCAGTCGAATTAGGTGATATTGAAAGGTCTGATTGATAAATTTCAATTTCCCTAGTTAAATTCGATAGTTTTCGTCAAACTAAGGGACTCTTTCTTATAAACTAGTTTTCCAACGATACAATTATTACAATCGAACTATGCATACGAAGTCTGATCGTGAAAATTATTATTCATAATCGTTTGTTAGTCAAATTAGATGATATTGAACGGTCTGATTGATAAAATTCGAATTCCCCAGTTAAATTCGAAAGTTATGGTCAAACTAAGGGACTCTTTCTTATAAACTAACGATACAATTATTACAATCGAACTATGCATACGAAGTCTGATCGTGAAAATTCTGATTCCTAATCGTTTGTCAGACGAATTAGGTGATATTGAAAGGTCTGATTGATAAAATTCGATTTCCCTAATTAAATTCGATAGTTTTGGTCAAACTAAGGGACTCTTTCTTATTAACTAGTTTTCCAACGATACAGTTATTACGATCGAACTATGCATACGAAGTCTTATCGTGAAAATTCTGATTCCTAATCGTTTGTCAGTCCAATTAGGTGATATTGAACGGTCTGATTGATAAAATTCAATTTCCCTAGTTAAATTCGATAGTTTTCGTCAAACTAAGGGACTCTTTCTTATAAACTAGTTTTCCAACGATACAGTTATTACAATCGAACTATGCATACGAAGTCTGATCGTGAAAATTCTGATTCATAATCGTTTATCAGTCGAATTAGGTGATATTGAACGGTCTGATTGATAAAATTCGATTTCCCTAGTTAAATTCGATAGTTTTGGTCAAACTAAGGGACTCTTTCTTATTAACTAGTTTTCCAACGATACAGTTATTACGATCGAACTATGCATACGAAGTCTTATCGTGAAAATTCTGATTCCTAATCGTTTGTCAGTCCAATTAGGTGATATTGAACGGTCTGATTGATAAAATTCAATTTCCCTAGTTAAATTTGATAGTTTTGGTCAAACTAAGGGACTCTTTCATATAAACTAGTTTTCCAACGATACAGTTATTACGATCGAACTATGCATACGAAGTTGGATCGTGAAAATTCTGATTCCTAATGGGTTGTCAGTCCAATTAGGTGATATTGAACGGTCTGATTGATAAAAGTCGAATTCCCCAGTTAAATTTGATAGTTTTGGTCAAACTAAGGGACTCTTTCTTATAAACTAGTTTTCCAACGATACAATTATTACAATCGAACTATGCATACGAAGTCTGATCGTGAAAATTCTGATTCCTAATCGTTTGTCAGTCCAATTAGGTGATATTGAACGGTCTAATTGATAAAATTCGATTTCCCTAGTTAAATTCGATAGTTTTGGTCAAACTAAGGGACTCTTTCTGATAAAATAGTTTTCCAATGATACAGTTATTACGATCGAACTATGCATACGAAGTCGGATCGTGAAAATTCTGATTCCTAATGGGTTGTCAGTCCAATTAGGTGATATTGAACTGTCTGATTGATAAAAGTCGAACTCCCCAGTTAAATTTGATAGTTTTGGTCAAACTAAGGGACTTTTTCTTATAAACTTGTTTTTCACCGATACAGTTATCACGATCGAACTATGCATACGAAGTCTGATCGTGAAAATTTTGATTCCTAATCGTTTGTCAGTCCAATTAGGTGTTATTGAACGGTCTGATTGATAAAATTCGAATTCCCAAGTTAAATTCGATAGTTTTGGTCAAACTAAAGGACTCATTCTTACAAAATAGTTTTCCAACGATTCAGTTAATAGGATCGAACTATGCATACGAAGTCGGATCGTGAAAATTCTGATTCCCAATCGTTTGTCAGTCCAATTAGGTGATATTGAACGGTTTGATTGATAAAATTTGAATTCCCCAGTTAAATTTGATAGTTTTGGTCAAACTAAGGGACTTTTTCTTATTAACTAGTATTCCAACGATACAATTATTACGATCGTGAAAATTCTGAATCCTAATCGTTTGTCAGTCCAATTAGGTGATATTGAACGGTCTGATTGATAAAATCGAATTCCCAAGTTAAATTCGATAGTTTTGGTCAAACTAAGGGACTCTTTCTTATAAACTAGTTTTCCAACGATACAATTATTACAATCGAACTATGCATACGAAGTCTGATCGTGAAAATTCTGATTCCTAATCGTTTGTCAGTCGAATTAGGTGATATTGAAAGGTCTGATTGATAAAATTCAATTTCCCTAGTTAAATTCGATAGTTTTCGTCAAACTAAGGGACTCTTTCTTATAAACTAGTTTTCCAACGATACAATTATTACAATCGAACTATGCATACGAAGTCTGATCGTGAAAATTATTATTCATAATTGTTTGTTAGTCAAATTAGATGATATTGAACGGTCTGATTGATAAAATTCGAATTCCCCAGTTAAATTCGAAAGTTATGGTCAAACTAAGGGACTCTTTCTTATAAACTAGTTTTCCAACGATACAATTATTACAATCGAACTATGCATACGAAGTCTGATGGTGAAAATTCTGAATCCTAATCGTTTGTCAGTCGAATTAGGTGATATTGAACGGTCTGATTGATAAAATCGAATTCCCAAGTTAAATTCGATAGTTTTGGTCAAACTAAGGGACTCTTTCTTATAAACTAGTTTTCCAACGATACAATTATTACAATCGAACTATGCATACGAAGTCTGATCGTGAAAATTCTGATTCCTAATCGTTTGTCAGTCGAATTAGGTGATATTGAAAGGTCTGATTGATAAATTTCAATTTCCCTAGTTAAATTCGATAGTTTTCGTCAAACTAAGGGACTCTTTCTTATAAACTAGTTTTCCAACGATACAATTATTACAATCGAACTATGCATACGAAGTCTGATCGTGAAAATTATTATTCATAATCGTTTGTTAGTCAAATTAGATGATATTGAACGGTCTGATTGATAAAATTCGAATTCCCCAGTTAAATTCGAAAGTTATGGTCAAACTAAGGGACTCTTTCTTATAAACTAACGATACAATTATTACAATCGAACTATGCATACGAAGTCTGATCGTGAAAATTCTGATTCCTAATCGTTTGTCAGACGAATTAGGTGATATTGAAAGGTCTGATTGATAAAATTCGATTTCCCTAATTAAATTCGATAGTTTTGGTCAAACTAAGGGACTCTTTCTTATTAACTAGTTTTCCAACGATACAGTTATTACGATCGAACTATGCATACGAAGTCTTATCGTGAAAATTCTGATTCCTAATCGTTTGTCAGTCCAATTAGGTGATATTGAACGGTCTGATTGATAAAATTCAATTTCCCTAGTTAAATTCGATAGTTTTCGTCAAACTAAGGGACTCTTTCTTATAAACTAGTTTTCCAACGATACAATTATTACAATCGAACTATGCATACGAAGTCTGATCGTGAAAATTCTGATTCATAATCGTTTATCAGTCGAATTAGGTGATATTGAACGGTCTGATTGATAAAATTCGATTTCCCTAGTTAAATTCGATAGTTTTGGTCAAACTAATGGACTCTTTCTTATTAACTAGTTTTCCAACGATACAGTTATTACGATCGAACTATGCATACGAAGTCTTATCGTGAAAATTCTGATTCCTAATCGTTTGTCAGTCCAATTAGGTGATATTGAACGGTCTGATTGATAAAATTCAATTTCCCTAGTTAAATTTGATAGTTTTGGTCAAACTAAGGGACTCTTTCATATAAACTAGTTTTCCAACGATACAGTTATTACGATCGAACTATGCATACGAAGTTGGATCGTGAAAATTCTGATTCCTAATGGGTTGTCAGTCCAATTAGGTGATATTGAACGGTCTGATTGATAAAAGTCGAATTCCCCAGTTAAATTTGATAGTTTTGGTCAAACTAAGGGACTCTTTCTTATAAACTAGTTTTCCAACGATACAATTATTACAATCGAACTATGCATACGAAGTCTGATCGTGAAAATTCTGATTCCTAATCGTTTGTCAGTCCAATTAGGTGTTATTGAACGGTCTGATTGATAAAATTCGATTTCCCTAGTTAAATTCGATAGTTTTGGTCAAACTAAGGGACTCTTTCTGATAAAATAGTTTTCCAATGATACAGTTATTACGATCGAACTATGCATACGAAGTCGGATCGTGAAAATTCTGATTCCTAATGGGTTGTCAGTCCAATTAGGTGATATTGAACGGTCTGATTGATAAAAGTCGAACTCCCCAGTTAAATTTGATAGTTTTGGTCAAACTAAGGGACTTTTTCTTATAAACTTGTTTTTCACCGATACAGTTATCACGATCGAACTATGCATACGAAGTCTGATCGTGAAAATTTTGATTCCTAATCGTTTGTCAGTCCAATTAGGTGTTATTGAACGGTCTGATTGATAAAATTCGAATTCCCAAGTTAAATTCGATAGTTTTGGTCAAACTAAGGGACTCTTTCTTATAAACTAGTTTTCCAACGATACAGTTATTACGATCGAACTATGCATACGAAGTCGGATCGTGAAAATTCTGATTCCCAATCGTTTGTCATTCCAATTAGGTGATATTGAACGGTCTGATTAATAAAATTCGAATTCTCCAGTTAAATTTGATAGTTTTGGTCAAACTAAAGGACTCATTCTTACAAAATAGTTTTCCAACGATTCAGTTAATAGGATCGAACTATGCATACGAAGTCGGATCGTGAAAATTCTGATTCCCAATCGTTTGTCATTCCAATTAGGTGTTATTGAACGGTCTAATTGATAAAATTTGAATTCCCCAGTTAAATTCGATAGTTTTGGTCAAAATAAATGACTCTTTCTTATAAACTAGTTATCCAACGATACAGTTATTACGATTGAACTATGCATACGAAGTCTGATCGTGAAAATTCTGATTCTTAACCGTTTGTCCGTCCAATTAGGTGATATTGAACGGTTTGATTGATAAAATTTGAATTCCCCAGTTAAATTTGATAGTTTTGGTCAAACTAAATGACTCTTTCTTATAAACTAGTTTTCCAACGATACAATTATTACAATCGAACTATGCATACGAAGTCTAATCGTGAAAATTCTGAATCCTAATCGTTTGTCAGTCCAATTAGGTGATATTGAACGGTCTGATTGATAAAATCGAATTCCCAAGTTAAATTCGATAGTTTTGGTCAAACTAAGGGACTCTTTCTTATAAACTAGTTTTCCAACGATACAATTATTACAATCGAACTATGCATACGAAGTCTGATCGTGAAAATTCTGATTCCTAATCGTTTGTCAGTCGAATTAGGTGATATTGAAAGGTCTGATTGATAAAATTCAATTTCCCTAGTTAAATTCGTTAGTTTTCGTCAAACTAAGGGACTCTTTCTTATAAACTAGTTTTCCAACGATACAATTATTACAATCGAACTATGCATACGAAGTCTGATCGTGAAAATTATTATTCATAATCGTTTGTTAGTCAAATTAGATGATATTGAACGGTCTGATTGATAAAATTCGAATTCCCCAGTTAAATTCGAAAGTTATGGTCAAACTAAGGGACTCTTTCTTATAAACTAGTTTTCCAACGATACAATTATTACAATCGAACTATGCATACGAAGTCTGATGGTGAAAATTCTGAATCCTAATCGTTTGTCAGTCGAATTAGGTGATATTGAACGGTCTGATTGATAAAATTCGATTTCCCTAATTAAATTCGATAGTTTTGGTCAAACTAAGGGACTCTTTCTTATTAACTAGTTTTCCAACGATACAGTTATTACGATCGAACTATGCATACGAAGTCTTATCGTGAAAATTCTGATTCCTAATCGTTTGTCAGTCCAATTAGGTGATATTGAACGGTCTGATTGATAAAATTCAATTTCCCTAGTTAAATTCGATAGTTTTCGTCAAACTAATGGACTCTTTCTTATAAACTAGTTTTCCAACGATACAATTATTACAATCGAACTATGCATACGAAGTCTGATCGTGAAAATTCTGATTCATAATCGTTTATCAGTCGAATTAGGTGATATTGAACGGTCTGATTGATAAAATTCGATTTCCCTAGTTAAATTCGATAGTTTTGGTCAAACTAAGGGACTCTTTCTTATTAACTAGTTTTCCAACGATACAGTTATTACGATCGAACTATGCATACGAAGTCTTATCGTGAAAATTCTGATTCCTAATCGTTTGTCAGTCCAATTAGGTGATATTGAACGGTCTGATTGATAAAATTCAATTTCCCTAGTTAAATTTGATAGTTTTGGTCAAACTAAGGGACTCTTTCATATAAACTAGTTTTCCAACGATACAGTTATTACGATCGAACTATGCATACGAAGTCGGATCGTGAAAATTCTGATTTCTAATGGGTTGTCAGTCCAATTAGGGGATATTGAACGGTCTGATTGATAAAAGTCGAACTCCCCAGTTAAATTTGATAGTTTTGGTCAAACTAAGGGACTTTTTCTTATAAACTTGTTTTTCACCGATACAGTTATCACGATCGAACTATGCATACGAAGTCTGATCGTGAAAATTTTGATTCCTAATCGTTTGTCAGTCCAATTAGGTGTTATTGAACGGTCTGATTGATAAAATTCGAATTCCCAAGTTAAATTCGATAGTTTTGGTCAAACTAAGGGACTCTTTCTTATAAACTAGTTTTCCAACGATACAGTTATTACGATCGAACTATGCATACGAAGTCGGATCGTGAAAATTCTGATTCCCAATCGTTTGTCATTCCAATTAGGTGATATTGAACGGTCTGATTAATAAAATTCGAATTCTCCAGTTAAATTTGATAGTTTTGGTCAAACTAAAGGACTCATTCTTACAAAATAGTTTTCCAACGATTCAGTTAATAGGATCGAACTATGCATACGAAGTCGGATCGTGAAAATTCTGATTCCCAATCGTTTGTCATTCCAATTAGGTGTTATTGAACGGTCTAATTGATAAAATTTGAATTCCCCAGTTAAATTCGATAGTTTTGGTCAAAATAAATGACTCTTTCTTATAAACTAGTTATCCAACGATACAGTTATTACGATTGAACTATGCATACGAAGTCTGATCGTGAAAATTCTGATTCTTAACCGTTTGTCCGTCCAATTAGGTGATATTGAACGGTTTGATTGATAAAATTTGAATTCCCCAGTTAAATTTGATAGTTTTGGTCAAACTAAATGACTCTTTCTTATAAACTAGTTTTCCAACGATACAATTATTACAATCGAACTATGCATACGAAGTCTAATCGTGAAAATTCTGAATCCTAATCGTTTGTCAGTCCAATTAGGTGATATTGAACGGTCTGATTGATAAAATCGAATTCCCAAGTTAAATTCGATAGTTTTGGTCAAACTAAGGGACTCTTTCTTATAAACTAGTTTTCCAACGATACAATTATTACAATCGAACTATGCATACGAAGTCTGATCGTGAAAATTCTGATTCCTAATCGTTTGTCAGTCGAATTAGGTGATATTGAAAGGTCTGATTGATAAAATTCAATTTCCCTAGTTAAATTCGATAGTTTTCGTCAAACTAAGGGACTCTTTCTTATAAACTAGTTTTCCAACGATACAATTATTACAATCGAACTATGCATACGAAGTCTGATCGTGAAAATTATTATTCATAATCGTTTGTTAGTCAAATTAGATGATATTGAACGGTCTGATTGATAAAATTCGAATTCCCCAGTTAAATTCGAAAGTTATGGTCAAACTAAGGGACTCTTTCTTATAAACTAGTTTTCCAACGATACAATTATTACAATCGAACTTTGCATACGAAGTCTGATGGTGAAAATTCTGAATCCTAATCGTTTGTCAGTCGAATTAGGTGATATTGAACGGTCTGATTGATAAAATCGAATTCCCAAGTTAAATTCGATAGTTTTGGTCAAACTAAGGGACTCTTTCTTATAAACTAGTTTTCCAACGATACAATTATTACAATCGAACTATGCATACGAAGTCTGATCGTGAAAATTCTGATTCCTAATCGTTTGTCAGTCGAATTAGGTGATATTGAAAGGTCTGATTGATAAATTTCAATTTCCCTAGTTAAATTCGATAGTTTTCGTCAAACTAAGGGACTCTTTCTTATAAACTAGTTTTCCAACGATACAATTATTACAATCGAACTATGCATACGAAGTCTGATCGTGAAAATTATTATTCATAATCGTTTGTTAGTCAAATTAGATGATATTGAACGGTCTGATTGATAAAATTCGAATTCCCCAGTTAAATTCGAAAGTTATGGTCAAACTAAGGGACTCTTTCTTATAAACTAACGATACAATTATTACAATCGAACTATGCATACGAAGTCTGATCGTGAAAATTCTGATTCCTAATCGTTTGTCAGACGAATTAGGTGATATTGAAAGGTCTGATTGATAAAATTCGATTTCCCTAATTAAATTCGATAGTTTTGGTCAAACTAAGGGACTCTTTCTTATTAACTAGTTTTCCAACGATACAGTTATTACGATCGAACTATGCATACGAAGTCTTATCGTGAAAATTCTGATTCCTAATCGTTTGTCAGTCCAATTAGGTGATATTGAACGGTCTGATTGATAAAATTCAATTTCCCTAGTTAAATTCGATAGTTTTCGTCAAACTAAGGGACTCTTTCTTATAAACTAGTTTTCCAACGATACAATTATTACAATCGAACTATGCATACGAAGTCTGATCATGAAAATTCTGATTCATAATCGTTTATCAGTCGAATTAGGTGATATTGAATGGTCTGATTGATAAAATTCTATTTCCCTAGTTAAATTCGATAGTTTTGGTCAAACTAAGGGACTCTTTCTTATTAACTAGTTTTCCAACGATACAGTTATTACGATCGAACTATGCATACGAAGTCTTATCGTGAAAATTCTGATTCCTAATCGTTTGTCAGTCCAATTAGGTGATATTGAACGGGCTGATTGATAAAATTCAATTTCCCTAGTTAAATTTGATAGTTTTGGTCAAACTAAGGGACTCTTTCATATAAACTAGTTTTCCAACGATAAAGTTATTACGATCGAACTATGCATACGAAGTTGGATCGTGAAAATTCTGATTCCTAATGGGTTGTCAGTCCAATTAGGTGATATTGAACGGTCTGATTGATAAAAGTCGAATTCCCCAGTTAAATTTGATAGTTTTGGTCAAACTAAGGGACTCTTTCTTATAAACTAGTTTTCCAACGATACAATTATTACAATCGAACTATGCATACGAAGTCTGATCGTGAAAATTCTGATTCCTAATCGTTTGTCAGTCCAATTAGGTGATATTGAACGGTCTGATTGATAAAATTCGATTTCCCTATTTAAATTCGATAGTTTTGGTCAAACTAAGGGACTCTTTCTGATAAAATAGTTTTCCAATGATACAGTTATTACGATCGAACTATGCATACGAAGTCGGATCGTGAAAATTCTGATTCCTAATGGGTTGTCAGTCCAATTAGGGGATATTGAACGGTCTGATTGATAAAAGTCGAACTCCCCAGTTAAATTTGATAGTTTTGGTCAAACTAAGGGACTTTTTCTTATAAACTTGTTTTTAACCGATACAGTTATCACGATCGAACTATGCATACGAAGTCTGATCGTGAAAATTTTGATTCCTAATCGTTTGTCAGTCCAATTAGGTGTTATTGAACGGTCTGATTGATAAAATTCGAATTCCCAAGTTAAATTCGATAGTTTTGGTCAAACTAAGGGACTCTTTCTTATAAACTAGTTTTCCAACGATACAGTTATTACGATCGAACTATGCATACGAAGTCGGATCGTGAAAATTCTGATTCCCAATCGTTTGTCATTCCAATTAGGTGATATTGAACGGTCTGATTAATAAAATTCGAATTCTCCAGTTAAATTTGATAGTTTTGGTCAAACTAAAGGACTCATTCTTACAAAATAGTTTTCCAACGATTCAGTTAATAGGATCGAACTATGCATACGAAGTCGGATCGTGAAAATTCTGATTCCCAATCGTTTGTCATTCCAATTAGGTGTTATTGAACGGTCTAATTGATAAAATTTGAATTCCCCAGTTAAATTCGATAGTTTTGGTCAAAATAAATGACTCTTTCTTATAAACTAGTTATCCAACGATACAGTTATTACGATTGAACTATGCATACGAAGTCTGATCGTGAAAATTCTGATTCTTAACCGTTTGTCCGTCCAATTAGGTGATATTGAACGGTTTGATTGATAAAATTTGAATTCCCCAGTTAAATTTGATAGTTTTGGTCAAACTAAATGACTCTTTCTTATAAACTAGTTTTCCAACGATACAATTATTACAATCGAACTATGCATACGAAGTCTTATCGTGAAAATTCTGATTCCTAATCGTTTGTCAGTCCAATTAGGTGATATTGAACGGGCTGATTGATAAAATTCAATTTCCCTAGTTAAATTTGATAGTTTTGGTCAAACTAAGGGACTCTTTCATATAAACTAGTTTTCCAACGATAAAGTTATTACGATCGAACTATGCATACGAAGTTGGATCGTGAAAATTCTGATTCCTAATGGGTTGTCAGTCCAATTAGGTGATATTGAACGGTCTGATTGATAAAAGTCGAATTCCCCAGTTAAATTTGATAGTTTTGGTCAAACTAAGGGACTCTTTCTTATAAACTAGTTTTCCAACGATACAATTATTACAATCGAACTATGCATACGAAGTCTGATCGTGAAAATTCTGATTCCTAATCGTTTGTCAGTCCAATTAGGTGATATTGAACGGTCTGATTGATAAAATTCGATTTCCCTATTTAAATTCGATAGTTTTGGTCAAACTAAGGGACTCTTTCTGATAAAATAGTTTTCCAATGATACAGTTATTACGATCGAACTATGCATACGAAGTCGGATCGTGAAAATTCTGATTCCTAATGGGTTGTCAGTCCAATTAGGGGATATTGAACGGTCTGATTGATAAAAGTCGAACTCCCCAGTTAAATTTGATAGTTTTGGTCAAACTAAGGGACTTTTTCTTATAAACTTGTTTTTAACCGATACAGTTATCACGATCGAACTATGCATACGAAGTCTGATCGTGAAAATTTTGATTCCTAATCGTTTGTCAGTCCAATTAGGTGTTATTGAACGGTCTGATTGATAAAATTCGAATTCCCAAGTTAAATTCGATAGTTTTGGTCAAACTAAGGGACTCTTTCTTATAAACTAGTTTTCCAACGATACAGTTATTACGATCGAACTATGCATACGAAGTCGGATCGTGAAAATTCTGATTCCCAATCGTTTGTCATTCCAATTAGGTGATATTGAACGGTCTGATTAATAAAATTCGAATTCTCCAGTTAAATTTGATAGTTTTGGTCAAACTAAAGGACTCATTCTTACAAAATAGTTTTCCAACGATTCAGTTAATAGGATCGAACTATGCATACGAAGTCGGATCGTGAAAATTCTGATTCCCAATCGTTTGTCATTCCAATTAGGTGTTATTGAACGGTCTAATTGATAAAATTTGAATTCCCCAGTTAAATTCGATAGTTTTGGTCAAAATAAATGACTCTTTCTTATAAACTAGTTATCCAACGATACAGTTATTACGATTGAACTATGCATACGAAGTCTGATCGTGAAAATTCTGATTCTTAACCGTTTGTCCGTCCAATTAGGTGATATTGAACGGTTTGATTGATAAAATTTGAATTCCCCAGTTAAATTTGATAGTTTTGGTCAAACTAAATGACTCTTTCTTATAAACTAGTTTTCCAACGATACAATTATTACAATCGAACTATGCATACGAAGTCTAATCGTGAAAATTCTGAATCCTAATCGTTTGTCAGTCCAATTAGGTGATATTGAACGGTCTGATTGATAAAATCGAATTCCCAAGTTAAATTCGATAGTTTTGGTCAAACTAAGGGACTCTTTCTTATAAACTAGTTTTCCAACGATACAATTATTACAATCGAACTATGCATACGAAGTCTGATCGTGAAAATTCTGATTCCTAATCGTTTGTCAGTCGAATTAGGTGATATTGAAAGGTCTGATTGATAAAATTCAATTTCCCTAGTTAAATTCGATAGTTTTCGTCAAACTAAGGGACTCTTTCTTATAAACTAGTTTTCCAACGATACAATTATTACAATCGAACTATGCATACGAAGTCTGATCGTGAAAATTATTATTCATAATCGTTTGTTAGTCAAATTAGATGATATTGAACGGTCTGATTGATAAAATTCGAATTCCCCAGTTAAATTCGAAAGTTATGGTCAAACTAAGGGACTCTTTCTTATAAACTAGTTTTCCAACGATACAATTATTACAATCGAACTATGCATACGAAGTCTGATGGTGAAAATTCTGAATCCTAATCGTTTGTCAGTCGAATTAGGTGATATTGAACGGTCTGATTGATAAAATCGAATTCCCAAGTTAAATTCGATAGTTTTGGTCAAACTAAGGGACTCTTTCTTATAAACTAGTTTTCCAACGATACAATTATTACAATCGAACTATGCATACGAAGTCTGATCGTGAAAATTCTGATTCCTAATCGTTTGTCAGACGAATTAGGTGATATTGAAAGGTCTGATTGATAAAATTCGATTTCCCTAATTAAATTCGATAGTTTTGGTCAAACTAAGGGACTCTTTCTTATTAACTAGTTTTCCAACGATACAGTTATTACGATCGAACTATGCATACGAAGTCTTATCGTGAAAATTCTGATTCCTAATCGTTTGTCAGTCCAATTAGGTGATATTGAACGGTCTGATTGATAAAATTCAATTTCCCTAGTTAAATTCGATAGTTTTCGTCAAACTAAGGGACTCTTTCTTATAAACTAGTTTTCCAACGATACAATTATTACAATCGAACTATGCATACGAAGTCTGATCGTGAAAATTCTGATTCATAATCGTTTATCAGTCGAATTAGGTGATATTGAACGGTCTGATTGATAAAATTCTATTTCCCTAGTTAAATTCGATAGTTTTGGTCAAACTAAGGGACTCTTTCTTATTAACTAGTTTTCCAACGATACAGTTATTACGATCGAACTATGCATACGAAGTCTTATTGTGAAAATTCTGATTCCTAATCGTTTGTCAGTCCAATTAGGTGATATTGAACGGGCTGATTGATAAAATTCAATTTCCCTAGTTAAATTTGATAGTTTTGGTCAAACTAAGGGACTCTTTCATATAAACTAGTTTTCCAACGATAAAGTTATTACGATCGAACTATGCATACGAAGTTGGATCGTGAAAATTCTGATTCCTAATGGGTTGTCAGTCCAATTAGGTGATATTGAACGGTCTGATTGATAAAAGTCGAATTCCCCAGTTAAATTTGATAGTTTTGGTCAAACTAAGGGACTCTTTCTTGAAAACTAGTTTTCCAACGATACAATTATTACAATCGAACTATGCATACGAAGTCTGATCGTGAAAATTCTGATTCCTAATCGTTTGTCAGTCCAATTAGGTGATATTGAACGGTCTGATTGATAAAATTCGATTTCCCTATTTAAATTCGATAGTTTTGGTCAAACTAAGGGACTCTTTCTGATAAAATAGTTTTCCAATGATACAGTTATTACGATCGAACTATGCATACGAAGTCGGATCGTGAAAATTCTGATTCCTAATGGGTTGTCAGTCCAATTAGGGGATATTGAACGGTCTGATTGATAAAAGTCGAACTCCCCAGTTAAATTTGATAGTTTTGGTCAAACTAAGGGACTTTTTCTTATAAACTTGTTTTTAACCGATACAGTTATCACGATCGAACTATGCATACGAAGTCTGATCGTGAAAATTTTGATTCCTAATCGTTTGTCAGTCCAATTAGGTGTTATTGAACGGTCTGATTGATAAAATTCGAATTCCCAAGTTAAATTCGATAGTTTTGGTCAAACTAAGGGACTCTTTCTTATAAACTAGTTTTCCAACGATACAGTTATTACGATCGAACTATGCATACGAAGTCGGATCGTGAAAATTCTGATTCCCAATCGTTTGTCATTCCAATTAGGTGATATTGAACGGTCTGATTAATAAAATTCGAATTCTCCAGTTAAATTTGATAGTTTTGGTCAAACTAAAGGACTCATTCTTACAAAATAGTTTTCCAACGATTCAGTTAATAGGATCGAACTATGCATACGAAGTCGGATCGTGAAAATTCTGATTCCCAATCGTTTGTCATTCCAATTAGGTGTTATTGAACGGTCTAATTGATAAAATTTGAATTCCCCAGTTAAATTCGATAGTTTTGGTCAAAATAAATGACTCTTTCTTATAAACTAGTTATCCAACGATACAGTTATTACGATTGAACTATGCATACGAAGTCTGATCGTGAAAATTCTGATTCTTAACCGTTTGTCCGTCCAATTAGGTGATATTGAACGGTTTGATTGATAAAATTTGAATTCCCCAGTTAAATTTGATAGTTTTGGTCAAACTAAATGACTCTTTCTTATAAACTAGTTTTCCAACGATACAATTATTACAATCGAACTATGCATACGAAGTCTAATCGTGAAAATTCTGAATCCTAATCGTTTGTCAGTCCAATTAGGTGATATTGAACGGTCTGATTGATAAAATCGAATTCCCAAGTTAAATTCGATAGTTTTGGTCAAACTAAGGGACTCTTTCTTATAAACTAGTTTTCCAACGATACAATTATTACAATCGAACTATGCATACGAAGTCTGATCGTGAAAATTCTGATTCCTAATCGTTTGTCAGTCGAATTAGGTGATATTGAAAGGTCTGATTGATAAAATTCAATTTCCCTAGTTAAATTCGATAGTTTTCGTCAAACTAAGGGACTCTTTCTTATAAACTAGTTTTCCAACGATACAATTATTACAATCGAACTATGCATACGAAGTCTGATCGTGAAAATTATTATTCATAATCGTTTGTTAGTCAAATTAGATGATATTGAACGGTCTGATTGATAAAATTCGAATTCCCCAGTTAAATTCGAAAGTTATGGTCAAACTAAGGGACTCTTTCTTATAAACTAGTTTTCCAACGATACAATTATTACAATCGAACTATGCATACGAAGTCTGATGGTGAAAATTCTGAATCCTAATCGTTTGTCAGTCGAATTAGGTGATATTGAACGGTCTGATTGATAAAATCGAATTCCCAAGTTAAATTCGATAGTTTTGGTCAAACTAAGGGACTCTTTCTTATAAACTAGTTTTCCAACGATACAATTATTACAATCGAACTATGCATACGAAATCTGATTGTGAAAATTCTGATTCCTAATCGTTTGTCTGTCGAATTAGGTGATATTGAAAGGTCTGATTGATAAATTTCAATTTCCCTAGTTAAATTCGATAGTTTTCGTCAAACTAAGGGACTCTTTCTTATAAACTAGTTTTCCAACGATACAATTATTACAATCGAACTATGCATACGAAGTCTGATCGTGAAAATTATTATTCATAATCGTTTGTTAGTCAAATTAGATGATATTGAACGGTCTGATTGATAAAATTCGAATTCCCCAGTTAAATTCGAAAGTTATGGTCAAACTAAGGGACTCTTTCTTATAAACTAACGATACAATTATTACAATCGAACTATGCATACGAAGTCTGATCGTGAAAATTCTGATTCCTAATCGTTTGTCAGACGAATTAGGTGATATTGAAAGGTCTGATTGATAAAATTCGATTTCCCTAATTAAATTCGATAGTTTTGGTCAAACTAAGGGACTCTTTCTTATTAACTAGTTTTCCAACGATACAGTTATTACGATCGAACTATGCATACGAAGTCTTATCGTGAAAATTCTGATTCCTAATCGTTTGTCAGTCCAATTAGGTGATATTGAACGGTCTGATTGATAAAATTCAATTTCCCTAGTTAAATTCGATAGTTTTCGTCAAACTAAGGGACTCTTTCTTATAAACTAGTTTTCCAACGATACAATTATTACAATCGAACTATGCATACGAAGTCTAATCGTGAAAATTCTGAATCCTAATCGTTTGTCAGTCCAATTAGGTGATATTTAACGGTCTGATTGATAAAATCGAATTCCCAAGTTAAATTCGATAGTTTTGGTCAAACTAAGGGACTCTTTCTTATAAACTAGTTTTCCAACGATACAATTATTACAATCGAACTATGCATACGAAGTCTGATCGTGAAAATTCTGATTCCTAATCGTTTGTCAGTCGAATTAGGTGATATTGAAAGGTCTGATTGATAAAATTCAATTTCCCTAGTTAAATTCGATAGTTTTCGTCAAACTAAGGGACTCTTTCTTATAAACTAGTTTTCCAACGATACAATTATTACAATCGAACTATGCATACGAAGTCTGATCGTGAAAATTATTATTCATAATCGTTTGTTAGTCAAATTAGATGATATTGAACGGTCTGATTGATAAAATTCGAATTCCCCAGTTAAATTCGAAAGTTATGGTCAAACTAAGGGACTCTTTCTTATAAACTAGTTTTCCAACGATACAATTATTACAATCGAACTATGCATACGAAGTCTGATGGTGAAAATTCTGAATCCTAATCGTTTGTCAGTCGAATTAGGTGATATTGAACGGTCTGATTGATAAAATTCGATTTCCCTAATTAAATTCGATAGTTTTGGTCAAACTAAGGGACTCTTTCTTATTAACTAGTTTTCCAACGATACAGTTATTACGATCGAACTATGCATACGAAGTCTTATCGTGAAAATTCTGATTCCTAATCGTTTGTCAGTCCAATTAGGTGATATTGAACGGTCTGATTGATAAAATTCAATTTCCCTAGTTAAATTCGATAGTTTTCGTCAAACTAAGGGACTCTTTCTTATAAACTAGTTTTCCAACGATACAATTATTACAATCGAACTATGCATACGAAGTCTGATCGTGAAAATTCTGATTCATAATCGTTTATCAGTCGAATTAGGTGATATTGAACGGTCTGATTGATAAAATTCGATTTCCCTAGTTAAATTCGATAGTTTTGGTCAAACTAAGGGACTCTTTCTTATTAACTAGTTTTCCAACGATACAGTTATTACGATCGAACTATGCATACGAAGTCTTATCGTGAAAATTCTCATTCCTAATCGTTTGTCAGTCCAATTAGGTGATATTGAACGGTCTGATTGATAGAATTCAATTTCCCTAGTTAAATTTGATAGTTTTGGTCAAACTAAGGGACTCTTTCATATAAACTAGTTTTCCAACGATACAGTTATTACGATCGAACTATGCATACGAAGTCGGATCGTGAAAATTCTGATTCCTAATGGGTTGTCAGTCCAATTAGGGGATATTGAACGGTCTGATTGATAAAAGTCGAACTCCCCAGTTAAATTTGATAGTTTTGGTCAAACTAAGGGACTTTTTCTTATAAACTTGTTTTTCACCGATACAGTTATCACGATCGAACTATGCATACGAAGTCTGATCGTGAAAATTTTGATTCCTAATCGTTTGTCAGTCCAATTAGGTGTTATTGAACGGTCTGATTGATAAAATTCGAATTCCCAAGTTAAATTCGATAGTTTTGGTCAAACTAAGGGACTCTTTCTTATAAACTAGTTTTCCAACGATACAGTTATTACGATCGAACTATGCATACGAAGTCGGATCGTGAAAATTCTGATTCCCAATCGTTTGTCATTCCAATTAGGTGATATTGAACGGTCTGATTAATAAAATTCGAATTCTCCAGTTAAATTTGATAGTTTTGGTCAAACTAAAGGACTCATTCTTACAAAATAGTTTTCCAACGATTCAGTTAATAGGATCGAACTATGCATACGAAGTCGGATCGTGAAAATTCTGATTCCCAATCGTTTGTCATTCCAATTAGGTGTTATTGAACGGTCTGATTGATAAAATTCAATTTCCCTAGTTAAATTTGATAGTTTTGGTCAAACTAAGGGACTCTTTCATATAAACTAGTTTTCCAACGATACAGTTATTACGATCGAACTATGCATACGAAGTTGGATTGTGAAAATTCTGATTCCTAATGGGTTGTCAGTCCAATTAGGTGATATTGAACGGTCTGATTGATAAAAGTCGAATTCCCCAGTTAAATTTGATAGTTTTGGTCAAACTAAGGGACTCTTTCTTATAAACTAGTTTTCCAACGATACAATTATTACAATCGAACTATGCATACGAAGTCTGATCGTGAAAATTCTGATTCCTAATCGTTTGTCAGTCCAATTAGGTGATATTGAACGGTCTGATTGATAAAATTCGATTTCCCTATTTAAATTCGATAGTTTTGGTCAAACTAAGGGACTCTTTCTGATAAAATAGTTTTCCAATGATACAGTTATTACGATCGAACTATGCATACGAAGTCGGATCGTGAAAATTCTGATTCCTAATGGGTTGTCAGTCCAATTAGGGGATATTGAACGGTCTGATTGATAAAAGTCGAACTCCCCAATTAAATTTGATAGTTTTGGTCAAACTAAGGGACTTTTTCTTATAAACTTGTTTTTAACCGATACAGTTATCACGATCGAACTATGCATACGAAGTCTGATCGTGAAAATTTTGATTCCTAATCGTTTGTCAGTCCAATTAGGTGTTATTGAACGGTCTGATTGATAAAATTCGAATTCCCAAGTTAAATTCGATAGTTTTGGTCAAACTAAGGGACTCTTTCTTATAAACTAGTTTTCCAACGATACAGTTATTACGATCGAACTATGCATACGAAGTCGGATCGTGAAAATTCTGATTCCCAATCGTTTGTCATTCCAATTAGGTGATATTGAACGGTCTGATTAATAAAATTCGAATTCTCCAGTTAAATTTGATAGTTTTGGTCAAACTAAAGGACTCATTCTTACAAAATAGTTTTCCAACGATTCAGTTAATAGGATCGAACTATGCATACGAAGTCGGATCGTGAAAATTCTGATTCCCAATCGTTTGTCATTCCAATTAGGTGTTATTGAACGGTCTAATTGATAAAATTTGAATTCCCCAGTTAAATTCGATAGTTTTGGTCAAAATAAATGACTCTTTCTTATAAACTAGTTATCCAACGATACAGTTATTACGATTGAACTATGCATACGAAGTCTGATCGTGAAAATTCTGATTCTTAACCGTTTGTCCGTCCAATTAGGTGATATTGAACGGTCTGATTGATAAAATCGAATTCCCAAGTTAAATTCGATAGTTTTGGTCAAACTAAGGGACTCTTTCTTATAAACTAGTTTTCCAACGATACAGTTATTACGATCGAACTATGCATACGAAGTCGGATCGTGAAAATTCTGATTCCCAATCGTTTGTCATTCCAATTAGGTGATATTGAACGGTCTGATTAATAAAATTCGAATTCTCCAGTTAAATTTGATAGTTTTGGTCAAACTAAAGGACTCATTCTTACAAAATAGTTTTCCAACGATTCAGTTAATAGGATCGAACTATGCATACGAAGTCGGATCGTGAAAATTCTGATTCCCAATCGTTTGTCATTCCAATTAGGTGTTATTGAACGGTCTAATTGATAAAATTTGAATTCCCCAGTTAAATTCGATAGTTTTGGTCAAAATAAATGACTCTTTCTTATAAACTAGTTATCCAACGATACAGTTATTACGATTGAACTATGCATACGAAGTCTGATCGTGAAAATTCTGATTCTTAACCGTTTGTCCGTCCAATTAGGTGATATTGAACGGTTTGATTGATAAAATTTGAATTCCCCAGTTAAATTTGATAGTTTTGGTCAAACTAAATGACTCTTTCTTATAAACTAGTTTTCCAACGATACAATTATTACAATCGAACTATGCATACGAAGTCTAATCGTGAAAATTCTGAATCCTAATCGTTTGTCAGTCCAATTAGGTGATATTGAACGGTCTGATTGATAAAATCGAATTCCCAAGTTAAATTCGATAGTTTTGGTCAAACTAAGGGACTCTTTCTTATAAACTAGTTTTCCAACGATACAATTATTACAATCGAACTATGCATACGAAGTCTGATCGTGAAAATTCTGATTCCTAATCGTTTGTCAGTCGAATTAGGTGATATTGAAAGGTCTGATTGATAAAATTCAATTTCCCTAGTTAAATTCGATAGTTTTCGTCAAACTAAGGGACTCTTTCTTATAAACTAGTTTTCCAACGATACAATTATTACAATCGAACTATGCATACGAAGTCTGATCGTGAAAATTATTATTCATAATCGTTTGTTAGTCAAATTAGATGATATTGAACGGTCTGATTGATAAAATTCGAATTCCCCAGTTAAATTCGAAAGTTATGGTCAAACTAAGGGACTCTTTCTTATAAACTAGTTTTCCAACGATACAATTATTACAATCGAACTATGCATACGAAGTCTGATGGTGAAAATTCTGAATCCTAATCGTTTGTCAGTCGAATTAGGTGATATTGAACGGTCTGATTGATAAAATCGAATTCCCAAGTTAAATTCGATAGTTTTGGTCAAACTAAGGGACTCTTTCTTATAAACTAGTTTTCCAACGATACAATTATTACAATCGAACTATGCATACGAAATCTGATTGTGAAAATTCTGATTCCTAATCGTTTGTCTGTCGAATTAGGTGATATTGAAAGGTCTGATTGATAAATTTCAATTTCCCTAGTTAAATTCGATAGTTTTCGTCAAACTAAGGGACTCTTTCTTATAAACTAGTTTTCCAACGATACAATTATTACAATCGAACTATGCATACGAAGTCTGATCGTGAAAATTATTATTCATAATCGTTTGTTAGTCAAATTAGATGATATTGAACGGTCTGATTGATAAAATTCGAATTCCCCAGTTAAATTCGAAAGTTATGGTCAAACTAAGGGACTCTTTCTTATAAACTAGTTTTCCAACGATACAATTATTACAATCGAACTATGCATACGAAGTCTGATGGTGAAAATTCTGAATCCTAATCGTTTGTCAGTCGAATTAGGTGATATTGAACGGTCTGATTGATAAAATTCGATTTCCCTAATTAAATTCGATAGTTTTGGTCAAACTAAGGGACTCTTTCTTATTAACTAGTTTTCCAACGATACAGTTATTACGATCGAACTATGCATACGAAGTCTTATCGTGAAAATTCTGATTCCTAATCGTTTGTCAGTCCAATTAGGTGATATTGAACGGTCTGATTGATAAAATTCAATTTCCCTAGTTAAATTCGATAGTTTTCGTCAAACTAAGGGACTCTTTCTTATAAACTAGTTTTCCAACGATACAATTATTACAATCGAACTATGCATACGAAGTCTGATCGTGAAAATTCTGATTCATAATCGTTTATCAGTCGAATTAGGTGATATTGAACGGTCTGATTGATAAAATTCGATTTCCCTAGTTAAATTCGATAGTTTTGGTCAAACTAAGGGACTCTTTCTTATTAACTAGTTTTCCAACGATACAGTTATTACGATCGAACTATGCATACGAAGTCTTATCGTGAAAATTCTGATTCCTAATCGTTTGTCAGTCCAATTAGGTGATATTGAACGGTCTGATTGATAAAATTCAATTTCCCTAGTTAAATTTGATAGTTTTGGTCAAACTAAGGGACTCTTTCATATAAACTAGTTTTCCAACGATACAGTTATTACGATCGAACTATGCATACGAAGTCGGATCGTGAAAATTCTGATTCCTAATGGGTTGTCAGTCCAATTAGGGGATATTGAACGGTCTGATTGATAAAAGTCGAACTCCCCAGTTAAATTTGATAGTTTTGGTCAAACTAAGGGACTTTTTCTTATAAACTTGTTTTTCACCGATACAGTTATCACGATCGAACTATGCATACGAAGTCTGATCGTGAAAATTTTGATTCCTAATCGTTTGTCAGTCCAATTAGGTGTTATTGAACGGTCTGATTGATAAAATTCGAATTCCCAAGTTAAATTCGATAGTTTTGGTCAAACTAAGGGACTCTTTCTTATAAACTAGTTTTCCAACGATACAGTTATTACGATCGAACTATGCATACGAAGTCGGATCGTGAAAATTCTGATTCCCAATCGTTTGTCATTCCAATTAGGTGATATTGAACGGTCTGATTAATAAAATTCGAATTCTCCAGTTAAATTTGATAGTTTTGGTCAAACTAAAGGACTCATTCTTACAAAATAGTTTTCCAACGATTCAGTTAATAGGATCGAACTATGCATACGAAGTCGGATCGTGAAAATTCTGATTCCCAATCGTTTGTCATTCCAATTAGGTGTTATTGAACGGTCTGATTGATAAAATTCAATTTCCCTAGTTAAATTTGATAGTTTTGGTCAAACTAAGGGACTCTTTCATATAAACTAGTTTTCCAACGATACAGTTATTACGATCGAACTATGCATACGAAGTTGGATTGTGAAAATTCTGATTCCTAATGGGTTGTCAGTCCAATTAGGTGATATTGAACGGTCTGATTGATAAAAGTCGAATTCCCCAGTTAAATTTGATAGTTTTGGTCAAACTAAGGGACTCTTTCTTATAAACTAGTTTTCCAACGATACAATTATTACAATCGAACTATGCATACGAAGTCTGATCGTGAAAATTCTGATTCCTAATCGTTTGTCAGTCCAATTAGGTGATATTGAACGGTCTGATTGATAAAATTCGATTTCCCTATTTAAATTCGATAGTTTTGGTCAAACTAAGGGACTCTTTCTGATAAAATAGTTTTCCAATGATACAGTTATTACGATCGAACTATGCATACGAAGTCGGATCGTGAAAATTCTGATTCCTAATGGGTTGTCAGTCCAATTAGGGGATATTGAACGGTCTGATTGATAAAAGTCGAACTCCCCAGTTAAATTTGATAGTTTTGGTCAAACTAAGGGACTTTTTCTTATAAACTTGTTTTTAACCGATACAGTTATCACGATCGAACTATGCATACGAAGTCTGATCGTGAAAATTTTGATTCCTAATCGTTTGTCAGTCCAATTAGGTGTTATTGAACGGTCTGATTGATAAAATTCGAATTCCCAAGTTAAATTCGATAGTTTTGGTCAAACTAAGGGACTCTTTCTTATAAACTAGTTTTCCAACGATACAGTTATTACGATCGAACTATGCATACGAAGTCGGATCGTGAAAATTCTGATTCCCAATCGTTTGTCATTCCAATTAGGTGATATTGAACGGTCTGATTAATAAAATTCGAATTCTCCAGTTAAATTTGATAGTTTTGGTCAAACTAAAGGACTCATTCTTACAAAATAGTTTTCCAACGATTCAGTTAATAGGATCGAACTATGCATACGAAGTCGGATCGTGAAAATTCTGATTCCCAATCGTTTGTCATTCCAATTAGGTGTTATTGAACAGTCTAATTGATAAAATTTGAATTCCCCAGTTAAATTCGATAGTTTTGGTCAAAATAAATGACTCTTTCTTATAAACTAGTTATCCAACGATACAGTTATTACGATTGAACTATGCATACGAAGTCTGATCGTGAAAATTCTGATTCTTAACCGTTTGTCCGTCCAATTAGGTGATATTGAACGGTTTGATTGATAAAATTTGAATTCCCCAGTTAAATTTGATAGTTTTGGTCAAACTAAATGACTCTTTCTTATAAACTAGTTTTCCAACGATACAATTATTACAATCGAACTATGCATACGAAGTCTAATCGTGAAAATTCTGAATCCTAATCGTTTGTCAGTCCAATTAGGTGATATTGAACGGTCTGATTGATAAAATCGAATTCCCAAGTTAAATTCGATAGTTTTGGTCAAACTAAGGGACTCTTTCTTATAAACTAGTTTTCCAACGATACAATTATTACAATCGAACTATGCATACGAAGTCTGATCGTGAAAATTCTGATTCCTAATCGTTTGTCAGTCGAATTAGGTGATATTGAAAGGTCTGATTGATAAAATTCAATTTCCCTAGTTAAATTCGATAGTTTTCGTCAAACTAAGGGACTCTTTCTTATAAACTAGTTTTCCAACGATACAATTATTACAATCGAACTATGCATACGAAGTCTGATCGTGAAAATTATTATTCATAATCGTTTGTTAGTCAAATTAGATGATATTGAACGGTCTGATTGATAAAATTCGAATTCCCCAGTTAAATTCGAAAGTTATGGTCAAACTAAGGGACTCTTTCTTATAAACTAGTTTTCCAACGATACAATTATTACAATCGAACTATGCATACGAAGTCTGATGGTGAAAATTCTGAATCCTAATCGTTTGTCAGTCGAATTAGGTGATATTGAACGGTCTGATTGATAAAATCGAATTCCCAAGTTAAATTCGATAGTTTTGGTCAAACTAAGGGACTCTTTCTTATAAACTAGTTTTCCAACGATACAATTATTACAATCGAACTATGCATACGAAATCTGATTGTGAAAATTCTGATTCCTAATCGTTTGTCTGTCGAATTAGGTGATATTGAAAGGTCTGATTGATAAATTTCAATTTCCCTAGTTAAATTCGATAGTTTTCGTCAAACTAAGGGACTCTTTCTTATAAACTAGTTTTCCAACGATACAATTATTACAATCGAACTATGCATACGAAGTCTGATCGTGAAAATTATTATTCATAATCGTTTGTTAGTCAAATTAGATGATATTGAACGGTCTGATTGATAAAATTCGAATTCCCCAGTTAAATTCGAAAGTTATGGTCAAACTAAGGGACTCTTTCTTATAAACTAACGATACAATTATTACAATCGAACTATGCATACGAAGTCTGATCGTGAAAATTCTGATTCCTAATCGTTTGTCAGACGAATTAGGTGATATTGAAAGGTCTGATTGATAAAATTCGATTTCCCTAATTAAATTCGATAGTTTTGGTCAAACTAAGGGACTCTTTCTTATTAACTAGTTTTCCAACGATACAGTTATTACGATCGAACTATGCATACGAAGTCTTATCGTGAAAATTCTGATTCCTAATCGTTTGTCAGTCCAATTAGGTGATATTGAACGGTCTGATTGATAAAATTCAATTTCCCTAGTTAAATTCGATAGTTTTCGTCAAACTAAGGGACTCTTTCTTATAAACTAGTTTTCCAACGATACAATTATTACAATCGAACTATGCATACGAAGTCTAATCGTGAAAATTCTGAATCCTAATCGTTTGTCAGTCCAATTAGGTGATATTGAACGGTCTGATTGATAAAATCGAATTCCCAAGTTAAATTCGATAGTTTTGGTCAAACTAAGGGACTCTTTCTTATAAACTAGTTTTCCAACGATACAATTATTACAATCGAACTATGCATACGAAGTCTGATCGTGAAAATTCTGATTCCTAATCGTTTGTCAGTCGAATTAGGTGATATTGAAAGGTCTGATTGATAAAATTCAATTTCCCTAGTTAAATTCGATAGTTTTCGTCAAACTAAGGGACTCTTTCTTATAAACTAGTTTTCCAACGATACAATTATTACAATCGAACTATGCATACGAAGTCTGATCGTGAAAATTATTATTCATAATCGTTTGTTAGTCAAATTAGATGATATTGAACGGTCTGATTGATAAAATTCGAATTCCCCAGTTAAATTCGAAAGTTATGGTCAAACTAAGGGACTCTTTCTTATAAACTAGTTTTCCAACGATACAATTATTACAATCGAACTATGCATACGAAGTCTGATGGTGAAAATTCTGAATCCTAATCGTTTGTCAGTCGAATTAGGTGATATTGAACGGTCTGATTGATAAAATTCGATTTCCCTAATTAAATTCGATAGTTTTGGTCAAACTAAGGGACTCTTTCTTATTAACTAGTTTTCCAACGATACAGTTATTACGATCGAACTATGCATACGAAGTCTTATCGTGAAAATTCTGATTCCTAATCGTTTGTCAGTCCAATTAGGTGATATTGAACGGTCTGATTGATAAAATTCAATTTCCCTAGTTAAATTCGATAGTTTTCGTCAAACTAAGGGACTCTTTCTTATAAACTAGTTTTCCAACGATACAATTATTACAATCGAACTATGCATACGAAGTCTGATCGTGAAAATTCTGATTCATAATCGTTTATCAGTCGAATTAGGTGATATTGAACGGTCTGATTGATAAAATTCGATTTCCCTAGTTAAATTCGATAGTTTTGGTCAAACTAAGGGACTCTTTCTTATTAACTAGTTTTCCAACGATACAGTTATTACGATCGAACTATGCATACGAAGTCTTATCGTGAAAATTCTGATTCCTAATCGTTTGTCAGTCCAATTAGGTGATATTGAACGGTCTGATTGATAAAATTCAATTTCCCTAGTTAAATTTGATAGTTTTGGTCAAACTAAGGGACTCTTTCATATAAACTAGTTTTCCAACGATACAGTTATTACGATCGAACTATGCATACGAAGTCGGATCGTGAAAATTCTGATTCCTAATGGGTTGTCAGTCCAATTAGGGGATATTGAACGGTCTGATTGATAAAAGTCGAACTCCCCAGTTAAATTTGATAGTTTTGGTCAAACTAAGGGACTTTTTCTTATAAACTTGTTTTTCACCGATACAGTTATCACGATCGAACTATGCATACGAAGTCTGATCGTGAAAATTTTGATTCCTAATCGTTTGTCAGTCCAATTAGGTGTTATTGAACGGTCTGATTGATAAAATTCGAATTCCCAAGTTAAATTCGATAGTTTTGGTCAAACTAAGGGACTCTTTCTTATAAACTAGTTTTCCAACGATACAGTTATTACGATCGAACTATGCATACGAAGTCGGATCGTGAAAATTCTGATTCCCAATCGTTTGTCATTCCAATTAGGTGATATTGAACGGTCTGATTAATAAAATTCGAATTCTCCAGTTAAATTTGATAGTTTTGGTCAAACTAAAGGACTCATTCTTACAAAATAGTTTTCCAACGATTCAGTTAATAGGATCGAACTATGCATACGAAGTCGGATCGTGAAAATTCTGATTCCCAATCGTTTGTCATTCCAATTAGGTGTTATTGAACGGTCTGATTGATAAAATTCAATTTCCCTAGTTAAATTTGATAGTTTTGGTCAAACTAAGGGACTCTTTCATATAAACTAGTTTTCCAACGATACAGTTATTACGATCGAACTATGCATACGAAGTTGGATTGTGAAAATTCTGATTCCTAATGGGTTGTCAGTCCAATTAGGTGATATTGAACGGTCTGATTGATAAAAGTCGAATTCCCCAGTTAAATTTGATAGTTTTGGTCAAACTAAGGGACTCTTTCTTATAAACTAGTTTTCCAACGATACAATTATTACAATCGAACTATGCATACGAAGTCTGATCGTGAAAATTCTGATTCCTAATCGTTTGTCAGTCCAATTAGGTGATATTGAACGGTCTGATTGATAAAATTCGATTTCCCTATTTAAATTCGATAGTTTTGGCCAAACTAAGGGACTCTTTCTGATAAAATAGTTTTCCAATGATACAGTTATTACGATCGAACTATGCATACGAAGTCGGATCGTGAAAATTCTGATTCCTAATGGGTTGTCAGTCCAATTAGGGGATATTGAACGGTCTGATTGATAAAAGTCGAACTCCCCAGTTAAATTTGATAGTTTTGGTCAAACTAAGGGACTTTTTCTTATAAACTTGTTTTTAACCGATACAGTTATCACGATCGAACTATGCATACGAAGTCTGATCGTGAAAATTTTGATTCCTAATCGTTTGTCAGTCCAATTAGATGTTATTGAACGGTCTGATTGATAAAATTCGAATTCCCAAGTTAAATTCGATAGTTTTGGTCAAACTAAGGGACTCTTTCTTATAAACTAGTTTTCCAACGATACAGTTATTACGATCGAACTATGCATACGAAGTCGGATCGTGAAAATTCTGATTCCCAATCGTTTGTCATTCCAATTAGGTGATATTGAACGGTCTGATTAATAAAATTCGAATTCTCCAGTTAAATTTGATAGTTTTGGTCAAACTAAAGGACTCATTCTTACAAAATAGTTTTCCAACGATTCAGTTAATAGGATCGAACTATGCATACGAAGTCGGATCGTGAAAATTCTGATTCCCAATCGTTTGTCATTCCAATTAGGTGTTATTGAACGGTCTAATTGATAAAATTTGAATTCCCCAGTTAAATTCGATAGTTTTGGTCAAAATAAATGACTCTTTCTTATAAACTAGTTATCCAACGATACAGTTATTACGATTGAACTATGCATACGAAGTCTGATCGTGAAAATTCTGATTCTTAACCGTTTGTCCGTCCAATTAGGTGATATTGAACGGTTTGATTGATAAAATTTGAATTCCCCAGTTAAATTTGATAGTTTTGGTCAAACTAAATGACTCTTTCTTATAAACTAGTTTTCCAACGATACAATTATTACAATCGAACTATGCATACGAAGTCTAATCGTGAAAATTCTGAATCCTAATCGTTTGTCAGTCCAATTAGGTGATATTGAACGGTCTGATTGATAAAATCGAATTCCCAAGTTAAATTCGATAGTTTTGGTCAAACTAAGGGACTCTTTCTTATAAACTAGTTTTCCAACGATACAATTATTACAATCGAACTATGCATACGAAGTCTGATCGTGAAAATTCTGATTCCTAATCGTTTGTCAGTCGAATTAGGTGATATTGAAAGGTCTGATTGATAAAATTCAATTTCCCTAGTTAAATTCGATAGTTTTCGTCAAACTAAGGGACTCTTTCTTATAAACTAGTTTTCCAACGATACAATTATTACAATCGAACTATGCATACGAAGTCTGATCGTGAAAATTATTATTCATAATCGTTTGTTAGTCAAAAAAGATGATATTGAACGGTCTGATTGATAAAATTCGAATTCCCCAGTTAAATTCGAAAGTTATGGTCAAACTAAGGGACTCTTTCTTATAAACTAGTTTTCCAACGATACAATTATTACAATCGAACTATGCATACGAAGTCTGATGGTGAAAATTCTGAATCCTAATCGTTTGTCAGTCGAATTAGGTGATATTGAACGGTCTGATTGATAAAATCGAATTCCCAAGTTAAATTCGATAGTTTTGGTCAAACTAAGGGACTCTTTCTTATAAACTAGTTTTCCAACGATACAATTATTACAATCGAACTATGCATACGAAATCTGATTGTGAAAATTCTGATTCCTAATCGTTTGTCTGTCGAATTAGGTGATATTGAAAGGTCTGATTGATAAATTTCAATTTCCCTAGTTAAATTCGATAGTTTTCGTCAAACTAAGGGACTCTTTCTTATAAACTAGTTTTCCAAGGATACAATTATTACAATCGAACTATGCATACGAAGTCTGATCGTGAAAATTATTATTCATAATCGTTTGTTAGTCAAATTAGATGATATTGAACGGTCTGATTGATAAAATTCGAATTCCCCAGTTAAATTCGAAAGTTATGGTCAAACTAAGGGACTCTTTCTTATAAACTAACGATACAATTATTACAATCGAACTATGCATACGAAGTCTGATCGTGAAAATTCTGATTCCTAATCGTTTGTCAGACGAATTAGGTGATATTGAAAGGTCTGATTGATAAAATTCGATTTCCCTAATTAAATTCGATAGTTTTGGTCAAACTAAGGGACTCTTTCTTATTAACTAGTTTTCCAACGATACAGTTATTACGATCGAACTATGCATACGAAGTCTTATCGTGAAAATTCTGATTCCTAATCGTTTGTCAGTCCAATTAGGTGATATTGAACGGTCTGATTGATAAAATTCAATTTCCCTAGTTAAATTCGATAGTTTTCGTCAAACTAAGGGACTCTTTCTTATAAACTAGTTTTCCAACGATACAATTATTACAATCGAACTATGCATACGAAGTCTAATCGTGAAAATTCTGAATCCTAATCGTTTGTCAGTCCAATTAGGTGATATTGAACGGTCTGATTGATAAAATCGAATTCCCAAGTTAAATTCGATAGTTTTGGTCAAACTAAGGGACTCTTTCTTATAAACTAGTTTTCCAACGATACAATTATTACAATCGAACTATGCATACGAAGTCTGATCGTGAAAATTCTGATTCCTAATCGTTTGTCAGTCGAATTAGGTGATATTGAAAGGTCTGATTGATAAAATTCAATTTCCCTAGTTAAATTCGATAGTTTTCGTCAAACTAAGGGACTCTTTCTTATAAACTAGTTTTCCAACGATACAATTATTACAATCGAACTATGCATACGAAGTCTGATCGTGAAAATTATTATTCATAATCGTTTGTTAGTCAAATTAGATGATATTGAACGGTCTGATTGATAAAATTCGAATTCCCCAGTTAAATTCGAAAGTTATGGTCAAACTAAGGGACTCTTTCTTATAAACTAGTTTTCCAACGATACAATTATTACAATCGAACTATGCATACGAAGTCTGATGGTGAAAATTCTGAATCCTAATCGTTTGTCAGTCGAATTAGGTGATATTGAACGGTCTGATTGATAAAATTCGATTTCCCTAATTAAATTCGATAGTTTTGGTCAAACTAAGGGACTCTTTCTTATTAACTAGTTTTCCAACGATACAGTTATTACGATCGAACTATGCATACGAAGTCTTATCGTGAAAATTCTGATTCCTAATCGTTTGTCAGTCCAATTAGGTGATATTGAACGGTCTGATTGATAAAATTCAATTTCCCTAGTTAAATTCGATAGTTTTCGTCAAACTAAGGGACTCTTTCTTATAAACTAGTTTTCCAACGATACAATTATTACAATCGAACTATGCATACGAAGTCTGATCGTGAAAATTCTGATTCATAATCGTTTATCAGTCGAATTAGGTGATATTGAACGGTCTGATTGATAAAATTCGATTTCCCTAGTTAAATTCGATAGTTTTGGTCAAACTAAGGGACTCTTTCTTATTAACTAGTTTTCCAACGATACAGTTATTACGATCGAACTATGCATACGAAGTCTTATCGTGAAAATTCTGATTCCTAATCGTTTGTCAGTCCAATTAGGTGATATTGAACGGTCTGATTGATAAAATTCAATTTCCCTAGTTAAATTTGATAGTTTTGGTCAAACTAAGGGACTCTTTCATATAAACTAGTTTTCCAACGATACAGTTATTACGATCGAACTATGCATACGAAGTCGGATCGTGAAAATTCTGATTCCTAATGGGTTGTCAGTCCAATTAGGGGATATTGAACGGTCTGATTGATAAAAGTCGAACTCCCCAGTTAAATTTGATAGTTTTGGTCAAACTAAGGGACTTTTTCTTATAAACTTGTTTTTCACCGATACAGTTATCACGATCGAACTATGCATACGAAGTCTGATCGTGAAAATTTTGATTCCTAATCGTTTGTCAGTCCAATTAGGTGTTATTGAACGGTCTGATTGATAAAATTCGAATTCCCAAGTTAAATTCGATAGTTTTGGTCAAACTAAGGGACTCTTTCTTATAAACTAGTTTTCCAACGATACAGTTATTACGATCGAACTATGCATACGAAGTCGGATCGTGAAAATTCTGATTCCCAATCGTTTGTCATTCCAATTAGGTGATATTGAACGGTCTGATTAATAAAATTCGAATTCTCCAGTTAAATTTGATAGTTTTGGTCAAACTAAAGGACTCATTCTTACAAAATAGTTTTCCAACGATTCAGTTAATAGGATCGAACTATGCATACGAAGTCGGATCGTGAAAATTCTGATTCCCAATCGTTTGTCATTCCAATTAGGTGTTATTGAACGGTCTAATTGATAAAATTTGAATTCCCCAGTTAAATTCGATAGTTTTGGTCAAAATAAATGACTCTTTCTTATAAACTAGTTATCCAACGATACAATTATTACGATTGAACTATGCATACGAAGTCTGATCGTGAAAATTCTGATTCTTAACCGTTTGTCCGTCCAATTAGGTGATATTGAACGGTTTGATTGATAAAATTTGAATTCCCCAGTTAAATTTGATAGTTTTGGTCAAACTAAATGACTCTTTCTTATAAACTAGTTTTCCAACGATACAATTATTACAATTGAACTATGCATACGAAGTCTAATCGTGAAAATTCTGAATCCTAATCGTTTGTCAGTCCAATTAGGTGATATTGAACGGTCTGATTGATAAAATCGAATTCCCAAGTTAAATTCGATAGTTTTGGTCAAACTAAGGGACTCTTTCTTATAAACTAGTTTTCCAACGATACAATTATTACAATCGAACTATGCATACGAAGTCTGATCGTGAAAATTCTGATTCCTAATCGTTTGTCAGTCGAATTAGGTGATATTGAAAGGTCTGATTGATAAAATTCAATTTCCCTAGTTAAATTCGATAGTTTTCGTCAAACTAAGGGACTCTTTCTTATAAACTAGTTTTCCAACGATACAATTATTACAATCGAACTATGCATACGAAGTCTGATCGTGAAAATTATTATTCATAATCGTTTGTTAGTCAAATTAGATGATATTGAACGGTCTGATTGATAAAATTCGAATTCCCCAGTTAAATTCGAAAGTTATGGTCAAACTAAGGGACTCTTTCTTATAAACTAGTTTTCCAACGATACAATTATTACAATCGAACTATGCATACGAAGTCTGATGGTGAAAATTCTGAATCCTAATCGTTTGTCAGTCGAATTAGGTGATATTGAACGGTCTGATTGATAAAATCGAATTCCCAAGTTAAATTCGATAGTTTTGGTCAAACTAAGGGACTCTTTCTTATAAACTAGTTTTCCAACGATACAATTATTACAATCGAACTATGCATACGAAGTCTGATCGTGAAAATTCTGATTCCTAATCGTTTGTCAGTCGAATTAGGTGATATTGAAAGGTCTGATTGATAAAATTCAATTTCCCTAGTTAAATTCGATAGTTTTCGTCAAACTAAGGGACTCTTTCTTATAAACTAGTTTTCCAACGATACAATTATTACAATCGAACTATGCATACGAAGTCTGATCGTGAAAATTATTATTCATAATCGTTTGTTAGTCAAATTAGATGATATTGAACGGTCTGATTGATAAAATTCGAATTCCCCAGTTAAATTCGAAAGTTATGGTCAAACTAAGGGACTCTTTCTTATAAACTAGTTTTCCAACGATACAATTATTACAATCGAACTATGCATACGAAGTCTGATGGTGAAAATTCTGAATCCTAATCGTTTGTCAGTCGAATTAGGTGATATTGAACGGTCTGATTGATAAAATTCGATTTCCCTAATTAAATTCGATAGTTTTGGTCAAACTAAGGGACTCTTTCTTATTAACTAGTTTTCCAACGATACAGTTATTACGATCGAACTATGCATACGAAGTCTTATCGTGAAAATTCTGATTCCTAATCGTTTGTCAGTCCAATTAGGTGATATTGAACGGTCTGATTGATAAAATTCAATTTCCCTAGTTAAATTCGATAGTTTTCGTCAAACTAAGGGACTCTTTCTTATAAACTAGTTTTCCAACGATACAATTATTACAATCGAACTATGCATACGAAGTCTGATCGTGAAAATTCTGATTCATAATCGTTTATCAGTCGAATTAGGTGATATTGAACGGTCTGATTGATAAAATTCGATTTCCCTAGTTAAATTCGATAGTTTTGGTCAAACTAAGGGACTCTTTCTTATTAACTAGTTTTCCAACGATACAGTTATTACGATCGAACTATGCATACGAAGTCTTATCGTGAAAATTCTGATTCCTAATCGTTTGTCAGTCCAATTAGGTGATATTGAACGGTCTGATTGATAAAATTCAATTTCCCTAGTTAAATTTGATAGTTTTGGTCAAACTAAGGGACTCTTTCATATAAACTAGTTTTCCAACGATACAGTTATTACGATCGAACTATGCATACGAAGTCGGATCGTGAAAATTCTGATTCCTAATGGGTTGTCAGTCCAATTAGGGGATATTGAACGGTCTGATTGATAAAAGTCGAACTCCCCAGTTAAATTTGATAGTTTTGGTCAAACTAAGGGACTTTTTCTTATAAACTTGTTTTTCACCGATACAGTTATCACGATCGAACTATGCATACGAAGTCTGATCGTGAAAATTTTGATTCCTAATCGTTTGTCAGTCCAATTAGGTGTTATTGAACGGTCTGATTGATAAAATTCGAATTCCCAAGTTAAATTCGATAGTTTTGGTCAAACTAAGGGACTCTTTCTTATAAACTAGTTTTCCAACGATACAGTTATTACGATCGAACTATGCATACGAAGTCGGATCGTGAAAATTCTGATTCCCAATCGTTTGTCATTCCAATTAGGTGATATTGAACGGTCTGATTAATAAAATTCGAATTCTCCAGTTAAATTTGATAGTTTTGGTCAAACTAAAGGACTCATTCTTACAAAATAGTTTTCCAACGATTCAGTTAATAGGATCGAACTATGCATACGAAGTCGGATCGTGAAAATTCTGATTCCCAATCGTTTGTCATTCCAATTAGGTGTTATTGAACGGTCTAATTGATAAAATTTGAATTCCCCAGTTAAATTCGATAGTTTTGGTCAAAATAAATGACTCTTTCTTATAAACTAGTTATCCAACGATACAATTATTACGATTGAACTATGCATACGAAGTCTGATCGTGAAAATTCTGATTCTTAACCGTTTGTCCGTCCAATTAGGTGATATTGAACGGTTTGATTGATAAAATTTGAATTCCCCAGTTAAATTTGATAGTTTTGGTCAAACTAAATGACTCTTTCTTATAAACTAGTTTTCCAACGATACAATTATTACAATTGAACTATGCATACGAAGTCTAATCGTGAAAATTCTGAATCCTAATCGTTTGTCAGTCCAATTAGGTGATATTGAACGGTCTGATTGATAAAATCGAATTCCCAAGTTAAATTCGATAGTTTTGGTCAAACTAAGGGACTCTTTCTTATAAACTAGTTTTCCAACGATACAATTATTACAATCGAACTATGCATACGAAGTCTGATCGTGAAAATTCTGATTCCTAATCGTTTGTCAGTCGAATTAGGTGATATTGAAAGGTCTGATTGATAAAATTCAATTTCCCTAGTTAAATTCGATAGTTTTCGTCAAACTAAGGGACTCTTTCTTATAAACTAGTTTTCCAACGATACAATTATTACAATCGAACTATGCATACGAAGTCTGATCGTGAAAATTATTATTCATAATCGTTTGTTAGTCAAATTAGATGATATTGAACGGTCTGATTGATAAAATTCGAATTCCCCAGTTAAATTCGAAAGTTATGGTCAAACTAAGGGACTCTTTCTTATAAACTAGTTTTCCAACGATACAATTATTACAATCGAACTATGCATACGAAGTCTGATGGTGAAAATTCTGAATCCTAATCGTTTGTCAGTCGAATTAGGTGATATTGAACGGTCTGATTGATAAAATCGAATTCCCAAGTTAAATTCGATAGTTTTGGTCAAACTAAGGGACTCTTTCTTATAAACTAGTTTTCCAACGATACAATTATTACAATCGAACTATGCATACGAAATCTGATTGTGAAAATTCTGATTCCTAATCGTTTGTCAGTCGAATTAGGTGATATTGAAAGGTCTGATTGATAAATTTCAATTTCCCTAGTTAAATTCGATAGTTTTCGTCAAACTAAGGGACTCTTTCTTATAAACTAGTTTTCCAACGATACAATTATTACAATCGAACTATGCATACGAAGTCTGATCGTGAAAATTATTATTCATAATCGTTTGTTAGTCAAATTAGATGATATTGAACGGTCTGATTGATAAAATTCGAATTCCCCAGTTAAATTCGAAAGTTATGGTCAAACTAAGGGACTCTTTCTTATAAACTAACGATACAATTATTACAATCGAACTATGCATACGAAGTCTGATCGTGAAAATTCTGATTCCTAATCGTTTGTCAGACGAATTAGGTGATATTGAAAGGTCTGATTGATAAAATTCGATTTCCCTAATTAAATTCGATAGTTTTGGTCAAACTAAGGGACTCTTTCTTATTAACTAGTTTTCCAACGATACAGTTATTACGATCGAACTATGCATACGAAGTCTTATCGTGAAAATTCTGATTCCTAATCGTTTGTCAGTCCAATTAGGTGATATTGAACGGTCTGATTGATAAAATTCAATTTCCCTAGTTAAATTCGATAGTTTTCGTCAAACTAAGGGACTCTTTCTTATAAACTAGTTTTCCAACGATACAATTATTACAATCGAACTATGCATACGAAGTCTAATCGTGAAAATTCTGAATCCTAATCGTTTGTCAGTCCAATTAGGTGATATTGAACGGTCTGATTGATAAAATCGAATTCCCAAGTTAAATTCGATAGTTTTGGTCAAACTAAGGGACTCTTTCTTATAAACTAGTTTTCCAACGATACAATTATTACAATCGAACTATGCATACGAAGTCTGATCGTGAAAATTCTGATTCCTAATCGTTTGTCAGTCGAATTAGGTGATATTGAAAGGTCTGATTGATAAAATTCAATTTCCCTAGTTAAATTCGATAGTTTTCGTCAAACTAAGGGACTCTTTCTTATAAACTAGTTTTCCAACGATACAATTATTACAATCGAACTATGCATACGAAGTCTGATCGTGAAAATTATTATTCATAATCGTTTGTTAGTCAAATTAGATGATATTGAACTGTCTGATTGATAAAATTCGAATTCCCCAGTTAAATTCGAAAGTTATGGTCAAACTAAGGGACTCTTTCTTATAAACTAGTTTTCCAACGATACAATTATTACAATCGAACTATGCATACGAAGTCTGATGGTGAAAATTCTAAATCCTAATCGTTTGTCAGTCGAATTAGGTGATATTGAACGGTCTGATTGATAAAATTCGATTTCCCTAATTAAATTCGATAGTTTTGGTCAAACTAAGGGACTCTTTCTTATTAACTAGTTTTCCAACGATACAGTTATTACGATCGAACTATGCATACGAAGTCTTATCGTGAAAATTCTGATTCCTAATCGTTTGTCAGTCCAATTAGGTGATATTGAACGGTCTGATTGATAAAATTCAATTTCCCTAGTTAAATTCGATAGTTTTCGTCAAACTAAGGGACTCTTTCTTATAAACTAGTTTTCCAACGATACAATTATTACAATCGAACTATGCATACGAAGTCTGATCGTGAAAATTCTGATTCATAATCGTTTATCAGTCGAATTAGGTGATATTGAACGGTCTGATTGATAAAATTCGATTTCCCTAGTTAAATTCGATAGTTTTGGTCAAACTAAGGGACTCTTTCTTATTAACTAGTTTTCCAACGATACAGTTATTACGATCGAACTATGCATACGAAGTCTTATCGTGAAAATTCTGATTCCTAATCGTTTGTCAGTCCAATTAGGTGATATTGAACGGTCTGATTGATAAAATTCAATTTCCCTAGTTAAATTTGATAGTTTTGGTCAAACTAAGGGACTCTTTCATATAAACTAGTTTTCCAACGATACAGTTATTACGATCGAACTATGCATACGAAGTCGGATCGTGAAAATTCTGATTCCTAATGGGTTGTCAGTCCAATTAGGGGATATTGAACGGTCTGATTGATAAAAGTCGAACTCCCCAGTTAAATTTGATAGTTTTGGTCAAACTAAGGGACTTTTTCTTATAAACTTGTTTTTCACCGATACAGTTATCACGATCGAACTATGCATACGAAGTCTGATCGTGAAAATTTTGATTCCTAATCGTTTGTCAGTCCAATTAGGTGTTATTGAACGGTCTGATTGATAAAATTGGAATTCCCAAGTTAAATTCGATAGTTTTGGTCAAACTAAGGGACTCTTTCTTATAAACTAGTTTTCCAACGATACAGTTATTACGATCGAACTATGCATACGAAGTCGGATCGTGAAAATTCTGATTCCCAATCGTTTGTCATTCCAATTAGGTGATATTGAACGGTCTGATTAATAAAATTCGAATTCTCCAGTTAAATTTGATAGTTTTGGTCAAACTAAAGGACTCATTCTTACAAAATAGTTTTCCAACGATTCAGTTAATAGGATCGAACTATGCATACGAAGTCGGATCGTGAAAATTCTGATTCCCAATCGTTTGTCATTCCAATTAGGTGTTATTGAACGGTCTAATTGATAAAATTTGAATTCCCCAGTTAAATTCGATAGTTTTGGTCAAAATAAATGACTCTTTCTTATAAACTAGTTATCCAACGATACAGTTATTACGATTGAACTATGCATACGAAGTCTGATCGTGAAAATTCTGATTCTTAACCGTTTGTCCGTCCAATTAGGTGATATTGAACGGTTTGATTGATAAAATTTGAATTCCCCAGTTAAATTTGATAGTTTTGGTCAAACTAAATGACTCTTTCTTATAAACTAGTTTTCCAACGATACAATTATTACAATCGAACTATGCATACGAAGTCTAATCGTGAAAATTCTGAATCCTAATCGTTTGTCAGTCCAATTAGGTGATATTGAACGGTCTGATTGATAAAATCGAATTCCCAAGTTAAATTCGATAGTTTTGGTCAAACTAAGGGACTCTTTCTTATAAACTAGTTTTCCAACGATACAATTATTACAATCGAACTATGCATACGAAGTCTGATCGTGAAAATTCTGATTCCTAATCGTTTGTCAGTCGAATTAGGTGATATTGAAAGGTCTGATTGATAAAATTCAATTTCCCTAGTTAAATTCGATAGTTTTCGTCAAACTAAGGGACTCTTTCTTATAAACTAGTTTTCCAACGATACAATTATTACAATCGAACTATGCATACGAAGTCTGATCGTGAAAATTATTATTCATAATCGTTTGTTAGTCAAATTAGATGATATTGAACGGTCTGATTGATAAAATTCGAATTCCCCAGTTAAATTCGAAAGTTATGGTCAAACTAAGGGACTCTTTCTTATAAACTAGTTTACCAACGATACAATTATTACAATCGAACTATGCATACGAAGTCTGATGGTGAAAATTCTGAATCCTAATCGTTTGTCAGTCGAATTAGGTGATATTGAACGGTCTGATTGATAAAATCGAATTCCCAAGTTAAATTCGATAGTTTTGGTCAAACTAAGGGACTCTTTCTTATAAACTAGTTTTCCAACGATACAATTATTACAATCGAACTATGCATACGAAATCTGATTGTGAAAATTCTGATTCCTAATCGTTTGTCAGTCGAATTAGGTGATATTGAAAGGTCTGATTGATAAATTTCAATTTCCCTAGTTAAATTCGATAGTTTTCGTCAAACTAAGGGACTCTTTCTTATAAACTAGTTTTCCAACGATACAATTATTACAATCGAACTATGCATACGAAGTCTGATCGTGAAAATTATTATTCATAATCGTTTGTTAGTCAAATTAGATGATATTGAACGGTCTGATTGATAAAATTCGAATTCCCCAGTTAAATTCGAAAGTTATGGTCAAACTAAGGGACTCTTTCTTATAAACTAACGATACAATTATTACAATCGAACTATGCATACGAAGTCTGATCGTGAAAATTCTGATTCCTAATCGTTTGTCAGACGAATTAGGTGATATTGAAAGGTCTGATTGATAAAATTCGATTTCCCTAATTAAATTCGATAGTTTTGGTCAAACTAAGGGACTCTTTCTTATTAACTAGTTTTCCAACGATACAGTTATTACGATCGAACTATGCATACGAAGTCTTATCGTGAAAATTCTGATTCCTAATCGTTTGTCAGTCCAATTAGGTGATATTGAACGGTCTGATTGATAAAATTCAATTTCCCTAGTTAAATTCGATAGTTTTCGTCAAACTAAGGGACTCTTTCTTATAAACTAGTTTTCCAACGATACAATTATTACAATCGAACTATGCATACGAAGTCTGATCGTGAAAATTATTATTCATAATCGTTTGTTAGTCAAATTAGATGATATTGAACGGTCTGATTGATAAAATTCGAATTCCCCAGTTAAATTCGAAAGTTATGGTCAAACTAAGGGACTCTTTCTTATAAACTAGTTTTCCAACGATACAATTATTACAATCGAACTATGCATACGAAGTCTGATGGTGAAAATTCTGAATCCTAATCGTTTGTCAGTCGAATTAGGTGATATTGAACGGTCTGATTGATAAAATTCGATTTCCCTAATTAAATTCGATAGTTTTGGTCAAACTAAGGGACTCTTTCTTATTAACTAGTTTTCCAACGATACAGTTATTACGATCGAACTATGCATACGAAGTCTTATCGTGAAAATTCTGATTCCTAATCGTTTGTCAGTCCAATTAGGTGATATTGAACGGTCTGATTGATAAAATTCGATTTCCCTATTTAAATTCGATAGTTTTGGTCAAACTAAGGGACTCTTTCTGATAAAATAGTTTTCCAATGATACAGTTATTACGATCGAACTATGCATACGAAGTCGGATCGTGAAAATTCTGATTCCTAATGGGTTGTCAGTCCAATTAGGTGATATTGAACGGTCTGATTGATAAAAGTCGAACTCCCCAGTTAAATTTGATAGTTTTGGTCAAACTAAGGGACTTTTTCTTATAAACTTGTTTTTCACCGATACAGTTATCACGATCGAACTATGCATACGAAGTCTGATCGTGAAAATTTTGATTGCTAATCGTTTGTCAGTCCAATTAGGTGTTATTGAACGGTCTGATTGATAAAATTCGAATTCCCAAGTTAAATTCGATAGTTTTGGTCAAACTAAGGGACTCTTTCTTATAAACTAGTTTTCCAACGATACAGTTATTACGATCGAACTATGCATACGAAGTCGGATCGTGAAAATTCTTATTCCCAATCGTTTGTCATTCCAATTAGGTGATATTGAACGGTCTGATTAATAAAATTCGAATTCTCCAGTTAAATTTGATAGTTTTGGTCAAACTAAAGGACTCATTCTTACAAAATAGTTTTCCAACGATTCAGTTAATAGGATCGAACTATGCATACGAAGTCGGATCGTGAAAATTCTGATTCCCAATCGTTTGTCATTCCAATTAGGTGTTATTGAACGGTCTAATTGATAAAATTTGAATTCCCCAGTTAAATTCGATAGTTTTGGTCAAAATAAATGACTCTTTCTTATAAACTAGTTATCCAACGATACAGTTATTACGATTGAACTATGCATACGAAGTCTGATCGTGAAAATTCTGATTCTTAACCGTTTGTCCGTCCAATTAGGTGATATTGAACGGTTTGATTGATAAAATTTGAATTCCCCAGTTAAATTTGATAGTTTTGGTCAAACTAAATGACTCTTTCTTATAAACTAGTTTTCCAACGATACAATTATTACAATCGAACTATGCATACGAAGTCTAATCGTGAAAATTCTGAATCCTAATCGTTTGTCATTCCAATTAGGTGATATTGAACGGTCTGATTGATAAAATTCGAATTTCCAAGTTAAATTCGATAGTTTTGGTCAAACTAAGGGACTCTTTCTTATAAACTAGTTTTCCAACGATACAATTATTACAATCGAACTATGCATACGAAGTCTGATGGTGAAAATTCTGAATCCTAATCGTTTGTCAGTCGAATTAGGTGATATTGAACGGTCTGATTGATAAAATCGAATTCCCAAGTTAAATTCGATAGTTTTGGTCAAACTAAGGGACTCTTTCTTATAAACTAGTTTTCCAACGATACAATTATTACAATCGAACTATGCATACGAAGTCTGATCGTGAAAATTCTGATTCCTAATCGTTTGTCAGTCGAATTAGGTGATATTGAAAGGTCTGATTGATAAATTTCAATTTCCCTAGTTAAATTCGATAGTTTTCGTCAAACTAAGGGACTCTTTCTTATAAACTAGTTTTCCAACGATACAATTATTACAATCGAACTATGCATACGAAGTCTGATCGTGAAAATTATTATTCATAATCGTTTGTTAGTCAAATTAGATGATATTGAACGGTCTGATTGATAAAATTCGAATTCCCCAGTTAAATTCGAAAGTTATGGTCAAACTAAGGGACTCTTTCTTATAAACTAACGATACAATTATTACAATCGAACTATGCATACGAAGTCTGATCGTGAAAATTCTGATTCCTAATCGTTTGTCAGACGAATTAGGTGATATTGAAAGGTCTGATTGATAAAATTCGATTTCCCTAATTAAATTCGATAGTTTTGGTCAAACTAAGGGACTCTTTCTTATTAACTAGTTTTCCAACGATACAGTTATTACGATCGAACTATGCATACGAAGTCTTATCGTGAAAATTCTGATTCCTAATCGTTTGTCAGTCCAATTAGGTGATATTGAACGGTTTGATTGATAAAATTCAATTTCCCTAGTTAAATTCGATAGTTTTCGTCAAACTAAGGGACTCTTTCTTATAAACTAGTTTTCCAACGATACAATTATTACAATCGAACTATGCATACGAAGTCTGATCGTGAAAATTCTGATTCATAATCGTTTATCAGTCGAATTAGGTGATATTGAACGGTCTGATTGATAAAATTCGATTTCCCTAGTTAAATTCGATAGTTTTGGTCAAACTAAGGGACTCTTTCTTATTAACTAGTTTTCCAACGATACAGTTATTACGATCGAACTATGCATACGAAGTTTTATCGTGAAAATTCTGATTCCTAATCGTTTGTCAGTCCAATTAGGTGATATTGAACGGTCTGATTGATAAAATTCAATTTCCCTAGTTAAATTTGATAGTTTTGGTCAAACTAAGGGACTCTTTCATATAAACTAGTTTTCCAACGATACAGTTATTACGATCGAACTATGCATACGAAGTTGGATCGTGAAAATTCTGATTCCTAATGGGTTGTCAGTCCAATTAGGTGATATTAAACGGTCTGATTGATAAAAGTCGAATTCCCCAGTTAAATTTGATAGTTTTGGTCAAACTAAGGGACTCTTTCTTATAAACTAGTTTTCCAACGATACAATTATTACAATCGAACTATGCATACGAAGTCTGATCGTGAAAATTATTATTCATAATCGTTTGTTAGTCAAATTAGATGATATTGAACGGTCTGATTGATAAAATTCGAATTCCCCAGTTAAATTCGAAAGTTATGGTCAAACTAAGGGACTCTTTCTTATAAACTAACGATACAATTATTACAATCGAACTATGCATACGAAGTCTGATCGTGAAAATTCTGATTCCTAATCGTTTGTCAGACGAATTAGGTGATATTGAAAGGTCTGATTGATAAAATTCGATTTCCCTAATTAAATTCGATAGTTTTGGTCAAACTAAGGGACTCTTTCTTATTAACTAGTTTTCCAACGATACAGTTATTACGATCGAACTATGCATACGAAGTCTTATCGTGAAAATTCTGATTCCTAATCGTTTGTCAGTCCAATTAGGTGATATTGAACGGTTTGATTGATAAAATTCAATTTCCCTAGTTAAATTCGATAGTTTTCGTCAAACTAAGGGACTCTTTCTTATAAACTAGTTTTCCAACGATACAATTATTACAATCGAACTATGCATACGAAGTCTGATCGTGAAAATTCTGATTCATAATCGTTTATCAGTCGAATTAGGTGATATTGAACGGTCTGATTGATAAAATTCGATTTCCCTAGTTAAATTCGATAGTTTTGGTCAAACTAAGGGACTCTTTCTTATTAACTAGTTTTCCAACGATACAGTTATTACGATCGAACTATGCATACGAAGTTTTATCGTGAAAATTCTGATTCCTAATCGTTTGTCAGTCCAATTAGGTGATATTGAACGGTCTGATTGATAAAATTCAATTTCCCTAGTTAAATTTGATAGTTTTGGTCAAACTAAGGGACTCTTTCATATAAACTAGTTTTCCAACGATACAGTTATTACGATCGAACTATGCATACGAAGTTGGATCGTGAAAATTCTGATTCCTAATGGGTTGTCAGTCCAATTAGGTGATATTAAACGGTCTGATTGATAAAAGTCGAATTCCCCAGTTAAATTTGATAGTTTTGGTCAAACTAAGGGACTCTTTCTTATAAACTAGTTTTCCAATGATACAATTATTACAATCGAACTATGCATACGAAGTCTGATCGTGAAAATTCTGATTCCTAATCGTTTGTCAGTCCAATTAGGTGATATTGAACGGTCTGATTGATAAAATCGAAATCCCAAGTTAAATTCGATAGTTTTGGTCAAACTAAGGGACTCTTTCTTATAAACTAGTTTTCCAACGAAACAATTATTACGATCGAACTATGCATACGAAGTCGGATCGTGAAAATTCTGATTCCCAATCGTTTGTCAGTCCAATTAGGTGATATTGAACGGTTTGATTGATAAAATTTGAAATCCCCAGTTAAATTCGATAGTTTTGGTCAAACTAAGGGACTCTTTCTTATTAACTAGTTTTCCAACGATACAGTTATTACGATCAAACTATGCATACGAAGTCTTATCGTGAAAATTCTGATTCCTAATGGGTTGTCAGTCCAATTAGGTGATATTGAACGGTCTGATTGATAAAAGTCGAATTCCCCAGTTAAATTCGATAGTTTTGGTCAAACTAAGGGACTCTTTCTTATAAACTAGTTTTTCAACGATACAGTTATCACGATTGAACTATGCATACGAAGTCTGATCGTGAAAATTCTGATTCCTAATCGTTTGTCAGTCCAATTAGGTGATATTGAATGGTCTGATTGATAAAATTCGAATTACCAAGTTAAATTCGATAGTTTTGGTCAAACTAAGGGACTCTTTCTTATAAACTAGTTTTCCAACGATACAGTTATTACGATCGAACTATGCATACGAAGTCGGATCGTGAAAATTCTGATTCCCAATCGTTTGTCATTCCAATTAGGTGATATTAAATGGTCTGATTAATAAAATTCGAATTCCCCAATTAAATTCGATAGTTTTGGTCAAACTAAGGGACTCTTTCTTATAAACTAGTTTTCCAACGATACAGTTATTACGATCGAACTATGCATACGAAGTCGGATCGTGAAAATTCTGATTCCCAATCGTTTGTCATTCCAATTAGGTGTTATTGAACGGTCTGATTGATTAAATTTGAATTCCCCAGTTAAATTCGGTAGTTTTGGTCAAACTAAGGGACTCTTTCTTATAAACTAGTTATCCAACGATACAGTTATTACGATTGAACTATGCATACGAAGTCTGATCGTGAAAATTCTGATTCTTATCCGTTTGTCCCTCCAATTAGGTGATATTGAACGGTTTGATTGATAAAATTTGAATTCCCCAGTTAAATTCGATAGTTTTGGTCAAACTAAATGACTCTTTCTTATAAACTAGTTTTCCAACGATACAATTATTACAATCGAACTATGCATACGAAGTCTAATCGTGAAAATTTTGATTCCTAATCGTTTGTCAGTCCAATTAGGTGATATTGAATGGTCTGATTGATAAAATTCGAATTCCCAAGTTAAATTCGATAGTTTTGGTCAAACTAAGGGACTCTTTCTTATAAACTAGTTTTCCAACGATACAATTATTACGACCGAACTTTGCATTAGAAGTCGGATCGTGAAAATTCTGATTCCCAATCGTTTGTCAGTCCAATTAGGTGATATTGAACGGTCTGATTGATAAAATTCAATTTCCCTAGTTAAATTTGATAGTTTTGGTCAAACTAAGGGACTCTTTCATATAAACTAGTTTTCCAACGATACAGTTATTACGATCGAACTATGCATACGAAGTTGGATCGTGAAAATTCTGATTCCTAATGGGTTGTCAGTCCAATTAGGTGATATTGAACGGTCTGATTGATAAAAGTCGAATTCCCCAGTTAAATTTGATAGTTTTGGTCAAACTAAGGGACTCTTTCTTATAAACTAGTTTTCCAATGATACAATTATTACAATCGAACTATGCATACGAAGTCTGATCGTGAAAATTCTGATTCCTAATCGTTTGTCAGTCCAATTAGGTGATATTGAACGGTCTGATTGATAAAATCGAAATCCCAAGTTAAATTCGATAGTTTTGGTCAAACTAAGGGACTCTTTCTTATAAACTAGTTTTCCAACGAAACAATTATTACGATCGAACTATGCATACGAAGTCGGATCGTGAAAATTCTGATTCCCAATCGTTTGTCAGTCCAATTAGGTGATATTGAACGGTTTGATTGATAAAATTTGAAATCCCCAGTTAAATTCGATAGTTTTGGTCAAACTAAGGGACTCTTTCTTATTAACTAGTTTTCCAACGATACAGTTATTACGATCGAACTATGCATACGAAGTCTTATCGTGAAAATTCTGATTCCTAATGGGTTGTCAGTCCAATTAGGTGATATTGAACGGTCTGATTGATAAAAGTCGAATTCCCCAGTTAAATTTGATAGTTTTGGTCAAACTAAGGGACTCTTTCTTATAAATTAGTTTTTCAACGATACAGTTATCACGATCGAACTATGCATACGAAGTCTGATCGTGAAAATTCTGATTCCTAATCGTTTGTCAGTCCAATTAGGTGATATTGAACGGTCTGATTGATAAAATTCGAATTACCAAGTTAAATTCGATAGTTTTGGTCAAACTAAGGGACTCTTTCTTATAAACTAGTTTTCCAACGATACAGTTATTACGATCGAACTATGCATACGAAGTCGGATCGTGAAAATTCTGATTCCCAATCGTTTGTCATTCCAATTAGGTGATATTAAATGGTCTGATTAATAAAATTCGAATTCCCCAATTAAATTCGATAGTTTTGGTCAAACTAAGGGACTCTTTCTTATAAACTAGTTTTCCAACGATACAGTTATTACGATCGAACTATGCATACGAAGTCGGATCGTGAAAATTCTGATTCCCAATCGTTTGTCATTCCAATTAGGTGTTATTGAACGGTCTGATTGATAAAATTTGAATTCCCCAGTTAAATTCGATAGTTTTGGTCAAACTAAGGGACTCTTTCTTATAAACTAGTTATCCAACGATACAGTTATTACGATTGAACTATGCATACGAAGTCTGATCGTGAAAATTCTGATTCTTATCCGTTTGTCCCTCCAATTAGGTGATATTGAACGGTTTGATTGATAAAATTTGAATTCCCCAGTTAAATTCGATAGTTTTGGTCAAACTAAATGACTCTTTCTTATAAACTAGTTTTCCAACGATACAATTATTACAATCGAACTATGCATACGAAGTCTAATCGTGAAAATTTTGATTCCTAATCGTTTGTCAGTCCAATTAGGTGATATTGAACGGTCTGATTGATAAAATTCGAATTCCCAAGTTAAATTCGATAGTTTTGGTAAAACTAAGGGACTCTTTCTTATAAACTAGTTTTCCAACGATACAATTATTACGACCGAACTTTGCATTAGAAGTCGGATCGTGAAAATTCTGATTCCCAATCGTTTGTCAGTCCAATTAGGTGATATTGAACGGTTTGATTGATAAAATTTGAAATCCCCAGTTAAATTCGATAGTTTTGGTCAAACTAAGGGACTCTTTCTTATAAACTAGTTTTCCAACGAGACAATTATTTTGATCGAACTATGCATACGACGTGGGATCATGAAAATTCTGATTCCCAATTGTTTGTCAGTCCAATTAGGTGATATTAAATGGTCCTATTAATAAAATTTGAATTCCCCAATTAAATTCGATAGTTTTGGTCAAACTAAGGGACTCTTTCTTATAAACTAGTTTTCCAACGATACAATCATTACGATCGAACTATGCATACGAAGTCGGATCGTGAAAATTCTGATTACTAATCGTTTGTCATTCCAATTAGGTGTTACTGAACGGTCTGATTGATAAAATTTGAATTCCCCAGTTAAATTCGATAGTTTTGGTCAAACTAAATGACTCTTTCTTATAAACTAGTTATCCAACGATACAGTTATTACGATTGAACTATGCATACGAAGTCTGATTGTGAAAATTCTGATTCTTAACCGTTTGTCCGTCCAATTAGGTGATATTGAACGGTTTGATTGATAAAATTTGAATTCCCCAGTTAAATTTGATTGTTTTGGTCAAACTAAATGACTCTTTCTTATAAACTAGTTTTCCAACGATACAATTATTACAATCGAACTATGCATACGAAGTCTAATCGTGAAAATTCTGAATCCTAATCGTTTGTCAGTCCAATTAGGTGATATTGAACGGCCTGATTGATAAAATTCGAATTCCCAAGTTAAATTCGATAGTTTTGGTCAAACTAAGGGACTCTTTCTTATAAACTAGTTTTCCAATGATACAATTATTACGATCGAACTATCCATACGAAGTCGGATCGTGAAAATTCTGATTCCCAATCGTTTGTCAGTCCAATTAGGTGATATTGAACGGTTTGATTGATAAAATTTGAAATCCCCAGTTAAATTCGATAGTTTTGGTCAAACTAAGGGACTCTTTCTTATAAACTAGTTTTCCAACGATACAATTATTACAATCGAACAATGCATACGAAGTCTGATTGTGAAAATTTTGATTCATAATCGTTTGTTAGTCAAATTAGGTGATATTGAACGGTCTGATTGATAAAATTCGAATTCCCCAGTTAAATTCGAATGTTATGGTCAAACTAAGGGACTCTTTCTTATAAACTAGTTTTCCAACGATACAATTATTACAATCGAACTATGCATACGAAGTCTGATCGTGAAAATTCTGATTCCTAATCGTTTGTCAGACGAATTAGGTGATATTGAAAGGTCTGATTGATAAAATTCGATTTCCCTAGTTAAATTCGATAGTTTTGGTCAAACTAAGGGACTCTTTCTTATTAACTAGTTTTCCAACGATACAGTTATTACGATCGAACTATGCATACGAAGTCTTATAGTGAAAATTCTGATTCCTAATGGGTTGTCAGGCCAATTAGGTGATATTGAACGGTCTGATTGATAAAAGTCAAATTCCCCAGTTAAATTTGATAGTTTTGGTCAAACTAAGGGACTCTTTCTTATAAACTAGTTTTTCAACGATACAGTTATCACGATCGAACTATTCATACGAAGTCTGATCGTGAAAATTCTGATTCCTAATCGTTTGTCAGTCCAATTAGGTGATATTGAACGGTCTGATTGATAAAATTCGAATTCCCAAGTTAAATTCGATAGTTTTGGTCAAACTAAGGGACTCTTTCTTATAAACTAGTTTTCCAACGATACAATTATTACGACCGAACTTTGCATTAGAAGTCGGATCGTGAAAATTCTGATTCCCAATCGTTTGTCAGTCCAATTAGGTGATATTGAACGGTCTGATTGATAAAATTCAATTTCCCTAGTTAAATTTGATAGTTTTGGTCAAACTAAGGGACTCTTTCATATAAACTAGTTTTCCAACGATACAGTTATTACGATCGAACTATGCATACGAAGTTGGATCGTGAAAATTCTGATTCCTAATGGGTTGTCAGTCCAATTAGGTGATATTGAACGGTCTGATTGATAAAAGTCGAATTCCCCAGTTAAATTTGATAGTTTTGGTCAAACTAAGGGACTCTTTCTTATAAACTAGTTTTCCAATGATACAATTATTACAATCGAACTATGCATACGAAGTCTGATCGTGAAAATTCTGATTCCTAATCGTTTGTCAGTCCAATTAGGTGATATTGAACGGTCTGATTGATAAAATCGAAATCCCAAGTTAAATTCGATAGTTTTGGTCAAACTAAGGGACTCTTTCTTATAAACTAGTTTTCCAACGAAACAATTATTACGATCGAACTATGCATACGAAGTCGGATCGTGAAAATTCTGATTCCCAATCGTTTGTCAGTCCAATTAGGTGATATTGAACGGTTTGATTGATAAAATTTGAAATCCCCAGTTAAATTCGATAGTTTTGGTCAAACTAAGGGACTCTTTCTTATTAACTAGTTTTCCAACGATACAGTTATTACGATCGAACTATGCATACGAAGTCTTATCGTGAAAATTCTGATTCCTAATGGGTTGTCAGTCCAATTAGGTGATATTGAACGGTCTAATTGATAAAAGTCGAATTCCCCAGTTAAATTTGATAGTTTTGGTCAAACTAAGGGACTCTTTCTTATAAACTAGTTTTTCAACGATACAGTTATCACGATTGAACTATGCATACGAAGTCTGATCGTGAAAATTCTGATTCCTAATCGTTTGTCAGTCCAATTAGGTGATATTGAATGGTCTGATTGATAAAATTCGAATTACCAAGTTAAATTCGATAGTTTTGGTCAAACTAAGGGACTCTTTCTTATAAACTAGTTTTCCAACGATACAGTTATTACGATCGAACTATGCATACGAAGTCGGATCGTGAAAATTCTGATTCCCAATCGTTTGTCATTCCAATTAGGTGATATTAAATGGTCTGATTAATAAAATTCGAATTCCCCAATTAAATTCGATAGTTTTGGTCAAACTAAGGGACTCTTTCTTATAAACTAGTTTTCCAACGATACAGTTATTACGATCGAACTATGCATACGAAGTCGGATCGTGAAAATTCTGATTCCCAATCGTTTGTCATTCCAATTAGGTGTTATTGAACGGTCTGATTGATAAAATTTGAATTCCCCAGTTAAATTCGGTAGTTTTGGTCAAACTAAGGGACTCTTTCTTATAAACTAGTTATCCAACGATACAGTTATTACGATTGAACTATGCATACGAAGTCTGATCGTGAAAATTCTGATTCTTATCCGTTTGTCCCTCCAATTAGGTGATATTGAACGGTTTGATTGATAAAATTTGAATTCCCCAGTTAAATTCGATAGTTTTGGTCAAACTAAATGACTCTTTCTTATAAACTAGTTTTCCAACGATACAATTATTACAATCGAACTATGCATACGAAGTCTAATCGTGAAAATTTTGATTCCTAATCGTTTGTCAGTCCAATTAGGTGATATTGAACGGTCTGATTGATAAAATTCGAATTCCCAAGTTAAATTCGATAGTTTTGGTCAAACTAAAGGACTCTTTCTTATAAACTAGTTTTCCAACGATACAATTATTACGACCGAACTTTGCATTAGAAGTCGGATCGTGAAAATTCTGATTCCCAATCGTTTGTCAGTCCAATTAGGTGATATTGAACGGTCTGATTGATAAAATTCAATTTCCCTAGTTAAATTTGATAGTTTTGGTCAAACTAAGGGACTCTTTCATATAAACTAGTTTTCCAACGATACAGTTATTACGATCGAACTATGCATACGAAGTTGGATCGTGAAAATTCTGATTCCTAATGGGTTGTCAGTCCAATTAGGTGATATTGAACGGTCTGATTGATAAAAGTCGAATTCCCCAGTTAAATTTGATAGTTTTGGTCAAACTAAGGGACTCTTTCTTATAAACTAGTTTTCCAATGATACAATTATTACAATCGAACTATGCATACGAAGTCTGATCGTGAAAATTCTGATTCCTAATCGTTTGTCAGTCCAATTAGGTGATATTGAACGGTCTGATTGATAAAATCGAAATCCCAAGTTAAATTCGATAGTTTTGGTCAAACTAAGGGACTCTTTCTTATAAACTAGTTTTCCAACGAAACAATTATTACGATCGAACTATGCATACGAAGTCGGATCGTGAAAATTCTGATTCCCAATCGTTTGTCAGTCCAATTAGGTGATATTGAACGGTTTGATTGATAAAATTTGAAATCCCCAGTTAAATTCGATAGTTTTGGTCAAACTAAGGGACTCTTTCTTATAAACTAGTTTTCCAATGATACAATTATTACAATCGAACTATGCATACGAAGTCTGATCGTGAAAATTCTGATTCCTAATCGTTTGTCAGTCCAATTAGGTGATATTGAACGGTCTGATTGATAAAATCGAAATCCCAAGTTAAATTCGATAGTTTTGGTCAAACTAAGGGACTCTTTCTTATAAACTAGTTTTCCAACGAAACAATTATTACGATCGAACTATGCATACGAAGTCGGATCGTGAAAATTCTGATTCCCAATCGTTTGTCAGTCCAATTAGGTGATATTGAACGGTTTGATTGATAAAATTTGAAATCCCCAGTTAAATTCGATAGTTTTGGTCAAACTAAGGGACTCTTTCTTATTAACTAGTTTTCCAACGATACAGTTATTACGATCGAACTATGCATACGAAGTCTTATCGTGAAAATTCTGATTCCTAATGGGTTGTCAGTCCAATTAGGTGATATTGAACGGTCTGATTGATAAAAGTCGAATTCCCCAGTTAAATTTGATAGTTTTGGTCAAACTAAGGGACTCTTTCTTATAAATTAGTTTTTCAACGATACAGTTATCACGATCGAACTATGCATACGAAGTCTGATCGTGAAAATTCTGATTCCTAATCGTTTGTCAGTCCAATTAGGTGATATTGAACGGTCTGATTGATAAAATTCGAATTACCAAGTTAAATTCGATAGTTTTGGTCAAACTAAGGGACTCTTTCTTATAAACTAGTTTTCCAACGATACAGTTATTACGATCGAACTATGCATACGAAGTCGGATCGTGAAAATTCTGATTCCCAATCGTTTGTCACTCCAATTAGGTGATATTAAATGGTCTGATTAATAAAATTCGAATTCCCCAATTAAATTCGATAGTTTTGGTCAAACTAAGGGACTCTTTCTTATAAACTAGTTTTCCAACGATACAGTTATTACGATCGAACTATGCATACGAAGTCGGATCGTGAAAATTCTGATTCCCAATCGTTTGTCATTCCAATTAGGTGTTATTGAACGGTCTGATTGATAAAATTTGAATTCCCCAGTTAAATTCGATAGTTTTGGTCAAACTAAGGGACTCTTTCTTATAAACTAGTTATCCAACGATACAGTTATTACGATTGAACTATGCATACGAAGTCTGATCGTGAAAATTCTGATTCTTATCCGTTTGTCCCTCCAATTAGGTGATATTGAACGGTTTGATTGATAAAATTTGAATTCCCCAGTTAAATTCGATAGTTTTGGTCAAACTAAATGACTCTTTCTTATAAACTAGTTTTCCAACGATACAATTATTACAATCGAACTATGCATACGAAGTCTAATCGTGAAAATTTTGATTCCTAATCGTTTGTCAGTCCAATTAGGTGATATTGAACGGTCTGATTGATAAAATTCGAATTCCCAAGTTAAATTCGATAGTTTTGGTCAAACTAAGGGACTCTTTCTTATAAACTAGTTTTCCAACGATACAATTATTACGACCGAACTTTGCATTAGAAGTCGGATCGTGAAAATTCTGATTCCCAATCGTTTGTCAGTCCAATTAGGTGATATTGAACGGTTTGATTGATAAAATTTGAAATCCCCAGTTAAATTCGATAGTTTTGGTCAAACTAAGGGACTCTTTCTTATAAACTAGTTTTCCAACGATACAGTTATTACGATCGAACTATGCATACGAAGTCGGATCGTGAAAATTCTGATTCCCAATCGTTTGTCATTCCAATTAGGTGATATTAAATGGTCTGATTAATAAAATTCGAATTCCCCAATTAAATTCGATAGTTTTGGTCAAACTAAGGGACTCTTTCTTATAAACTAGTTTTCCAACGATACAGTTATTACGATCGAACTATGCATACGAAGTCGGATCGTGAAAATTCTGATTCCCAATCGTTTGTCATTCCAATTAGGTGTTATTGAACGGTCTGATTGATAAAATTTGAATTCCCCAGTTAAATTCGGTAGTTTTGGTCAAACTAAGGGACTCTTTCTTATAAACTAGTTATCCAACGATACAGTTATTACGATTGAACTATGCATACGAAGTCGGATCGTGAAAATTCTGATTCCCAATCGTTTGTCATTCCAATTAGGTGTTATTGAACGGTCTGATTGATAAAATTCGAATTCCCAAGTTAAATTCGATAGTTTTGGTCAAACTAAAGGACTCTTTCTTATAAACTAGTTTTCCAACGATACAATTATTACGACCGAACTTTGCATTAGAAGTCGGATCGTGAAAATTCTGATTCCCAATCGTTTGTCAGTCCAATTAGGTGATATTGAACGGTCTGATTGATAAAATTCAATTTCCCTAGTTAAATTTGATAGTTTTGGTCAAACTAAGGGACTCTTTCATATAAACTAGTTTTCCAACGATACAGTTATTACGATCGAACTATGCATACGAAGTCTTATCGTGAAAATTCTGATTCCTAATGGGTTGTCAGTCCAATTAGGTGATATTGAACGGTCTGATTGATAAAAGTCGAATTCCCCAGTTAAATTTGATAGTTTTGGTCAAACTAAGGGACTCTTTCTTATAAATTAGTTTTTCAACGATACAGTTATCACGATCGAACTATGCATACGAAGTCTGATCGTGAAAATTCTGATTCCTAATCGTTTGTCAGTCCAATTAGGTGATATTGAACGGTCTGATTGATAAAATTCGAATTACCAAGTTAAATTCGATAGTTTTGGTCAAACTAAGGGACTCTTTCTTATAAACTAGTTTTCCAACGATACAGTTATTACGATCGAACTATGCATACGAAGTCGGATCGTGAAAATTCTGATTCCCAATCGTTTGTCACTCCAATTAGGTGATATTAAATGGTCTGATTAATAAAATTCGAATTCCCCAATTAAATTCGATAGTTTTGGTCAAACTAAGGGACTCTTTCTTATAAACTAGTTTTCCAACGATACAGTTATTACGATCGAACTATGCATACGAAGTCGGATCGTGAAAATTCTGATTCCCAATCGTTTGTCATTCCAATTAGGTGTTATTGAACGGTCTGATTGATAAAATTTGAATTCCCCAGTTAAATTCGATAGTTTTGGTCAAACTAAGGGACTCTTTCTTATAAACTAGTTATCCAACGATACAGTTATTACGATTGAACTATGCATACGAAGTCTGATCGTGAAAATTCTGATTCTTATCCGTTTGTCCCTCCAATTAGGTGATATTGAACGGTTTGATTGATAAAATTTGAATTCCCCAGTTAAATTCGATAGTTTTGGTCAAACTAAATGACTCTTTCTTATAAACTAGTTTTCCAACGATACAATTATTACAATCGAACTATGCATACGAAGTCTAATCGTGAAAATTTTGATTCCTAATCGTTTGTCAGTCCAATTAGGTGATATTGAACGGTCTGATTGATAAAATTCGAATTCCCAAGTTAAATTCGATAGTTTTGGTCAAACTAAGGGACTCTTTCTTATAAACTAGTTTTCCAACGATACAATTATTACGACCGAACTTTGCATTAGAAGTCGGATCGTGAAAATTCTGATTCCCAATCGTTTGTCAGTCCAATTAGGTGATATTGAACGGTTTGATTGATAAAATTTGAAATCCCCAGTTAAATTCGATAGTTTTGGTCAAACTAAGGGACTCTTTCTTATAAACTAGTTTTCCAACGAGACAATTATTTTGATCGAACTATGCATACGACGTGGGATCATGAAAATTCTGATTCCCAATTGTTTGTCAGTCCAATTAGGTGATATTAAATGGTCCGATTAATAAAATTTGAATTCCCCAATTAAATTCGATAGTTTTGGTCAAACTAAGGGACTCTTTCTTATAAACTAGTTTTCCAACGATACAATCATTACGATCGAACTATGCATACGAAGTCGGATCGTGAAAATTCTGATTACTAATCGTTTGTCATTCCAATTAGGTGTTACTGAACGGTCTGATTGATAAAATTTGAATTCCCCAGTTAAATTCGATAGTTTTGGTCAAACTAAATGACTCTTTCTTATAAACTAGTTATCCAACGATACAGTTATTACGATTGAACTATGCATACGAAGTCTGATTGTGAAAATTCTGATTCTTAACCGTTTGTCCGTCCAATTAGGTGATATTGAACGGTTTGATTGATAAAATTTGAATTCCCCAGTTAAATTTGATTGTTTTGGTCAAACTAAATGACTCTTTCTTATAAACTAGTTTTCCAACGATACAATTATTACAATCGAACTATGCATACGAAGTCTAATCGTGAAAATTCTGAATCCTAATCGTTTGTCAGTCCAATTAGGTGATATTGAACGGCCTGATTGATAAAATTCGAATTCCCAAGTTAAATTCGATAGTTTTGGTCAAACTAAGGGACTCTTTCTTATAAACTAGTTTTCCAATGATACAATTATTACGATCGAACTATCCATACGAAGTCGGATCGTGAAAATTCTGATTCCCAATCGTTTGTCAGTCCAATTAGGTGATATTGAACGGTTTGATTGATAAAATTTGAAATCCCCAGTTAAATTCGATAGTTTTGGTCAAACTAAGGGACTCTTTCTTATAAACTAGTTTTCCAACGATACAATTATTACAATCGAACAATGCATACGAAGTCTGATTGTGAAAATTTTGATTCATAATCGTTTGTTAGTCAAATTAGGTGATATTGAACGGTCTGATTGATAAAATTCGAATTCCCCAGTTAAATTCGAATGTTATGGTCAAACTAAGGGACTCTTTCTTATAAACTAGTTTTCCAACGATACAATTATTACAATCGAACTATGCATACGAAGTCTAATCGTGAAAATTTTGATTCATAATCGTTTGTCAGACGAATTAGGTGATATTGAAAGGTCTGATTGATAAAATTCGATTTCCCTAGTTAAATTCGATAGTTTTGGTCAAACTAAGGGACTCTTTCTTATTAACTAGTTTTCCAACGATACAGTTATTACGATCGAACTATGCATACGAAGTCTTATAGTGAAAATTCTGATTCCTAATGGGTTGTCAGGCCAATTAGGTGATATTGAACGGTCTGATTGATAAAAGTCAAATTCCCCAGTTAAATTTGATAGTTTTGGTCAAACTAAGGGACTCTTTCTTATAAACTAGTTTTTCAACGATACAGTTATCACGATCGAACTATGCATACGAAGTCTGATCGTGAAAATTCTGATTCCTAATCGTTTGTCAGTCCAATTAGGTGATATTGAACGGTCTGATTGATAAAATTCGAATTCCCAAGTTAAATTCGATAGTTTTGGTCAAACTAAGGGACTCTTTCTTATAAACTAGTTTTCCAACGATACAATTATTACGACCGAACTTTGCATTAGAAGTCGGATCGTGAAAATTCTGATTCCCAATCGTTTGTCAGTCCAATTAGGTGATATTGAACGGTCTGATTGATAAAATTCAATTTCCCTAGTTAAATTTGATAGTTTTGGTCAAACTAAGGGACTCTTTCATATAAACTAGTTTTCCAACGATACAGTTATTACGATCGAACTATGCATACGAAGTTGGATCGTGAAAATTCTGATTCCTAATGGGTTGTCAGTCCAATTAGGTGATATTGAACGGTCTGATTGATAAAAGTCGAATTCCCCAGTTAAATTTGATAGTTTTGGTCAAACTAAGGGACTCTTTCTTATAAACTAGTTTTCCAATGATACAATTATTACAATCGAACTATGCATACGAAGTCTGATCGTGAAAATTCTGATTCCTAATCGTTTGTCAGTCCAATTAGGTGATATTGAACGGTCTGATTGATAAAATCGAAATCCCAAGTTAAATTCGATAGTTTTGGTCAAACTAAGGGACTCTTTCTTATAAACTAGTTTTCCAACGAAACAATTATTACGATCGAACTATGCATACGAAGTCGGATCGTGAAAATTCTGATTCCCAATCGTTTGTCAGTCCAATTAGGTGATATTGAACGGTTTGATTGATAAAATTTGAAATCCCCAGTTAAATTCGATAGTTTTGGTCAAACTAAGGGACTCTTTCTTATTAACTAGTTTTCCAACGATACAGTTATTACGATCGAACTATGCATACGAAGTCTTATCGTGAAAATTCTGATTCCTAATGGGTTGTCAGTCCAATTAGGTGATATTGAACGGTCTGATTGATAAAAGTCGAATTCCCCAGTTAAATTTGATAGTTTTGGTCAAACTAAGGGACTCTTTCTTATAAATTAGTTTTTCAACGATACAGTTATCACGATCGAACTATGCATACGAAGTCTGATCGTGAAAATTCTGATTCCTAATCGTTTGTCAGTCCAATTAGGTGATATTGAACGGTCTGATTGATAAAATTTGAATTCCCCAGTTAAATTCGATAGTTTTGGTCAAACTAAGGGACTCTTTCTTATAAACTAGTTATCCAACGATACAGTTATTACGATTGAACTATGCATACGAAGTCTGATCGTGAAAATTCTGATTCTTATCCGTTTGTCCCTCCAATTAGGTGATATTGAACGGTTTGATTGATAAAATTTGAATTCCCCAGTTAAATTCGATAGTTTTGGTCAAACTAAATGACTCTTTCTTATAAACTAGTTTTCCAACGATACAATTATTACAATCGAACTATGCATACGAAGTCTAATCGTGAAAATTTTGATTCCTAATCGTTTGTCAGTCCAATTAGGTGATATTGAACGGTCTGATTGATAAAATTCGAATTCCCAAGTTAAATTCGATAGTTTTGGTCAAACTAAGGGACTCTTTCTTATAAACTAGTTTTCCAACGATACAATTATTACGACCGAACTTTGCATTAGAAGTCGGATCGTGAAAATTCTGATTCCCAATCGTTTGTCAGTCCAATTAGGTGATATTGAACGGTTTGATTGATAAAATTTGAAATCCCCAGTTAAATTCGATAGTTTTGGTCAAACTAAGGGACTCTTTCTTATAAACTAGTTTTCCAACGAGACAATTATTTTGATCGAACTATGCATACGACGTGGGATCATGAAAATTCTGATTCCCAATTGTTTGTCAGTCCAATTAGGTGATATTAAATGGTCCGATTTATAAAATTTGAATTCCCCAATTAAATTCGATAGTTTTGGTCAAACTAAGGGACTCTTTCTTATAAACTAGTTTTCCAACGATACAATCATTACGATCGAACTATGCATACGAAGTCGGATCGTGAAAATTCTGATTACTAATCGTTTGTCATTCCAATTAGGTGTTACTGAACGGTCTGATTGATAAAATTTGAATTCCCCAGTTAAATTCGATAGTTTTGGTCAAACTAAATGACTCTTTCTTATAAACTAGTTATCCAACGATACAGTTATTACGATTGAACTATGCATACGAAGTCTGATTGTGAAAATTCTGATTCTTAACCGTTTGTCCGTCCAATTAGGTGATATTGAACGGTTTGATTGATAAAATTTGAATTCCCCAGTTAAATTTGATTGTTTTGGTCAAACTAAATGACTCTTTCTTATAAACTAGTTTTCCAACGATACAATTATTACAATCGAACTATGCATACGAAGTCTAATCGTGAAAATTCTGAATCCTAATCGTTTGTCAGTCCAATTAGGTGATATTGAACGGCCTGATTGATAAAATTCGAATTCCCAAGTTAAATTCGATAGTTTTGGTCAAACTAAGGGACTCTTTCTTATAAACTAGTTTTCCAATGATACAATTATTACGATCGAACTATCCATACGAAGTCGGATCGTGAAAATTCTGATTCCCAATCGTTTGTCAGTCCAATTAGGTGATATTGAACGGTTTGATTGATAAAATTTGAAATCCCCAGTTAAATTCGATAGTTTTGGTCAAACTAAGGGACTCTTTCTTATAAACTAGTTTTCCAACGATACAATTATTACAATCGAACTATGCATACGAAGTCTAATCGTGAAAATTCTGAATCCTAATCGTTTGTCAGTCCAATTAGGTGATATTGAACGGCCTGATTGATAAAATTCGAATTCCCAAGTTAAATTCGATAGTTTTGGTCAAACTAAGGGACTCTTTCTTATTAACTAGTTTTCCAACGATACAGTTATTACGATCGAACTATGCATACGAAGTCTTATCGTGAAAATTCTGATTCCTAATGGGTTGTCAGTCCAATTAGGTGATATTGAACGGTCTGATTGATAAAAGTCGAATTCCCCAGTTAAATTTGATAGTTTTGGTCAAACTAAGGGACTCGTTCTTATAAATTAGTTTTTCAACGATACAGTTATCACGATCGAACTATGCATACGAAGTCTGATCGTGAAAATTCTGATTCCTAATCGTTTGTCAGTCCAATTAGGTGATATTGAACGGTCTGATTGATAAAATTCGAATTACCAAGTTAAATTCGATAGTTTTGGTCAAACTAAGGGACTCTTTCTTATAAACTAGTTTTCCAATGATACAATTATTACGATCGAACTATCCATACGAAGTCGGATCGTGAAAATTCTGATTCCCAATCGTTTGTCAGTCCAATTAGGTGATATTGAACGGTTTGATTGATAAAATTTGAAATCCCCAGTTAAATTCGATAGTTTTGGTCAAACTAAGGGACTCTTTCTTATAAACTAGTTTTCCAACGAGACAATTATTTTGATCGAACTATGCATACGACGTGGGATCATGAAAATTCTGATTCCCAATTGTTTGTCAGTCCAATTAGGTGATATTAAATGGTCCGATTTATAAAATTTGAATTCCCCAATTAAATTCGATAGTTTTGGTCAAACTAAGGGACTCTTTCTTATAAACTAGTTTTCCAACGATACAATCATTACGATCGAACTATGCATACGAAGTCGGATCGTGAAAATTCTGATTACTAATCGTTTGTCATTCCAATTAGGTGTTACTGAACGGTCTGATTGATAAAATTTGAATTCCCCAGTTAAATTCGATAGTTTTGGTCAAACTAAATGACTCTTTCTTATAAACTAGTTATCCAACGATACAGTTATTACGATTGAACTATGCATACGAAGTCTGATTGTGAAAATTCTGATTCTTAACCGTTTGTCCGTCCAATTAGGTGATATTGAACGGTTTGATTGATAAAATTTGAATTCCCCAGTTAAATTTGATTGTTTTGGTCAAACTAAATGACTCTTTCTTATAAACTAGTTTTCCAACGATACAATTATTACAATCGAACTATGCATACGAAGTCTAATCGTGAAAATTCTGAATCCTAATCGTTTGTCAGTCCAATTAGGTGATATTGAACGGCCTGATTGATAAAATTCGAATTCCCAAGTTAAATTCGATAGTTTTGGTCAAACTAAGGGACTCTTTCTTATAAACTAGTTTTCCAATGATACAATTATTACGATCGAACTATCCATACGAAGTCGGATCGTGAAAATTCTGATTCCCAATCGTTTGTCAGTCCAATTAGGTGATATTGAACGGTTTGATTGATAAAATTTGAAATCCCCAGTTAAATTCGATAGTTTTGGTCAAACTAAGGGACTCTTTCTTATAAACTAGTTTTCCAACGATACAATTATTACAATCGAACTATGCATACGAAGTCTAATCGTGAAAATTCTGAATCCTAATCGTTTGTCAGTCCAATTAGGTGATATTGAACGGCCTGATTGATAAAATTCGAATTCCCAAGTTAAATTCGATAGTTTTGGTCAAACTAAGGGACTCTTTCTTATTAACTAGTTTTCCAACGATACAGTTATTACGATCGAACTATGCATACGAAGTCTTATCGTGAAAATTCTGATTCCTAATGGGTTGTCAGTCCAATTAGGTGATATTGAACGGTCTGATTGATAAAAGTCGAATTCCCCAGTTAAATTTGATAGTTTTGGTCAAACTAAGGGACTCGTTCTTATAAATTAGTTTTTCAACGATACAGTTATCACGATCGAACTATGCATACGAAGTCTGATCGTGAAAATTCTGATTCCTAATCGTTTGTCAGTCCAATTAGGTGATATTGAACGGTCTGATTGATAAAATTCGAATTACCAAGTTAAATTCGATAGTTTTGGTCAAACTAAGGGACTCTTTCTTATAAACTAGTTTTCCAATGATACAATTATTACGATCGAACTATCCATACGAAGTCGGATCGTGAAAATTCTGATTCCCAATCGTTTGTCAGTCCAATTAGGTGATATTGAACGGTTTGATTGATAAAATTTGAAATCCCCAGTTAAATTCGATAGTTTTGGTCAAACTAAGGGACTCTTTCTTATTAACTAGTTTTCCAACGATACAGTTATTACGATCGAACTATGCATACGAAGTCTTATCGTGAAAATTCTGATTCCTAATGGGTTGTCAGTCCAATTAGGTGATATTGAACGGTCTGATTGATAAAAGTCGAATTCCCCAGTTAAATTTGATAGTTTTGGTCAAACTAAGGGACTCGTTCTTATAAATTAGTTTTTCAACGATACAGTTATCACGATCGAACTATGCATACGAAGTCTGATCGTGAAAATTCTGATTCCTAATCGTTTGTCAGTCCAATTAGGTGATATTGAACGGTCTGATTGATAAAATTCGAATTACCAAGTTAAATTCGATAGTTTTGGTCAAACTAAGGGACTCTTTCTTATAAACTAGTTTTCCAATGATACAATTATTACGATCGAACTATCCATACGAAGTCGGATCGTGAAAATTCTGATTCCCAATCGTTTGTCAGTCCAATTAGGTGATATTGAACGGTTTGATTGATAAAATTTGAAATCCCCAGTTAAATTCGATAGTTTTGGTCAAACTAAGGGACTCTTTCTTATTAATTAGTTTTCCAACGATACAGTTATTACGATCGAACTATGCATACGAAGTCTTATCGTGAAAATTCTGATTCCTAATGGGTTGTCAGTCCAATTAGGTGATATTGAACGGTCTGATTGATAAAAGTCGAATTCCCCAGTTAAATTTGATAGTTTTGGTCAAACTAAGGGACTCTTTCTTATAAATTAGTTTTTCAACGATACAGTTATCACGATCGAACTATGCATACGAAGTCTGATCGTGAAAATTCTGATTCCTAATCGTTTGTCAGTCCAATTAGGTGATATTGAACGGTCTGATTGATAAAATTCGAATTACCAAGTTAAATTCGATAGTTTTGGTCAAACTAAGGGACTCTTTCTTATAAACTAGTTTTCCAACGATACAGTTATTACGATCGAACTATCCATACGAAGTCGGATCGTGAAAATTCTGATTCCCAATCGTTTGTCAGTCCAATTAGGTGATATTGAACGGTTTGATTGATAAAATTTGAAATCCCCAGTTAAATTCGATAGTTTTGGTCAAACTAAGGGACTCTTTCTTATTAACTAGTTTTCCAACGATACAGTTATTACGATCGAACTATGCATACGAAGTCTTATCGTGAAAATTCTGATTCCTAATGGGTTGTCAGTCCAATTAGGTGATATTGAACGGTCTGATTGATAAAAGTCGAATTCCCCAGTTAAATTTGATAGTTTTGGTCAAACTAAGGGACTCTTTCTTATAAATTAGTTTTTCAACGATACAGTTATCACGATCGAACTATGCATACGAAGTCTGATCGTGAAAATTCTGATTCCTAATCGTTTGTCAGTCCAATTAGGTGATATTGAACGGTCTGATTGATAAAATTCGAATTACCAAGTTAAATTCGATAGTTTTGGTCAAACTAAGGGACTCTTTCTTATAAACTAGTTTTCCAACGATACAGTTATTACGATCGAACTATGCATACGAAGTCGGATCGTGAAAATTCTGATTCCCAATCGTTTGTCATTCCAATTAGGTGATATTAAATGGTCTGATTAATAAAATTCGAATTCCCCAATTAAATTCGATAGTTTTGGTCAAACTAAGGGACTCTTTCTTATAAACTAGTTTTCCAACGATACAGTTATTACGATCGAACTATGCATACGAAGTCGGATCGTGAAAATTCTGATTCCCAATCGTTTGTCATTCCAATTAGGTGTTATTGAACGGTCTGATTGATAAAATTTGAATTCCCCAGTTAAATTCGATAGTTTTGGTCAAACTAAGGGACTCTTTCTTATAAACTAGTTATCCAACGATACAGTTATTACGATTGAACTATGCATACGAAGTCTGATCGTGAAAATTCTGATTCTTATCCGTTTGTCCCTCCAATTAGGTGATATTGAACGGTTTGATTGATAAAATTTGAATTCCCCAGTTAAATTCGATAGTTTTGGTCAAACTAAATGACTCTTTCTTATAAACTAGTTTTCCAACGATACAATTATTACAATCGAACTATGCATACGAAGTCTAATCGTGAAAATTTTGATTCCTAATCGTTTGTCAGTCCAATTAGGTGATATTGAACGGTCTGATTGATAAAATTCGAATTCCCAAGTTAAATTCGATAGTTTTGGTCAAACTAAGGGACTCTTTCTTATAAACTAGTTTTCCAACGATACAATTATTACGACCGAACTTTGCATTAGAAGTCGGATCGTGAAAATTCTGATTCCCAATCGTTTGTCAGTCCAATTAGGTGATATTGAACGGTTTGATTGATAAAATTTGAAATCCCCAGTTAAATTCGATAGTTTTGGTCAAACTAAGGGACTCTTTCTTATAAACTAGTTTTCCAACGAGACAATTATTTTGATCGAACTATGCATACGACGTGGGATCATGAAAATTCTGATTCCCAATTGTTTGTCAGTCCAATTAGGTGATATTAAATGGTCCGATTAATAAAATTTGAATTCCCCAATTAAATTCGATAGTTTTGGTCAAACTAAGGGACTCTTTCTTATAAACTAGTTTTCCAACGATACAATCATTACGATCGAACTATGCATACGAAGTCGGATCGTGAAAATTCTGATTACTAATCGTTTGTCATTCCAATTAGGTGTTACTGAACGGTCTGATTGATAAAATTTGAATTCCCCAGTTAAATTCGATAGTTTTGGTCAAACTAAATGACTCTTTCTTATAAACTAGTTATCCAACGATACAGTTATTACGATTGAACTATGCATACGAAGTCTGATTGTGAAAATTCTGATTCTTAACCGTTTGTCCGTCCAATTAGGTGATATTGAACGGTTTGATTGATAAAATTTGAATTCCCCAGTTAAATTTGATTGTTTTGGTCAAACTAAATGACTCTTTCTTATAAACTAGTTTTCCAACGATACAATTATTACAATCGAACTATGCATACGAAGTCTAATCGTGAAAATTCTGAATCCTAATCGTTTGTCAGTCCAATTAGGTGATATTGAACGGCCTGATTGATAAAATTCGAATTCCCAAGTTAAATTCGATAGTTTTGGTCAAACTAAGGGACTCTTTCTTATAAACTAGTTTTCCAATGATACAATTATTACGATCGAACTATCCATACGAAGTCGGATCGTGAAAATTCTGATTCCCAATCGTTTGTCAGTCCAATTAGGTGATATTGAACGGTTTGATTGATAAAATTTGAAATCCCCAGTTAAATTCGATAGTTTTGGTCAAACTAAGGGACTCTTTCTTATAAACTAGTTTTCCAACGATACAATTATTACAATCGAACAATGCATACGAAGTCTGATTGTGAAAATTTTGATTCATAATCGTTTGTTAGTCAAATTAGGTGATATTGAACGGTCTGATTGATAAAATTCGAATTCCCCAGGTAAATTCGAATGTTATGGTCAAACTAAGGGACTCTTTCTTATAAACTAGTTTTCCAACGATACAATTATTACAATCGAACTATGCATACGAAGTCTGATCGTGAAAATTCTGATTCCTAATCGTTTGTCAGACGAATTAGGTGATATTGAAAGGTCTGATTGATAAAATTCGATTTCCCTAGTTAAATTCGATAGTTTTGGTCAAACTAAGGGACTCTTTCTTATTAACTAGTTTTCCAACGATACAGTTATTACGATCGAACTATGCATACGAAGTCTTATAGTGAAAATTCTGATTCCTAATGGGTTGTCAGGCCAATTAGGTGATATTGAACGGTCTGATTGATAAAAGTCAAATTCCCCAGTTAAATTTGATAGTTTTGGTCAAACTAAGGGACTCTTTCTTATAAACTAGTTTTTCAACGATACAGTTATCACGATCGAACTATGCATACGAAGTCTGATCGTGAAAATTCTGATTCCTAATCGTTTGTCAGTCCAATTAGGTGATATTGAACGGTCTGATTGATAAAATTCGAATTCCCAAGTTAAATTCGATAGTTTTGGTCAAACTAAGGGACTCTTTCTTATAAACTAGTTTTCCAACGATACAATTATTACGACCGAACTTTGCATTAGAAGTCGGATCGTGAAAATTCTGATTCCCAATCGTTTGTCAGTCCAATTAGGTGATATTGAACGGTCTGATTGATAAAATTCAATTTCCCTAGTTAAATTTGATAGTTTTGGTCAAACTAAGGGACTCTTTCATATAAACTAGTTTTCCAACGATACAGTTATTACGATCGAACTATGCATACGAAGTTGGATCGTGAAAATTCTGATTCCTAATGGGTTGTCAGTCCAATTAGGTGATATTGAACGGTCTGATTGATAAAAGTCGAATTCCCCAGTTAAATTTGATAGTTTTGGTCAAACTAAGGGACTCTTTCTTATAAACTAGTTTTCCAATGATACAATTATTACAATCGAACTATGCATACGAAGTCTGATCGTGAAAATTCTGATTCCTAATCGTTTGTCAGTCCAATTAGGTGATATTGAACGGTCTGATTGATAAAATCGAAATCCCAAGTTAAATTCGATAGTTTTGGTCAAACTAAGGGACTCTTTCTTATAAACTAGTTTTCCAACGAAACAATTATTACGATCGAACTATGCATACGAAGTCGGATCGTGAAAATTCTGATTCCCAATCGTTTGTCAGTCCAATTAGGTGATATTGAACGGTTTGATTGATAAAATTTGAAATCCCCAGTTAAATTCGATAGTTTTGGTCAAACTAAGGGACTCTTTCTTATTAACTAGTTTTCCAACGATACAGTTATTACGATCGAACTATGCATACGAAGTCTTATCGTGAAAATTCTGATTCCTAATGGGTTGTCAGTCCAATTAGGTGATATTGAACGGTCTGATTGATAAAAGTCGAATTCCCCAGTTAAATTTGATAGTTTTGGTCAAACTAAGGGACTCTTTCTTATAAATTAGTTTTTCAACGATACAGTTATCACGATCGAACTATGCATACGAAGTCTGATCGTGAAAATTCTGATTCCTAATCGTTTGTCAGTCCAATTAGGTGATATTGAACGGTCTGATTGATAAAATTCGAATTACCAAGTTAAATTCGATAGTTTTGGTCAAACTAAGGGACTCTTTCTTATAAACTAGTTTTCCAACGATACAGTTATTACGATCGAACTATGCATACGAAGTCGGATCGTGAAAATTCTGATTCCCAATCGTTTGTCATTCCAATTAGGTGATATTAAATGGTCTGATTAATAAAATTCGAATTCCCCAATTAAATTCGATAGTTTTGGTCAAACTAAGGGACTCTTTCTTATAAACTAGTTTTCCAACGATACAGTTATTACGATCGAACTATGCATACGAAGTCGGATCGTGAAAATTCTGATTCCCAATCGTTTGTCATTCCAATTAGGTGTTATTGAACGGTCTGATTGATAAAATTTGAATTCCCCAGTTAAATTCGATAGTTTTGGTCAAACTAAGGGACTCTTTCTTATAAACTAGTTATCCAACGATACAGTTATTACGATTGAACTATGCATACGAAGTCTGATCGTGAAAATTCTGATTCTTATCCGTTTGTCCCTCCAATTAGGTGATATTGAACGGTTTGATTGATAAAATTTGAATTCCCCAGTTAAATTCGATAGTTTTGGTCAAACTAAATGACTCTTTCTTATAAACTAGTTTTCCAACGATACAATTATTACAATCGAACTATGCATACGAAGTCTAATCGTGAAAATTTTGATTCCTAATCGTTTGTCAGTCCAATTAGGTGATATTGAACGGTCTGATTGATAAAATTCGAATTCCCAAGTTAAATTCGATAGTTTTGGTCAAACTAAGGGACTCTTTCTTATAAACTAGTTTTCCAACGATACAATTATTACGAACGAACTTTGCATTAGAAGTCGGATCGTGAAAATTCTGATTCCCAATCGTTTGTCAGTCCAATTAGGTGATATTGAACGGTTTGATTGATAAAATTTGAAATCCCCAGTTAAATTCGATAGTTTTGGTCAAACTAAGGGACTCTTTCTTATAAACTAGTTTTCCAACGAGACAATTATTTTGATCGAACTATGCATACGACGTGGGATCATGAAAATTCTGATTCCCAATTGTTTGTCAGTCCAATTAGGTGATATTAAATGGTCCGATTAATAAAATTTGAATTCCCCAATTAAATTCGATAGTTTTGGTCAAACTAAGGGACTCTTTCTTATAAACTAGTTTTCCAACGATACAATCATTACGATCGAACTATGCATACGAAGTCGGATCGTGAAAATTCTGATTACTAATCGTTTGTCATTCCAATTAGGTGTTACTGAACGGTCTGATTGATAAAATTTGAATTCCCCAGTTAAATTCGATAGTTTTGGTCAAACTAAATGACTCTTTCTTATAAACTAGTTATCCAACGATACAGTTATTACGATTGAACTATGCATACGAAGTCTGATTGTGAAAATTCTGATTCTTAACCGTTTGTCCGTCCAATTAGGTGATATTGAACGGTTTGATTGATAAAATTTGAATTCCCCAGTTAAATTTGATTGTTTTGGTCAAACTAAATGACTCTTTCTTATAAACTAGTTTTCCAACGATACAATTATTACAATCGAACTATGCATACGAAGTCTAATCGTGAAAATTCTGAATCCTAATCGTTTGTCAGTCCAATTAGGTGATATTGAACGGCCTGATTGATAAAATTCGAATTCCCAAGTTAAATTCGATAGTTTTGGTCAAACTAAGGGACTCTTTCTTATAAACTAGTTTTCCAATGATACAATTATTACGATCGAACTATCCATACGAAGTCGGATCGTGAAAATTCTGATTCCCAATCGTTTGTCAGTCCAATTAGGTGATATTGAACGGTTTGATTGATAAAATTTGAAATCCCCAGTTAAATTCGATAGTTTTGGTCAAACTAAGGGACTCTTTCTTATAAACTAGTTTT